>JAECXV010000087.1:2400000-3112475 GCA_018153235.1 Drosophila malerkotliana malerkotliana | reverse complement strand
ACAAGTTAACTGAAGTTAACCAAGCAACGGCAATGTCCGATTACTTAAGAGCTCGCTC
Source organism: Drosophila malerkotliana malerkotliana (assembly GCA_018153235.1). Taxonomy (NCBI): domain Eukaryota; kingdom Metazoa; phylum Arthropoda; class Insecta; order Diptera; family Drosophilidae; genus Drosophila; species Drosophila malerkotliana. Next base: position 3,112,417 of record JAECXV010000087.1, on the reverse strand, counting down.
TGGCCAAACTGCTGACATAGCGTCTGGCCGGAAGCCCATTCATAGCGGCAAGCACTGCACATTTGCGTGGCCGCTATGAAATACTTTTTGTTAGCTTTAAGTTTCAGTTTGTGTCAGAGTCTCATACAATAAAGAGCACCATAAAACCAATCTCCGGCACTGCCGTTAATTTGTAAATTCATTTGTTGAATTGGTCACCGCGCCTCAAGGGCCGTGGCAACGGAGCAAGTGCTCCCATCATAACTCCCGTCACAGAGCGGATCTACCCTCGGCAACCGCCAGGAATCTCAACCACTACCTACCAGAAGTAACAACACCCCCCGGCAACCGCCAGGGTAATTATCTTACAAACATCTCCGGCGTCTGCAGCACCATCGACTGCAGCGAGGGATAACTAACTACTACTATATTTACCTACAAATCAATTAATATTTACTGGCGCCCATCGTAAAAGAACCATGTAAGTGAGCACTTTTATTTACACAGTTTTCCAAGTCTGCATGAATTTTTCTTTGTGTATTAAAAAATAAAAAAAAAAAGAAAGAAAGAAAGACAAGAATAGTAAAATATTGTGCCTTACGCTAATAAAAAACTGCAGCCCCATAAAATTAAAAAAAAAAAAAAAAAAAAAAAAAAAAAATTTTTTTAAATAATCTTTATTAGTCGGCTGACGGTTTAGCATTAACATTTTTTCCCTATTATAAAATATTTAAACCATTTCATTTGTGAACCAATTATTGTCCCAATATTGTTTGCATTTTTGTTTTTGTGAATAAATAAATGAATATTCTATATAACACAAAAAGTGCGGAATAAAAATTCCTAACCAAAACCAAAAAAAATCGCTGGCGGAAAATTTTAAATTTCAATCGGAAATAATTCATATAATCGCGTGTATTTAATTCAGCTTTTATATGTCTTTTTTGTTACACAAGAATTCTTGATATTAGCCGCGCAGTTTTGGTTATTTATTTTTCTTTTCCGTTTTGTTTCCCACTCCACTTTCGAGAACACGATACGGCCGCGCATGCAGTGTGGCACTTTGTTGTTTTTTTCTCTGTTTGCATAAGCGGCGGCTCAGTCCCCGCGCACCCCTCGCCTTACCGCTACTTGACACAGCAGTAGCGCAACTTGACGAGCCCGCACACTGAAGCGGCAGCTCAGCCCCCGCGGCCCCTTCACCTTTTCAATCGCCTCCATCGGCACATAATTCATACATAAATATTTTTTATTTCGGGCGACTTTATAGCCGCAGCTCCACATGAGCAATCCGTTTCAACAATATAGAAACATAAGACAACTCTCTAGCGATTCTGAGTCGGAGACCGAAGGGCCGGCCAGATCTTCCACCCCTAAAAGCGTTAACACTAACGCGAACATGGCTTTCAGCATGGATCAGATGGCAGCCACCATACAGGCGGCTGTTCAACATGCTGTTCAAGAAGCCAATATCGAACACCAGCGCAGAGAAGACGAAATGCGCCTGGCTATACACCGTCTGACCGAACTGGTCAACGAAAGACAAATCGCTCCCGCCCAAGCGGAGGCTCCCCAAATAAAAAAATATGAGCCTATAGAAATTAGGAACGACATTAAGTGTGACGAGCCACTAGACGCCGTCAAGTCCCTCCCTGAATTTTCGGGAGCACAGGAAGCATACGTCTCCTGGAGACAAGCGGCAGTAGCCGCATATTACATTTTCAGAAATTACGAACATAGCTCGCGCCATTATCAGGCGGTTATTATTATTAGGAATAAAATAAGGGGCCCTGCCGATGCCGTACTGTCTTCGTTTGGCACTGTACTAAATTTCGACGCGATTATAAATCGACTCGATTTTACGTACAATGATAAGCGGCAGATACACGTTATCGGGCAGGAAATGGGCACTCTTAGGCAGGGAAACATGACCCTTCTCCAATACTATGACGAGGTCGAGAAAAAACTCACCTTGCTCACCAACAAAGCTACCATGTCGTACGAAGCCTCGGCGGCAAAAGTTTTGTGTGACAAATTCCGGGATGACGCACTCCGAGTATTTATCTCGGGGCTTAAGCGCAGCCTCACGGATGTCCTCTTCTCGGCAAAACCGAAAGATATGCCTTCAGCTCTCGCTTTGGCACAAGAAGTGGAATCCAACCACGAAAGATACTCCTTCGCGGCTTCTTTTGCCAAAAGCCAAGAGGATAAAGATAGGAAACAGCACCCGAAAGCGCAAGAGTACCGACAGGCCTCTGCGCAGCCAAATGCACAAACAAATGCGGGAAAAATCCGTACTACGTCAAACAACACAAGGCGCAAGTACACTCCGCCCCACAAGGTGGAGGCGCTCCTGAACCCATGGACATCGACCCATCGCTGTCCAAAATGCTTAGGCCATCCCAGGCCCCGGCGTACCAAAACAGGAAGCCGGCTGAGTCCGATCGGTCTGCCCCACACAAAAGGCAGAGGGTCAATCACGTCGCGCAGGGCGCGAGCGAAACCGGGAATAAATATACCGCCGCAGCTTCAAGCGCGGCCCAGGAAATTGACGACGACGCCATTAATGAGTACGATTCGGACGTCATAAATTTTTAGGGGAAAGTCCCTGCTACCCGTCATCAGACGAAGAGTAGCAGGCGTAGAAATGAAGCTTTTAATAGACACGGGCGCGTCAAAAAATTTCATCCGTCCATACGAAGGATTGAAAGGCGTCCGCCCAGTAGATTCGCCATTCTCGATACATTCGATACATGGCGTCACCACAATAACAAAAAAATGCTTTGTTTCCATGTTTAACTTGAAGGCTACGTTCTTCATCCTACCAGATTTGTCCTCCTTTGATGCCATCATCGGACTTGACCTGCTAAAACAAGCAGGGGCATCACTTAACCTAGCTTCCGGGCACCTCAGATGGGGCACCGAGACGGAAAAGCTAGAGTTCCAGTCATGTCCCAATGTAAATTTCACTGAGGTGGACTGCTCTAGCGCACCACCTTTGGTCAGAAGAGCATTTTCAAAAATGCTAAGCGACAGGAAAAACGCCTTCGCAAGCCCAAATGAGGCGTTACCTTACAACACGTCTGTGGTAGCCACCATCAGGACAGTTGATGAGGAGCCCATTTATGCCAGACCCTATCCGTATCCGATGGGAGCGGCAGATTTCGTCAATGACGAAATCCAAGACCTTCTAAAAAACGGCATAATCCAGAAGTCGAGATCCCCCTACAATAACCCAATATGGGTAGTAGACAAAAAGGGCACCGACGAAGCTGGAAACCGTAAAATGCGGCTAGTATTAGACTTTCGAAAATTGAACGAGAGGACAATACCGGATCGCTACCCTATGCCAATTATCCCTATGATACTAGGGAATTTAGGCAAAGCCAAATACTTTACAACGCTCGATTTAAAGTCCGGCTACCACCAAATTATTCTGGCAGAACGTGACCGTGAGAAAACTTCCTTTTCCGTAAACGGGGGAAAATACGAGTTCCGTCGACTGCCATTCGGGTTAAGAAATGCTGCCAGCATCTTCCAAAGAACCATCGACGACGTACTGCGAGAACAGATTGGCAAATTTTGCTACGTCTATGTCGATGATGTCATCGTCTTCTCAGAGGACGAAAACGCCCACATACAACACGTGGACTGGGTTCTAAAGAGCCTACACGACGCTAACATGAGAGTGTCGGCGGAAAAATCGGTCTTCTTCAAAAAAAGCGTAAAATTTTTGGGGTTTGTAGTCACCAACGAGGGGACCACGACAGACCCGGAAAAGGTCAGGGCCATTAAAGAATTCCCTGAGCCCAAAAACGTTTTCGAAGTAAGATCGTTCATGGGCTTGGCTGGCTATTATAGATGCTTTATTAAAGATTTTGCATCAATAGCTAAGCCCATTTCGAGCATTATAAAAGGGGAGCTCGGAAATGTCAGCAGACACAGATCCAGAAGCATCCAGGTACAATTTACCGAGCAGCAACGGCAAGCTTTTGAAAAGCTACGTAGCATCCTGGCCTCTGAGGATGTCATCCTCAGATACCCCGACTATAAAAAGGCGTTTGATCTAACGACAGATGCCTCAGCATATGGCATTGGCGCGGTGCTTTCACAAGAGGGACGCCCCATCACTATGATCTCTAGGACCTTAAAGGACAGAGAAGTTAACTACGCTACCAACGAAAGGGAGCTGTTAGCTATAATTTGGGCGCTAGAGAACCTGCGCCACTACCTTTATGGGGTCAAAGATTTAAACATCTACACTGACCACCAAGCGCTGTCCTACGCGGTATCGGATTCCAATCCGAATACAAAAATTAAAAGATGGAAAGAACGCATCGATGAGTGTGGTGCCAAAGTCCATTACATGCCTGGCAAGACCAACCTAGTTGCAGATGCCCTCTCGAGGCAACAACTCAACGTTGTAGAAGAAGAGGAGGCATTCTCAAGCGCGGCCACAATTCACAGTGAGCTGTCGCTTACCCACACAATTCAATCCACGGACAAGCCCCTCAATTGCTTTCAAAACCAGATAATTCTGGAGGAAGCACGCTCTCCGTCAAAGCGGAACTTCGTTCTCTTTGGAAACAAGAGACGGCATATTATTGACTTCACTCACGAGGAGTCATTGCTGGAGGAGCTCGCAACCATAATAGTTCCTAAAGGTGTAAACGCCATTCATTGCGATCTGCATACGCTCGCAGTGATACAGGACAAACTAATCCGACAATTCCCTGCCACCAGATTCTGGCACTGCAAAAACCGAGTAACGGACATTTTTGCAGTTGATGAAAGACGGGAAATTCTTACTGTCGAACACAACAGAGCTCACAGATCTGCCCAAGAAAACGTGAAGCAGGTACTCTCCGAGTACTACTTCCCGAAAATGGCCAAGCTAGCGAACGAAATAGTCATTTCGTGCAAGACTTGCGCCAAAGCAAAATACGACAGGCATCCGAAAAAACAAGAGCTTGGCGAAACCCCAATCCCATCTCAAGTAGGAGAAATGCTGCACATAGACATCTTCTCCACGGATAAAAATATTTCCTTACGTGCATCGACAAATTCTCGAAATTTGCCGTAGTCCAACCAATTCCCTCTAGGACCATAGAGGATCTCAAACCAGCATTACTACAGCTGATGAATATTTTCCCTAAGGCCAAGGTCGTATATTGCGACAACGAACCATCGTTGAACTCGCACACCATCGTGACCATGCTGGAAAACCATTTCGGCGTTAGCATCTCAAATGCTCCGCCCCTACACAGTGTCTCCAATGGACAAGTGGAGCGTTTCCACAGCACTCTGGTAGAGCTGGCTAGATGTCTTAAAATCGATAAAGGCATCAGCGATACCGTAGAGCTGATACTTCTGGCCACTGCCAGATATAACAAGTCCATCCACTCGGTCATCGACAAGAGACCGGCTGACGTGGTTCAGGCACAATCAGGTGAGCCACAATATGAAATTCAAGATAAAATTAAACTCGCCCAAGACAAGCTCCGGGACAGAGAAAACGCTTCCCGCCAAAATAGAGTGCTCGAGGTTGGCGAGAAAGTCCTAGTGAAGTCTAACAGGCGCCTAGGCAACAAACTCTCACCATTATGTGAAGAGAAAACCGTTGAAGCGGACATGGGGACCACAGTCCTCATTAAGGGGAGGGTGGTCCACAAAGACAACCTTAGGTAGGCCGAGCGCGACCATATTATCGCCCGCCTGATAATCCCACTTTTCATTATCTTTTTTCTAGCCACTAGGCATAAGTTTTGCGCCCTTTATTATTTTAATCATGCTTTGGTGGTGGGCTACCCAACTTCAACACAATTCATAACACATCAAAATTACAGGTTTTCAACCATATCCCTGATTCTCCTTTTGGCCACAACTTCGGCACGCGTCACGGACTATTCCAAAGCCAAATATATCCCCATCGTTGATGGGCGAATCCTGATATGGGAGGAATTTGCCTTTGTAAAGCACTCGGCAAAACTCTTTTGGAATATAGGCGCGTCATCGAAGAAACTAATGGGATGACCGTCATGTTCCCGCAATCCCACATGCAGAAACTCCTGGTTGTTGACGTCGCCCACCTACGCGACATGCTCGACTCTTTGAGCGTCCACCATAGAGTAGCAAGAAGTTTAGACTTCTTAGGGACTGCGCTAAAGGTGGTGGCAGGAACGCCGGACGCAGAAGATTTTGAAAAAATTAAATTTAATCAATTCCAATTAACAAATGCAAACAATAGGCAGATTAATATTAACAACAAAGTACAAATTCAAATCAATAAAATTTCCGCTACCGTCAACCAACTTCTGAGGTCGACAAAAAAGTCCCTATTCGAGATGCTTTTAACTCGAAATAGGATGATAGCAATGGAGCTGCAGGGTTTGATGCTAGCAGTGGCACTTGCCAAAGTTAATATTGTTAGCCCCAGCATCCTAGATCATGCAGACCTGGAAGGTGTGTGGATGGAAGAGCCCACCGAGACCGCGATTAGGGATGTTTTGTCCGTATCGTCCGTTAAGATCTTACAGTCCGATAACATATTACATTTTATTATTAAGTTTCCAAAGATAAAGTCGGCCTGCAGCAAGATTACCGTTTTCCCAGTGTCACATCACGACACCATGCTCAGGCTGGAGGATAACGTCATTGCCGAATGCAACAGTGAGATCCACACCGTGGAAAAGTGCTCCCCGACATCAGGAGCTACATTTTGCCGATTGGCTCGCAGAAGATCATGCGCCCAAGAGCTTCACGCTGGAGGCACGGCGCATTGCGAGATCCAGCAAAGCGATTTACATCCCATCACTTATGTTGATGAAGGAATAGTAATTGTGAATGATCGCTCGGCTCACGTGTGTGTGGACAATGGCACCTGTGCCCATATAAAAGGCACATATCTCATCACGTTTGAAAAGAGTGCCATGGTCAACGAAACCCGATTGGTCAATCATGACACGGCCCAGAAGAGGGCTCCAGGAGTGGCCAGCTCACCCTCCCTGAACATCACCATGGAACGTGACATTCTTAGCCTTCCATACCTTCACCGGCTGAGTGAACGTAATCTGGAGCACATCAAAGAGTTCGGGAAGGAAATTAATCACCAGCGACAACATCAGTTGGTGTTCATAGCGGGAGCAATATGCTGCGCTCTAATTTGCATCGGCTTGACCTATCGGCGAGTCACTCAGGCCCGAAAAACCGCGGCCCAGCTGAAGGAGATGATTGCCCAAATAGGGTCGGCCGAGGGCGGCCTCATTCCTGAGGGGGGGGTAGTTAACTGAAGTTAACCAAGCAACGGCAATGTCCGATTACTTAAGAGCTCGCTCTGGCCAAACTGCTGACATAGCGTCTGGCCGGAAGCCCATGCATAGCGGCAAGCACTGCACATTTGCGTGGCCGCTATGAAATACTTTTTGTTAGCTTTAAGTTTCAGTTTGTGTCAGAGTCTCATACAATAAAGAGCACCATAAAACCAATCTCCGGCACTGCCGTTAATTTGTAAATTCATTTGTTGAATTAGTCACCGCGCCTCAAGGGCCGTGGCAACGGAGCAAGTGCTCCCATCATAACTCCCGTCACAGAGCGGATCTACCCTCGGCAACCGCCAGGAATCTCAACCACTACCTACCAGAAGTAACAACACCCCCCGGCAACCGCCAGGGGTAATTATCTTACAAACATCTCCGGCGTCTGCAGCACCATCGACTGCAGCGAGGGATAACTAACTACTACTATATTTACCTACAAATCAATTAATATTTACTTACATATCTACCCTTTTTCGTCTGGCCTTTTTAGAATGGTGGGAGTGACTGTAACAGTCATAAAAATTACAACAGAGTTTACATTCTTAAATTTGCAACCCCTTACTTTTTGATAACACTAAAGACATCCATGGGATTATCCCATTTTAACCTGGTTAACAGGTAAAATGTGGTAGACCGTCATTTGATTTATTTTCAATGAACACGTGCAAGGGGTCAGAATTTTTTAAAAGACCTTAATTTCGCAACCTTCAACGCAGGTATGAGTGCAATTTATAGAGTGGCTTCTTACTGTACAATATCAGGTAATACATTTTTTGATTGGTCGAATCGGAAGAAAGGCGCTACAAATTAAGACTCAAATTATTGAAAAACACCTAAATTGCACAACAGGTAGCCCAGGTACAAAAAAAGAAAAATGCATTTTTATTGCCTTTTTTAAAAAGGGTAATCTAGGGAACCTTTAAAGGGTCAAAGGATAATTCTTTTTTGTTTGGATATTACCCAGCTTGGCTATATATTTAAAAATCCTTTAATCCCTAGATCAGTCAATGAAAAAAATTTACCGAGTGATGACGTTACTCTGTCAATCAGTATTTTTACAAGTGCAAAAATTTTAAAGAGAGCGGAAGTATTTTTTAAAAGTGCCAAATTTAAAGTGTGATAGTTATTTTTACCAGTGGAAAAAAATTAAAATATTTTTATCAGTGATTCAAAATTAATAGTACGTTAATATCGTGCTTAAAAACACAAACTTTGGTAAGTATATTAACTTTTTAATTCTTTAAAATCTTATACCCGTGGACGGCATTCCATGTCGGTGATTTTATATGCATTCCATAACATTCCATAACTTTCATTTTTTTCATACAGGACTATAAAAAATGGTACGCGTATCACGGTTATCCCAGGAACAACGCCGCCAAGCTGCTTTAAACCGCAGCAGAGCCCGCTATGAACGGAATGCGTCCCAAATAAGAGCTCGGAACTCCCAACATATCGCCAATGTTCGAGACAATAACCCTAACGTACGGGAGGAAAGTCGTGTTCAGGATTCCACTGCACGCGCGCAGCGGAGAAGAAGCGAAAGGGTTCGCAACCTTGAACGGATTCGGGACGCACAAGCGCATTCAACTCGTCGGGAGGACTCTGAGGAGCGCCGACAAAAGCAGTTGCGAAACACTGCTGAGCATGCGTCTCGGAGGACTAATCCAGAAATCCGTTCTGTAGAGCGTATTCAGGATGCTGCAAGGCATTCAAATCGTCGACAGGGCCAGGACTATCGTGTCTCAGAGCGGACTCGGGATATGGAGGCACGCGCAACCCGTCGACATGACTCTGAGGAGCGAAGACAAGAGCAGTTGCGAAACACTGCTGAGCATGCGTCTCGGAGGACTAACCCAGTAATCCGTTCTGCGGAGCGTATTCAGGATGCTGCAAGGCATTCAAATCGTCGACAGGACCAGGACTATCGTGTCTCAGAGCGGACTCGGGATATGGAGGCACGCGCAACCTGTCGACAGGACTCTGAGGAGCGAAGACAAGAGCAGTTGCGAAACACTGCTCAACACTCTACTCGGAGGACTATTCCAGAGTTTCGCATTCCTGAACGCATTCGGTACATGGATGCACACGCGATCCGTCGAGAGGACCCCAAGGAGCGACGACGAGAGCAGTTGCGAAACACGGCTGAGCACTCTACTCGGAGGACTATTCCGAAGTTTCGCATTCCTGAACGTATTCGGGACATGGATGCACACGCGATCCGTCGAGAGGACCCCGAGGAGAGGCGACGAGAGCAGATGCAAAATACTGCTGAGCATGCCTCCCGGAGGACGAATCCGACATTTCGAATTTCAGAGCGGATTCGGGACGCCGCAGCGCGAGCTGCTCATCGCGAGGACTCAGAGGAACGAGCCAGAGAACAGGAAAGGAATACTGAAGAGCATCGACAGCGACGAAGGGATTCTGAGAAAAGACAGCGAGAACGGCAGAGGGACGTCAATAACCGGAGAGCAACCAGAAGAAATCCCATAGCAAGAACACAGGAGCAACGGTTAAACACATCACAACGCCGTGAAACACGACAACAGCGGAGGATTCGGGAAGAACAAATTTGGCAAATGACAGAGGATCGACTGTTAAACTTTAGGATGGACCCCCAAAATCGACTGGATGCCTCCCAAAGGCAGTCTCAACGAAACATGGACGTGAGCTGCACTTTCGGAGGACGAACAGGAACGAGAACAACAGCGAAATAGGATTCGAGTATCAGCGAGGGATCTTTATCACAGGAACATAAAGGAAGGACCAACGGAAATTTGTATTTGCTGTGGAGGAACATGGTTCCGTTTGCAGGTAAGTGGACTATACATCCTGGCTATCTCCTCTAAATTTCCCCTCCTAAACGTTGGCAACGCTATTTATTTGTCACGAAAATTTCCCAGTCCGTCCGGCAAATATAACTTTTGCAACACTTGTCGTCGTGCCATCTGTCTTGGCAAACTACCATCACTCTGCCTTTCCAATGGGTTCGACTTCCCAGAAATTCCTGAGTGCTTAAATGGACTCACCTGCCTCGAAGAACGCCTTATTTCACCGAGAATTCCTTTTATGAGGATTATTTCCCTCGGCTATGAAAGGCAATGCGGAATCAGAGGGGCAGTAGTGAACGTTCCAATTTCAGTTCCTGATATTGTGACTGTGCTTCCGCGCTCTTTCGACTCTACTCATGTCATGCAAGTCCATTTAAAAAGGAGACTAGAGTATGCTCAAAATTTCATGACTGAAACTATTCGACCCGCTCGGGTCCTTGAAGCTGTACGGTACTTAGTGAATACCGAGCTCTACAGAAAGCACAACATTTCACTGAACGAATCATGGCTAGCAGGACTTCAAGGAATTAATGAAATTCCTTTTATTGCGGATGAATCTGATCGCGAAGCAGTAGAGCAACTTCTTCAGCAGCTTAACGCTTGACGAAGACGCAGAGGAACTTTCCTTTCCAACTATTTCTTGCGGAGAAATATTTGAAGGAAAGACAACCTATGCAAAAAAAAACCAGATCTCAAATCCGATTTTACGACCGTCGCTGCGCTGTAGTTCCTAAAGTTTAATACATGTATAAATTTTACGAAAGGCAGCGCATTCAAAATTCTATTTCAATTGCTTTACGCAACAAGTCAGGTGCAGTTACCGCTGGTAATCTGCGGGATGAGTCATTTGTTGACAGACTTGTTCAACATGATGATGGCTACCACATCCTTAAAGGCTTACGGTCTGCACCAGCTCATTGGGAGGCTGAAAAAAAAAAGTTATTGCTATGATTTGACAATTTGGGTTGCCAACCTTTTTCATTACTCTTTCCGCTGCTGAAACTAAGTGGAATGAACTTTTAGTTATCCTTTCCCTTCTATTGGACAATAGGGCTATAAGCGAGGAAGAAGCGGCAGCTCTTTCCAGCTCCGAAAAGGCTCGGATAATCCGATCCGATCCAGTGACGTGCTCTCGATACTTCGATTACAGGTTGCGACCATTAATGAAATTGTTCAAAACCGATATTTTTGGGGAATTCAATCTTTCCCATTTTTATTCGAAAATCGGAGAATCGAATTCCAGCACAGAGGATCTCCGCACTCTCATGGCATGTACTGGCTTGCTGGTGCTCCTAAGCTCGAAGACGCCGAAAATACCGAGCAAGTAATAAACTTTATCGATAGGTTTATTACTACAAATGGAGACGATCCTGAGCTACAAGAAGTAATTCAGTATCAACGCCACAAGCATAGTAATTCCTGCCTGAGAGAGTTACGCGGACAGGAGTTCTGCCGATTCAATATGCCATATCCTCCTATGCCCGAAACGCATCTTTTGCATCCAATGGAAGAAAACGAAGTAAATGTTGAAGAACATAAAACTTTGTTCAAAAAAATTAAGGAAGCTTTAAGGACCATTTCTAATGAAGACGCAGCTTATATAACAATTTTGATTATTTTCTGACCCACCTTGAAACTAATTTTGAAGCCTACAAATTAGCCTTACGTTCCAGCTTGAAAAAGCCACAAATTTTTCTTCGCAGACAATTCTCCGACCGATTGCTCAATGCTTATAATAGAGATATTCTAGGCTTACACAGAGCTAATATGGATATTCAATTTATCCTAGATGCTTACGCCTGTTGTAGTTATATTATTAACTACATAAACAAATCGAACAGAGGCGTATCGCAGTTGCTCCGTGAAGCCATGGCAGAAATAAGCCATGGGAATATTTCTTTTAAAAGGAAATTACAGCATCTGGGGAATAAGTTTATTAACGCTACAGAAATATCGGCCCAAGAAGCAGCTTACAATATTTTGGGTCTGCATATGGTATGTCGGAGGCAAGTGAAGGTACTATTTTTATAAACACTTGCCATCCAGACAAACGAGTTAGATTGACTCGCTCAAATGAAGAATTAGAGCGACTACCAAACAACTCGGTGGATATTTTTGAGCGTAATATTCTTGAGCGATATGTGCAAAGGCATGCGCAGTTGGAAGGAATTTGTTTAGCAGATTTCGCGGCTTGGTACAGATTTGTCAAGCGAAATGCACGACCTGCCGCTAATCATAGGGAAGACTATGAGGAAGCAAATGATGTGGAGGTAGATGACGAAGCCATTAAGACAAAAAAAAGGAACTATGATGTGTTTGATGATATGGAGTTAGACATGTGATGCATAATGTTGTTAGTAAAAATATTTTTAACGAATATGTTGGTGGAGGGGCCGGTGTAGGAAAAAGCAGACTGATTTCTACCATCTATCAGTCTGTGACTTGGCGAGCAAACAAACTTCCTGGTGCTACGGATTCGGCAAAGGTTTTATTATGTGCTCCAACTGGAAATTTGGATCAAAGGCTTCGCCAAATTTTCCGAAGCCCTGACATAAGTTTTGGTGGAAAATCAATTATAGTTTTTGGAGATCTAAAGCAGCTTTCCCCAGTTGGAGACAGTTGGATATTTTCGGAAAGGACAATTAATCCTTATAGCGTTTTAGCAGGAAATAGCCTATGGAGCAACTTTATGTATTTTGAGCTCACAGAAATAATGCGCCAAAGAGGCGATCATGCATTTGCTCAAGCCCTGAATCATTTATCTGAGGCTTGCATGACAATTGCAGATATAGAGCTCCTAAAACAAAGAGTTGTTTCACCCAGCGAAGTTCCTGATGATGCCATTCATTTATTTTCTTCTAACGAAGAAGTTAACAATTACAATTCAATAAAACTAGCGCGAATTGGGACGGAAGAGTTGGTTTCCACTGCTGTTGATACAGTGAAAACTGCGAACATATCTGCACGAAACAGAGAAAACACATTAAGATATGCTCAAAATATGAAAACCTCTGAAACACAAGGTTTACCATATAATCTTCATCTCAAAACAACCGCTAAATATATGGTAACCGTCAATATAGACATAAGTGACGGACTTGTAAATGGAGCAACTGGTCAGCTAATGCAAATTGACCATTGCTTAGTGAATGGCTCAAATTTAGTGACGCGAATTCGGATTAAATTTTTTGAACCCACGGTTGGCGCTATCGCCAGATCAAAAGTTCGGAACAGTCCCGATCCCGAATGGACTCCAATAGTAAAAGCCTCTCGAGTTTTTCAATGTGGAAGATCGGAGCATGCCTCTGTTGACCGAAAACAATTCCCAATTGTTCCTTCTGAGGCTATTACCATCCATCAGGCGAGCTTCGCTATATGTTGGATGCAGCAGGGCTACTAGCGCATCAGGACTTTTCCTTTTAGGCGATTTTGTTCCTCCAACAAGATTTGGAGCACCAAATGTCCAAGACGAACTTTAAAAGTTAAGAGAGGAAAAGTTCTTGACTACGCATTATTTAATTGTGGTCAGCAGTAACGAAGAAATCTCCCTATATTACCATAATGTTGAGTCTCTTCGAAGCCATCGCAAAGACATTTTCAACGACCCTATTATTTGTTCTGCAAATTTTCTTTGTTTTGTCGAAACTTAGACTCTTCCCAGCGAAGACTTTTCTTTACAAGGTTTCGACATTATAAGAAGAATTGATAGCAATCGATTGAATGGTATTGGCAAAAATGGAATTATGATTTATGCCAAGCAAAATATTGCCGAAAATGTAGTTTTCTTGTTTGAGACAAATAAGTCTTTAAGCTCAAGAACTACATACCAATCAATTGCCTTCAAATATCTCGATACATCCTTTATTGTTGTTTATAGGAACCCTGCTTTTCCTATAATACAATTTTGAAATGAAGTTATGGCGGTTGTAGAAAGAATACGCAGCTTAAAAAATAATACAAAATTGGTAATATTAAGAGATTTTAATATATGCAGGTCTACAACCACTGATCGACTGGAGGTATCTTTAAATGAAGTTAACCTTATTCCAATCAATAATTGTGCAACTACAAAACATTTAACGCAAATTGATTGGATATTTGCTGAAAATGAGCTTAGGAATGCTGTGGCTCCTATAGCTATAGCTGCTATCAAAGATTATACAGTACATAGATGGGACATCTCATACAAAGAAAAATTTTCTATGGCGGGTTCCATCAGTGGAACCCGCTGGAACGAGCGGGTTCCATTGCGCGACAAGTTAAGTTTGAGAAATTTTTCGCGCGACAGCGAATGAGGAATAGCCGAGTGGTAGAGTGCTTGGCTGGTGTTGTGCAAAGTAGAACGAGTTCAAACCTGGCTCGGGAAGTCCATTTTTTTTTAATTTTAAATCTATTTATATTATTGTTTTATTATTTTAATGTGTTTTTTTAAATTTATAATCCAATAAAAAAAAATACAAAATTGTAAAATCACCTTAACATCGTCTAAGTTCGTAATGGAACCCGCTGTAAAAATGTCTATAAGTGCGGGTTCTACGGCATTTTGGTAGGCCGCGTCGTGGAACCCGCTCTCAAATGTTTTCATTTTTCCGTCGTGGAACCCGCTGTATCAATGAAAACATTTGAGAGCGGGTTCCACGACAAACGGCTGGCAGATGAGATAGGGAGAGAGAGAATTCTATTTTTAGATCGTAACATCTTTGGAACGATGAAAGTTTGAAACGTTGTAATCGAACCAATGTAAGAGTAAAGAGATCAGAAATATCTTTTACTATCCTTACTCGTCAACTCTGTTTTTGGTATAGATTCTAGCGCCTCCTTTAATACCAATTTTAAGTATCATAAAATCAACTTCGAGGGTAGCCTAGATGGATAGTGCGTGGTCCTTATTCATGGGGTCCTGGGTTCAACTTCATTAGGGGGCGGTTGTTCAGATTTTGATAAAAATATAGTTTTATGATTCTTTTTATATTTAGTTTTATTTTTTGATTATTTTTTTTTTTACTTTTCATTTTTACATTATTATTATTATTTTTAATTGCATTCTATTACAATTGTTGTAAAAATAAGTGACGGACGGGTCGGATGACAAAATACCGGAAGGACTCCCTTGAAATTTTATTAGCCGGACATAATGAAGAATAAAACAAATTTACAATTGTAAAATTAAAGAAAAATATTACAATTAAAGGAAAAAAAAATAATAATAATTATAAAAGAAAGAAAAAGTCAAAAGTCCTTACGAGGATTTGAACACAGAAAATTTACACATAGAGTAACTACTCTATGCATTACGCTACCATCCTGTCTCGATCTGCGGCGATCAAAAATAGTATTTGTTCTACCAACTACCACATCGGCGCATCGAAAACAGAAACGAGAAATTGAAATTGAATTTGGAAGCCAAAACCTTTTTACGCCGTCGTGCGAGCAGTCACACATACATACAAAGGTTCACATTTTTGTTGACGGATACATGTAAAGAGTTCTAAAAATAGAATCGTATGCATGTGCGTTCCCCCCTCACCAACAAGCTCGACGCAAAAAGTTGACCGTTTTGGGCCCTGATGTCCCATCTATGTACTTTATAATCTTTGCTGCTATATAGATATAGCTATATAGATAGCTAGATAGCTATATAGATAGATTTATTAACTTATTTATTTATTTTAATTGTATATATTTCATTAAATTAGTCACACTAGTATTATTAAATTATTATTGCTTAGTTGTTTAGTTATAAAGTGCAATATAAGTTAAGTTATTATATTTCCCTCTCGTGGATTGAGACCTTGTCGTGGTGAGGGGGCTCAGTATGTGAGGATTCATAATAAATATCACGGAAACCAGCATCAATCCTTTGTTTTAACTAGTTTATAAAAAAATTATTTATTGATGATACCTATGATAGCCGTATTTTATGGTTCTTAACTTCTTATATGAACCAGTGCTCTCTAAAAATTGTAAATAAGGCTTAAAGTTATTTCTGAAGAAAACACCAAAGTTATCGCGTTTCTGAATGTTCAGTCCCATCTTTCTAACTTAAGAAACAACCTTCGTATTTCCGATCAATCCATTATTTTGCAGAAATAGGATAAAGTCAGCTGATCCTTATAAAATTGGGTAAGTTGGATCAGTTGGCCAAAAATAAAACCCGTAGAAAATCCCAACTCCCTAACTTTAAAAACACCAAAGTTATGGCATTTCCGAACTTTCAGTTGTATGGAAGCTATAGGATATAGTCAGCCGATCCTTATGAAATTTGTCAAGTCGTATTTTTTTGCCAAAAATAGAATCCACAGAAAATCCCAATTCCCTAACTTTAAAAACACCAAAGTTATGGGATTTCCGATCGTTCAGTTGTATGGCAGCTATAGGATAAAGTCGGCCGATCCTAATGCCATTTGGCATGTCATATCGTTTTGCCAAAAAAAACTCTCACGTAAAGTTTTAACTCTCTAACTCTAAAAACACCAAAGTTATACCATTTCCGATCAAACAGTTATATGGCAGCTATAGGATATAGTCGGCCGATCCTTATGAAATTTGGCATGTCATATTATTTTGTCAAATAGCGCTCATGTAAAATTTGAACTCTCTCACTCTAAAAACACCGAAGTTATACCATTTCCGATCAATCAGTTATATGGCAGCTATAGGATATAGTCGGCCGATCCGATCCTTATATACTGCGTGCAAAGGAAAGAAGGGTGTGTGCAAAATTTCAAGACGATAGCTTTAAGACTGAGAGACAAGTTTGCGTAGAAACAGACAGACGGACATGCTTATATCAACTCAGGAGGTGATCCTGATCAAGAATATATATACTTTATAGGGTCGGAGATGTCTCCTTTACTGCGTTGCACACTTTTGACCAAAATTATAATACCCTCTGCAAGGGTATAATCCAGATTTCAGTAGGAACAAAAATCCAGATTTCAGTAGGAACATATAATAAAAAATATCACAATTCCACAACACAATTTCTACTCTTTCTGCATACCCTTATTAATGGGGATGTAGATAGCCAGCATTTACTAACACGCTTAAAATTTAACATTCCTAATAGAAGGACTCGAAACTGCATGGCCCTTTTAGGGTATTATGTTCGAACTACATTGGTCTCTACTCTATAAAATCTCTTTCCTGTCCCTCAAATTTAAAATATAGAATTTTAAATTTCCTTACTAACTCCTCCTAGCTTAATAAATTACAAATAGCTTAATATACTCTAACAAATCGTTTCTTGAGCGCCCCTCGGTCGTCTGGGCCTCTAAGCATTATGATGAATACAGGAATGCTAGCAGATGCTCTTTTTGATGCACAAGCCATTTCCAAATTCTGAAAGACCGGTAAAAAAAAAAATTTTCCAGCAAAACACGAAAAAATTTTAAGGAACTTCAAGAACCAAGAAACACTCACAAAATGAAAATTATTAACAAGCTAAACAAAGAAAGGGAAAGTTACAAAGAATAGAGAAATGAAGGATCGATAAAAAATTACAAATGACTCCGTTAAAGGATGAACCATATTTTCGATACGCTAGTTTAAAGAAGGTCCACCTTTACAGACCATTACAAATGGAAATAACATAACATTATAAACCCAAAAAATATATCAAAAAAACATATATGTATGAAAAAAAAAATCTTTTTTTGATTAAAACAAAAAAAAAAAAAAACAAAAATTTAACAAGCGTAGTAATAAGTTTCTTTCATATTTACAAAATATTTTTTAGATTATTTTAATAATCCTATCAATGACACATGCCAGACTACATGTGGTCCCAATTCAAAAGGAGGCAGGATACGTCCCTATACATATTCATTCCACTGAAATTGTGAATAAAACTTTTATAATTTTACATATTTTTGAAATTAATCAGACCATAATTATCAATAAAATTATCAATATAAAAGATATTGGCATAGCAAACAAAGAATTAATCATTAAAGAAATAGAATTTATCAGGGCCAAAATAAAATCAATTACTCCAAGCACAAGAAGAAAGAGAGGACTTTTTAATGGTGTAGGCACACTTTACAAATGACTTTTTGGAATAATGGACAATGAGGATAGGGAAGACATAGTATTAGAACACTCAAATATAATATTGTAGACCAGAATAACCACAACCAAATTAAAAATCTGAGCAAAAAAATTTACATTAGGACATATTTTAACAACACTATTAATATATTAGCAGACACAGTTCGTCAAGATAAAGGTATAATACTACTTTTTTCAGAAAAAAAATTAATGAACAAAGCAAGGACACAATAATGAAAATCTTATTTAATAACCAAATGGTAACTTTAAAAAATAAAGATGAAAATTTAAACTATATTCAAGAAAACATAGCATCAGCCAAAAACAATATATTCTTACCTGAGATATTACCAAAAGATGAAATAAATTAATTTCAAATAGATTTCTTTAAGGGGGGACATCTGAGTAGACTTTTGAAAAAATCGAAATTTTTTTTTTTCGCTTAACAAGTTTTTTAAGGTCTTAAAAATGACATATCAAAATATAGAGTTCGGCAAAAGTGTCTAAGTGTCGAAATTTTTCATTCTGCGGCGATGCGTCAAAGGTATATCCCACAGTACTTAAAACTTTAAACGCGTTTTTCTCGAAACCACTTTTTTTGAGTTGGGCGAACACATAACTCCAACAACTCTTAACCTATCGATATAAAATTTTGACAGTATACTCAGAATACCTATGTCTATCGATACACGTAGGATTTTTTTTTTATTTTGCTTACTTTTTTTTTATGAACAATTTTGTGAGGTTTTTTGTTCGTGAAAATTGAAAATTTTGTTCAATCACTCACTATTTTGCAAAAAATCAATATATCGAAATATCCTACGTGTGTCGATGGCCGTTGAGATACAGAAACTAACCAAACTTGATTTTTTGTTCTAGATCAAAAATTAAGGACGTTAGGTGTTCGGCCATGGACCCCCTTTAAAAAAATAGGGCCTACGAATAAGGGCTGCAGGGCCGCCATTTTGTTTTCGATTTATTAAAAAAAAATTTTATTGTGTACTTTAAATATAATATAATAAAACCTCATTAACAAATTTTCGATTAGCTGTTTTGATTTGGCCAAAAAAAAAACCAGAAAATCCGCTTTTTTTTTTTACCTGTTACCCTTAAAGGGTTATATACAGTTGTGCCGCGCAAAAATATGAATTTTTATCGATTTTTTTTGACATCATAGAAAATATTTATGAAAAATGTTTTACCGACGTTGTTTAGTACATGTTTATGGGTACTTAATTAAATTTTTTCATAAAAAAATATTACATAACAAAAATGTTATAGCCGAATTCCCGGATCGTCTTTTTTTCATTGCGTCTTTCGGTGGACATGATTTCTCGAAAACGGTTCATGCGAAATCCAAAATTCACAAAAGTTTAGTTAGTATATTGTATTGTCTAGTTCGTGAACGAGGGATTTTTCAAAATTTTGACTAAAAAAAAAATGGCGACGTTTTTAACAAAAAATGTACTTTTTCAAGGTATAAGATTTTCGTTTTTTTTGCTTTAAAAAGGAGTTTATAAAAAAATTGAAAATCCCTCGTTCACGGACTAGCTAATATCATAATTAATAAGTGGTCAAAATTTGGTGTTGATCGGATTAGTAGTTTTTTAGTAATCGTGTCCACCGCAAAGGTATTTTCCCAAAAAAAAAAGATTCTGAGATAATCGCGTTTAAAGTTTCAAGTTTGTTCAAGTTTTATATGCAGATAGTGCGATTTAAATAGCTACAGCTTCGGTTCTAATGCTAATGGTGCAATTGTTATTGCAATTAAGTTACCTAAAAATTATGTTAAAAATAGTGAAATCGATCCAGAAAATGTACTAACTACACAAATAAATAATGCAACTTATTGATATAAGGAAAATTTAATTTTAAAAGAACTAAAGTTAAGAAAAAGCTGTACCCTTTTTAATAATTGCAGATTTTTATTTAATAACAAACCCAGAGTAGAACAAATAGATGAAGAAACAATAGTCGTAAGGAAAGCAAACAACGAAAAACTAAAACAAAATTGTGACCAAAGAGAAATAATACTTAATGGAAAATACCAAATAAGATTTGTAAATTGCCAAATTCAAATTTTATAAGAAACCTTTTTAAATGAACAGATAGAATTCGGTGATAGATTTTTCTATCTAACAAACTTTTTGAACCAGTCATACAAAAACAATATTAACTTTGAACATTTTTCACTTCACGTTTATCACTATCAAAACTTTGAAAATTTAGAAGAAAAGTCCGAACTAAAGTTCCATAAAAAAAATTTAACTACGGTAAAGTTTAAGTTTAAATTTACATAATAACTAGTGCTGTATTTCTCATACTAGTGCTCATTTATATATAACTCTCGCCTCTACGTAAAATCAAGGCAATTTTATCCAACCAATAACGCACTTCATCTCGGCCTACTCACGTCCGCGCCCTTCGACTTGAACCCGACAAACTGAAAGCTGCACAAACCGAGTTCTCCTATCTCATCGAAAAAGAAATATGTCGGCCCTCAAATAGCAACTGGTTCAGATCATGACACCTGGTAAAGAAAGCAAATGGAGAGTGGCGTCTACCGAGCACTAAACAACGTAACAGTGCCTATTTCGTACAGAATCTTATGCGGTAAAAAGATATTCTTGAAAATCGACCTAAAAAAATCATATCACCAGATCCCTGTTGAACCACAAGATATTCTCAAAACAGCAATTATCACGCCTTTTGGCCTATTCTAATTTTTGTTCATGACGTTCGAATTGCACAACGCTGCGCAAACTTTTCAGCGTCACATAAACGACGTCATACAGGGCCTCAACTTCGCTTCTTTTTTTTGAAGGCAAAAAGCCTTCATCGACCGGATACCGATACTGTCTTACGTGCATCGATCGTTTCACAAGAATGCCCGCAGAAGTTCCCTTAGTCGACATCACAGCACAATCTGTAGCCAACGCAATGATTTAGGGTTGGTCCGCTCAGTACGGAATCCCTCTTCACAACACAACGGACTTAGGTCGATAATTCGAATTCACACTATTTCAAGAGCTCCAAAATTTCCATCGATTCAAAGATGAAACGCGCCATTTTAACACGAATTTTAAGCGCAAACTGCCCAGACAACCGAGCAGGTATCAAGATCACGACGATGAGTCAGATTCCCAGCAAAGCATTTTTCCCAGCTGGAACTCTAAGAGGGTACTGTGGCAACCGTCATCAGCTTTTGTTAACACGACCAAACTCGATAACTTCCGCCAGTATCGATATTACGGGAGTCCATCTCAAGCACACACACACTCGCCTAACAACTTCGACAGCTACGTATGCCGCTACTGCTACGGTTTTGATTATTCGCTACTTCATCATTTTTCTAATTTTAAGTATATCTATATAGTGATAAATAAATAAACGAACATTTAACATGTAACATGGTCCGGAAAACTTTATGTTTTCAGTTGGGAAAAACAACACGGTAAAAAACAATAATTCTAAATCGGAAGCTTATTGTAACCTTTTGCGTTTGTTGAAAGAAATAATAGCAACGCAACACACTTAGGTTAAGGGGGAACATCTGAGTAACAGGCGAAAAAAACGGATTTTCTGGAATTTTTTTGGCCAAATAAAAAAGACAATCGAAAATTTGTACAAGTTATTATTAAGATCGGGCTGTTATATTTGATTGTTTCCCTTAAGCCTGTTTAGGCAAGGGTTCAATAATAAAACAATTGGGTTATTTTGTTATAACTTTATTTCCCTTAAACCTGTTAAGGTAAAGGCCAATATTGTTTTTACAATTATTAATTAACACAACTATGGTTGTGGAGTACAGCTTTTAGACTCACTTA
Organism: Drosophila malerkotliana malerkotliana; assembly: GCA_018153235.1. Lineage (NCBI taxonomy): Eukaryota > Metazoa > Arthropoda > Insecta > Diptera > Drosophilidae > Drosophila > Drosophila malerkotliana. The sequence continues at coordinate 3,090,415 of JAECXV010000087.1, read as the reverse complement.
AGGGTCTGATCCGGCTGCAGCTCGAGGCCTTTGCCTAGTCGCAGCGCTGTCGCTAAAGGTGCCGGGTCAGCAGTTGGTATCCGGTGACGATCACTCGTTGCACGAGTGCTAGGCCGGGCTCCGGGCGATTGCCCCCAGAGTGCGGATTCGGCAGTTTCTTTACTGCGCATGTTGGCCACCGGATACGGCCTGCAATTTGGCAATTTCTCCTTGTGAGAACTGGGTGTGTTAACTTCTCCTCCCTTTAAGTGGTTGCCGTCCCGGTGACCCGCCAGCTCCATGTCTTTATTAGTTCCTGGTTCGGGGTGACCTCTGATCTTTAGGTAATGGTAGCCGAGCCAAACGGTGGAGCATAGTAGGAAGAGAGCGAGTAGGGTGAGGGAGTAGCTGAGGAAGGAACCCAAGGTAAGTTCTTCTCTAAGGGTCCTGATGTGGTGGAGGTTGTTAAGACTCAGCTCGTGAAGAAGTGGGAGACTTAGCCGGTTTTGGTGTGTCGTGATGTTGACCACGGTCATGGCCGACACAGCAGGTTTTTTCATCGAACTTCCCAGCTGATTTACGAACCAAGTTCCGTTGAGGGCTATCCTGTCAGAATAGGTTACCAAGTAGGATCCAGATATTCTTTGGTCCCGTCCCTGGTCGTCGGTTATGGTCATGTTGGCCTCGTTTATTATAAGGGTGCCGTGATCTATAACTGTAACTGGATCTAGATGACCTGGGAGCGTAGAGCATTGCGCAATAGCTCCAGAAACTATTTGCTGGGCACAAGTGCCATTTTTGAGCTCCTTGCAGAAGGTGGCTCCAACCGTCGTCTTGCAGTACCCGATGTTAATGTTTCGTTTTGGGCACTCAGCGACCAAATTTCCACTTTCGAAGTCCAGAATCTTGTTGTGGTGCTGAACCGGATAGACCGTTATTTTCTTACATACGAGCTTAGGGTTAGGGAATTTAATGAGAAATTGAATGATATCGGAATTTTGAAAAACACTTATACTAGATACTTCTAATATTTCTATTAAACTAATGTTAATAGGCTGCTTGTCTTTAAATTCGCCAATGTCAGAGCTATCTAGAATTGCCGGGCTTACAATATTTAGTTTTGCTAGGGTTAGGCCCATGAGGATATTTTCTAAATCCGTGATTATGATTCTGTTTTTAGCCAAAATAATTTCCAAAAGGTGTGTTTCTTTATTTGTTTCGAATTTTTGAATTTGATTCATTGCGTTTACAAGTTCGTTTAATCGCTCTTGGAATTTGATATTTAATTCAATTTGTCCTTCATCTGCTCTCATTAATTGATCTTGATTGAATTTTATTTGCTCCCAATCGTTAAAGTCGGGTGTGCCTGCAATAACTTTTAAAGCTGTCCCTATTAAGTTTATACTCCTAGCGGCCCTATGATGAATTTTTTAGAGTTGCTACTAACTTGCGAATGTGTGTGAGGTCTGTCATTATAACCGGTATTCTGTGGTCTTCAGTAAATGTTCTTGTCAACGTTTCGGTCTGGTCAGCGTAGTCCTCGTAAGTTGTCATGTTCGTCGCGTGTTGTAGGTATCTGTAAGATTCCCAAACTACAATTTCACCGTCCTCTATAGGGATATAGTCCGCGTTCGTATAGTCATTCAGTTTCACCGTTGCGTCTGTTCTAACAGCCGTTAGTGCCCATACTAAAATGTATTTTCCTAACCTAGAAAGATATGAATGAATAAAAAAAATGTAAAATTTGTAAAAAGGGTGAAGAGTCTAGTGAGGGTTATTAGCGTAGGTTGTCCTTGTGGACCACCCTCCCTTTAATTAGGACCGTGGTCCCCAGGTCTGCCTCAATAACTTCTTCCGAACATAGCGGTGATAGCTTGTTTCCTAGTCGCTTATTCCCTTTTAGAAAAACTTTCTCGCCGACTTGATAGTCCTTATAGGTCCTATTCTTATTTATTTGGTCAAGTGCCTTTTTTTGGGCTTCTTGAATTTTCTTACTTATTTTTTCCTCGAATTCTGCGGACTTTGAGTGAACGATTTCCATTGGTTTTTTATTAGTTACTGAGTGAATTGAATTATTGTATTTGTTAGTCGCCAAAAGGATTAATTCTACGGTATCATTTAGATTGCGTCCCAGTTTCAGACATCTGGCTATTTCGGCTAGAGTGCTATGAAACCTCTCTACCTGACCGTTTGAGGTGCTATGCAGAGGTGGGGCATTTGAAATGGTGATATTGAAATGATTTAGCAAAATTGATTTAATGGTCTCGGAATTTAGTGATTTTTCATTATCGCAGTAGATTGTTTTTGTTTTTGGGAAAAAATTTATAATGTGTAACAGAGGGGCTTTTATGTCTATGATAGCCCTCGATGCGATGGATTGCACCGTGGCGAATTTCGAGAACTTATCGACGCATGTAAGAAAAAGAGTTCCGTCTGTTGAGAAAATATCAATGTGTAGGATTTCTCCCACAGAAGAAGGAATAGGTGTTTCTGCTACCACCTGCCTAGATGGATGGCGTTTGTATTTGGCCATGGAACAGGTTCGACAGTTTGACGTAATTTCCATTGCTAACCGGAGCATTTTCGGGAAAAAGTAATCCCTTAGAATTTGCTTCACGTTTTCCTGTGCTGCTCGATGAGCTCTATTGTGTTCTGCTATTACGATTTCTTTCTGCTCGGTCGTGTCCGTTATGTCTTGTAGGAAGCTTTTTGTGTACTTGAAAGAAGTGCTAGGGAAGGCCTCTATCAGTTGGTGTTGGATAAATGCTAGAGTTGGTAGGGTACAATATATTGCGTTTACCACTTCAGCGTTTACCACTTCCTGTAATACATTTAGCAAGTTTTCCTGGTTGGGGGTTCTAATTATGTGCCTCACCTTGCTTTTAAACAAGATGAACGTTTCCACGGAAAAACTGTTTCCATCCTCAATTATTATTTGATTTCGGAAACAATTTACTGGGTTTTCAGTGGTATCGATGGTGTATGTCAGGGACTGTTCGCTATGAATGGTGGCTACGTCTGATTCCGGAACGTCCTCTAAGGCGTTCATATTCTGGCGAGACAACGCGTCCGCCACGAAATTTTCTTTGCCTGGTTTATAGATCACCTTTGCGCCGTGGTCGTCGATAATCCCCTTCCAGCGCTTCAATTTCGCGTTAGGGTTTTTTCTGATACGGCAAAGGTGAGTGGTTGGTGATCTGTGAAGATCCGCAGATCTTTTACTCCGTAAAGGTAGTTTCGGAGGTTTTTTAATGCCCAAACAATGGCGAGGAGCTCTCGCTCGTTGGTTGCATAATTTTTTTCGTTGTCACGTAGGCTACGTGATATCATTGTGATTGGGCGGCCATCCTGAGATAGTACCGCCCCAAGTCCGAGACCTGATGCGTCCGTTGTTAAATCGAACGGTCTCTTAAAGTCTGGGTATGACAGCAGAACGTCCTCTGATGCCAAGATTTCTCTCAGCTTGTCGAACGTTTCTCTCTGTTCTTTGCTCATATTGATGTCAATCTTTCTTGATTGATGTTTGCTGACCTTGCCATTTTCTCCCTTCAAAATATTCGTTAGGGGCCTTGCGATTGTCGCGAAGTTTTTGATGAAACACCTGTAGTAGCTTGCTAACCCCAAAAATGATCTGAGATCGAAGAGTGTTTTTGGTGGGGCAAAATTCTTAATGGCTTCTACCTTTTCGGGTGATGTTCGAAGTCCCCCCTGCGACACTATGAACCCTAGGTATTCAACGTTCTTTTTAAAGAACTTTGACTTTTCTTGGGATACTCTCATGCCTGCTTCTAAGAGTTTTGTTAAGACCCAATCCACGTCCTTTACGTGGTCTTCTTTTGTTTTTGAGAAGATTATGACGTCATCTACATATACGTAGCATAACTTAGAGATTCCCTCTCTTAGAACGTCATCTATGGCCCTTTGAAAGATGCTCGGGGCATTTTTAAGTCCGAATGGCATTCTACAGAACTCGTATTTGCCATTGTTTATGGAAAAGGCAGTTTTTTCCCTGTCTTTTTCCGCCAGTTCTATCTGGTGAAAGCCTGATTTGAGGTCGAGCGTTGTGAAAAATTGTGACTCGCCCATGTTTGACAATATTGTCGAAATTGTAGGAATAGGATATCTATCATCTACGGTTCTTTGGTTTAGCTTTCTGAAGTCTATAACCAAACGCTTCTTCTTAGCCCCATTTGGGTCTGTTCCCTTTTTATCTACAACCCAGGTGGGGTTATTATATGGGGACTTGGATGGCCTTATTACGCCGTCCGCAAGAAGTTGTTTAACCTCTGCATTGACGAATTCGGTTACACCCATGGGGTGCGGGTACGACCTGGAGTACACCGGTTCCCCATCAGTTTTAATTGTGGCTATAGTGTTTATGTTAAATGGCAGCGCTTCGTCCGGATCGGCGAAGGCTTTATGATTTTTTACAATCATTTTATCAAAGGTGGCTTTTATTGCCAGGGGAACGTCTTCATCATCATTTTAATAAAATTTACGTTTTCCGCCTTGGTGAATTTAATATTTTCGTTTCCGTTGTTTGTGTGCAGGATATTGCCGGTAAAATCGAGTTTCGCATTCACTTGTTTAAGCAAGTCGAGCCCGATAATGCCGTCAAAGTCTCTGAGGTTATTTAGTATAAAAAAGGGTGTTTTTACGTTAAAAACAGAAACTAGACATTTTTTGTCAATTTTGGTGAATCCATGGATTGACTTCACCGTGAAGGGTTTCTCCGCTGCCACGATGCCTTTCAGCCCCGGGATTGGAGTAATGTAATTTTTTGAGGTTCCTGTGTCTAAAAGTAATTTTATTTCTTTTCCTGCTACCGTACGTGTGATGTAAGGGAGCAGGGATTTTACCCTAAAAAATTACAAGAGTCGTCTGCGTCCAGTTCGTCTTCTATTTCAGTGGCACAGGCTTGTGCTAAAGAGTCATAGTCTTCGTCGTGGTTTTTTTCTTCTGGCATGAAGTTTATTTTTTGCTGGAATCGTTCTGACTGCCCCTTTTGCCATATTGTGGGCTGTCTAAACCTGGAAGAGGTATCGACCTCCATTGGCTCTGGAGTTGGCTGACCCTGAGTGTTGTAGGGTCTTTGTTTAAAGGAACCATTTTGGCTGTTGGTTCCCTTTTGAGTCCTAATGAAGTGAGGGGTTTTTTTTATTGCCCCCGAGTTTTGGGTATTTTCGTAATGGGTCTGGGGATTTTTCCAACCTGCTTGCCGTTGGATATTCGGCTTATGTGTTCTTTCCTCATAGTGTCGAGCGAAAGTGGCCGCAAAGGCGCTTCTTTCGTTACTTGATTCAGCCTCTTGTGCCAGTGCTAATGCTGTTGGCAGGTCTCGTGGCTGTGCCGGAAAAACGGCTATTTTTAGAGATTTTTTTAGGCCAGATACGAACGCATGTAAAGCGTCATTTCTGTGTTGCCCATTTAAGACAGCTGCTGCGGCTGCGTCGTGTGTCATAATTGTCTTGTTTGTTAAAAGCGTTAGCTTTCGTTCTACTTCGTCGTAGTACTTAAGCAGGGGCAGCTCCCCTTGTCTGCATAAGCTTAATTCTTGTTTAATAACGTGCGTCGGAGTTTTGTCCGCGTACGTAAAATCTAGGCGTGCCAGTATGGCATGAAAATTGAATACTGTGTTAAAAGAGGATAATACAGCAGCCGCTGGTCCTCTAACTTTATTTTTTAGTATTCCTACCGCCTGATAATGTCGGCTACTGCCATCGTAAGGTTCAAAAACCTTATAGGCTGCGGTGGCGGCTTGCCTCCAGGACACATAATTTTCCTGCTTGCCGTCAAATTCTGGGACAGACTTGACCATGTCAAGGGGTTCATTACACTGTATCTCTGTTTTTAATTCAATTTCTTGAAATGTCTGAATATTAGGAATAGTATCTCTACATTTAAGTGAGTTTAATTCCTTCATGACTGCGGCTAGTTTGCTATCAAACAGTTCCTGTTGCTTTTGGAGTGCGCCAGCTATGGCAGCTTCCATACTCGCAATTTGATCTTCCTGCATTCTTTGTGTCCACTGGTGGGTTTCTGTGTTTTGGACGTTGAGAGCGCTGTCTCGAATAAGTGCTACCCTACTGGTAGACGGGGAACAATCTACCTCACTTTGTTGAAGTGTTTTCCGTTTTCCTACTTTTGTTTCCAAAAGCTTCCTGTATTCTGTGAGAACCTCTTCGTCCGATGAAAATTCTTCATTAATTCTGTGCATGGGTGTGGCTGAATTGGTTTCAGCACTAAATATATTTCCCAATTACATTCCCAGTATTTTTTCCAATGAGAAAAAAAAAAAAAAATAACTTCTATCTGAACTTTTTTTATTTGTGCTTCAAAAATCAATTACGAGCTTGATGAATATTTATTATTAAAAATTAAATACCAAAATAGTAAGGAAGATTTAGTATTAAAAAGATTTGTTTCCTACGAAGAATATTATTTAGTTGGTGATAGATTTTTATAAGGGAATTAATAATGTTCCCTTTATTTTCTGAATGCTTTCAATGTTGGCGAAGAATTTAGACAAGAAGCCTACTCACATTTCTTATTAATATTGTGTGGTCGCTGCTATTTTTGTCGTCGCTGCTGTTGTTGCCGTCGCTGCTGTTGTTGCCGTCGCTGCTGTTGTTGACGTCGCTGCTGTTGTTGCCGTCGCTGCTGTTGTTGCCGTCGCTGATACTGTTGCCGTCGCTGTTGCTGCTGTCTTCGCTGCTACTGTTGCTGCTGCCGTCTTTGTTGTATCGGGTGGGGCGGGGTAACTTAATAGCTCCCTTTGTTTTTGTTATTTTATCTTCGGAACAAGCTGCAAGCACGATGGAATTGCAGCTTGTTTTTTATTTTTATTTTATTGTTTGCAATTTTATTTGTATGGTAATTGCACTGCACTCGAGTGTTTGGAACTCAGGATTTTTTATTATTTCTTTGTAGAATTATTGAACCGTGCATCGGTTCGGTTTGTTGAGTTTTTTTCTTTTAATGTTTATTTCACTTTTTCCGGCTTTTTTTCCGTCGCCGATTCTTGCTTTCTTTGGGTGCGGGTTTTTTAACTACGTTTGGGCGCCAGTTATTATTAAGATCGGGCTGTTATATTTGATTGTTTCCCTTAAGCCTGTTTAGGCAAGGGTTCAATAATAAAACAATTGGGTTATTTTGTTATAACTTTATTTCCCTTAAACCTGTTAAGGTAAAGGCCAATATTGTTTTTACAATTATTAATTAACACAACTATGGTTGTGGAGTACAGCTTTTAGACTCACTTAAGGGTCTGATCCGGCTGCAGCTCGAGGCCTTTGCCTAGTCGCAGCGCTGTCGCTAAAGGTGCCGGGTCAGCAGTTGGTATCCGGTGACGATCACTCGTTGCACGAGTGCTAGGCCGGGCTCCGGGCGATTGCCCCCAGAGTGCGGATTCGGCAGTTTCTTTACTGCGCGTGTTGGCCACCGGATACGGCCTGCAATTTGGCAATTTCTCCTTGTGAGAACTGGGTGTGTTAACTTACATAATGTTTTATTATATTATATTTAAAGTACAAAATAAATTTTTTTTGAATAAATCATAAACAAAATGGCGGCCCTGCAGCCCTTATTCGTAGGCCCTATTTTTTAAAGGGGGTCCATGGCCGAACACCTAACGTCCTTAATTTTTGATCTAGAACAAAAAATCAAGTTTGGTTAGTTTCTGTATCTCAACGGCCATCGACACACGTAGGATATTTCGATATATTGATTTTTTGCAAAATAGTGAGTGATTGAACAAAATTTTCAATTTTCACGAACAAAAAACCTCACAAAATTGTTCATAAAAAAAAAGTAAGAAAAATAAAAAAAAAATCCTACGTGTATCGATAGACATAGGTATTCTGAGTATACTGTCAAAATTTTATATCGATAGGTTAAGAGTTGTTGGAGTTATGTGTTCGCCAAACTCAAAAAAAGTGGTTTCGAGAAAAACGCGTTTAAAGTTTTAAGTACTGTGGGATATACCTTTGACGCATCGCCGCAGAATGAAAAATTTCGACACTTAGACACTTTTGCCGAACTCTATATTTTGATATGTCATTTTTAAGACCTTAAAAAACTTGTTAAGCGAAAAAAAAAATTTCGATTTTTTCAAAAGTCTACTCAGATGTCCCCCTTAAAGAAATCTATTTGAAATTAATTTATTTCATCTTTTGGTAATATCTCAGGTAAGAATATATTGTTTTTGGCTGATGCTATGTTTTCTTGAATATAGTTTAAATTTTCATCTTTATTTTTTAAAGTTACCATTTGGTTATTAAATAAGATTTTCATTATTGTGTCCTTGCTTTGTTCATTAATTTTTTTTCTGAAAAAAGTAGTATTATACCTTTATCTTGACGAACTGTGTCTGCTAATATATTAATAGTGTTGTTAAAATATGTCCTAATGTAAATTTTTTTGCTCAGATTTTTAATTTGGTTGTGGTTATTCTGGTCTACAATATTATATTTGAGTGTTCTAATACTATGTCTTCCCTATCCTCATTGTCCATTATTCCAAAAAGTCATTTGTAAAGTGTGCCTACACCATTAAAAAGTCCTCTCTTTCTTCTTGTGCTTGGAGTAATTGATTTTATTTTGGCCCTGATAAATTCTATTTCTTTAATGATTAATTCTTTGTTTGCTATGCCAATATCTTTTATATTGATAATTTTATTGATAATTATGGTCTGATTAATTTCAAAAATATGTAAAATTATAAAAGTTTTATTCACAATTTCAGTGGAATGAATATGTATAGGGACGTATCCTGCCTCCTTTTGAATTGGGACCACATGTAGTCTGGCATGTGTCATTGATAGGATTATTAAAATAATCAAAAAAATATTTTGTAAATATGAAAGAAACTTATTACTACGCTTGTTAAATTTTTGTTTTTTTTTTTTTTGTTTTAATCAAAAAAAGATTTTTTTTTCATACATATATGTTTTTTTGATATATTTTTGGGTTTATAATGTTATGTTATTTCCATTTGTAATGGTCTGTAAGGGTGGACCTTCTTTAAACTAGCGTATCGAAAATATGGTTCATCCTTTAACGGAGTCATTTGTAATTTTTTATCGATCCTTCATTTCTCTATTCTTTGTAACTTTCCCTTTCTTTGTTTAGCTTGTTAATAATTTTCATTTTGTGAGTGTTTCTTGATTCTTGAAGTTCCTTAAAATTTTTTTGTGTTTTGCTTGTAAATTTTTTTTTTTACCGGTCTTTCAGATATATGGCTTGGAAATGGCTTGTGCATCAAAAAGAGCATCTGCTAGCATTCCTGTATTCATCATAATGCTTAGAGGCCCAGACGACCGAGGGGCGCTCAAGAAACGATTTGTTAGAGTATATTAAGCTATTTGTAATTTATTAAGCTAGGAGGAGTTAGTAAGGAAATTTAAAATTCTATATTTTAAATTTGAGGGACAGGAAAGAGATTTTATAGAGTAGAGACCAATGTAGTTCGAACATAATACCCTAAAAGGGCCATGCAGTTTCGAGTCCTTCTATTAGGAATGTTAAATTTTAAGCGTGTTAGTAAATGCTGGCTATCTACATCCACATTAATAAGGGTATGCAGAAAGAGTAGAAATTGTGTTGTGGAATTGTGATATCTTTTATTATATGTTCCTACTGAAATCTGGATTTTTGTTTTTATTTTTATTTATTTTTTATACCCTTGCAGAGGGTATTATAATTTTGGTCAAAAGTGTGCAACGCAGTAAAGGAGACATCTCCGACCCTATAAAGTATATATATTCTTGATCAGGATCACCTCCTGAGTTGATATAAGCATGTCCGTCTGTCTGTTTCTACGCAAACTTGTCTCTCAGTCTTAAAGCTATCGTCTTGAAATTTTGCACACACCCTTCTTTCCTTTGCACGCAGTATATAAGTCGGAACGGCTCGGATCTGCCGACTATATCCTATAGCTGCCATATAACTGATTGATCGGAAATGGTATAACTTCGGTGTTTTTAGAGTGAGAGAGTTCAAATTTTACATGAGCGCTATTTGACAAAATAATATGACATGCCAAATTTCATAAGGATCGGCCGACTATATCCTATAGCTGCCATATAACTGTTTGATCGGAAATGGTATAACTTTGGTGTTTTTAGAGTTAGAGAGTTAAAACTTTACGTGAGAGTTTTTTTTGGCAAAACGATATGACATGCCAAATGGCATTAGGATCGGCCGACTTTATCCTATAGCTGCCATACAACTGAACGATCGGAAATCCCATAACTTTGGTGTTTTTAAAGTTAGGGAATTGGGATTTTCTGTGGATTCTATTTTTGGCAAAAAAATACGACTTGACAAATTTCATAAGGATCGGCTGACTATATCCTATAGCTTCCATACAACTGAAAGTTCGGAAATGCCATAACTTTGGTGTTTTTAAAGTTAGGGAGTTGGGATTTTCTACGGGTTTTATTTTTGGCCAACTGATCCAACTTACCCAATTTTATAAGGATCAGCTGACTTTATCCTATTTCTGCAAAATAATGGATTGATGTTGTTTCTTAAGTTGTTTCTTAAGTTAAGTATAAGTATAATTTTGACAGTATACTCAGAATACCTATGTCTATCGACACACGAAGTTTTTTTTATATTGCTTACTTTTTATTATCAACAATTTTGTGACGCTTTTTGTTCGTGAAAATTGAAAATTTTTCTCAATCACTCACTATTTTGGAAAAAATCAATATATCGAAATATCCTACGTGTGTCGATAGCCGTTGAGATACAGAAACTAACCAAACTTGATTTTTTGTTCTAGATCAAAAATTAAGGACGTTATGTGTTCGGCCATGGACCCCCTTTAAAAAAATAGGGCCTACGAATAAAGGCTGCAGAGCCGCCATTTTGTTTATGATTTATTCAAAAAAAATTTATTTTGTACTTTAAATATAATATAATAAAACATTATGTACAAATTTTCGATTGTCTTTTTTATTTGGCCAAAAAAATTCCAGAAAATCCGTTTTTTTCGCCTGTTACTCAGATGTTCCCCCTTAACCTAAGTGTGTTGCGTTGCTATTATTTCTTTCAACAAACGCAAAAGGTTACAATAAGCTTCCGATTTAGAATTATTGTTTTTTACCGTGTTGTTTTTCCCAACTGAAAACATAAAGTTTTCCGGACCATGTTACATGTTTAATGTTCGTTTATTTATTTATCACTATATAGATATACTTAAAATTAGAAAAATGATGAAGTAGCGAATAATCAAAACCGTAGCAGTAGCGGCATACGTAGCTGTCGAAGTTGTTAGGCGAGTGTGTGTGTGCTTGAGATGGACTCCCGTAATATCGATACTGGCGTAAGTTATCGAGTTTGGTCGTGTTAACAAAAGCTGATGACGGTTGCCACAGTACCCTCTTAGAGTTCCAGCTGGGAAAAATGCTTTGCTGGGAATCTGACTCATCGTCGTGATCTTGATACCTGCTCGGTTGTCTGGGCAGTTTGCGCTTAAAATTCGTGTTAAAATGGCGCGTTTCATCTTTGAATCGATGGAAATTTTGGAGCTCTTGAAATAGTGTGAATTCGAATTATCGACCTAAGTCCGTTGTGTTGTGAAGAGGGATTCCGTACTGAGCGGACCAACCCTAAATCATTGCGTTGGCTACAGATTGTGCTGTGATGTCGACTAAGGGAACTTCTGCGGGCATTCTTGTGAAACGATCGATGCACGTAAGACAGTATCGGTATCCGGTCGATAAAGGCTTTTTGCCTTCAAAAAAAAAAGCGAAGTTGAGGCCCTGTATGACGTCGTTTATGTGACGCTGAAAAGTTTGCGCAGCGTTGTGCAATTCGAACGTCATGAACAAAAATTATAATAGCCCAAAAGGCGTGATAATTGCTGTTTTGAGAATATCTTGTGGTTCAACAGGGATCTGGTGATATGATTTTTTTAGGTCGATTTTCAAGAATATCTTTTTACCGCATAAGATTCTGTACGAAATAGGCACTGTTACGTTGTTTAGTGCTCGGTAGACGCCACTCTCCATTTGCTTTCTTTACCAGGTGTCATGATCTGAACCAGTGGCTATTTGAGGGCCGACATATTTCTTTTTCGACGAGATAGGAGAACTCGGTTTGTGCAGCTTTCAGTTTGTCGGGTTCAAGTCGAAGGGCGCGGACGTGAGTAGGCCGAGATGAAGTGCGTTATTGGTTGGATAAAATTGCCTTGATTTTACGTAGAGGCGAGAGTTATATATAAATGAGCACTAGTATGAGAAATACAGCACTAGTTATTATGTAAATTTAAACTTAAACTTTACCATAGTTAAATTTTTTTTTATGGAACTTTAGTTCGGACTTTTCTTCTAAATTTTTCAAAGTTTTGATAGTGATAAACGTGAAGTGAAAAATGTTCAAAGTTAATATTGTTTTTGTATGACTGGTTCAAAAAGTTTGTTAGATAGAAAAATCTATCACCGAATTCTATCTGTTCATTTAAAAAGGTTTCTTATAAAATTTGAATTTGGCAATTTACAAATCTTATTTGGTATTTTCCATTAAGTATTATTTCTCTTTGGTCACAATTTTGTTTTAGTTTTTCGTTGTTTGCTTTCCTTACGACTATTGTTTCTTCATCTATTTGTTCTACTCTGGGTTTGTTATTAAATAAAAATCTGCAATTATTAAAAAGGGTACAGCTTTTTCTTAACTTTAGTTCTTTTAAAATTAAATTTTCCTTATATCAATAAGTTGCATTATTTATTTGTGTAGTTAGTACATTTTCTGGATCGATTTCACTATTTTTAACATAATTTTTAGGTAACTTAATTGCAATAACAATTGCACCATTAGCATTAGAACCGAAGCTATAGCTATTTAAATCGCACTATCTGCATATAAAACTTGAACAAACTTGAAACTTTAAACGCGATTATCTCAGAATCTTTTTTTTTTGGGAAAATACCTTTGCGGTGGACACGATTACTAAAAAACTACTAATCCGATCAACACCAAATTTTGACCACTTATTAATTATGATATTAGCTAGTCCGTGAACGAGGGATTTTCAATTTTTTTATAAACTCCTTTTTAAAGCAAAAAAAACGAAAATCTTATACCTTGAAAAAGTACATTTTTTGTTAAAAACGTCGCCATTTTTTTTTTTAGTCAAAATTTTGAAAAATCCCTCGTTCACGAACTAGACAATACAATATACTAACTAAACTTTTGTGAATTTTGGATTTCGCATGAACCGTTTTCGAGAAGTCATGTCCACCGAAAGACGCAATGAAAAAAAGACGATCCGGGAATTCGGCTATAACATTTTTGTTATGTAATATTTTTTTATGAAAAATTTAATTAAGTACCCAGAAACATGTACTAAACAACGTCGGTAAAACATTTTTCATAAATATTTTCTATGATGTCAAAAAAAAATCGATAAAAATTCATATTTTGGCGCGGCACAACTGTATATAACCCTTTAAGGGTAACAGGTAAAAAAAAAAGCGGATTTTCTGTTTTTTTTTTGGCCAAATCAAAACAGCTAATCGAAAATTTGTTAATGAGGTTTTATTATATTATATTTAAAGTACACAATAAAATTTTTTTTAATAAATCGAAAACAAAATGGCGGCCCTGCAGCCCTTATTCGTAGGCCCTATTTTTTTAAAGGGGGTCCATGGCCGAACACCTAACGTCCTTAATTTTTGATCTAGAACAAAAAATCAAGTTTGGTTAGTTTCTGTATCTCAACGGCCATCGACACACGTAGGATATTTCGATATATTGATTTTTTGCAAAATAGTGAGTGATTGAACAAAATTTTCAATTTTCACGAACAAAAAACCTCACAAAATTGTTCATAAAAAAAAGTAAGCAAAATAAAAAAAAATCCTACGTGTATCGATAGACATAGGTATTCTGAGTATACTGTCAAAATTTTATATCGATAGGTTAAGAGTTGTTGGAGTTATGTGTTCGCCCAACTCAAAAAAAGTGGTTTCGAGAAAAACGCGTTTAAAGTTTTAAGTACTGTGGGATATACCTTTGACGCATCGCCGCAGAATGAAAAATTTCGACACTTAGACACTTTCGCCGAACTCTATATTTTGATGTCATTTTTAAGACCCTAAAAAACTTGTTAAGCGAAAAAAAAAAATTTCGATTTTTTCAAAAGTCTACTCAGATGTCCCCCCTTAAAGAAATCTATTTGAAATTAATTTATTTCATCTTTTGGTAATATCTCAGGTAAGAATATATTGTTTTTGGCTGATGCTATGTTTTCTTGAATATAGTTTAAATTTTCATCTTTATTTTTTAAAGTTTCCATTTGGTTATTAAATAAGATTTTCATTATTGTGTCCTTGCTTTGTTCATTAATTTTTTTTCTGAAAAAAGTAGTATTATACCTTTATCTTGACGAACTGTGCCTGCTAATATATTAATAGTGTTGTTAAAATATGTCCTAATGTAAATTTTTTTGCTCAGATTTTTAATTTGGTTGTGGTTATTCTGGTCTACAATATTATATTTGAGTGTTCTAATACTATGTCTTCCCTATCCTCATTGTCCATTATTCCAAAAAGTCATTTGTAAAGTGTGCCTACACCATTAAAAAGTCCTCTCTTTCTTCTTGTGCTTGGAGTAATTGATTTTATTTTGGCCCTGATAAATTCTATTTCTTTAATGATTAATTCTTTGTTTGCTATGCCAATATCTTTTATATTGATAATTTTATTGATAATTATGGTCTGATTAATTTCAAAAATATGTAAAATTATAAAAGTTTTATTCACAATTTCAGTGGAATGAATATGTATAGGGACGTATCCTGCCTCCTTTTGAATTGGGACCACATGTAGTCTGGCATGTGTCATTGATAGGATTATTAAAATAATCAAAAAAATATTTTGTAAATATGAAAGAAACTTATTACTACGCTTGTTAAATTTTTGTTTTTTTTTTTTTTTGTTTTAATCAAAAAAAGATTTTTTTTTCATACATATATGTTTTTTTGATATATTTTTTGGGTTTATAATGTTATGTTATTTCCCTTTGTAATGGTCTGTAAAGGTGGACCTTCTTTAAACTAGCGTATCGAAAATATGGTTCATCCTTTAACGGAGTCATTTGTAATTTTTTATCGATCCTTCATTTCTCTATTCTTTGTAACTTTCCCTTTCTTTGTTTAGCTTGTTAATAATTTTCATTTTGTGAGTGTTTCTTGGTTCTTGAAGTTCCTTAAAATTTTTTTGTGTTTTGCTGGTAAATTTTTTTTTTACCGGTCTTTCAGAATTTGGAAATGGCTTGTGCATCAAAAAGAGCATCTGCTAGCATTCCTGTATTCATCATAATGCTTAGAGGCCCAGACGACCGAGGGGCGCTCAAGAAACGATTTGTTAGAGTATATTAAGCTATTTGTAATTTATTAAGCTAGGAGGAGTTAGTAAGGAAATTTAAAATTCTATATTTTAAATTTGAGGGACAGGAAAGAGATTTTATAGAGTAGAGACCAATGTAGTTCGAACATAATACCCTAAAAGGGCCATGCAGTTTCGAGTCCTTCTATTAGGAATGTTAAATTTTAAGCGTGTTAGTAAATGCTGGCTATCTACATCCACATTAATAAGGGTATGCAGAAAGAGTAGAAATTGTGTTGTGGAATTGTGATATCTTTTATTATATGTTCCTACTGAAATCTGGATTTTTGTTTTTATTTTTATTTGGATTTTTATACCCTTGCAGAGGGTATTATAATTTTGGTCAAAAGTGTGCAACGCAGTAAAGGAGACATCTCCGACCCTATAAAGTATATATATTCTTGATCAGGATCACCTCCTGAGTTGATATAAGCATGTCCGTCTGTCTGTTTCTACGCAAACTTGTCTCTCAGTCTTAAAGCTATCGTCTTGAAATTTTGCACACACCCTTCTTTCCTTTGCACGCAGTATATAAGTCGGAACGGCTCGGATCTGCCGACTATATCCTATAGCTGCCATATAACTGATTGATCGGAAATGGTATAACTTCGGTGTTTTTAGAGTGAGAGAGTTCAAATTTTACATGAGCGCTATTTGACAAAATAATATGACATGCCAAATTTCATAAGGATCGGCCGACTATATCCTATAGCTGCCATATGACTGTTTGATCGGAAATGGTATAACTTTGGTGTTTTTAGAGTTAGAGAGTTAAAACTTTACGTGAGAGTTTTTTTGGCAAAACGATATGACATGCCAAATGGCATTAGGATCGGCCGACTTTATCCTATAGCTGCCATACAACTGAACGATCGGAAATCCCATAACTTTGGTGTTTTTAAAGTTAGGGAATTGGGATTTTCTGTGGATTCTATTTTTGGCAAAAAAATACGACTTGACAAATTTCATAAGGATCGGCTGACTATATCCTATAGCTTCCATACAACTGAAAGTTCGGAAATGCCATAACTTTGGTGTTTTTAAAGTTAGGGAGTTGGGATTTTCTACGGGTTTTATTTTTGGCCAACTGATCCAACTTACCCAATTTTATAAGGATCAGCTGACTTTATCCTATTTCTGCAAAATAATGGATTGATGTTGTTTCTTAAGTTGTTTCTTAAGTTAAGTATAAGTATAATTTTGACAGTATACTCAGAATACCTATGTCTATCGACACACGAAGTTTTTTTTATATTGCTTACTTTTTATTATCAACAATTTTGTGACGCTTTTTGTTCGTGAAAATTGAAAATTTTTTTCAATCACTCACTATTTTGAAAAAAATCAATATATCGAAATATCCTACGTGTGTCGATAGCCGTTGAGATACAGAAACTAACCAAACTTGATTTTTTGTTCTAGATCAAAAATTAAGGACGTTAGGTGTTCGGCCATGGACCCCCTTTAAAAAAATAGGGCCTACGAATAAAGGCTGCAGAGCCGCCATTTTGTTTATGATTTATTCAAAAAAAATTTATTTTGTACTTTAAATATAATATAATAAAACATTATGTACAAATTTTCGATTGTCTTTTTTATTTGGCCAAAAAAATTCCAGAAAATCCGTTTTTTTCGCCTGTTACTCAGATGTTCCCCCTTAACCTAAGTGTGTTGCGTTGCTATTATTTCTTTCAACAAACGCAAAAGGTTACAATAAGCTTCCGATTTAGAATTATTGTTTTTTACCGTGTTGTTTTTCCCAACTGAAAACATAAAGTTTTCCGGACCATGTTACATGTTTAATGTTCGTTTATTTATTTATCACTATATAGATATACTTAAAATTAGAAAAATGATGAAGTAGCGAATAATCAAAACCGTAGCAGTAGCGGCATACGTAGCTGTCGAAGTTGTTAGGCGAGTGTGTGTGTGCTTGAGATGGACTCCCGTAATATCGATACTGGCGTAAGTTATCGAGTTTGGTCGTGTTAACAAAAGCTGATGACGGTTGCCACAGTACCCTCTTAGAGTTCCAGCTGGGAAAAATGCTTTGCTGGGAATCTGACTCATCGTCGTGATCTTGATACCTGCTCGGTTGTCTGGGCAGTTTGCGCTTAAAATTCGTGTTAAAATGGCGCGTTTCATCTTTGAATCGATGGAAATTTTGGAGCTCTTGAAATAGTGTGAATTCGAATTATCGACCTAAGTCCGTTGTGTTGTGAAGAGGGATTCCGTACTGAGCGGACCAACCCTAAATCATTGCGTTGGCTACAGATTGTGCTGTGATGTCGACTAAGGGAACTTCTGCGGGCATTCTTGTGAAACGATCGATGCACGTAAGACAGTATCGGTATCCGGTCGATGAAGGCTTTTTGCCTTCAAAAAAAAGAAGCGAAGTTGAGGCCCTGTATGACGTCGTTTATGTGACGCTGAAAAGTTTGCGCAGCGTTGTGCAATTCGAACGTCATGAACAAAAATTAGAATAGGCCAAAAGGCGTGATAATTGCTGTTTTGAGAATATCTTGTGGTTCAACAGGGATCTGGTGATATGATTTTTTTAGGTCGATTTTCAAGAATATCTTTTTACCGCATAAGATTCTGTACGAAATAGGCACTGTTACGTTGTTTAGTGCTCGGTAGACGCCACTCTCCATTTGCTTTCTTTACCAGGTGTCATGATCTGAACCAGTGGCTATTTGAGGGCCGACATATTTCTTTTTCGACGAGATAGGAGAACTCGGTTTGTGCAGCTTTCAGTTTGTCGGGTTCAAGTCGAAGGGCGCGGACGTGAGTAGGCCGAGATGAAGTGCGTTATTGGTTGGATAAAATTGCCTTGATTTTACGTAGAGGCGAGAGTTATATATAAATGAGCACTAGTATGAGAAATACAGCACTAGTTATTATGTAAATTTAAACTTAAACTTTACCATAGTTAAATTTTTTTTTATGGAACTTTAGTTCGGACTTTTCTTCTAAATTTTCAAAGTTTTGATAGTGATAAACGTGAAGTGAAAAATGTTCAAAGTTAATATTGTTTTTGTATGACTGGTTCAAAAAGTTTGTTAGATAGAAAAATCTATCACCGAATTCTATCTGTTCATTTAAAAAGGTTTCTTATAAAATTTGAATTTGGCAATTTACAAATCTTATTTGGTATTTTCCATTAAGTATTATTTCTCTTTGGTCACAATTTTGTTTTAGTTTTTCGTTGTTTGCTTTCCTTACGACTATTGTTTCTTTATCTATTTGTTCTACTCTGGGTTTGTTATTAAATAAAAATCTGCAATTATTAAAAAGGGTACAGCTTTTTCTTAACTTAAGTTCTTTTAAAATTAAATTTTTCTTATATCAATAAGTTGCATTATTTATTTGTGTAGTTAGTACATTTTCTTGATCGATTTCAATATTTTTAACATAATTTTTAGGTAACTTAATTGCGATAACAATTGCACCATTAGCATTAGAACCGAAGCTGTAGCTATTTAAATCGCACTATCTGCATATAAAACTTGAACAAACTTGAAACTTTAAACGCGATTATCTCAGAATCTTTTTTTTGGGAAAATACCTTTGCGGTGGACACGATTACTAAAAAACTACTAATCCGATCAACACCAAATTTTGACCACTTATTAATTATGATATTAGCTAGTCCGTGAACGAGGGATTTTCAATTTTTTTATAAACTCCTTTTTAAAGCAAAAAAAACGAAAATCTTATACCTTGAAAAGTACATTTTTTCCGCGCTCTTTAGCGCGGGTGCGCTCTTTAGCGCGGGTGCGCTCTTTAGCGCGGGTGCGCTCTTCAGCGCGGATGCGCTCTTCAGCTGAGCGGCACAACGGCCCCTCACCTAAACACCTAGTTTTTTTCCGAAAATTATTTGACATTTCTTTGTTTCAGACTTACTCAATTTAAAACATGGAGAGATACACAATCCAACAACGTGTTAAAGTTATACAGACTTATTATGCAAAAGGGCGTTCAAATCAAAATGCATATCGTGCACTTCGTATTTTTTTTGGTCAATTTGATCGTTCAAATGTGCGTACAATCGCAAAAATCGTGGAAAAATTCGAGCGAACTGTAGAAGATGTAAGAACACCAGTGCATGCTCGTACAGCTCGGTTTATGGTTTGGCGGCATCATCGGGCCGTAGTTTTTCAAAATGAGGCCGGTCAGGCAGTGACTGTGAATGGTGTTCGCTATCGTGAGATGATAACGAACTTTTTATGGCCCGAGTTGGAAGATATGGATGTGGACGATATGTGATTTCAGCAGGACGGCGCCACTTGCCACACAGGTAACGAAATAATGGCTCTTTTGCGCAACAAATTCAATGGCCGTGTTATCTCACGTAATGGCAATGTCAATTGACCGCCAAGATCATGTGATTTGACACCGTTTGACTTTTTTCTTTGATGTAATTTGAAGGAAAAGGTGTACATCGGTAAGCCAGCAACAATTCAAGAGCTAAAGGATAAGATAATTCGTCACATTAACGGCATAGAACCTTCATTATGCCTCAGGGACATCGAAAATTTGGACCATCGGATGGAGGTGTGGCGCAGTGGTGGCGGCGCCCATTTGGCTGAAATTTTGTTCCATATATAATTGAATAATACCAATATATCAAAATAAAAAAAAATTACAACAATTTCGTAAATAGTTTGTAAAATTCGGGGATTTTTATTTTTGAAAATTCGTCCGCCATATTGAATCCGCCATATTGAATTTGGGAAATCTGACTTTAGATTCGTAATCAGCGACCCCAAAAACCCCTAAGTACCCAGTTTCATGAAAATCCAAAAATTATTTAAAAATTCGTCCGCCATATTGGATCCGCCATATTGAATTTTGAAAATCTGACTTCAAATTCGTAATCAGCGACCCCAAAAACCCCTGGGTACCCAGTTTCATGAAAATCCAATAAATTAAAAATAAAGTCGCATACCTCCAAAAATGTAAAACTTTTTTTGAGGTTAGGAAGAAACGTACACGTGCAGGACCAAAACGGACTTCAGATTCGTGTTCAGCGGTCCAAAATACATGGGGATAGGGTACTCTGATCTCCCAACCCGGACACTTTTTTTTTTTTGTGTGGCTGTGTAATTAATATTGGCCACCGGTGTGAATTAGTTTCGGAATTTCCAAATTCACCGAACAGTCCGCCGCTGTCGTAATATTTGTTTTTATTTTCCTCAATCAGTGTCATTTTTTACACCATATAACTTTTCTGTTCCCCCAATTATACAGTCCACTTATCAAAGCTCCACTGTGCCAACATATGCTCACATGCCCTTTATATCCGTACCTGCATGCAAGTTATCCAACCCCTAAATACAGGCCACATATGGCTTTTATAAACAATATTTTCAATCTCTGCATTTGCCTTTGGCTTGATCTTTGGCTCAATTATCCAACCCATAAATCCAGGCCACTTATGGCTTTCCACTTATGAATTTTATAAACAATATTTTCAAACTCTGCATTTGCCTTCGGCTTTGTCTTTGGCTCTGAGGCGCGATCTCGGTTCCCCATAAACAAATCAAAATCAAAAGTAAACATCAGCTTCCCTCCGAAGCCCAATCAATTACGCCTTTTGCGTTTCAAGTACCCACCAAATTGCATCGATCAGCTTAATCGAATTTCACAATAAGATGCGACAGTTTCATCTTAAGCCTCTAATCTAAACACAACTGATGGCCGAGGTTCTTTGGATCAGATTTAGAATTAAGAAGTCAGTCCTATTTTGACCGAGACCGCGAACGGTTGACAAAAGTATTTAAGAAAAAACCAAAAGTGTCTTGTAATTTTTGCGTTTAATAAATAAAGGTTTAACACCAAGTTGTGAAATCAAAAAATAAAATTTTCATTTTTTTAATTCACCGAACTACAAACAATTTAACTGGCGCCCAACTCAAGGGGCCGCGTCACATAAAGCTCCAAAAATAGTTTAATGAAAAATAAGTTAAACATAAACGGAACTCGCGCGGTCAACAACTCAACATTTTTAGTGGAAAAATTAAAACATCCACCAAACGACACTACCAAGTGACAGTGATCGTTAACAATAAAGTAAATGGAAATTAATTAATGTAATAATCCATAAAGAGTGAATTAAAACAAAGGTGGACCGAAATTTTAAACCAAACAATTACAAGAACACAAAAACTAAAAAAAAAATCAACGCACAACAAAAAAAACAAACAAGAACAACAAAAACAAATAAAACGACAACTCCAACAAGAAAAACCAGGAAAGGAAGGCAGGACATTCTCAAATAAAAACGACAACTCGCTCCAACAAAAAAACCCAAGGAAGGAAGACAGGACATTCTCTATCAACCACCAACCACACAGAAGGAAGACCCCAACGGGACAATATCGTGAGGAATTAATTTAAAATAAAAAAATTAAAGACTAAAATTTAAGACCTGTAAATTCGAGAAAAATAATATAAGATTTATATATTGCAAAAAGTAAGATTCGCGATTTAACAAAAAAATATAAAGAATAATTCTGGAAGATTTGATAAATAGCTTTTGTGAACTAAATCTAACAATGGCAACCGGAGGTTCAGCACCAAATTTTTCTGCAGGCAGTGTAGCCACAGCCGGCAGTTTAACAGTAGAATTGATAAACAGATTAATAAACGCTCAATTGAATGAAGTTAGCAGGAAAGTAGAATGTTTAGAAGGAAGGCTAGCCACAGATGCAAACACTGTGGAAGATTATAAAGTACAAACAATTGACCCATCTATAAAATGCGATACAACACTTGAAGTGGTAAAATCCTTACCAAATTTCACAGGGGAAGCAACACAATATGTAGGTTGGAGGGAAGCTGCAGAAACTGAAATTAGTCTCTATAAAATTGAAAGTGAACAATATTTTATCGCCCTAACAATTTTACGAAATAAAATTATGGGAGCTGCCCATGATGCTCTTACCAATCATGGCACAGTTTTAAACTTTAAAGCAATCTTATCCCGATTGGACTTTATATATAGTGACAAACGACCAATACATGTTCTCGAGTCAGAACTAAGTATCCTCAGGCAAGGACGATTGACAATTACTGAGTACTATAACGAAGTCAATAAAAAAATGACCTTACTAATAAACAAAACCATAATGACATACGGAAAGGACAGTGTAATTACCAAAGAAACAAACAATTCAATAAGGGGAAATGCTCTACGAGTATTTATATCCGGACTTAATGGATCTATTTCAGAAACTCTTTTCTCATTAAATCCACCAGATTCGCCCAATGCTTTGGCAAAGGTCCAAGAATTAGAATCAAACAACTTCCGTGATCAATTCGCAAATAGGTTTAATGGATTTAAAAATGAAAGTAAATATCGGGGAAACAACTTACGATTTGATCAAATACGGCAAAATAATAATACCACTAAAATGGGAAATAATTTTAATCATAACCATAATTACAATTGGCCACAAAAGGGAAATTTTTGGCAAAATAATAATCAAAATAATAATCATAAGCAACAAGCCAATGGATGTTGATCCACCGATTCAACTCCAGAATAAATCTAATAACAATCGGCAGCCGAGCCAAAATTGTCAGCCAAATAGTAACCAGGGAAGATATAATAATTGGCAGGCAAACGATAATCAAGGTAGATATAATAATAATTATCATCAAAATAAAAATCGTTCAAATTTTTATAACACAAATCAAAATAGAGAGCAAACTCAAGCTCAAAAAAGGGAATCAGATGGAACAGAAAGTCAGCCAGCTAATAAAGTAACCAGATTAAATAATATTAATGAAGACCATTTTTTGCATTCCTACAGAGGAATGCCTTATTTAAATAGGATAGATCGAAAAACCAAGAAGCAGCTAAAAGTTTTAATAGATACAGGAGCCACTGCTTGTTACATAAAAAGGGGAATTTTTGAAAATAAAAACGAGCTACCAATATACAAAAAGGTAACAACAGTTCATGGCTACTCAATTATTAGGTATTACCATATTATAAATATATTTGAAACAAAACAATTATTTTATGAAATCGAAGGTTTGGAATCTGATATTCTAATTGGATTCAATCTATTAAGAAAAATTGGAGCTATAATAAATATAGATAAGGGAATCTTGGAATATAATGGGAAACAGGAGAAGTTAAAATATTATGATAATGAGGAGAAAAACGAAATACGTTTAATTGAAGAAAATAATATTCTTCCGTTAAAAGAATTTATTATAAAAAAGTATTTTGATGATAATGGTAGCAAAAACCCAGATTCATTATTTGTTGAAAATAGTGAGAAAAGCTTGGGAGTTAAAAATCCCGAGAACGCCGACGTAGAAATATCCGTCAACAAAAATACAAATATCTTGGGAACAAAAAATCCCGAGAACGCCGACGTAGAAATATCCGTCAACAAAAATACAAATGTCTTGGGAACAAAAAATCCTGAGAACGCCGACGTAGAAATATCCGTCAATAAAAATAAAAATATCTTGGGAATTAAAAATCCTGAGAACGCCGACGTAGAAATATCCGTCAATAAAAATAAAAATATCTCGGGAATTAAAAATCCTGAGAGTGCCGACGAAGTAAATACCGTCAAAAATCAAATAAATAATATAGGTACCGACCAATTAGGCGGACTGAGGGAAAAGATAGTTCACTATATTGAAAAGGAGCATTCAAAGATAAATATGCAAATTCCTTTTAGAACAGACATAAAGGGGGAAATAAATCTAATCCATGATAGGCCAATATACGGGAAGCAATATCCGTATGCCCTATCTGTCAACGATTTCGTGAATAGCGAAATCAAAAGAATGTTATCAGAAAAAATAATAAGGCCTAGCAGAAGCCCTTACAATTCACCACTTCTGGTAGTCCCAAAGAAAGGAGAGAATCAAGACGGAAGCCGTAAATTAAGACTCGTCATTGATTACAAAAAATTGAATGAAAGTACTATACCTGACAGGTACCCAATGCAAGACCCATCAGTAATTCTATCAAATTTGGGAAAAGCAAGATATTTTTCAACAATAGATTTAGAGTCAGGATTTCATCAGATACTAATGAAAGAATCTGATGTCGAAAAAACAGCCTTTTCGATAAATAATGGAAAATACGAATTTTTAAGAATGCCATTCGGATTAACAAATGCACCAAGAATCTTTCAGAGAGCAATGGACGATATTCTAAGAGAACAAATAGGGAAAACGTGTCATGTCTATATGGACGACATTATAATATTCTCAAACTCAATCGAACAACACTATACAGATTTAAACAAAATTATAAATATATTATTGAGGGCAAACATGAAAATCTCTTTAGAAAAATCTAAGTTTTTCAAACGCGAAACCCGTTTTCTAGGATACATGGTATCCTATAACGTCATCAAGACAGACCCAGAGAAAATTGAAACCATTAGAAAATATCCGCTTCCAGAAAATATTCGGGAACTAAGAAGTTTCCTAGGTTTTACGGGCTATTATAGAAAATTTGTTTCAAACTACGCCTACATAGCCAAACCTCTAACAAAATATCTTGGAGGTCATAATGGCAAAATCTCGAAAAGAATGTCAACAAAAATATTGATTCAGCTGGATGAA
Organism: Drosophila malerkotliana malerkotliana; assembly: GCA_018153235.1. NCBI lineage: Eukaryota > Metazoa > Arthropoda > Insecta > Diptera > Drosophilidae > Drosophila > Drosophila malerkotliana. The sequence goes on along the minus strand of JAECXV010000087.1, from coordinate 3,065,439 downwards.
CCAGCAATTAAAGCTTTTAACGAGCTAAAAGAAAATCTCATTGCTCAGGTAGAACTAGTTCAACCGGACTATAATAAAAAATTTACCTTGACCACCGACGCTTCAGACGTCGCAATTGGTGCAGTTTTATCTCAAGAAGGAAAACCAATTACTTTTATTTCAAAAACCTTGTCTAAAACAGAACAAGCTTATGCGACTAATAAGAAGGAACTTTTAGCGATAGTATGGGCTCTTAAAAATCTAAGAAATTACTTATACGGAGTAATTGGAATTGAAATTCAAACCGACCATCAAACTTTATCTTACACAATTTCGGATAAAAATCCCAATGTAGATATGAAAGGATGGTATTCTTTCATACAAAGTTTTACACCGAAAATAACATATAAGCCCGGTACAACAAATGTAGTTGCAGACGCATTATCTCGAATTCAGATAAATAATATTACTGACAGCGATATAGAACAAACAGACCAGTCAGACTCAGATCAGAACACACAGCATTCAGCTGAAAGTAGTTTTGAAAATGTAATACAAGAGACCCGTAAACCGTTAAATCAATTTAAACAACAACTGTTATTAACAACGGGGAGGTATACAATACATGAGTCACTGAAAATTTTTGACAGGACACGACATTTAATTGAATATGACACACCAGAAAATTTAATAACTATATTAAGAGAGTATCTTCCACCTAACATTACGGTAGGAATTCATTGTACCTTAGAGGACTTATTTAAAATTCAATTACCTTTAAAAAATAATTTCACAAACACATTCCTTTTTACAAGAATCTTTCTACAAGACGTGGAAAACGAGGAAGATAAAGCTATAATAATAGAAGAAACGCACAGCCGTGCTCATAGGGGGCTAGAAGAGAATTACAAACAGATCAGTAAATTATATTATTGGCCAAACTGTTTTAAAAAATTAAAAGAGTATATTAAAAATTGTGTGATTTGTAACGAAAATAAATATAACAGGCACCCAATAAAAATTCCAATTGGGGAAACCCCAATTCCAAGTAAAGAAGGAGAAAATTTACACATTGATATATATTACGCGCAAGGTCTTACCAAAGATTATACAGTACATAGATGGGACATCTCATACAAAGAAAAATTGTCTATGGCGGGTTCCATCAGTGGAACCCGCTGGAACGAGCGGGTTTCATTGCGCGACAAGTTAAGTTTGAGAAATTTTTTGCGCGACAACGAATGAGGAATAGCCGAGTGGTAGAGTGCTTGGCTGGAGTGCAAAGTAAAATGAGTTCAAACCAGGCTCGGGAAGTCAATTTTTTTTAAATTTTAAATCTATTTATATTATTGTTTTATTATTTTAATGTGTTTTCCTAAATTTATAATCCAATAAAAAAAAATACAAAATTGTAAATTCACCTTAACATCGTCTCATTTCGTAGTGGAACCCGCTGTAAAAATGTCTATAAGTGCGGGTTCTACGGCATTTTGGTAGGCCGCGTCATGGAACCCGCTCTCAAATGTTTTCATTTTTTTCCGTCGTGGAACCCGCTGTATTAATGAAAACATTTGAGAGCGGGTTCCACGACAAACGGCTGGCAGATGAGATAGGGAGAGAGAGAATTCTATTTTTAGATCGTAACATCTTTGGAACGATGAAAGTTTGAAACGTTGTAATCGAACCAATGTAAGAGTAAAGAGATCAGAAATATCTTTTACTATCCTTACTCGTCAACTCTGTTTTTGGTATAGATTCTAGCGCCTCCTTTAATACCAATTTTAAGTATCATAAAATCAACTTCGAGGGTAGCCTAGATGGATAGTGCGTGGTCCTTATTCATGGGGTCATGGGTTCAACTTCATTAGGGGGCGGTTGTTCCGATTTTGATAAAGTTTTAGTTTTAAGATTCTTTTTATATTTAGTTTCATTTTTTGATTATTTTTTTTTTTTTCTTTTCATTTTTACATTATTATTATTATTTTTAATTGCATTCTATTACAATCGTTGTAAAAATAAGTGACGGACGGGTCGGATGACAAAATACCGGAAGGACTCCCTTGAAATTTTATTAGCCGGACATAATGAAGAATAAAACAATTTTACAATTGTAAAATTAAAGAAAAATATTACAATTAAAGGAAAAAAAATAATAATAATTATAAAAGAAAGAAAAAGTCAAAAGTCCTTACGAGGATTTGAACACAGAAAAATTACACATAGAGTAACTACTCTATGCATTACGCTACCATCCTGTCTCGATCGGCGGCGATCAAAAATACTATTTGTTCTACCAACTACCACATCGGCGCATCGAAAACAGAAACAGAGAAATTGAAATTGAAATTTGGAAGCCAAAACATTTTTACTCCGTCGTGCGAGCAGTCACACATACACACAAAGGCTCACATTGTAGTTGACGGATACATGTAAAGAGTTCTAAAAATAGAATCGTATGCATGTGCGTTCCCCCCTCACCAACAAGCTCGACGCAAAAAGTTGACCGTTTTGGGCCCTGATGTCCCATCTATGTACTTTATAATCTTTGGTCTTACTTTCATAACTTGTATTGACGCTTACTCAAAATTTCTAGTAGTAAAAGAAATCCAAAATAAATTAAATATCGAAAATAAAGTAATGGAACTTCTTCAGCATTTTCCACAAGCAAAAGTAATAATGACCGATAATGAACCGAGCTTTACCTCAGCCCAATTTAAATCTTTCGCACAAAGGTGCAATTTAACTTTACATTACGCAGATCCGAGGCACAGCACGTCAAACGGACAGGTTGAAAGGGCACATTCTACATTAACAGAATTAGCTCGATGCATTAAAGAAGAATTTAATTTAACTGACTTTTCCGAAATAATAATAAGAGCCGCTCAAGAATATAATCAGAGCATTCATTCTACAACGAACCAAAAACCTTTTGACGTATTATATAATAAAATAGAGCACGATAACATTCCTGAACTTTTGAAAAATACTCAAGAGAAAATGTTGGAAACACATAATGAAAACAGAAAAGAAAAAGAATATCATGTAGGACAGGTAGTCTATGAAAAGAAACACGGGGAAAGAAATAAACTTAAAACCAGATATAAAAAACAAATAGTTAAGGAAAATTTACCCAAAAAAATAATAATCAACAATATAAATAGAATTATTCACAAAGATAATATAAAATTCTAAGTATTTATATATTATCCTTTTTCTTTCCTTTCCCAGAAAATGTTTTATCAGGTGCTCATACTACACCTTATTTTATTAACAAAATCAGAAATACTTGACTATACAAGTCACGAATATCTTCTATTAAAGGACAATAAAGACGTATTGACGTACGATTCATACGCAGATTTATTCCATGTAACTAACTTAAGCTTTTATAAAGAAATAATAAATTTGGAATCAGATAATATTAAAAGGGATACTAATAAAAGGTCACAATGGGAAATTAAATATGACATAAAAGTAATCGAACTAATTTTATCGCAATTAGTATCAACTAGATCAAAAAGAGGGATAAATGAGTTAGGCACCGTGTGGAAATGGTTAGCTGGAACTCCGGACCATGATGATTTTATTACAGTTCAGAATAAAATTAATGAATTAATTGTAAACAATAATAAGCAGTCTATTATCAATTCCCGATTATTCAAAGAAATAGAATCTCTTTCCGATGATTTTAAAAAAGTATTTATTGATCAAGATCTACCACTTCGAAAACATCGCTTGCGATTATTAACATTTGATCTGCAAAATTTAATTGACACAATCACTCTAGCAAAAATAGACGTTTTTAATACCAAAATTTTAAACAATGATGACATCTTGGAAATATTAAAACATGAACAAAAACGAGTAATTATAGCTGATTTAATGGACATCTCTTCTTTTAAAATCGCATTGCATAAAGAACTTTTAATAATTTATATAAAATACCCAATAATAAAAAACAGATGTGAAATATATCACGCTAGAGCGATTTCCCAAATCGATGGAAAACTAGTATTAAGCGATCAAGTCGCAAAATGCGAAAATATTTTTTACGAAATGTCTAATTTTAAGAACGAACTTTTTAATAATTATTGCACTCTAAGTAACCAAAAAACGTGTTTTACCCGATTATTAAATGGTGAGAAACCAACCTGTAAAAAAATAAGAGAAAAAAATAAAAAAATAGACATCATACAAGATGGTGCCATCCTTATAAATGGGAACAATATTGTTAACAACTCCCATTTAAACGGTTCGTTTTTAATAACATTTAATGGTACAACTAAAATTAATAATATCTCATATACCAATTTGCAAAATAAAATTCTTGAATACGTAACTACGAACCACTTTAAAAATTATGAAATATCCGATTACATATTATCAAATAACTCTGATCTTTCTTTAGATAATATAAACATTTTAAACCCATTCGTTAAAATTAAGAATACTAAAATATCACTTACCTTTATATTATTAATTTTAATCATTATATTTTTGATTCTTTCACTTATTATAAAATACAAAAATGCTATATTATTTGTAACCAAAAAACATCGGCCTGAACCAGAAAAATCTATTAACCAAGAAATTTTTTTAACAGAATTAAGAGATCATTTAAACGAATTTCATATTGAATCGGGACGATCCATTTTAGAAGGGGGAGAGTTATCCAACCCCTAAATACAGGCCACATATGGCTTTTATAAACAATATTTTCAATCTCTGCATTTGCCTTTGGCTTGATCTTTGGCTCAATTATCCAACCCATAAATCCAGGCCACTTATGGCTTTCCACTTATGAATTTTATAAACAATATTTTCAAACTCTGCATTTGCCTTCGGCTTTGTCTTTGGCTCTGAGGCGCGATCTCGGTTCCCCATAAACAAATCAAAATCAAAAGTAAACATCAGCTTCCCTCCGAAGCCCAATCAATTACGCCTTTTGCGTTTCAAGTACCCACCAAATTGCATCGATCAGCTTAATCGAATTTCACAATAAGATGCGACAGTTTCATCTTAAGCCTCTAATCTAAACACAACTGATGGCCGAGGTTCTTTGGATCAGATTTAGAATTAAGAAGTCAGTCCTATTTTGACCGAGACCGCGAACGGTTGACAAAAGTATTTAAGAAAAAACCAAAAGTGTCTTGTAATTTTTGCGTTTAATAAATAAAGGTTTAACACCAAGTTGTGAAATCAAAAAATAAAATTTTCATTTTTTTAATTCACCGAACTACAAACAATTTAACTTGCGTGTCCATATATTTTCTGCCTTCAATTCTAGGAAATATATAACCGATAAAATTTAACATATACAGTCCACTTATTGAAGCTCTACTGTACCATCATATGCCCCACATGCCCTTGCCCTACTTGCATGCATGTCCATATAATTTCCAAATATTTTCTGCCTCAAATTTCAGGAAATATATAGCCGATAAAATTTAAAAAAAATTTACATTTTCTAAAACCAACAATTATAAACCGCCATTTCACTACAAATCCGTGATTGTGTCGCTTAAATTCTCGACCTAGCCGTGTTGTGTTTTTCAGTTCTGTTTATTTTTCTTTGAGGTACGTACAGGGTGCCGACGGCATAACCGGCTGCATAACAAAATAGATTAAAAAATCAATTAATTATAAATTGATGTATTTATAATTATAACTACGAAAATTTATTTAAATCTTATTTTCCGTTCGAGCAAAGGGCCAGTTTTTTAATTCACCTTTCCGGCCACTCAATAATTAAAGTCGAAGATTTAATTATCGGAAAATTATAATTAATTAATTTAATTATCCGCCTTCTGTCCGAATAGAGCCACGGTTTTTTAATTCCATCTTCCCGCCTTCGTGTTAATTAAATTCAATTAATTAAATACTTAGGTTTCAATTCCACCGTTCCAGCTTCGTGATAATTAACCTCAGTTGATTAAAAATTAAGATTTTCAACTCCACCCTTCTGGCTCCATCATATTTAAATCCGACAGTTAGCCAAAAATTAATTATTTATATTTTTGTGTGCTAAATTCAAGCCAAAGTTAAGTCCACCTTCCGGCTCCGCAAATACGAAAATAGTTAAGAATTTAATATCTCAGTATATATTAAATTCAGTACGAACCACACAAGTCGAAATATACATACATATATAGACAGTCATCATTTTTTTCCGAACAAGCACGAATTTTCCGGTACTTTTTCCATTTTTTCGTGCCTCCAACTCTGCTTCTACTCCGCATCAGGCAACATCCGCCTACAATCCGAACAAACCTCGTCTCCTTTTGGGTTTTTTCTGGTGCCTGAAGTTTTTCTTTCCACATTAAAATTGTTCCGCACACGACTTTCCTTTCCCCATCGGCGCCACTAGTTCGCACTTGCTCCTTGTAATTGCCTTTCATCCGCGATCTCACCGTTCTCATCACATTAGTGCGACCGGCCACCACTTCGTACGAGGCACCTGTTGCGCGAGTCAGTCGACAAGCGCTGACCAGCGAATTGGACTCTGAGAATGCCCACGGGAGACGACAAAAAGCCGCGTTCGATCCCAGCCATCCGTTTGGACAGATCTCAATCCGCATCTCCGCGGACGCCTCTTTTGAAGCCTAAGGCTACCAGTGCCAGTCCAAGGGCAAGGAGTGACGAATCCGTCAATACAACCCCCGGTCCTTCACAGAGGCAGACTCGCTCCGTTGCAAAAATGGCTCCAAGTGCGGTCGAAGTGGCGTTGAAAAAGTTCATCGCCACAACAGATCGAATTATCCAATTTGAGGCTAACATATGTACTCCGGGCGCCCCAGAAACGGAAATAGGCTCCCAATACATGTGCGAAGTTCATCGGGACCAAATTCAGGCACTATGGGAGAAGGTGGAGAAGAGCTATGAGAGCTGCTCCGATTTGCTAGCCGTGTCCGACGACAATGCGGCCGCCTCGACAGTGCTGGAAGCGAAGTACAGCTACTGTTACTCCGTCTATTCGAGATGTATTGCCCAGCTTCGGGAGAAAATTGCTTCCCAATCCACTCAGGCTCCCGTCAATGTCCACACGCCCGCGCCTACAGGCTGCCGGTTACCTCCGGTGGATACCGAGGTCTTCGCGGGTGATTATCTTCGGTGGCCCACCTTCAGAGACTTGTTTACGGCCATTTACATCCAAAACTCGCGGCTCACCCCGGTAGAGAAGTTGTTCCACTTATTGTCCAAAACAAGTGGTGACGCCCACGCCATTGTTTCTAAGGCTCCGCTTACCCATGAGGGGTTTGTCGCCGCATGGCAAAGCCTCACAGACCGCTTTGAGAACCGGCGGCTATTGGTCAACAGCCAGTTGAAGATCCTTTTCAACATCCAGGCTACCATTCAGAGTTGTTTGACAGCCCTAGAAATGTCCTCCGTTAATGTTGAGGCTTGGGACTGTCTCCTTGTATTTATGATTTCGTCAAAGCTCGCCAAGGTCACACTTTCTATGTGGGAGCAATCCGTACATAATAAGGCCGAGATTCTAACATGGAAGGAATTAGACAACTTCCTGACAGAGCGCCATCGCACTCTGGAGGCCATCGACGACGTCAAGCCTAGTGGCTCCGTGCAATTTCCGCCAAGGTCGGGACTTCCTACTGCCCCTGCTCGGAGGCTCACTTCATACGAGACTCGAGTGGTTCCGGGCCAAAAGGGCTGCGATCTCTGTTCGAGGGAGGACCACCCCATTCGCTTATGTCCGCGTTTCCTAGAAATGGATGTAAATGGGCGCTCTGACTACATAAGGAGGAAGCAGTTATGTTTAAACTGTTTTGCCCGAGGGCATCAGCAGCGAGACTGCACGAGCGCCCATACCTGCTCCACATGCCACAGCAGACACCACACCCTCTTGCACCGCGGCAATCCATTCGCAACCGCTCCAAGTCCGCCTACGCAGCTTACCGCTCCAAGTCCGCCTACGTCAACAAACGGCTCCGAGGGTCAGTCGAATGTGCAGGTGTGTTTCGCTTCCGGGTCAGGAGCCGTCCTACTGGGCACGGCCCTTATCCACGTGTGCCATTTGGGGTGCACCGTCCAAGCACGAGCACTGATAGACTCAGGCTCCGAAGCGACGTTCATAACGGAACGACTGTTCAACCTCGTCAAGCCTCCCTTCAAAACGATTCAAGCCCAAGTTTCCGGCCTTAATCAAACCATTTCCGCGCAGTCTACAAAATTGTGCCCCACATGCCCTTGCCCTACTTGCATGCAAATTAATAATTAGCTTAGTAATTTTAATAAAAAATTATTTTTTAACTTTTATCTTTATTTATTAAAATACTAGTTTACATTTTTTGTAACTGTGATGTAACTTAACTTGCACTGCTCGCGTTCTACTTTAAAAAATGACTGCACTGTTCGGGATCCAAAATGGACTGCCTGACTTTTGTTCAATGATTAATAATCAAACCTCGGCTTAAGAGATTTATCTCAAAAATCTGATTAAGAGAATCATCCAAGAGAGTCGGAAAATAGGATGATGAAATTTGTCAATTGAATTTGAAATTGATATTTTGCAGAATTGAAATTCTGCCGGAAATCGATGTTTACATTAGCGGACTTGGGGCTCCCTTTTGGGGCTCTGGTGTTTACAATATCGACTTGGATGTTTATAAAATCCGTTTGAAGCGGAGAGTGTGAAACTGATCTGGGTGGGAATCGATTGGAAGCTTTGTTTACAGAAATAGCTGACCACGGGTTAATCTCGGAGTCAGTCAGAGTTAATTGGAAAAGAGCTCTTGGCTCAAAGTTGTTTATAAATTGGGCAAGGGCCCCTAAGTAATGTGTCACATAACTCCCCCCATTCTAAATTGAATCGTCCCGATTCATTGGAACTGATGGGTATTAGGAGTGTAATTGATTAGTCAACTCGACAATGATATTTTCTTCTACGGTATTTTCATTGTCGGGGATATTCGTTTCAGGTTGTATTTCAATATTATTTTGTCGTTTTTGAATATTAAGAATTTTCTGTATTTAATTAAAAGCATGGTAATTAAATATATAAATGCGACTATGATCAATATTAAAGTAATTGGTATTTGAGTTTGTTTTATTTGAATAAAAGGATTTAATACGTTAATATTATCGAATGAGAGCTCCGAATCATTTGATATAATATATTCGGATATTAAGAAGTCAGTATATTTTCGTGCAGTGATGTATTCCAATATCTTATTGTCTACATTAGTGTAGTATTTATTATTAATTTTAGTGGTGCCATTAAACGTTATTAAATATGACCCATCTAAATGAGTGTCATTAACTGTATTATCTCCGTTTACAAAAATGGCTCCTTCTTGGATTACATTTATATTTTTATTTTTTTCTCTTATTTTATTACATAAGGGTTTTTCTCCGTTGAGTAATCTGGTAAAACATGAACCTTCTGGGTTTAACGTGCAATAGTTGTTAAAGATTTCCGTCTTAAAATTAGACATTACATAAAACTTATTTTTACATTTTGCGACATGATTATTGATTAACAATTTTCCATCACTGTGTGAAATGGATCTTGAGTTATAAACTTCACAACGATCGATAATTATGGGGTACTTAATATATATAATAATACGATTTTGGTGTAAAGCGATTTTAAATTCAGATATATCTAATAGATCAGTAATAATTACAGGTTTTTGTTAATGTTTATAAATTTCCTGTTTGTCATCATTGTTTAAAATTTTAGTGTTAAATACATCAATTTTAGCAAGTGTAATTGTATCCATTAAGTTCATAAGATCGTAAGTAAGCAAGCGGAGGCGGTATTTTCTCAGTGGAATTTCTTGATCTTTAAAAGCGGTTTTAAAATTGTCAGATAAAGTTTTAATTTCTTTAAATATTCTAGAGTTAATAACGAATTGGTCATTATTGATTTTTATCAAATCATCAATTTTATTTTGAACTGTTATGAAATCATCATGATCTGGTGTTCCTGCTATCCATTTCCAAATTGTGCCTAATTCATTAATACCTCTTTTTGATCTAGTGGGTATTATTTGAGAAATAAGTATTTTAATAATTTATAAATCGTGTGATATTTCCCAATGTAAGTTCTGCTGGTTCTGACTGTTTAAAAATTCAGTTTCAAGATTAATTATATCTTTATAAAAACTTAAATTAGTTATATGAAATAAATCTGCGTATGATTCATAAATGAGGACATCTTTGGTATCCTTGTAAAGAAAAAAATCGTGGTTTGTGTAATCCATGATTTCGGATTTGGTTGTAGCTACCAGCAATAATAAGTACATTATTGAATTCATTAACTGGAATTTAAGATAAATCAATTTATTTAGAATTTAATATTATCTTTATGAATCGTACGGTTTCTGTTATTAATAATAACTTTATTAGGATGATTTTCCTTAACTACCTGTTTTTTATATCTAGAGTTAAGCTTATTTCTTTCCCCGTGTTTCTTTTCGTGAATTACTTCTCCTACATGATAGTCCTTTTCTTTTCTGTCTCTGTTATGTCCCTCTAACATTTTCTGTTGTGTAGTTTTCAACAGTACTGGAATAGTATCGTGCTTGATTTTGTTATAAAGTATGTCAAAGGGTTTTTGATTGGTTGTTGAATGAATGGTCTTATTATATTCTTGCGCGGCTCGTATTATGATTTCGGTATAGTCGGTTAAATTAAATTGTTCTTTGATGCAGCGGGCTAATTCTGTTAAAGTCGAATGTGCCCTTTCAACTTGACCGTTTGAGGTACTGTGCCTCGGGTCTGCGTAATGTAAAGTTAAACCACTTCTTTGTGCAAAGGGTTTAAATTGAGCAGAAGTAAAGCTCGGTTCGTTATCGGTCATTATTATTTTGGCTTGAGGAAATTGTTGCAGTAGTTCCATTACTTTATTTTCAATATTTAATTTATTTTGGATTTCTTTAACTACTAGAAATTTGGAATAGGCGTCAATACAAGTTATAAAAATGAGTCCTTGCGCATAATATATATCAATATGTAAATTTTCGCCTTCTTAAGATGGAATTGGGGCTTCACCAATCGGAATTTTAATTGGGTGTCTGTTATATTTGTTTTCATTGCAAATTTTACAGTTTCTAATATATTATTTTAATTTTAAATATAACTTGGGCCAGTAATACAATCTACACATTTGTTTATAGTTTTCATCTAGCCCCGGTGAGCTCTACTGTGTGTTTCTTCTATTATGATAGCTTGGTCTTCATTGTTTTCTACATCTTGAAGGAATGTCTTTGTGTAAAGGAATTTATTAACGAAGTTTTCTTTTAAAGGTTTTTAAATTATATAAAAATCTTCAAGTGTACAATGAATTCCAATTGTTATACTAGGTGGAATGTATTCCCTTAAGATATTTACTAAATTTTCCGGATTATCATACTCTATTATATGTCTAGTATTTCCGAATACATTAATCGACTCATGTATTGTATACCTCCCCGTTGCTATTAGCAATTGTTGCTTAAACTGGTTTAAGGGTTTTCGGGTTTCTTGTATTACATTCTCAAAACTACTCTCTGCTGAATGCTGAGTGTTTTGATCTGAGACCGATTCGATACTTTCTGTTAAGTTATTAATTTGTATCCTAGATAATGCATCTGCAACAACATTTGTTGCTCCTGGCTTATAAATAATTTTTGGAGAATAACTCTCAATGAAAGAATACCATCTTTTCATTTCGATATTTGGATTCTTTTGAGAAATTGAAAAAGAAAGAGGTTGATGATCTGTGTAGATCTCAATGTTGTTAACACCATATAAATAGTTTCCTAAATTTTTGAAAGCCCATACTATAGCTAAAAGTTCCTTCTTATTTGTAGCATATAATTGTTCAGTTTTTGATAGGGTTTTAGAAATAAAAGTAATAGGTTTTCCTTCCTGAGAAAGAACAGCGCCAATAGCTAAATCTGAAGCATCGGTAGTTAAAGTAAATTTTTTATTATAATCGGAATGAACTAACTCTATTTGTGCAATTAAATTATTTTTGAGCTCGTTGAAAGCTAAAAGAACTGTATGAAAGTTTTACGGGATGCCTTTTTTGAAACTTTGCCATTATGGCCTTCTAAATATTTTGTTAAAGGTTTTGCAATCTTAGCGTAATTTTGTACAAATTTTCTGTAATATCCTGTAAGGCCTAAGAAGCTTATAAGCTCTCGGATATTTTTAGGGATTGGATATTTTAAAATTGTAGAAATTTTTTCGGGATCGGTTTTGATCACATTGTGAGAAACAACGTAACCGAGAAAGTTAGTTTCCAATTTGAAGAACTTGAATTTTTCAAACGAAATTTTCATGTTTGCGTTCAGCAAAATTTTAATTATAACAATTAATTCTTTGTAATGTTGTTCAATTGTTTTTGAAAAAATAATAATGTCATCCATATAGACATGACACGTTTTTCCAACTTGTTCTCTCAAAATATCATCCATCGCTCTTTGGAATATTCTAGGGGCGTTTGTTAACCCAAATGGCATTCTCAGGAATTCGTATTTTCCATTGTTTATTGAGAACGAGGTTTTTTGAATGTCTGTTTCATTCATGAGAATTTGGTGGAATCCTGATTCCAAATCCATTGTAGAAAAGTATTTAGCCTTTCCAAGGTTTGACAAAATTACCGAAGGGTCCTGCATTGGATATCTATCTGGTATGGTGTTATCGTTAAGTTTCTTATAATCTATTACTAGTCTAAGTTTCGTAGTTCCATCCTCGTTGAAACCCTTTTTTGGTACAACTAAAACCGGTGAATTATAAGGACTTCTGCTTGGCCTTATAATTTCTTCTTTTAGCATTCTACTAATTTCAGAGTTTACGAAATCTGAAGCTGATAGTGCATAGGGTATTGTTTACTATAAATAGCCCTATCGTTTTCGGTTTTTATTTCACCGCGTATGTCAGTCCTAAACGGAATCTGCATATTTATTTTTGAGTGTTCATTTTGAATAATATTCAATATTATGTCCTCCAACTCTTTTCTTTGATTTGAGGATGAATTTTTTATATTGTTAATTTTTTGGTTGTCGGATACATCTACGACGGCGTGTTCAGGATTTTTATTTCCCAAACTTTTATTTTTGTCGGATATTTCGACGACGGCGTGTTCAGGATTTTTATATCCCAAACTAAATTCACTTTGATTTCCTTCTTCAGATTCGGATCTGATTTGAGGCTTCTGATCAAAATACTTATTTATTATGAATTTTTTTAACGGAAGAATGGTGTTTTCTTCTGTCAAAGAGAGTTGGTTTAAAGTATTACCGTTATCGTAATTTAATTTTTCCTCCTTTCCTTTATACTTAATTATCCCCTTTGCTGTATCAATTACAGCTCCTATTTTTTTCAATAAATTGTAGCCGACCAGTAAATCTGAGTCTAGCCCATCTATTTCATAAAAAGTATATCGCATATCGAAGATAGTAATCATATGATAAAACTTAATTATTGAATATCCATTGATTGTGAATACTCTATTATATATAGATAGTTCATTTTTATTTTCATAAATTCCTGTTTTAATATAACAAGAAGTTGCCCCGGTATCAATAAATATTTTTAACTTTTTATTTATTTTGTTATCAGATCTAATCAAGTAGGGTAAGCCTACATCCGGATTCTCTCCTAAAAAATGGTCCTCTTTGATATTATTTAAACGCATTGTTTTGTTAACTGGTTGGTTAACTGTCCCTGTTGATTGTCTTTTATTCTATGGTTGGTCTTGCTGAGTTGTGTGTGCCTCAGACTTTTTATACTGATTCCATTTATTTTGGTTTTGATTATAGTTGCTATAATTTTTATAGCCCTGATTATTGTTATATATTGGCCTATTCTGAAATTGTATGCATTCGTCAACATCCATCGGTTCAGGTTTATTCTGATGAGGTTTATGGGAATTCCATTGATTTTGAGTATTATATTGGGGATTATACTGTCTGCCCTGATTCCAATTTTTATTCTGATTATGATTATATTTATTCTGATTATCGGGTTGATTAAACCTTAAATTGTTTGTATTCCTATAATTACTGTTTTAGTTATTATAAGTATTTTGCCTGGGTTTATTATTTGAGTTCTGTTGCCCATATAAGTTTGACTCATTAGTCTTGCGTTGTGATGATATAAAATTATTCGCGAACTGGGCCCTCAAATTGTTGCTCTCAAGTTCTTGTACTATCACCATTGAATTCGGTAAATCTGGTGGATTCATTGAAAATATTACATCTGAAATATGGCCGTTGAGGCCAGTTATGAACACTCGTAGTGCTGTCTTTCTATGTTTTTCGTTAAGCTCAGATGTAATTGGCTTATTCCTTCCATGTGTCATAATGGTTTTGTTAATTAAGAGAGTTAATTTTTTATTTACCAAATTAAAAAATTCCATAATTGATAATTTCCCCTGACTTATTACGCTTAAGTCCTGCTCTAAAATATGTATTGGTCGGTTATCACTAAAAACAAAATCTAGTCTTGCCATTATGGCATCAAAATTCAGTACGGTTCCATTATGAGTTAAAGCATCATTGGCAATGCCTGTAATTTTATTTCGAAGAATATATAGGGCCGAGAAGTATTTCTCACTTCCCCTTTTGTATTGCCCCATTGCTATTTCTGCCGATTCTCTCCAAATAACATAACTATCTCCATCACCTTTATATTCTCGGACCGACTTAATGATTTCATAAGAAGTTTCGCATCTTACGTTTGGATCAATTTTTTCCACTTTGAATTCCTCAACCTTCTTTATATGGTGATTTAATTGAGTTTTTAAACTAGAGATTACATTCCTCAATGGATTCAATTCATTAGCAACTATTTGTGCTACTAAATCGCTTACATTAACATTCTGGCTGCTAGAAGCCACATCGGGTAAGGGTGGAGTCATGGTTAGAATTTTTTCAAAATCGTTGATTCATTCTTCCACCTTGTTTTTATTTTTAAATAAAATTTTTTGGAATAAATTTTCTTAAAATTCAAAACTATAATTAAGCAGCTTACTAATTTTCTCCTTAGTTTTTTTGCTTGATGATCCTGTTTGGGGTCTTCGTATAGCGAAGGATGGCCCTCAGCTCTTCCTTCAATTTATTTTCTTTGTAGCGAGGGATGGCCCTCAGCTCTTCCTTCAATTTATTTTCTTTGTAGCGAGGGATGGCCCTCAACTCTTCCTTCAATTTATTTCTCGGCTTTTTGTTGAATTTGTATTTTGTTTTTTATGTTGTTTTTGTTATTATTCGTTGGAGATCTTTTTTAATTGTTTTGTTGTTTTTGAGAGTAAAGTTTTATTTATTCAGTTTTTATTCATCCGTTTCGTTTTTTAAATTTTTTGTTTAACATTTGTTTATAAGAGTTATGTATTTTTTTTCTTCCTTTTTTGAGCAGTGTGTTTTTGTCACAATCACTAATTAACGGTTGTTGTAAACAAAGGGGGATTATTGCATTTATTAATTTCCTCCTTTAGCTTTTTTTCACGATGCGAACACTTTTTATTATGCCATCGGTTTGGTTTTTGAGCGGCGCGAATTCCTTTTTTGTTTTGGAAAACTGTTATGTTTTAAAACTTTTTTTGGGGAATTTTTTTAAACAGCACCGCCCCACGTTGGGCGCCACTTAATAATTAGCTTAGTAATTTTAATAAAAAATTATTTTTTAACTTTTATCTTTATTTATTAAAATACTAGTTTACACTTTTTGTAACTGTGATGTAACTTAACTTGCACTGCTCGCGTTCTACTTTAAAAATGACTGCACTGTTCGGGATCCAAAATGGACTGCCTGACTTTTGTTCAATGATTAATAATCAAACCTCGGCTTAAGAGATTTATCTCAAAAATCTGATTAAGAGAATCATCCAAGAGAGTCGGAAAATAGGATGATGAAATTTGTCAATTGAATTTGAAATTGATATTTTGCAGAATTGAAATTCTGCCGGAAATCGATGTTTACATTAGCGGACTTGGGGCTCCCTTTTGGGGCTCTGGTGTTTACAATATCGACTTGGATGTTTATAAAATCCGTTTGAAGCGGAGAGTGTGAAACTGATCTGGGTGGGAATCGATTGGAAGCTTTGTTTACAGAAATAGCTGACCACGGGCTAATCTCGGAGTCAGTCAGAGTTAATTGGAAAAGAGCTCTTGGCTCAAAGTAGTTTATAAATTGGGCAAGGGCCCCTAAGTAATGTGTCACATAACTTGCATGTCCATATATTTCCAAATATTTTCTGCCTCCAATTTCAGGAAATATATAGCCGATAAAATTTTAAAAAAATTTACATTTTCTAAAACTTACAATTATAAACCGCCATTTCACTACAAATCCGTGATTGTGTCGCTTAAATTCTCGACCTAGCCGTGTTGTGTTTTTCGGTTCTGTTTATTTTTCTTTGAGGTACGTACAGGGTGCCGACGGCATAACCGCCTGCATAACAAAATAGATTAAAAAAATCAATTAATTATAAATTTATTTATTTATAATTATAACTACGAAAATTTATTTAAATCTTATTTTCCGTTCGAGCAAAGGGCCAGGTTTTTAATTCACCTTTCCGGCCACTCAATAATTAAAGTCGAAGATTTAATTATCGGAAAATTATAATTAATTAATTTAATTATCCACCTTCTGTCCGAATAGAGCCACGGTTTTTTAATTCTATCTTCCCGCCTTCGTGTTAATTAAATTCAATTAATTAAATGCTTAGGTTTCAATTCCACCGTTCCAGCTTCGTGATAATTAACCTCAGTTGATTAAAAATTAAGATTTTCAACTCCACCCTTCTGGCTCCATCATATTTAAATCCGACAGTTAGCCAAAAATTAATTATTTATATTTTTGTGTGCTAAATTCAAGCCAAAGTTAAGTCCACCTTCCGGCTCCGCAAATACGAAAATAGTTAAGAATTTAATATCTCAGTATATATTAAATTCAGTACGAACCACACAAGTCGAAATATACATACATATATAGACAGTCATCATTTTTTTCCGAACAAGCACGAATTTTCCGGTACTTTTTCCATTTTTTCGTGCCTCCAACTCTGCTTCTACTCCGCATCAGGCAACATCCGCCTACAATCCGAACAAACCTCGTCTCCTTTTGGGTTCTTTCTGGTGCCTGAAGTTTTTCTTTCCACATTAAAATTGTTCCGCACACGACTTTCCTTTCCCCATCGGCGCCACTAGTTCGCACTTGCTCCTTGTAATTGCCTTTCATCCGCGATCTCACCGTTCTCATCACATTAGTGCGACCGGCCACCACTTCGTACGAGGCACCTGTTGCGCGAGTCAGTCGACAAGCGCTGACCAGCGAATTGGACTCTGAGAATGCCCACGGGAGACGACAAAAAGCCGCGTTCGATCCCAGCCATCCGTTTGGACAGATCTCAATCCGCATCTCCGCGGACGCCTCTTTTGAAGCCTAAGGCTACCAGTGCCAGTCCAAGGGCAAGGAGTGACGAATCCGTCAATACAACCCCCGGTCCTTCACAGAGGCAGACTCGCTCCGTTGCAAAAATGGCTCCAAGTGCGGTCGAAGTGGCGTTGAAAAAGTTCATCGCCACAACAGATCGAATTATCCAATTTGAGGCTAACATATGTACTCCGGGCGCCCCAGAAACGGAAATAGGCTCCCAATACATGTGCGAAGTTCATCGGGACCAAATTCAGGCACTATGGGAGAAGGTGGAGAAGAGCTATGAGAGCTGCTCCGATTTGCTAGCCGTGTCCGACGACAATGCGGCCGCCTCGACAGTGCTGGAAGCGAAGTACAGCTACTGTTACTCCGTCTATTCGAGATGTATTGCCCAGCTTCGGGAGAAAATTGCTTCCCAATCCACTCAGGCTCCCGTCAATGTCCACACGCCCGCGCCTACAGGCTGCCGGTTACCTCCGGTGGATACCGAGGTCTTCGCGGGTGATTATCTTCGGTGGCCTACCTTCAGAGACTTGTTTACGGCCATTTACATCCAAAACTCGCGGCTCACCCCGGTAGAGAAGTTGTTCCACTTATTGTCCAAAACAAGTGGTGACGCCCACGCCATTGTTTCTAAGGCTCCGCTTACCCATGAGGGGTTTGTCGCCGCATGGCAAAGCCTCACAGACCGCTTTGAGAACCGGCGGCTATTGGTCAACAGCAAGTTGAAGATCCTTTTCAACATCCAGGCTATTTCTCAAGAGTCTGGGGTCGCGTGAAGGAGCTGCAAGCTACCATTCAGAGTTGTTTGACAGCCCTAGAAATGTCCTCCGTTAATGTTGAGGCTTGGGACTGTCTCCTTGTATTTATGATTTCGTCAAAGCTCGCCAAGGTCACACTTTCTATGTGGGAGCAATCCGTACATAATAAGGCCGAGATTCTAACATGGAAGGAATTAGACAACTTCCTGACAGAGCGCCATCGCACTCTGGAGGCCATCGACGACGTCAGGCCTAGTGGCTCCGTGCAATTTCCGCCAAGGTCGGGACTTCCTACTGCCCCTGCTCGGAGGCTCACTTCATACGAGACTCGAGTGGTTCCGGGCCAAAAGGGCTGCGATCTCTGTTCGAGGGAGGACCACCCCATTCGCTTATGTCCGCGTTTCCTAGAAATGGATGTAAATGGGCGCTCTGACTACATAAGGAGGAAGCAGTTATGTTTAAACTGTTTTGCCCGAGGGCATCAGCAGCGAGACTGCACGAGCGCCCATACCTGCTCCACATGCCACAGCAGACACCACACCCTCTTGCACCGCGGCAATCCATTCGCAACCGCTCCAAGTCCGCCTACGCAGCTTACCGCTCCAAGTCCGCCTACGTCAACAAACGGCTCCGAGGGTCAGTCGAATGTGCAGGTGTGTTTCGCTTCCGGGTCAGGAGCCGTCCTACTGGGCACGGCCCTTATCCACGTGTGCCATTTGGGGTGCACCGTCCAAGCACGAGCACTGATAGACTCAGGCTCCGAAGCGACGTTCATAACGGAACGACTGTTCAACCTCGTCAAGCCTCCCTTCAAAACGATTCAAGCCCAAGTTTCCGGCCTTAATCAAACCATTTCCGCGCAGTCTACAAAATTGTGCCATTTCTCTATTCGGTCGCCGTCAAGACCCGGGCTACAATTAGAGACTGCGGCTTAAGTTCTTTCGCTGTTGGCAGGAAATCTGCCATCATATCCGATTTCGCGAGATCGTCTCAAGGGGCAGCCCAATATTACCCTGGTGGGGTAAATAATAAACTTCCTTGAGAGCTCCCAAGTCGATGTGTTATTAGGAGCTGACATTCTTCCGTCCATTCTCCTCGGTAATGCCAAGGCTAACATCTGCGGGTCGCTTCTCGGTCAGAAGACCATTTTCGGATGGGTGCTGACAGGCCCATTATCTCCAGCCAACCCCCGCAGCGTGTCTGTTTTTTCCGCACGAGTTGCCCGCAGCCTCGGTGACTCACTGTTTCAGGGTTTCGATTCAGGATGCAAGCATAATTCTGTTACGACTCCTTCTTCGATTTACACATCGCATCACGCTGCACGGTGGCAATCAGCTGATGATCCGACTGTTCCGGGCCTAATTCTAGATTCCAAGGTCATATTTAGCACGATGTCGCCACGCCCACGCAACGCCCCGTCACTGGAGAGCAGATGTACTCGAGGTACACTATCCTACCGATGCCGAGTCTGCAATGGGATCCATCCGTTGAAGAAGTGTCGGCGCTTCCTACGCGTTAGTGACGAGGAGCGGCTCTGAGCGGTTCTCGTGAACCGCTATTGCTCGAGCTGCCTGGCCCACGAGCACTCCGACGGATCCTGTCGGCGTGGGGACGGCTGTAAGACGTGTGGTCAGGATCACCACACGCTGCTGCATCCCGGGACCAAGGAGCACCGGTCACCGCCCACGGGAGACAGTACACGGGGTGTCTCGCTCTCTCGTCGGCCGTCATCCGCCAACTCCCGGCGCGGTTCGGGTGCTTCTCGCCCTGCGTCCGCCATTTTCCGGCACTAACAAGCCGATCCACGGCCATCGACTTCCCGGCGCTCGTCGACAACTCCTCGGCGTTCTTCCGCCACTGGCTGGCAGTCGTCAAGCGCTCCACTGCTTTCGTCCGCCACTCATCGGGTGCCGTCCACCGCTCTTCCGCCCGCGTCATCCGCGCCTTGGCAACTTTCCGCCTCTCCTCGAGGGCCCCCGCAGGACGCGCTCGCTGCGCCCACCCTATCGTCGCTGCTGAGACGGAACAGCGTCAACATCGGGACCCGGATTTTCGACACGGGGGCCTTCATCGACCCGTGTACGCCCTCTAGCTGCAGTGACGCATAGCTAGCGACGTGGGATCTGTTTCAACCCGAGCGATTGCAAGGGGGGGAGAATGTTTAGGGAGGGGCCGTTGTGCCGCTCAGCTGAAGAGCGCATCCGCGCTGAAGAGCGCACCCGCGCTGAAGAGCGCACCCGCGCTGAAGAGCGCATCCACACTCGCCCCTCTGTGCCCTCTCTCTCGCTCGTTGGTTGTCGTCGATCGTCTCTTTTTGTACTAGTTTTTAAGTCAGTATTCGATGTACGCAGCCAATAAAGCTGAACGCGTTTTTTGCACTTAAACTGAAGACGCCCCCGACTTATAATTTTCAACCCCCATTCTGGAATCTTTTTGCGGAACCAACGCCCCCCTACACACTAGGCGTTTAGGTGTGGTTCACATTCAACATCGGCCCTTACAATTTAACCACCCTTTAGATTCAAGGAATGTGCCAAAATTTTAAACATTGGTATTAATCGTAATCAAGTGTGACTTACGCCCTCCGGCCACAATCCTGTCCTGGGGTGTTTTTCCTAGGCCAAGTACTGCCCCTTATGAAGCAGGTTACAAGTACCTCGGCTCGACAAGCGGCTAACCTTCCGAACATATAAAGTGTCCATTACAAAGGCCATTAATACAAAGTTGAAGAAACTAAGATGGCTCCTTAATATTCAGATCCAGTTATCCCTACGAAACAAGATTTTAATGTACAAAGCGGTAATTGCTCCCTAATGGCGTTATGGGCTGCAAGTATACGGCATAGCAGCAAAATCTAATTTGGACAAAGAGGAAAGAGGAAGACTTAGAAAGAGATCTGATGGAGCCCAAAGAAAGGGATATTTTAAAAGATCAGGCTAAGAAATACAAAGACAATTTTCAAAACCACTCAAATTTGCTAATCAGGCAGCTACAAGGAGAGCGCAGAATTTCAGGTATGAGAGTGCCCAGAAGACTGAAAAGATGTTCCCCCAACGATCTCACATAACGATACATTTAATGTAAATATAATACCAGGAATAAATTTAAGCATACCATATATTATATATAAACTCATCTTTATGAATTTTTTTTATATATGTACGTGCGCCACTCATTAACTCCGACCATATTTCCACCATGGTTAATAAAGCAAAGGGGGTAATTGGTTTTATTAAAAGATAGTCTAAAGAATTCAATGAACTCTATTTAACAAAACTTTATACGTATCTTTGGACCGTCCGATACTTGAGTATTGATAGTGTGTCTGGAGTACAGCGGAGAATCCTTAATACTTAATGCACCAAGATCAAACTAACCATGATCCTTTTACCTCTTTTATTTTTAACACCTTATCTGAGCAACTCTTTTCCTGGTATATGCAGTGGGAGCCGCGCAAAAACACATAAATTGAAAATTGAATTATTTTTGTACACACATTTAATGTGTATACCCTATATACACATTGTATACCCGGTTTACAAGGGTATATTGTAGTCGTGTAAATGTATGGAACATAGAGAAGGAATCATCTCCGACCTCATAAAGAATACATATTCCTAATCAGGACCAACAGCCAAGCCGATATAGCCATGTCCGTCTGTCCTTCTGTCCGTCCGTCCGTATGAACGCGTGGATCTCAGAGAGTATAAGAGATAGAGCTATAGGATTTGGCATGGAGACTCCAACAATACCCACGGAGTTCAAGTTTGTTTTAAAATATTGCCACGCCCCCTCCCGCCACCAAAAATCGCAAATTTCTGTAGCGCCAATGCTCTTTGCATCACTTAAATTATCCCCTGATAGTATTTTTTTTTAGCCATTTCCAACCGCAAAAAAAAAAATCATCGGCTGCGGAGATGCTTTACGGAACAATAAAACGCTTGCCAAACGAATTCATTTAAAACAACTGTACAAAAGTGGATCCTGCCGTTCTCCTTGAGGATTTTTGATACCTTATGCGGAAAATACGACCGACTTCAACGTCGCACCACAGCAACCAAAAAATGAAGCATGGCCGCAGCCGACGATTTTTTTTTTCGCGGACTTTGGAAATGGTTTGTGCATCAGCTAGCACTCCTGAATTCATCATAAATCTTAGAGGACCAGACGAACGAGGGGCGCTAGAGAAACTGTAACGAACTGATATTTCTGCTTCCGCTCGCCACAATTTGCCGCGGCTAGCTCACAGAGTTTCGCGGATCCGTTCCACCGAATTTATAGATTCGACGTGATTGCCCAAGCCCAGAAAATAATGCAAGTAGCTTTCCGTTGCGTAGTCTCTTTATTTTCTGCTCTCTCTGTTTACAACTGTGATTCATGCGGGTTCCCGGGAGTGACCCTTGGTGCGTCCTTGGTGACCCTTGGTGTGTCCGTCCTGGATATCTCCTCCGTTGCTGGTGTCCGCTGTTGCTCTCGTTGCCGGGGCTCCTCCTCGTTGATCCGTCGTCACCTTCCACCTCTTCGGTTCGGTCTGGCCTTCGGCTATGAACTGAAAAGCCTCCACTACGCCGTCGGGGATACGCGCATACGCGCCGTACCGCCGGGGCTCGGGAGTTGGCGGGCTGTAGCCTCCGCTACACCAGGATGAACGCCGTGCTCTGCGCACCGGCGACGCTGGTTCGGGAGATAGCTACTGACTGTCGCCTCTGCACCACCAGGGAGATGCGCCGTGCATGCGCACCGGCGGACCTGGTTCGGGGTGTGCGGCCTGTAGGCTCCGCTACGCCAGGAGCACGCCGTGCTTTTCGCACCGGCGAGTCTGGTTTGGGAGATGGCTACTGGTGGTCGTCCCCGCAACCCGCTGTGCATGCGCACCAGCGGCCCTGGTTCAGAGATTGCTGTCTACAGCCGGCTCCGCTACGCCAGGAGACGCCGTGCCTTTTCGCACCGGCGGGCCTGGATTGGGAGTTGCCGAAGTCTTGTCAGTCGCCTGTCCAGGACCGTACGTCACTCTTTCGGCCGGGTGACCACCGCGCGTACGCGCCAATGGGCCCGGGTCAAGAGCTGCTTGGTGGGTGATCGGGGCCTCCCCGATCGCGTTCCAAAGCGGGCGTGAGTTCCCGAGTTGGCTTATCCGCGTCCTGCAGGACCACGCCTGTTGGTTGCAAGTCAAGAACCCGCGTGGCGTACGCCAGACTTGTTCTTTCCTCACTTCCTTGCAAGGCTACCTGCTTTGACTTGGAATAGCCCACGCTCGACTCTGTTACCCTGTAGCTTTCGAGGAAACCAACCGACGCCGATCCTCTCTCGTCCTGTCCTTCTCGTCCTCCGGAGCGAAACCGGGCTCGGGATCTTGAGTCGGCCTGTCCTTTCCGGTGCAGGACCACGCCTGTTGGTTGTGAGTTAGGAGTCCGAATGGCGTACGCCAGACTTATCCTTTCTGCACTTCCTAGCAAGGCTACCTGCCGTGGCCAGGAACTGGTCCAACTCGTCTCCTGTCGCCTAGGTCGTTCCCCGTAACTGTCCTCGTACCGTTCCTTCCTTGTCTCGTTCGTTCTCCTTACGTTTGGCTGTTGGACTCTCCAAAGGCGGTCCTTCAACTCAAACAACCGAATCCTTTTTAGAAACGCTCTAACACTTGATTGGCGGACTCTCCAAAGGCGGTCCCCAACTCAACGCTACAAGCTTCCTAAAAAGACTCGTCTCGAGCCGCTCCAGTGGGCCTCCTTTTATACTGACTGGAGCGCCCGTTAATCGTCCTGGACTCTGCTCCTGCCGTTAATCCTGCTTCCAGAATCACGCCACTTTCCCGTTGGCGAGCTGCCGTTACTCCTGTTTCCAAGATCACGCCACTTTCCCGTTGGCGGGCTGCCGTTACTCCTTTTTCCTGCTGGCAGGTGGCCATCCGTGCGGCCGTTGCCCTTTTCCGTTCGGCCACTGACCCCTGCTGTTGCTATGCGACGTGACGCTGGCCTCCTCCGCCTCCCCTGTTGCTCCTTGCTCCTTTGCTGCTCCCAGTCATGTCGCCCATCCTGAACTCCGCTGCGCGGCGGGCTCATGTGCCCGCCGTCGCCTCGGGAGCCGTTACGTTCCACGTTGACCCGTCTTCCACTCGATGATGGAGCTCTGCCTCTCACTGCCCTCACTGCCTTCCCATTCGTCCACTGGTGCTCCGGGGACCGTTACGTTCCACGTTGATTCCGTCTTCCCACTGGACGATGTAACCTTGCATTTCCATTTGTATGCTGGTGATCCGGGAACCGTTACGTTCCACGTTGATTCCGTCTTCCCACTGGACGATGTAACCTTGCATTTCCATTTGTATGCTGGTGCTCCGGGAACCGTTACGTTCCACGTTGATTCCGTCTTCCCACTGGGCGCTGTAACCCTGTCCTTCCATTCGTCTACTGCTGCTCCGGGAACCGTTACGTTCCACCTCGATTCTGTCTTCGCCCTTGATGGTGAACCCTACCCCTCCCAGTTCGTATTGGTCATCAGCCTATCTCCCGCGGCCTCCTAAACTGATTGGCTATTGCTGTCTTAGCGTGTGAGGAGGCGAATTCTCCTCACACTTCCCCCCTTCTTCGGGAACGACAGAGACAATTGCCAATGTAACGAAAACTTCGCCCGCTGCCGTCCACCGCTCTTCCGCCCGCGTCATCCGCGCCTTGGCAACTTTCCGCCTCTCCTCGGGGGCCCCCGCAGGACGCGCTCGCTGCGCCCACCCTATCGTCGCTGCTGAGACGGAACAGCGTCAACATCGGGACCCGGATTTTCGACACGGGGGCCTTCATCGACCCGTGTACGCCCTCTAGCTGCAGTGACGCATAGCTAGCGACGTGGGATCTGTTTCAACCCGAGCGATTGCAAGGGGGGGAGAATGTTTAGGGAGGGGCCGTTGCTGAAGAGCGCATCCGCGCTGAAGAGCGCACCCGCGCTGAAAAGCGCATCCACACTCGCCCCTCTGTGCCCTCTCTCTCGCTCGTTGGTTGTCGTCGATCGTCTCTTTTTGTACTAGTTTTTAAGTCAGTATTCGATGTACGCAGCCAATAAAGCTGAACGCGTTTTTTGCACTTAAACTGAAGACGCCCCCGACTTATAATTTTCAACCCCCATTCTGGAATCTTTTTGCGGAACCAACGCCCCCCTACACACTAGGCGTTTAGGTGTGGTTCACATTCAACATCGGCCCTTACAATTTAACCACCCTTTAGATTCAAGGAATGTGCCAAAATTTTAAACATTGGTATTAATCGTAATCAAGTGTGACTTACGCCCTCCGGCCACAATCCTGTCCTGGGGTGTTTTTCCTAGGCCAAGTACTGCCCCTTATGAAGCAGGTTACAAGTACCTCGGCTCGACAAGCGGCTAACCTTCCGAACATATAAAGTGTCCATTACAAAGGCCATTAATACAAAGTTGAAGAAACTAAGATGGCTCCTTAATATTCAGATCCAGTTATCCCTACGAAACAAGATTTTAATGTACAAAGCGGTAATTGCTCCCTAATGGCGTTATGGGCTGCAAGTATACGGCATAGCAGCAAAATCTAATTTGGACAAAGAGGAAAGAGGAAGACTTAGAAAGAGATCTGATGGAGCCCAAAGAAAGGGATATTTTAAAAGATCAGGCTAAGAAATACAAAGACAATTTTCAAAACCACTCAAATTTGCTAATCAGGCAGCTACAAGGAGAGCGCAGAATTTCAGGTATGAGAGTGCCCAGAAGACTGAAAAGATGTTCCCCCAACGATCTCACATAACGATACATTTAATGTAAATATAATACCAGGAATAAATTTAAGCATACCTTATATTATATATAAACTCATCTTTATGAATTTTTTTTATATATGTACGTGCGCCACTCATTAACTCCGACCATATTTCCACCATGGTTAATAAAGCAAAGGGGGTAATTGGTTTTATTAAAAGATAGTCTAAAGAATTCAATGAACTCTATTTAACAAAACTTTATACGTATCTTTGGACCGTCCGATACTTGAGTATTGATAGTGTGTCTGGAGTACAGCGGAGAATCCTTAATACTTAATGCACCAAGATCAAACTAACCATGATCCTTTTACCTCTTTTATTTTTAACACCTTATCTGAGCAACTCTTTTCCTGGTATATGCAGTGGGAGCCGCGCAAAAACACATAAATTGAAAATTGAATTATTTTTGTACACACATTTAATGTGTATACCCTATATACACATTGTTTACAAGGGTATATTGTAGTCGTGTAAATGTATGGAACATAGAGAAGGAATCATCTCCGATCTCATAAAGAATACATATTCCTAATCAGGACCAACAGCCAAGCCGATATAGCCATGTCCGTCTGTCCTTCTGTCCGTCCGTCCGTATGAACGCGTGGATCTCAGAGAGTATAAGAGATAGAGCTATAGGATTTGGCATGGAGACTCCAACAATACCCAAGGAGTTCAAGTTTGTTTTAAAATATTGCCACGCCCCCTCCCGCCACCAAAAATCGCAAATTTCTGTAGCGCCAATGCTCTTTGCATCACTTAAATTATCCCCTGATAGTATTTTTTTTTTGGCCATTTCCAACCGCAAAAAAAAAAATCATCGGCTGCGGAGATGCTTTACGGAACAATAAAACGCTTGCCAAACGAATTCTTTTAAAACAACGGTACAAAAAAGGATCCTGCCGTTCTCCTTGAGGATTTTTGATACCTTATGCGGAAAATACGACCGACTTCAACGTCGCACCACAGCAACCAAAAAATGAAGCATGGCCGCAGCCGACGATTTTTTTTTTCGCGGACTTTGGAAATGGTTTGTGCATCAGCTAGCACTCCTGAATTCATCATAAATCTTAGAGGACCAGACGAACGAGGGGCGCTCGAGAAACGTTTTTTGAGTATTTATTAAGCTATTTGTTATTTATTAAGCTTAGAAGAGTTAGTATGGAAATTAAAAATACTAGATTTTTGAGGGTCGTTCATTCCTCCAAGGAATGAAGGACTAAAGTTTATTCTATTAGGAATATTAATATTTAAGCGTGTAAGTAAATGCTGGCTTTCTAAATCTCCATTGATCAGGTGATGTAGTTAAGGTTGGTTAGGTTATAAGCAGGAGTCTGCTACTATATGATGAAAGATGAAGATTTGCATCCGAGTTAGAACCTCTAAGTGCAAAAATGATAAGAAATTCTTTTGTATGGATTCTATGTGGTCCTAATGTACTTCGTTTTGGAGATTCCAGACACATGAACCGTACTCCAGTATGGGACGGACCAAAGAAATGAATAAGCTTTTAGAAATGCAGGGGTGGTTAAATTCTTTTGACCACCTTTTAATAAAACCAAGGACAACTTTAGTCTTTTTAACCATTGTGGAAATATGGAGGCAAATTTAAGTTTTGTAAAGCAAATTTAATAGGACACCGAGATCATTAGCCTGATTTCATTTTTCTAATGCAATGCCATAAAAAGAATACGTACTCTGCAGATGTCAAGAATGATAAAAAGACATAAGCTTGCATTCTTACCTATTAAGTAATAAATCATTCGCTTAGCACAATTTTTGAAAATTTTTAAGATCGGAATGAAGATTGCATTGGGCAGAGATCGATTTGTATTCAAGACAAAGCTTAACATCATCTGCATACATGAAAACTATAAAGTTCCTTAAAAGAGGGGGCAAGTCGTTAATACAAAGAGCAAATAATAACGGGCCAAGATGACTTCCTTGAGGGACACCAGATGTAGCACGGAACAGACGGGAGTGTATGTTTTTAAATAAGACTCTTTGTGTCCTTCCATCTAAGTAGCTGGAGATCCACGTTAAAAGGTCTATAGGAAAACCCAGCATATTCAGTTTACTCAACAAGAGTGAGTGATTAACTGAATCAAATGCTTTACTGAAGTCTGTGTAAATAATATCGGTTTGATATCCCTTACAAAAGGGACAGCCTATGACAAAGGATGTCAACTCCAGAAAATTTATGGTGGTGGAGCGACGCTTAATAAAGCCATGCTGACAGGGAGATATAATCGAAGAGCAAAGTTGTTGCAAATGAGGGGTAATTAATTTTTCAAATAACTTTGGAATTGCCGACAACTTAGATATGCCTCTGTAGTTGGCAGCATCGAAATTTTCCCTTTTTATACCCATGCAGAGGGTATTATAATTTTGTCCAAAAGTGTGAAACGCAGTGAAGGAGACATCTCCGACCCTATAAAGTATATATATTCTTGATCAGGATCACCTCCTGAGTTGATATGAGCTTGTCCGTCTGTCCGTCTGTCTGTCTGTCTGTTTCTACGCGAACTAGTCTCTCAGTTTTAAAGCTATCACTTTGAAACTTTGCACACACCCTTCTTTCCTTTGCACGCAGTATATAAGTCGGAACGGTCGGGATCGGCCGACTATATCCTATAGCTGCCATATAACTGATTGATCGGAAATGGTATAACTTTGGTGTTTTTAGAATTAGAGAGTTCAAATTTAACACGAGAGCTATTTTTGGCAAAACATTACGACATGCCAAATTTCATAACGATCGGCCGATTATATCCTATAGTTGCCTTATAACTGAACGATCGGAAATGGTATTTGGTAGAAATATCAACTTTCGTATTTTTGAAGATAGAAGCTTGGGACTTCTTTTTAGATCTTTAATTGTAATTAATTGATTTTATTATGATGTCATCATAAGGATCGGCCAACTATATTCGATGTTTGCGATATATATCCGTTTTTAGCTGCAAGGGTATATCAACTTCAGCTCCGCCCGAAGTTAGCTTTCCTTTCTTGTTTATATTTAACTAAAAGATTATTTTTAGTATTTTTTAGGTTAGTGATGCACCAAGGAGGATTTGTAAACCAAGGAGGATTTGTTTAAGCGGACGGATATTTCCATGGCAACATGAGTCAAAAAATGTATTTAAATTACAGTACAATTTTTCTAAGGTGACGTTAAGATCAGTGCATGCCAGAATATCGGACCAATCATATGTATCGATAAGGCTATTAAGTTTGTGAAAATCAGCTTTACGGAAACAGCAAATCTTATTTACCACGCGTGGAGCCATCTGATCGATACCAGGAGTGGTTTCTATTGAGACCTCCAGCGTGGGGTGATATGGATCCTCTCGGGTTGAAAGGGGGAAAGCTCTGGAGAGAGCGGTACCATCGGGATCAGATACAAAGCATAAGTCTAAAAGCCAACCTTACAAATTTCGAACATGGTTAATTTGACCTAGGGACAAGTCAAACATGTCCGGGGTTATGGTGCGTGATAAGTGATGAAGGTGGTGAGTTCTTGACATAAAACCACTTTAATTTTAATTTTTGGATATGAAAGTCACCTAGAGCTACAAGCTGGGCATGA
The DNA here is from genome assembly GCA_018153235.1 of Drosophila malerkotliana malerkotliana. NCBI lineage: Eukaryota > Metazoa > Arthropoda > Insecta > Diptera > Drosophilidae > Drosophila > Drosophila malerkotliana. The sequence goes on along the minus strand of JAECXV010000087.1, from coordinate 3,035,950 downwards.
CCGGTCATAAGATTTAAAACGGATTAAAAAGCGGACAAAGGATGGGGCGATTCTGACGAAGGCGGTATATATGAATAGGTAATGTATAAAGATTTAGCAGACAACATGATTTTAATGAAAATGAGGATTTCACCCCCCTTCGCAGATGTCTATCACATTTAAAAGTGGTAAACTTATTTGGAAAAATTTCGAAGCTAAAGATCTTCGCCTTTAACCAAAGAGAGAACCTTCAGAATATGCCCCCCGCTATTCTGATTGGTAAGAGTTAGTAACGATATTAGTTTTTTGAACTAACTAATGAACTAATCGGATCTTAAATTCTATTGGCTTGTAAGCCGAGATATCAATCCTTGAAGTGTCAGGGGCAAGCCGAGAGAGAAATATGTGTTTCGATGGAGAGCACCAAGGATTTTGGGTGTCGCAAATAGAGGTAGGCCGGCACGAAAACAAACCCTTTTTTGAGAGGCCCGGCCGAACACGAAACTTTTTTTTTTATTTAAAAATACAATTTTGTTTCTAAATTTTTATTTTTTAGCGTAGTGCGTTTCTCATTTAACACATGGCCAAATGTAGAAAAAAGGCTTTCGCTCGTAGACGAACTGGCTGGAATAGCCAGGATGGCTCGAGCTAGTTTGGGAAGGAATTTAAAGTCCCTTTCATTTCTCCAAAATTCTAAAATATGTGTACCAGGAGCTACTGGATAGGCCAAATATTTGTCAAGCTCTATGTCGATATCGTTTTTCTCAACCTTTCGTTTTTATACCCTTGCAGAGGGTATTATAATTTTGTCCAAAAGTGTGCAACGCAGTGAAGGAGACATCTCCGACCCAACAAAGTATATATATTCATGATCAGGATCACCTCCTGGGTTGATATGAGCATGTCCGTCTGTCCGTCTGTCTGTCTGTCTGTCTGTTTCTACGCGAACTAGTCTCTCAGTTTTAAAGCTATCGTCTTGAAATTTTGCACACACCCTTCTTTCCTTTGCACGCAGTATATAAGTCGGAACGGCCCGGATCGGCCGACTATATCCTATAGCTGCCATATAACTGATTGATCGGAAATGACCCAGCTTTCGTGTTTTTGAAGATAGAAAGCTGAAACTTGGTACAGATTCTATTTTTGGTCAGTTGATCCAACCTACCAAATTTCATAAGGATCGGCTAACTATATCCGATGTTTGCGATATATATCCGGTTTTAACTGCAAGGGTATATAAACTTCGGCTTTCCTTTCTTGTTTTACATAACTTAAGTCTAAAAATTCAGCAAACATTCCATTTTCGGAATTATTTGGGCTTTTGTTATTAGTTATGTCATCAAAGCTACTTTTTTTATGATCTTCTTAAAATTCAGAGAACATTGCTTTTACCGTATTTATCACATTTTCCTTTTTTTCCTCTGAGAGGAAATTCATCTCTCTATAAGAAGGGTTCAAGAATATTCCAACCAAATGAGCTATTGCCGCTTAAGGTCATTGTTTTAAATTCACTTATTATTTGGGAATCAAGTGTGCTAGTTCTGCAAAGTTTATATAATTTTTCAGACCACAATGCAAATATTTGCAATGTTGGTTCCTTGTCAGAGCTAAGTGCTTCAGAGCAGACTTAAAAAGGTTTTAAGAAGCATAAAATATTTTTAAGTAATGAAAAATCTTAATTATTTATTCGCTGTAGCTCATCTTTTTTAAGTAAAAGAGTTTTTATTTCCTCTTTAACATCAAATATACTCGAGAGCATAAAAAATGTAGAGTTCCAGCGTATGCTTTAACTTTCTGTTTCAGGTGAGAATGTTTAAAATATTTGACTAATGAGGTCATGCATGACAAGGTTCAGATTGTGACAAGCACGAGATATGCGCTTGAAGCTTTTAAGTAACTAAACTACATTTGCACCATTGTTCGTAACGAACACAGCTCGATTGATAGTTTCAACTGTGTTGAAATCCTGCAAAATGTCCTGAACATTTTTGAAAATATTATCTCCAGTTTTCTTCTCGTCCAAGAACTCCCTGATGCCTGTAAAAGGTACACAAGTAAGTTAAACGCTTCATAGCTTCATAGCGCTTGGCTTCACAAAAAAAACGTCAATCAATGCAATGGGAATAGAACTTACCTTCGGTAATATGAAAAGGGTAAAAGTCTTTTGCAACTAAGGCTAGCTGCATTCGAGCTAACGAATCTCGAACTCGCGTCGCAACAACTTTTTTGGCAAACATGTCCAATTTGGGCTGTCACTTAAGCGCGTCTTGTTGTGGCATGCTTTTATGGCGGCTGAGTGTGCCCTTGCCTTGTTTCGAATTATGCACCAGCACATTTTTGCAGCTCCGGCAGCACACAAAATCGACATTATTACCATTATAATAAACGCAATTGAAAAGCTTTTAACGCTTCACTCCTGCCCTTTTCCCTGCCCTTTATACAAAATAAGCTACATACATTCACTTTTTTTATTTACAGCGTCCTGAATGGTTTTTCGCGACATATTTTATTTTTCAAAGATTTATCAGTTTCATAAGGACGACAGTTTTAATACGTGGTGTGCAAGCAAGTAAAATATTGTGTAAGCAAAACGATAGTAGCATCGATTAGCAATTAAAATGCGTTAAATGGCGGTTCTAACTCGAGAATAAAAAAAAAATAGCGCGATAAAAATTTAATTTGATTTCGGCCCTGTTTCTGGCTTTTACGGGCCTTTTTCGGGTCGGACCTTATTACGGGTCGGACCTTTTTGCTAAGGCCCGGGCCCGCTCCGTGCCTGTGTAAGCCCGCGGGTCATGAAAAAAAGTCCGGCCAGTGCCCTCCTCTAGTCGCAAGTATAAAAACTGCAGCATCAGTTGGTACCAATGGTCCGGACGGTGGCGTACCCTGTTGGGTGACTCTAACGAGGGTTTCATTCACTTGGACCCGTGGTATCCCTTGAAGGGATGTCACGGACATCTCGGACCATTGCTCATTTACACACTTTACACTGAGCAATGTGGACGGCGAATTTTTCTCAGTTCTTTCCCTTGAAGTGACCAGAGATATAAGTGGCTGCGTTATTCTCGACTTAGTAGGCTGAAGCGGATCTCTATCAGCGAATTTCTTGCGCTTAGAGGACTCGTTTAGCACCTGAAGCCCGCTAAACTAAGTGTCAAGCGCGCAAAGCTGGTCATTGATTTTTCAAACACCAATTACCTTTTAGTCCGTTTAACTGTTAAAATGATCTTATTTCGTCCTGAACAGCACGACAATTATCGCAACAATAATGGAGACCAGACCTACTTTTAATGGCAAAAAAGAAGAGGAAGACAAAAGAAAAGAATCTGAACGGCCGGGATCGGCCGACTATATCCTGCCATATAACTGAACGATCGGAAATTACCCAGTTTTCGTGTTTTAGAAGATAGAAAGTTGGAACTTCGTACTTATTCTATATTTAGTCAGTGGACCCGACCTACCAGACTTCACAACGAATGGCCGACTACATCTTATAGCTGCATACAACTAAACGATCGGAAATGGTTTTTGGTAGAAATACCAACTTTGGTATTTTTGAAGATAGAAGTTTGGGACTTTTTTTAGAGTTGCTATTATAATAAATTGGGTTATATTATCATATTCTCATAAGGATCGGCCAACTATATCCGATGTTTGCGATATATATCCGGTTTTAACTGCAAGGGTATATAAACTTCGGCTCCGCCCGAAGTTAGCTTTTCTTTCTTGTTAATTATAAATTTGCAAATAATTTAATGTCATAAAATTCAAATAATTAATATTTTCATTTTCTTGTTTATTTTAGTATAAATAAATATACATATTTTAGAAGAGAAAGATTTGGAATTTGGATTTGGAACGGCCCGGATCGGCCGACTATATCCTATAGCTGCCATATAACTGATTGATCGGAAATGACCCAGCTTTCGTGTTTTTGAAGATAGAAAGCTGAAACTTGGTACAGATTCTATTTTTGGTCAGTTGATCCAACCTACCAAATTTCATAAGGATCGGCTAACTATATCCGATGTTTGCGATATATATCCGGTTTTAACTGCAAGGGTATATAAACTTCGGCTTTCCTTTCTTGTTTTACATAACTTAAGTCTAAAAATTCAGCAAACATTCCATTTTCGGAATTATTTGGGCTTTTGTTATTAGTTATGTCATCAAAGCTACTTTTTTATGATCTTCTTAAAATTCAGAGAACATTGCTTTTACCGTATTTATCACATTTTCCTTTTTTTCCTCTGAGAGGAAATTCATCTCTCTATAAGAAGGGTTCAAGAATATTCCAACCAAATGAGCTATTGCCGCTTAAGGTCATTGTTTTAAATTCACTTATTATTTGGGAATCAAGTGTGCTAGTTCTGCAAAGTTTATATAATTTTTCAGACCACAATGCAAATATTTGCAATGTTGGTTCCTTGTCAGAGCTAAGTGCTTCAGAGCAGACTTAAAAAGGTTTTAAGAAGCATAAAATATTTTTAAGTAATGAAAAATCTTAATTATTTATTCGCTGTAGCTCATCTTTTTTAAGTAAAAGAGTTTTTATTTCCTCTTTAACATCAAATATACTCGAGAGCATAAAAAATGTAGAGTTCCAGCGTTGCTATGTTGGTTCCTTGTCAGAGCTAAGTGCTTCAGAGCAGACTTAAAAAGGTTTTAAGAAGCCTAAATATTTTTAAGTAATGAAAAATCTTAATTATTTATTCGCTGTAGCTCATCTTTTTTAAGTAAAAGAGTTTTTATTTCCTCTTTAACATCAAATATACTCGAGAGCATAAAAAATGTAGAGTTCCAGCGTATGCTTTAACTTTCTGTTTCAGGTGAGAATGTTTAAAATATTTGACTAATGAGGTCATGCATGACAAGGTTCAGATTGTGACAAGCACGAGATATGCGCTTGAAGCTTTTAAGTAACTAAACTACATTTGCACCATTGTTCGTAACGAACACAGCTCGATTGATAGTTTCAACTGTGTTGAAATCCTGCAAAATGTCCTGAACATTTTTGAGAATATTATCTCCAGTTTTCTTCTCGTCCAAGAACTCCCTGATGCCTGTAAAAGGTACACAAGTAAGTTAAACGCTTCATAGCTTCATAGCGCTTGGCTTCACAAAAAAAACGTCAATCAATGCAATGGGAATAGAACTTACCTTCGGTAATATGAAAAGGGTAAAAGTCTTTTGCAACTAAGGCTAGCTGCATTCGAGCTAACGAATCTCGAACTCGCGTCGCAACAACTTTTTTGGCAAACATGTCCAATTTGGGCTGTCACTTAAGCGCGTCTTGTTGTGGCATGCTTTTATGGCGGCTGAGTGTGCCCTTGCCTTGTTTCGAATTATGCACCAGCACATTTTTGCATTTTTGGCCGACTACATCTTATAGCTGCATACAACTAAACGATCGGAAATGGTTTTTGGTAGAAATACCAACTTTGGTATTTTTGAAGATAGAAGTTTGGGACTTTTTTTAGAGTTGGTATTATAATAAATTGGGTTATTTTATCATATTCTCATAAGGATCGGCCAACTATATCCGATGTTTGCGATATATATCCGGTTTTAACTGCAAGGGTATATAAACTTCGGCTCCGCCCGAAGTTAGCTTTTCTTTCTTGTTAATTATAAATTTGCAAATAATTTAATGTCATAAAATTCAAATAATTAATATTTTCATTTTCTTGTTTATTTTAGTATAAATAAATATACATATTTTAGAAGAGAAAGATTTGGAATTTTTTTGGCATCTTGACCCGTCAGACATTGATATATCGAAAAAGTATTTTTTTCTCGTAACACTTATGAAGTCTGTTTGTTTTTTATAATTAATTATTATCCTTTTTGGGATGTTCTTAAATTTATAAATCAAATATATGATTATAATAATAGTTATTATTGCTAATAGTATTAATAAAATTGTTTGGATTGTTAAATATATTGTTTTGAATGGTTTTGAAATATTTCTTTGGATTGCTACAATATGGGATAAAAGTTCAAGTTTAGTTGTGTTGTTATTTAAATAAATAGTTCGGGTGTAATCGTATTTATTATTGCATAGTATTTGTTATTATTACATCTTCTATTTGTATAGAACAGTTGAATGCTTTTATTATATTGTTTCCTTATGCTATTAGACCTTTATTTATACAACTCTGATTTAACAAAGTATTTGACAAATTCCATGTTATTATAATGTTGGGTTCTATATAATTTAATTTGAAGTTCTTGTACATTTTTGTATATCTACATTCTGTATTTGTTTGTCTTAAGAGACCAAATACAGACATTTATTATTTACTATTTCTTTTGTTTTTTCTTTAAAGACTTGCTGATTTTTTATGAAATATTTATCATGTAATGTTTTGGTTATTATATTCTGATTCTGATCCGGATACGGTTAAATTTTATAAATGGGGGTTTTAAAAATAGTACGAGGAATATGAGAAATTATCAATATTTCGTTAGTATTAACTTGTAACCCAGTAGATGTTTTGAAATTTAAAAATTTTTCTGAATCAATATGTTTAAGCGGGTCATGTTTTAGGAGCTTTGGGTTATATTCGCCTAATCTTGTAAATGGTATTCCTAATTCAATGTCTTCTACGTATTCTGAAAATTCTTGTAAATTGAAAATAAGGATTGCTAACTAGGATTGTTAAATTCGCCTAATCTTGTAAATGGCATTCCTAATTCAATGTCTTCTACGTATTCTGTAAATTCTTGTAAATTGAAAATAAGGATTGCTAACCTTTGGTTTTCGTTTTTATTTAGACGATTGACTGTTTCTATTCCTTTATTAATTGCATCTGTCGCGGATCGATTATCGATAGTTTAGTATTAAGTATTATTATTGAAATTTGGTATTGTGCCCTCATGAAGAGATGGGGCACACTAGGTAGATAATTGGTGAATTTGGTGGTGAATTTGTCGTCCTCCAAAGCCATGGAGTGTGGGAGGTTATACTGCGGTAATGTTTATTATTATTATTAGCATCTTTTCTATAACTTGTACTTCCACTAGAATAAAACATACATATATACACGGAGCTACATTGGTGTTTTAAGGCGGGTTGCCCCATCGCCGCCGTATGTTTAAGGCAACTCCCACCCGAGCGACGACAGAAGCTTTTATTCGCAGTCAGGCGACTGGCGACTTGGATCTGGAGTAGCACCCTGGTGAGAGGGTCGATCTTGCGCAGACAGCGCAAAGTGCATGGACGACATGATGCAGCATTCGCCCAGAAGGAGTCCTCGACTAAACGAGAGACAGGATATCGTGACGCAAATGGATGGCAGCGTATTGGTTCCGCAACCGAGCGCAGGGACGCCGCAAGATGGCGGCCGAAGCAGTAAAGCGCCGGTGTCATCTGCTCAGCCGGCAGCATCTGGAGCCGCCAACAAACCGAAGGTGGCCGACCTCTTGGAGAGGATCGCCGAGCTGGAGAAGGAGTTGGAACGCGCTCGCAGCAGTAACGTGCAGCGCACTGACCCCGTTATGTCGAGTGAGGTTGGGGTAGGTCAGCAACCGCCATTTGCAACCGGCCTGACCGTACCTAACCCAACCCAGCTGGAGAAGGAATTGGAACGAGCTCGCAGCAGTAACGCGTAGCGCACTGACCCCGTTATGTCGAGTGAGGTTGGGGTAGGTCAGCAACCGCCATTTGCAACCGGCCTGACCGTACCTAACCCAACAAGTGCCCTTCATATGGCGTCAGGGAGACTGCCATCTTGGAGCGGATCCCAAACGGTACCGTGTACTAGGACTACTCACGCATCGCCATTTTGCGCTACCGGCACTACGGTTCCAGCGCATGGCTTCGGGCTACACAACGAAGCGGCCGGCGGAACATCAGTACGAGCGCCTTCTCCTGGATACGGTGCTTGGGCGACGAGTATTGGAGGAAATGCAAGCTGGGCCCCACGAAAGCTTCCAGAGCTGCCTACGTTTGGAGGGAAGCCAGAGGATTGGCCCATCTCCTATTGCGCGTTTACGGAAACGACGCAAGCATATGGTTGTACGGACTTGGAGAACAACCAAAGGCTACTGAAGGCGTTAAAGGATGACGCGCGTGAGACGGTCAAGGCGCTGTTGATTCACCCCAGCAATGCGAATGCAGCGATGGAGCAGCTGCGTTTCAGATATGGACGACCAGAGCAACTAATACGCAGCCAACTCAACAGCCTTCGAGATGTGCCCGCAATTTCGGAACACAATTTAGGAAAGCTCGTCGCATACGCCACACATGTGAGTAACCTCAAGGCCTTCTTGCAGTCGGCGAAGGCAGGTGCTGGGTAACCCTACCCTGATGGAAGACCTTGTGGCCAAGCTCCCGATAAGCAAACGAGTGGAGTGGGCAAGGCACGCTTTAACTATTCAGCCCTTTCCGACTATTGTGGATTTTAGTTCGTGGTTGATGGAACTAGCGAACGTGGTCTGCACGGTGGCGGACATTGATGGAAAGGAGCCAAGGCGTCGATTGCTTCATGCCAGCATCGACCATGAGCAGGACGAGCAACAGGAGAGCTGCCTCAGGAATTGTCCAATATGCGAAGGCCTTGGACAACATGCAGTTTGGGACTGCCAAAGATTTATTGGAGCCACGACTACAGACAGGTGGAGGCTCGCAAGAAGACATCGCTTGTGCTTCATGTGCTTGCAAAGCGGGCATATGACTGGATCGTGCGCTACGTCAGGAGAGTGCCCCATGAATGGATGCAGGAGGAAGCATCACCGTCTTCTTCATGAGGCAAGCAATGAAGGCTTCAGGAGATCGCCAGAGCGAGGCGGCCATTGGAGAAGCTACAACCGGGACCGACAGGCAGTCGAACCTAGGGAAGGCGTCCGGTTCAATGAAGGAGCAGCGTCATCCGTGGATGCTCCTGCGACGCCGGAAAGGAATTTGAGCTGTGTCGACGAGGACCGAGAACGACTACTGTTCCGTATATTGCCGGTGACGCTATACGGAGGTGGGAAGCAGGTGGATACGTACGCTCTCCTGGACGAAGGTTCTTCGGTGACGATGATCGACAAAGAGCTGGTTGCAGAGCTAGGCGTACAAGGAGTACATCGTCAGCTGAACATTCAATGGTTCGGAGGCATGGCCGAAAGAGAGCCGTCGAACGTGGTACGTCTGCAGATTAGTGGAGCAGGCAACTCTTCCCGACATGTGCTGAGAAACGTGTATGCCGTTCCGAAACTGAGTTTGCCGATGCAGAGCCTGCACAGAAGAGATGTCAGGAGCGTGAACAAGTACGCTCGATTACCGATGAAGCCCTACGAAAATGCAGTTCCGAAGCTACTTATTGGATTGGATCATGGGCATTTAGGATTGCCATTGAGAACGAGACGCTTCGCCAGAGAGGGACCGTACACCGCCGCAACCGCATTAGGATGGGTCGTTTTTGGGCCTGTAGAAGGACGACGAGACACGCCATCACCGCAGCCTTGTCTGCTAGCCACGTCGCTGATACCAGACGGGATTACTGTGGAAAACGGATAACATCGTGCTGCCTCGTAGTTATGATATGGCGTATAATAGGTTGGTCAATATCGAAAAGAAAATAAAGCGAGATGGGCAGTTCGCCCAAGAGTACTCACGGATTATCAATGATTACGTCGTCAAGGGATACGCTCGGCGTCTGGAGCGACAGGAGATCGCTATGGGAGGCGATAGGATATGGTACTTGCCACATTTTGGAGTGGAGAATCCCAACAAGCCAGGAAAGATTCGATTGGTATTCGATGCAGCGGCACGAGTTGGAGAAGTATCGCTGAATTCTGCGCTGAGCAAGGGGCCGCAAGACTATAAGGCCTTGGCATCTATACTCTTCCATTTTAGAGAAGGTGCTGTCAGAGTCTGCAGTGACATTAAGGAAATGTTTCACCAGGTGCTGATCCGACCCGAAGATAGATGTGCGCAACGATTTCTGTGGAGAGATGGGGATAACCAACGAGACCCCGACGTTTATGAAATGTGCGTGATGACCTTTGGAGCTGCATGCTCACCGAGTGCGGCTCATCACGTGAAGACAGCGAATTCCAAGCGATTCCAGGATTCGGATCCCAGAGCAGTCAAGGCCATCGAGGACTACCACTACGTGGATGACTACGTGGACAGCTTCGCCACAGAGAGGGAAGCTATCGAAGTATCTACTAGAGTAAAGGAGATACATGCAGAAGGCGGTTTTGAGCTCTGCAAGTTTTCGTCTAGTTCGCCTACAGTAGAGAGGATGCTCGGACCCAGTGACCACGCCCAGAGTATTGGATGGGGTGAAGCCGAGCAAAAGATTTTGGGAATGCGGTGGCAGCCAGCCACGGACGACTTCAGGTTTCGAGTGAAGTACCACAAAGTTGCCCCCATCGTATCCGATGGGAAGAGAATTGCCACAAAAAGGGAATTCTTAAGTATGGTCATGTCAACGTTTGACCCCTTGGGATTTCTGTGTTGCGTAATGGTAACAGCGAAGTTGTTGTTGCGAGAAGTCTGGAGAAAGAGGATCTCATGGGACGAGCCACTACCGGCTGAGATGTACAACGCCTTTATGGATTGGCGTAAGGAAATGGATAAAGTGGAAAACTTTCGGAGCCCACGTCACTATTTTGAATCTGGACTGGTGAAGACTATCGAGATGCACGTTTTCGTGGATGCGAGTCAGTCGGCATTCGCGGCAGTGGTCTACTGGAGAATCACGTATGGGGACGGCGACGTGCAAGTGAGGTTCGTGTGCGCAAAGACAAAGTGTGCACCTATGCGAACGATGACGATTCCACGGTTGGAGCTGCAGGCAGCAGTTCTAGGAACGAGATTGATGGACACAGTCAGGCAGGACCATAGTGTGCCCATTGCAGAGATTGTGCTATGGACGGATTCGAAGACAGTGCTGCGTTGGATTGGCAGCACGCACAGGCGCTACAAACAGTTCGTAGGGAACAGAGTAGCCGAGATTCTGGAGTCAACGAAGGTGGCCCAATGGAGATGGCTACCGTCCGCCGACAACGTGGCGGATGATGCGACTCGGGCGCAACGCAGCGTAGACCTGAGCGAGGAGTCACGCTGGTTAAAAGGACCGGCATTCCTGAGGAGATCACCGAGCTGCTGGCCGGGAACCGCACCTACCGACGAAGCGGACGCAGAAGATGAAGAGGAAATGCCGAGTGAGTTTGTGCTCGTTGGCACGAGTGACACGTTTATATCCTTGCAGAGATTCTCAAGCTACAGGCGATTGTTGAGGACTACGGCCTGGGTTCTAAGGTTCACACGTCGATGCCGTGGACAACGAGACGAGCTTGAGAACTACGGCCTCACTGCAGCTGAGTGTGAAGCAGCTGAGGACTTGTTAGTCCGTATAGCACAACGTGAGGCGTTCCCAGGCCTGGATGTCGCTAAAGGAAGCGACATATGTGGACTGGCGCCATACCTAGATGGCAATGGAGTCCTGCGAGCGTATGGCAGGATTGATGCGGCGCTATGTTTGCCGTACAGCGCCAGGAGGCCTGTGATCCTCTCCCACCGACACGGTCTCACGGAGATGATTGTGCGCGATGCCCATGTGAGGATGAAGCATCAAAACGTGGATGCTACGATGACGGAAATCCGGACCAGGTTCTGGATTACGAGCCTGCGGAGAGTGCTTCGCAATGTGATCTCGGGATGCAGCGAGTGTAAGCTGAACAGAGTACGACCAATGGCGCCGATTATGGGACCTCTGCCAGAGGATCGTTTGGAGGCCTATGGCTGGCCGTTTAAGAGCACGGGCCTCGACTACTTTGGACCACTGCTAGTGACCGTTGCTCGGCACCAAGAGAAACGATGGGTGGCCTTGTTTACATGCCTGACGACCAGGGCGATCCACTTGGAACTAGCACATGACCTGTCCACGGACTCCTGCGTAATTGCAATCAGGAACTTCATCTGCCGTCGAGGGCCTGTACATAGACTGCGCAGCGACAACGGCAAGAACTTCGTTGGAGCTGACAGGGAGGCCAAGAGATTTGCGGAGATCTTCGAACCCGAGAGGATCCAGTCGGAGCTGTCAAGTAAGGGCATTGAATGGATCTTCAATTGCCCAGCAAACCCTTCAGAGGGTGGAGTCTGGGAGCGAATGGTGCAGTGCGTGAAGAGGGTGCTGCGTCAAACAGTGAAGGAAGTGGCGCCAAAGGAGCACGTAATGGAGAGTTTCCTGATAGAGGCGGAGAACATTGTTAACTCTCGTCCGCTCACCCATTTGCCAGTGAGTGCGGACCAGGAAGCCCCTCTTACGCCAAACGATTTTCTCAAGGGAGCAGCTTGCCCACCGGATACACCCGGTCTGGATGGAGGCCTCATTAAGGAAGGAGCTACGCGAAAGCAGTGGCGCGTGGCAAGGATGCTGAGGGACCGTTTCTGGAAAAGGTGGGTCTTGGAGTACCTTCCCACGCTGACACGGAGAGAGAAGTGGTGCCGCAGAGAGAAGCCGATTCAACGAGGAGACATCGTCTTCGTTTGCGATCCAGCCGTTCCGCGTCGAGACTGGCGGAAAGGCGTCGTGGAGGAGGCCTTTACTGGAACGGATGGTGAGGTCAGACGAGCCCGCGTTAGGATCATGGATGGAGATCGGACTCGCTGGATAATGCGCCCCGCTTCAAAGTTGGCGGCTTTGGATTTGAGTGAAGGGGTTCTTCACGGAGGTGGGGATGTCGCGGATCGATTATCGATAGTTTAGTATTAAGTATTATTATTAAAATTTGGTATTGTGCCCTCATGAAGAGATTGGGCACACTAGGTAGATAATTGGTGAATTTGGTGGTGAATTTGTCGTCGAAAGCCATAGAGTGTGGGAGGTTATACTGCGGTAATGTTTATTATTATTATTAGCATCTTTTCTATAACTTGTACTTCCACTAGAATAAAACATACATATATACACGGAGCTACATTGGTGTTTTAAGGCGGGTTGCCCCATCGCCGCCGTATGTTTAAGGCAACTCCCACCCGAGCGACGACAGCATCAATTACTTTATTTAATTCGTTGATCTGTATACTATTTTCGGACAAATTATCAATTTTTGATTCTAATTCTTCCCTATCTTGTTGATCCAATGTGCCAAATAAATATTTATAAAAGGTACCTACGAAATTTGAAAGTCCTCTTTTCTTTTGTTGAGCAATTTTGATTCCGTTCATTTCTCTATTTAATTTTTCTTTTAGATATTGAATTTGATCCAAATGTTCAAATTCGCGTGTTTGTTCCATTAGACTTTTATAAGTTTTTTCAGTTTTGGTTAAATTGACTGTGAGACAATGATATTCATAATTAGTGGGCAGATCTATGTTACCTGTTTGGAAAATTAAGTATCCATTTTTTGCTTGGATTGGATCGATATCTATGTTCTGACACACGGCGTGATATATAAGGCATAATAAAGTTATTATATAAAAGATAATTTTATTAAGCTGGGTTGTCTTCCCGTGGAAATCTGGAATTATTATATTTGCTGGTATTAATTTTCTTCTTCTTTTTGAATTTCGATTTATAGTGAGTGATTTCTCTACCTCTATTTTTTTCTACATAATGTTTTTCGTCAGTTTGTGTAATTTGGCCTGTCTTCCTAAAACGATTTGTTGTTTTAGATTTTACAAGGGGGGCTTGTCTATACCTAGTATCAATATCGAATGTATGACGATTTTTATTAAGCTTGTTTATTTTCTGTGTTTTATTCACTTGAGTATTATAACTTGGAGTTCCGGTGAAAATAAAAATGTCAGCTAGTGTTCTGCCTGTAGAGCTATGTTTTGTTTTATGATTATAAATATAAACAATTGTTTCAAATTTAGTAATTATATTTTCAGGATTCCGTTCAATATTTATAATTCTTAATTTTTCGTTAATAGTTTTATGAAATCTCTCTGTCAGAAACGCCATTTTTTATCTTCTGATTGCAGCCAAAGTTGCAATGCTGAGCACATAAATGCGGAGTCTTTGTCAGCTTTAATTTCTTTTGGTTTACCCATTTCATTAAATATCCTGAGTAATGCCCTTTTTGCTTCTAACCAATCCCTACTGTTGACATTTATTAAAGCAGCGTATTTGGAATAAATATCAATGCAAGATAAGAATTGTTTATTATCTGGGGTTAAAGGTTTCTGGGGTTAATTCAAATGTAAGTTTTGTATCGCTTTGTTCTGTTTTAGCAAGGTTACAAATTTCACACTCATTTATAATATTTTGAATAAATCTCTAATAATCGGGAAAATAATATTTTTCTTTAAAAAGGCTTGTTTGTTTTTCTATTCCTGGATTTAATAATTCTACGTGTTTATATTGTACAGGTTTTCATAACTTTGGCTAAGTTATATGGGCTGATAATCTCTATATAAGCATTTTGATATATTAGGAAGTCCATTTCACAAGGAAAATAGATAACACTTTTTTTGGAGCATAAATTTTCTTTAATTAATTCTTTTGCATATTCATGGGTATTGAGTCAATTGAACTTCATTTGAATTTCCTCTATGAAATTCAATTGGTGTATTGTAATAGTTTAAAGGTTTTTCCGTTATTTCAATATAATTCTGATTGTCTTCTTGTGCACTATGTACTGTTGCTATTGTGGGTAATGATGGGGTACTATCTGGTGATTCTCCTAAAAAATTTTCATCTAGCTTTACTCTTGACAGAGGCCGTCAGCCAACGGGTACAACAGGGGGACCTACGCGCAAGCAATTGCGTGCCGTAACTGTGTACACCGCTGGTAGTGCGACTATACTCTCCACGTGAGGGCGGCTGGTAACAGGTCCCGGTAAGGTCATGTCTCTGCCGAGGATGCTGGCTAATGGTAGTCGGGCGGGGAGAAGAACACTCCCTTCCTTAAATTACCCCAATCCAAGGTGGAACAGCATATGCCGAAGGATGCGTGTCCGGGGGGGGGCTCGGACGCTAATATGCGAACTCTGGGGGACAGGCCGACCTCCCAGTTTTAACCAGGCTTATCGTGACAAGCGGGCTATGTCATGATGGACGAACCCCTTCCCGCCTACTCGTGGGACCAAAACATGAACATCACTTTACCTAACAAAAACCAAAGCGGAGAACGGAACTCCCTAAAAAAGACCGGAAATGGGGTCAATGGCGGTGGAGGTTGCCAAGGCAACTTCTTCCAAAGCGGGGCTAGCTATGGGACCACCGAACGGTGCGGAGAGGAAGACCCCAGGGTCAACCTCTAAACCAACCGGCGGTGCCCCTAAGGCGAACCCTGGTCCGGAAGCGTCCCACTCGAAGCAGCGTAAAGGATCCTACAAG
Organism: Drosophila malerkotliana malerkotliana; assembly: GCA_018153235.1. Classification (NCBI taxonomy): domain Eukaryota; kingdom Metazoa; phylum Arthropoda; class Insecta; order Diptera; family Drosophilidae; genus Drosophila; species Drosophila malerkotliana. The sequence continues at coordinate 3,020,687 of JAECXV010000087.1, read as the reverse complement.
GACAGAAGAAGAGCAGCCTTCATTCTGATGAGGGCGGACCCATCGGCCGAAGCCAACCCGGACCAGGCCGAGATTATTAAGTGGGCAAGGGAGATCCTACCCGACTTCAATCCGGAAAAGGCGGGAGAAAGGCTGGATCCGAAGAGACGCACTGGGTCAGACCCTGCGAAGAAGGCCGCGCAAAGCGCGAAAAGGCAGAGGTCCACAGAGGGAGAAGCCCTCCAGCCCAAGAAGAGGAAGGCCCAGCCGCAGCCGTCCAACCGCTCGTTCGCCGAGGTAACGAAGGGAAGAACCTTAATTGGAGTCCTGGACAAGGGCTCCAAGGATGGGCTCATCCCCAAGGAACTCTGGCGACGAGTAAACGAGTTGCATGGGCGCTTCGTGGAGGAGCTGCTGCGAAGTGGAGGACCCCCACCAGAATGCGAAAACGCAGGATGGTATCAGGGTAGCGTCAAGGTGATTGCTTGCCAAGACGCGCGATCGGTGGAGACTTACAAGCGGATGGTTGCATCGCTTGGAGAGATCTACCCTGGAGCTAAGCTGGTGGCGGTTGACTGGGACGAGATCCCCAGCAAACCGAGGGCGCGAGTGTGGCTCACAGAAAAGCCAGCCGACCCGAAAACCATTCTAACGATGCTTAGGATGTGCAACCCGAAGCTCCCCACGGCGGACTGGAGAGTCGCCAAGGTCGAGGAGGCGGTGGGACTGCGGAGGCAGGTCGTCCTCACACTAAACGAGGAGACCGTTAAAGCCCTGGAGAGGACGGAGCACCGGCTAAAGTACGGATTCGAGCATGTTTCGGTCCGTATCTATAAATCTGATGCGAAGGCCAAGCCAGGAGGTACAGCTCTGGAGGCAGACACACAAGAGCCAGACTTGGAGGAGCCGACCGAAGAGGGGCACCCGGAAGGAATGTCGGATGAGGAGGAGGACATCCTGGAAGGGTACACCCCGGAGGAAAGCGACTTGGCAAGGGCGCTTGGTGGTGTCGGAATGGAGGAGGACTCTCTGCTGGGCTCCGAGACGGAGGCAAAAATAACTGTGGTGGAGATTTGTAAGGATGTCCCTGACGATCTTACAAATAAACCTCCACCACAGTAAAGCAGCGTCAGCTGCCCTCCTACTCCACCTCGCCGAGAGTGGAGCTGATGTGGCCCTCATCCAGGAACCCTGGATCCTAGGAGACAGGATTCTTGGGCTGGGGGCGTCGGAGTTCAGGCTCTGCAAAGCCAACACTACAGGTAAAAGGCGAGCCTGCATCCTCGCAAAAAAGAACCTTAACCTCTTTTTGCTACCCAATTTCAGCACTGAAGACCACGTAGCCGCAGCCGTAGAGAGCCCAAATGGCCCTCTAAGGATATGTTCGGCGTATATGGGCCACGACCAGGAGACCCTTCCCCCGCACCCGCTAATCAAACAGCTGGTGGAAGACACCAGGAAGCACAAGATCGACCTGATCATAGGTTGCGATGCTAACGCCCATCATCATCAGTGGGGCATCACTGACACAAACGAGAGGGGTGAGTCAATTTTCAATTTTATCCTAGACTTCAATCTTTTGGTGGGTAACAGGGGTACAGAACCCACTTTCATAGTCAAGAACAGAAGAGAAGTACTTGACGTCACTCTTTACTCTGAAACACTAGCAGACAGGATTGTTAGATGGGGAGTCCTAGAGAAAAACTCATTCTCAGACCACCGATACATAGAATTAGTGGTCAACTTCGAGAACTTTAATCGACTAACGGTACGCAACCCGAGAAAAGCGAACTGGGAGTTATATAGAAAGAAGCTAGATAGTTCCTTGGGAAATCCTCCAACAGGGAATGTTGACAGTAGGGTAGCCCTGGATGCCATGGTGGACACGCTCACGGCAGCGTGCGCCAGGGCATTCAATAAAGCTTGTCCCAAAATCAGATCGGGCAATAGCAAGTCAAAGAAACCACCATGGTGGTCGCAAACACTTGCGCCCTTTAAAACCAAGGCCCGCAAGGCCTTCAATTTTGCCAGCAAAACAAACTCGGAGACAGCCTGGGAGTCGTATAAAGCGGACCTTAGGCGATATAACAAAGAACTTCAAAGGCAAAAAGTTCTGCACGAACATTCAGCAAACATCAGAGGCCTCTCGACTCAGGAAGGTCCTCGCAAATGTAGGATACAATGGAGAGACTAATCAGCCTCTATATTAATCTTACTATAAGCCCAGATGATATCTCGGGATCACAGCATGCGTATAGGAAGGGCCGATCCACGGAAACGGCACTCCACGAAATCACTACTTTTGTCGAAAAGGCACTTAGTGATAAGGAATACGCACCCATTGCTTTTCTAGACATAGAAGGTGCGTTCAACAACATCCTACCAAGCTCGATAACCAATGCGCTGACAGGACTAGGAATAGATGATCAATCCGTACGCCTTATAAAGCAGATCCTGGTAAACAGGACTGTTGAGGCGTCACTAGGAGGAGAATCTATTCATAGATACGTCAGAAGAGGCACCCCGCAAGGAGGCGTACTCTCACCCCTACTCTGGAACGTGGCGGTTAATAGCCTACTGCGATCCCTAGAAGGGGGTGGTTGCAAAGTTATCGCTTACGCGGATGATGTCGCAATTGCCTTCTCAGGAAAATTTCCCCAGACTCTATGTGACCGCATGACGGACAAACTTAGGGTCCTCTCAAAGTGAACCCATCCAAAACAGAGCTCGTCCTTTTCACCAGGAAGTACAAAATACAAAACTTAAGGCTTCCAAAACTATTAGGAGAAACACTATCTCTTAGCGATAGCGCCAAGTACCTAGGGATTACGCTAGACAGGAAACTGGACTGGAAATCAAACACTATGGATAGAGCTAACAAGGCTACAAACGCGCTAAATACTTGCAGAAAAGCCATTGCCCTTAAATGGGGAATGTCACCAAAAATAGTAAGATGGCTTTATACAGCGGTCATAAAACCCATCCTCTTCTACGGGGTGGTGGTGGCCTGCTCTCACCAACTCCACAATCAGGGAGAAGCTCAGGAAAACGCAAAGGATGGCGGAGGTCTGTATCACAGGCAGCCTACGTACCACACCGACGGACGCACTAGACTTCATACTCGACCTATTACCGGTAGAGATAGTGGGAGTCAAGATGGCCACGCTATCGGCAATCAGGCTACGAGAGACGGGCACATGGAAATGAACGGACTATGGACATACCAAGTTAGATCTTCACCATTGCACGCCAACAGGGTCTACAGACTACTGCGTACCTGTCGATCATCCCACCTTAAAATACGAGTTCTACATTCCAACAAGGGAGGAATGGGCAACACAAATCCCGGGACCAGCTGGTCCCCTCCATATCTACACAGACGGTTCAAAATTGAATGGCCAGGTGGGAGGCGGTTTCCATTGCGAACAGCTGTGTTTAAATGAGTCCTTCAGGCTCCCCGACCACTGTAGTGTTTTCCAAGCAGAAGTAATAGCTATCGGAGAAGCACTCAGATCCCCAGCACTTATTGGAAATCAGGACACAATCTGTATCTTTTCAGACAGCGGCCCTCAAAGCCCTTGATGGATTTTCATCCAACTCCAGGACAGTAAATGACTGCCGCAGATTTCTTAACGAGATGGCAGAGCAGCATGACATCCACCTCATATGGGTACCCGGGCATTGGGACCACGAGGGTAATTGCGCCGCCGACGAACTAGCAAGAGCAGGTACTACCAATCCTCTCCTACCGGAGAAGGAACCAGTAGGTATCCCCTTAGCTACGTGTAGGCTAAAATGCAGGGATCACTTTGACCGCGCATCACTGAGGAAATGGAGAAATCTCCAAAACTGCAGGAACTCCCGCATGATATGGCCCATCCGATCTAGGAAGAGGTCATTGATGCTCATCGCCCTTAATAGGCAGGACTGTAGTCTGGCGATCAAGGCCATTACGGGACATTGGTTAATAGGAGCACACGCGGCTAGACTAGCGGTGCCACATTATGACTACTGCAGGAGCTGTGGGGACGAAGAAGAGGAAGAGACAGTCGCACACCTCCTGTATCAATGCCCTGCGCTGGGGCGCATCCGACTCAAATTCTTGGGCGCAGCAATACTCACAGACCTAACAGACCTCGCGGAGGTCGCTCCACACAGACTCGTAGCTTTCATCCGTAAATCGGGATGGGACCGCAAGCCGCCGCAGGAAGGTAGTACACCTTGTAGGATCCTTGCCTGTGCGGTATCACAAGGAGCCCCAGCGGCTCAAGTGGATGGGGGTCAGACCCGGCCCCTCATCGCCGCCCCAACCTAACCTAACCAAACCTATATCATGGAAAAAAAATCCGCTCAAAGTAAATGTTTCCTGTTTATAATTAATTATTGCTTCACATGCTTCTAAATGCTCTTTTCCTATCAATATATCATATTTTTGGGAAAAATTGTGAACCCAAAATAGTTGGTCGATCAGACAAAGTTTACTAGATTTGAAATTTACGGACTTATTTAATTTAATTACACCATTAATTGTGTACACTTCTGACGTTTTTAATGTTTGTGGGAAATTATAATAATTTTCTTTTATTAGGTTGATTGAACTTCCTGTATTTATTACACATTTAAATGGGCGATTGTTATTTGATGAAAATTTTCGATTTCCATTTTAGATTGATCGCTTGAATATTCGCTGTTTTTCTTCTGGTCTTTTCACTGGTTTGTTAAAATTAGTACCTTGTAAAGAAGATGTTGGCTGTTGATAATTCATAGGATTCTGAGCTCTACCTTTATTTAAGTTTTGCTGCAATTCCTGTCGAAATTTTTGTTGATTGAAATTATTTGGTTGTCTATAGTTACTTTGCTGATTATAACTTTGTTGATTATTATTATTATTAAAGGAATTATTTCTTTGGAAATTATTATTTTTTTAATAATTTCTTAATTTCTTAATTAATTTGATAATTTCTTCTATCTTTTTCGTTTTGATTTGAATTATGTTGTGATTTAACTTTATCAGAACCAGAATCATAACAACCTTCTTGTTGACTGCCGCAGATTTCTTAACGAGATGGCAGAGCAGCATGACATCCACCTCATATGGGTACCCGGGCATTGGGACCACGAGGGTAATTGCGCCGCCGACGAACTAGCAAGAGCAGGTACTACCAATCCTCTCCTACTGGAGAAGGAACCAGTAGGTATCCCCTTAGCTACGTGTAGGCTAAAATGCAGGGATCACTTTGACCGCGCATCACTGAGGAAATGGAGAAATCTCCAAAACTGCAGGAACTCCCGCATGATATGGCCCATCCGATCTAGGAAGAGGTCATTGATGCTCATCGCCCTTAATAGGCAGGACTGTAGTCTGGCGATCAAGGCCATTACGGGACATTGGTCAATAGGAGCACACGCGGCTAGACTAGCGGTGCCACATTATGACTACTGCAGGAGCTGTGGGGACGAAGAAGAGACAGTCGCACACCTCCTGTATCAATGCCCTGCGCTGGGGCGCATCCGACTCAAATTCTTGGGCGCAGCAATACTCACAGACCTAACAGACCTCGCGGAGGTCGCTCCACACAGACTCGTAGCTTTCATCCGTAAATCGGGATGGGACCGCAAGCCGCCGCAGGAAGGTAGTACACCTTGTAGGATCCTTGCCTGTGCGGTATCACAAGGAGCCCCAGCGGCTCAAGTGGATGGGGGTCAGACCCGGCCCCTCATCGCCGCCCCAACCTAACCTAACCAAACCTATATCATGGAAAAAAAATCCGCTCAAAGTAAATGTTTCCTGTTTATAATTAATTATTGCTTCACATGCTTCTAAATGCTCTTTTCCTATCAATATATCATATTTTTGGGAAAAATTGTGAACCCAAAATAGTTGGTCGATCAGACAAAGTTTACTAGATTTGAAATTTACGGACTTATTTAATTTAATTACACCATTAATTGTGTACACTTCTGACGTTTTTAATGTTTGTGGGAAATTATAATAATTTTCTTTTATTAGGTTGATTGAACTTCCTGTATTTATTACACATTTAAATGGGCGATTGTTATTTGATGAAAATTTTCGATTTCCATTTTAGATTGATCGCTTGAATATTCGCTGTTTTTCTTCTGGTCTTTTCACTGGTTTGTTAAAATTAGTACCTTGTAAAGAAGATGTTGGCTGTTGATAATTCATAGGATTCTGAGCTCTACCTTGATTTAAGTTTTGCTGCAATTCCTGTCGAAATTTTTGTTGATTGAAATTATTTGGTTGTCTATAGTTACTTTGCTGATTATAACTTTGTTGATTATTATTATTATTAAAGGAATTATTTCTTTGGAAATTATTATTTTTTTTAATAATTTCTTAATTTCTTAATTAATTTGATAATTTCTTCTATCTTTTTCGTTTTGATTTGAATTATGTTGTGATTTAACTTTATCAGAACCAGAATCATAACAACCTTCTTGTTGTGCTACTTGTTTAAGTTTACTGACTGTAGTTATATCGTGCCTTGCTAATGTCATGAATAACCAGTCAGGAAGTTTTCTCATTATTCAATCTTTTACAGTATTATTCATGGCATTATTATAAATCATTGTAATTAAATTATTGTTTTCTAACGACAATTTGTTTGTTATGACAAATATTTTTTATTGTAGAGTCGTCTTATTAATTCCTCGCATGGGGTTTGGGTTTTATATTCATCGATAAGACCACTCCTTAGATCGGGACAATTGGTTGCTGCTGATAGCTGGGACACTCGCTGACAAATCTTCTGATAATTGCATCTCAATTGCACTGAAGAATACAGCTATTTGAAGCGGATCAGTTGATGGGTACAAATTTAAAATGCATTCGATCCGTCTGATGAGTGCACTTAACTCCCTGGTGCTTCCATTAAAATTGGGAACTTGCCTAATCCGGCTTAAAGCCTGATTAAGGTGAAGCTCGGAGAGTAGCTGGATTTGTGCCACTGGTTCAGCCATTGTAATGTTTGTATTTCTTATTTATTTCGGTAGCGGTCACACTAAGAAAGCGGGCTACTAATTTGTTTTAAGTTTTTGTGTTTTGTATATTTTTTGGTAGCAGTCACACTTTGAAAAGTGGGATACAAATTGAAATTAACACGTAAGTTCTTTTGCGGATGTGAATAACGATTAACACTCGCGGTTATTATTATAGCTGCAGTTGCATTAGCATACAATACTTCAACGATGTTCTACGATCTCGATTGATCACTGGTCTTTTTAACACATCCTACCGACTGCGCCAATTAAATGTCTTGTTCAAAATAGTTTGAAAAAATATATTTTTATTTGAGTCCCGGTTTTGATACAGTGTGATTCTTAGAGTTTCAGAACTGCTTAAAGTTTCAGAACAACTGCTTAGAATTTTGAAATTTCAGAACTACTGCTTAGAATTTTAGAATTTCAGAACTAACTTATCTTTGGGGCTCTATGTCCTTTTTATACCCTTGCAGAGGGTATTATAATTTTGTCCAAAATCACCTCCTGAGTTGATATGAGCATAACCGTCTGTCCGTCTGTCTGTCTGTTTCTACGCAAACTAGTCTCTCAGTTTTAAAGCTATCGTCTTAAAACTTTGCACACACCCTTCTTTTCTTTGCACACAGTATATAAGTCGGAACGGCACGGACCGGACGAGTATATCCTATAGCTACCATATAACTGATTGATGGGAAATGCTATAACTTCGGTGTTTTTAGAGTTAGAGCGGTGTATTATGACGTTCCAAATTTCATAAGAATCGTCCGACCAAAATACCAAATTTTTTCAGATAGGACATTGAGACTTTTTTTCGATTTTGTATTGTAATAAATTGGTTTTGTTATGATATTCTTAGAAAGATCGGCCTATATCAGATGTTTGCGATATATATGCGGGTCTAACTGCAAGGGTATATCAACTTGGGTCCGCCCAAAGTTACCTTTTCTTTCTTGTTAGACGATCCTTATTATACCATTGCAGAGGGTATTATACTTTTGGTCAAAAGTGTGCAACGCAGTGAAGGAGACATCTCCGACCCTATAAAGTATATATATTCTTGATCAGGATCTTTTATCCTTTATCATATTCTATAATCGTTCTACGCATACTCTTTATGGGATTGCCCTAGAAAAATTAACTCAGGTTATTGATCTCTGCGTCGTATTAGACTCGAAACTTAAATTTGCCGACCATATTTCCTCAATGGTTAATAAGGCTAAAAGAGTCCTTGGTTTTATTAAAAGGTAGTCAAAAGAATTTAAAGACCCGTACATAACTAGAAGCTTGTTCATTTCTTTGGTCCTTTCGATATTGGAGTACGGTTTATGCATCTGGAGTCCCCAATATGGAGAACATCAGGACCGAAAAGAATCCGTACAAAAGAATTTCTTACCTCTTTCATTTAGAGGTCTTAACTGGGATGTTAATCTTCACCTTCCATCTTAAAATAGTTGACTCTTACTAATAAAGCTACCTAGGTTAACAAATCGACGGATAATGCTCAGTGTAGTTTTTCTGCATAACCTAAATAATGAGGATGTAGATAGCCAGCATTTAATAACACAGCAAGACCCTTTTAGGGTCTTATGTTCAAACAACAATGGTCTCTACTATAAAATTTCTTTTCTGCCCTTCAAATTTAAAATATAGAATTTTAAATTTCCTTAATAACTCCTCCTAGCTTAATAAATTACACATAGTTTAGCATATACTAATAAATCATTTCTAGCGTGCGTCTCTGTCGTCTGAGCCTTTGAGCTTTATTATGAACACAGGAATGCTAGCTGATGCTCTAATTGATGCACAAGCCATTTCCAAAATTCTAAAAGACCGCGAAAAAAAAAGAGTGCGAAGAGGCAGCGATCAATGGAAGGAGGAGCCCCCCAAGCGACGAAGAAGAAGGACCAGCCACAGCCGTCCAACCGCTCTTTCACCGAAGTAACGAAGGGAAGAACCCTCATTTGAGTCCTGGACAAGGGATCCAAGGATGGGCTTATCCCCAAGTACCTTTGGTGACGGATGGTTAACGGGTTGCAAGGGTAGCGGTTAGCGGTTAACAACCTAGCGTTTATAAACCTACTACGATCCCTAGATGATGTTGCAATTGCCTTCTTTTAAAAATTTCCCCAGAATTTATGCATCCATCTATGAGTATGGCCTGGGCATGGGCAGATAGGAACGGACTAGGAGTAAATCCATCCAAAACCGACCTTGTCCTCTTCATTAGAAGTACGAAATTCCGAGTTTAAGGCTTCCAAAACTATCAGGGGAAACACTTACCTTCAGTGGTAGCGCCAAGTACCTAAGAACTACGCTAGACAGGAAACTGGACTGGAAGCTAAACACTATGGATACAGCAAACAAGGCGACTACCGCGCTCTAAACCTGCCGCAAGGCCATTGGACTCAGAAGGGGAATTTCTCCAAAAATAGTTATATGGTTGTATACAGCATTAGACCCACCCTATTATACGGGATAGTGGTCGGGTGGCTTGCTTTAACAAACACCGTTGTAGGGAAAGGCTTACGAAAACGAAAAGATTGCGGAGGTCTGCATGACAGGCAGTCTCCGGACCACACCAATAGACGCCCTAGACTTCATACTCGACCTATTACCTGTAGAGATAGTGGACTGCAGTCTGCTAGTCAACTCCACCAACTCCTGGTTAATAGGAACGCACGCGGCTAGACCAGCGGTGCCACACTATGATTACTGAAGGAGCTGCGGAGATGTAGAAGAGTAGGAGTCAGTCATACACCTCCTGCGCTGGGTAACACTCACGGACCTAACATACCTCACTGAGATCGCTCCACGCAGACTCGTTGCCTTCATCCGGAAAGCTGGATGGGACCGCAAACCGCCACAGGAATTCACTGCAACGCACGGAAGGAGACATCACCGACCCTATTAAGTATATATATTCTTGATCAGGATCACCACCTCAGTTGATATACGAGTTTGGCTTCGCCCGAAGTCAGCTTTCCTTTCTTCAGGAAAGTTTCTTGTCTTATAATATAACCAATTCATTAGAATAAACAAGAAAGGATAGATATAGTCAAGTTGACCGTCTATGTTATTATACATTTTATTTTTATTATATTAAAATTATTATATTAAAGTATTGTGTATTATACATACCTTCTACTCAAAGAGTACAAGGGTATATTGTAGTCGTTTAAATGCATGTAGGGAACTCAAAAATCTCCAAAAGAAGGAATTCCAAAATCTTTATATATTCTTGATCAGCATCAACAGCCAGAGAGTCGACACATTAATGACACATTAGGTTTAATTTTGAAGAAGAAGAAAAAAAGATTTTTCTTGAATAACTTCTAAACAATAAGTTGGATTGGGAAGATTAAGCCGTAAACAAAAAAAAATTGTTCCAAAAAAAAAAAAAGTCTCCATCGTCCCCTCTATCCCAAATTAGTAAATCAAACTCATTTCACATTTCTCCCAATCTTATAGACTTTTGAGAGAAATTTTTGTCAAAAATTTTCCAATTAGGGCACTATTTTTCTTTTGATAGATCAGATGCAAACAGAAAATTTTTACAAATTTTTTTTTCTATGTGCACTACCGTGAACAGAGATGGTTTACATAAAATTTTACTTACAATTTATGTATAAGTAACTCATGCTTTATTTTTCAAGCTTACAACATTCATACTTGCATTAAAGACTGATTGCGTGATTTGACACTACAGGACAGGTGTATCAGTTAAGTCAGAAGCAAAGCAAAATGAGACCTATTGAAAGGTAAATATTCGTTGACCCTAGAAATATAACAGTTTTTGCTCGTCAAACATGTTTCTCGGTCCAAGTACTGAACATTCGAAATTGAACGAATATTTTCAGGTTACGCACTTCGGTCTTACATACAAATTCATTTAAATTTGAATTTGAATTTTAACTTGTACAATGTTGAAGACAACTGATAAAAGCAGATATTTTATTATCAGAGAGGTCCTTTTCTGTTTGTATAATACATATATGTATATATTTGGGTGTAAGAATATAAAAAATTTTATTTTTCGAAATTGGGGCCATGAAACTGGCATCAAAATATGGTTTGTCCCACAAATCCCAAATGGAGAATTTCCACAAATTTAATTAAATCTGTCATTTTGAGCGCAACGAATTCATCAACTTGACTTTGGAAAGATTTTCTGTATATTGGTTTTCTACATTATTGCAAAATAAGCCCCAAAATATTGCAAGAACATCACTTTACTTAATCGTAAAACGTGATGAAAGATTAAAATTTTTTAATTGGCTACGGACCTGTAAGAATATATCCCAAGAATATATAGTATGTGGTATTTTTTTTTCGATCTGAGTAAAGGTTGTTTGCAAAGTTTTTTTCCAACCATTTTGACTCAGCCTTAATCTTATAATATCTAATTATTATCGGATCTTAAGGTTAAGCCCGTTTAATCGCCAAGCCACGAAGGAGTATCAGGCGGTGTTCTGAATAACTCCCCCGCGGCCCCTTGCAAGTCTATCCTTTAAATCTTTAATCTATCTCCGGAAACTTCGGTATTTTACCTCATGAGGGGAAATAAAGAATATTTTATAATTCCTCTGAATAAAAAAAAAAAAAAAAAAAAAAAACAAAAGAAAAAATGAAAGTCTCTTTTTCAAATATGTTTACTCGCGCCTAATTCCTGTTACATCGGTTTTCCCTTTAAGGAAGCCATTTTAGACTCTTACTTTTTTCGGTGTTCATTATCGACATACCATTGGTACTTATATACTAACTAACTCACTGCTACTTAAATACGCTGACGTTAGGGTTTGCATTCAATATAAATTTACTAGTGCCTAATCTAGACTTCAATCCTATTGGATAAGATTCAAAAATGGTGCTTTGCAAATTACCTAAAGCTTAATGGATCGAAATACAAACTCATGTCTTTTTATCGATCTAATCCTCACCAGGTTATGTTCTTTTATGTGTGTGCTTTAGAAAGATTAACCCAACTTAACGATCTGGGGGTCTTGGAGTTTGGAACTAAAATTTTCCGACAAAATAACTTAATACAAAAAAAAAATACAAATACAAAAAATTTCAACCACAATACTACGGTTAATAAAGCAAAAAGTCTTATTCCATTTTTTTAAAAGATGGTCTAAAGACTTTAATGACCCTTATTTAACTACAACTTTATACGTATCCTTGAATACAGATGAGGTGTCTGGAACCCTTTATACAGAGTTAACCGATATAACACCGAATCTGTACAAAAAATCTTTCTAATTTTTGCTCTTAGAGGACTTAATTGGGACAAAAATTTAAATTTTCCCACCTACCATAGTATGCTTTTATTAATGAACTTACCTTTACTAACAAACCTTAAAACAATGCTTTTTGTCTTTTTCTTAAGCAAACTTATTAGAAGAAATGTAGACAGCCACCATCTACTAACATACTTAAAATTTAACATTTCTTGTGAACGACTAGAAACTTAGGGTATTATTATATAACACAGTGCGACAAAAAAAAATAAAATTGGAGGATCTATTAAAAGGACCTAGTAGGAATTGTTTATGAGCTCAAATATACAACACAAAACCGTGTTTGAAATATTTGTAACACCCTCAAAATCTTGTTTTTTTTGGAATAAACCCTTTTTTCATGTTTTCGGGACTTTGACGCCATTTTTTGGGTACAACTTACAAATATGCTATCATTTTTGACACATATCAATATTGTTGCATTAATCCTGAATAAAACGAGACTAATTTTATTAGGAAATTATGAAAATTGTTGAAGTTATAACGCTTTTCCCAAAACAAGTCAGTGCAATTTTACTAGCGCTCCGGAGTAAAAGTGTGTAAAAGAAAGGAATAAGCGAAATGAAAGGGCTCCGGAACGCTAGCAGTGACAGCATTGCAGTGACTTGTTTTAGAAAAAGCGTTATAACTTCAACAATTATCATAATTTTTTAATAAAATTAATCTCGTTTTATTCTCGTTGGTCTCGTTTTGAATTGGTCTCGTTTTATTCAAGATTAATGAGACAATATTGATATGTGTAAAAAATGATACCATTTCTTGCAAGTTGTACCGAAAAAATGGCGTCCAAAAAACACGACTAAAAATCAAAAATTCCATTATCATGTGTAAAAATTGTATCCTTTTTGTAATTGTATCCTTTCTAATTTGTTAAAGAATTTTTTTTTTCAATAATCCGCTTAAAATTACGCGTTAAGGAATTTTTAACCCTCAAATCAAGGTTTTGAGGGTGTCAGAACATAACAAACACGGTTTTGTACTATATTCGACCTAATAAACAATTCCTACTAGGTCTTTTCAAAAGTTCCAAATCACTGTTGCACTGTGTAATATGTTCGGAAAAAATGGTCTCTACCATATAACTGCGCATTGATCTAGCTGTAGCACTGAAACTTCTATCCTTAACGCCTTATCTGAGCAACCTTCTTCCTCTTAATTTTCTATATGTATGCAATGGGAGCTACGTGAAGGCATTCTTCAAGTTTGTGTGGTTTGAGTATGTTCCCGACAAAGACATTCATCTCATTCTTCCCAGTCTCTTTCAGGCTCAAACAAGCAATTGTAATGCCACGTCGCAATAATAAGATACGCCCGTTTGTGCCCAGATGCCAAACCGTGGTTCATCGATATTACCGGAGTCCATCTCCAGCACACACACACTCGCCTAACCACTTCGACAGCTACGTATGCAGCTACTGTTACGGTTTTGATTATTCGCTACTTGATCATTTTTCTAGTTTTAAGTCTATGTAACATATATAGTGGAAAATAAATAAACGAACATCAAACATATAATTGTTTGGGCTTAACGCGCGCGTTTATTTACAGAGGAAAGAAGCGAAAATTTTATGAAGAAAAGACGCAGGAATACCATAGAGCAGAGGTCGGCACGGCCCTATCTCGGGGGCATAGGAAATTTCTCTGCCCGAGCTCTGCCACACACACACAGTATAAACGAATGCTCACAGCCTACTTTCTGCTATTCGTTACTAACACTAATGCGGTAAAATCATATCAATGTATTGGGGTGCCGACCACTGCCATAGAGTAAAGATTTATGAATTTTATCCATGAATCCTGACTTGTAATACTGGTTTCTTCCGGGTCGATTTATTTCCCATTATCGAAATTCGGGCTTGTTAGGATCAATTGAAAATGGACATTTCTTGCTGTAACATGGCCGAGGAATGGGAGGCAACAATTCCCAAGCCGTTTCCAGATCGATATTTACTAAAATGTAAATTAAAAACAAGAAAGGAAAGCTAACTTCGGGCGGAGCCGAAGTTGATATACCCTTGCAGTTAGAACCGGATATATATCGCAAACATCGGATATAGTTGGCCGATTCTTATGATTACATCATAATAAAACCAATAAATTACAATCAAAAAACTAAAAAAAAAGTCCCAAGCTCCTATCTTCAAAAATACGAAAGTTGGTATTTCTACCAAGTACCATTTCCGATCGTTCAGTTATATGGCAGCTATGGGATATAGTCGGCCGAATCTAATGAAATTTGGTGAGTTGGATTACCTGACCAAAAATAGAATATGTACTAAGTTCCATGTACTAAGCTTTCTATCTTCAAAAACACGAAAGTTGGGTAATTTCGATCGTTCAGTTATATGGCAGCTATAAGAAATAGTCGGCCGATCCTTATGAAATTTAACATGTCGTAATAATTTGCCAAAAATAGCTCTCATGTTAAATTTGAACTCTCTAACTCTAAAAACACCAAAGTTATACCATTTCCGATCAATCAGTTATATGGCAGCTTTAGGATATAGTCGGCCGATCCCGGTCGTTCCGACTTATATACTGCGTGCAAAGGAAAGAAGGATGTGTGCAAAGTTTCAAATCGATAGCTTCAAAACTGAGAGACTAGTTCGCGTAGAAACGGACAGACAGACGGACAGACAGACGGACAGACGGACAGACGGACATGCTCATATCAACTCAGGAGGTGATCCTGATCAAGAATATATAAAGGTTGTCTGCGGACGAATTTTTTTTCAGGGAATCATTATAAGTAATATTTTAAAAATTACTTTGTAATGATTACTTTTCGATTTTTAATTTTTTAAATAAGACTAATAATTATTTTTGATCGAAAAAAATAAAATCCACAAATAATCATTAAGCTTGAACAAAAAAAATAAAACTCAAAAATAATGATTATTTGTGATTTTTATTTATTTTGATCAAAAATAAAACTCACCAAGCAATAACTTTTGATCCTTTGAGGATATTGCCAATATTGTCCTATGTCTTTATAAAGGGACCTAGAGCAATAATTGACAATAATTAATAGGGGGTCCCCTCCAAAATTTTTAAAAGCTCTGAAAATGACATTATGTCCCACAGCGAAGGCCATATCATGGCCAATATTTATCCGGTTCTTGAGCGGAATACCTTAAGTGATTCGTGGAAATATGAAAAATTTTTCTCGGAGAAGGCTCATCAAACCATCTGTCGAATTTACTAAAAAACTAAAAGATCTTGAATATATATATGTCGGCGAATGTATGTGTGTGTGTGTGCGAATACACATTTTGGTGTCCCAGAGTCCTCCAGGTTGCCAGGCAACCGTTGCTAGGATGTTGTCGCTTTGTAGCGAGGCGTTGTGTCGCTGTCGCCGATCGAGGTTTGGTAGTATGCACAGGAGGTAGAGAATTAGACGCAGGCAGTTGCGTACCAGAACTTGAAGTGTGTACAAGGCTGAAACTCGTTGCGCCGCAATGGAAGACAACAACAACAACATCGACCATGATTGGACATCAGAAGTGAGATCTGGCCACCAGCCTTCAACACTAGATGGACCATGGCGTACCCTGATGGAATTGCAAAATAAAAATTTAATTGAACTAGTGAAAGCCATAAAAACAACTGTACCTGATGCAGGGCAGAACAAAACTGTGCAACTACCCAAATTCAACCCAGACAAACCAGGAGCCAACGCATCATCGTGGTGCACAACGGTGGAAATAATTTTACAAGAAAACACATTGAGAAGCAGTGCGTTAGTTATGGCTTTGAGTTCGGCTTTAGAAGGAAGTGCTTCGCAATGGCATTCGCAAGTGTGCTATGCTGAAATTACTTGGCCTGAGTTTAAAGAATTGTTTATACAACGCTTCGACACTATAGAAACACCAGCCGCTATGTTTCTTAATATGCTATCAAATCGACCGACTGATGGGGAGAGTCTGGCTGTTCATGCAAGTCGCATGGTTACCGAACTAACGACGAAATGGCGTCAAATGGATAACGAAGAGATTGCTGTGTCTGTGACCCTTGCGCTGCTGGCAAGCTTCGATCATCGATTGCAGCGTTTAAGTTTTACATCAAATGTTCGAACCAGAGGCGATCTACAGTCCGAATTAAAAGCATTCACTTTTATTAAAAGGAAAAGCGGCGCTATGGAGCATCAGTCTGAAACTTATTCTAAACAGCAAAAACAATCACCGATAGAGTGCCATTTCTGCGGAAAAGTGGGCCATAAAATGTCTGAATGCAGATTCAAGAAACAACAAAATCAATTCGCGACTGATAAAACCCAACATGGCAGGCATGATGTTCATCACCGTGGAAAATCAAATTTAACTTGCTACAAGTGCGGAGAATTGGGTCACATATCCACTCAATGTACAAAAAAGGAAGCTGACAGGAACAAGGCATTCAATCGGGAGAAGCGAATGGAACAGTGCAGCGTTGCAGTACCAAAGGGATGCCTGAACCATAGAGGCCAAATTTTCGAAATCACCTTTGATTCGGGATCGGAATGCTCGTTGATAAAAGAAAAGCTAAATACCAAATTTTCTGGTAAAAGATTCAATAATATTGTTATGTTAAGAGGTATCGGCAGCAATGGAATATGTAGTACTTTACAAATATTAAGCAATGTAAAAATTGATGATTATTGTATCGAAATATTGTTTCATGTAATAGGCGATGATGATGTACAAAACGACATTGTAATTGGTCGTGAGATATTAAATCAGGGTCTTGATATTGTCATTTCATCAAACCAATTTAGGATCTCAAAGACCAAAGAAGTTAATTTGTGTACCGGCAATGAGCCAGCCGATATTGATACTGAGCTTGAGGGACAAGATAAAATAAAACTACACTCACTGTTGGCAAAGTACTCAAATTCATTTATAACTGGGATCCCAAGTACTAAAGTCAGAATTGGCGAAATGAAAATTAGGTTGATTGATCCAACAAAAACCGTACAAAGAAGGCCATATCGTTTAAGTCCATGCGAGCGAGATTTGGTTAGGGACAAAATTAATGAACTGCTAAAATGCAATATAATTAGGCCAAGCTGCTCACCTTATGCAAGCCCTATGTTATTAGTGAAGAAAAAAAATGGTACGGACAGACTTTGTGTTGACTTTAGAGAGCTGAATTCAAATACGGTCGCTGATAAATACCCTTTACCACTTATACAAGATCAAATCAATAGGCTTGGGGGAGTTAATTACTTTACATGTCTGGACATGGCCAGCGGATATTACCAAATTCCTTTACATTCAGATTCTATCGAGTACACGGCGTTTGTGACTCCGGATGGTCAATACGAGTTCCTGTCCATGCCATTTGGGCTCAAAAAACGCACCTTCCGTTTTTCAACGATTAGTAATACAGGCGCTAGGGGATCTAGCAAATTCCTTTGTCATCGTCTATATGGATGATATCATGATAGCCGCCTCAACAAAATGCGAGGCGCTAGAAAGATTACAGATCGTTCTAGATGTTTTGACAAAGGCTGGGTTTTCATTCAATCTTACAAAGTGCTCATTCATGAAAACATCGGTTCAATATTTGGGTTACAATATAAGTGCGGGTGAGATTCGTCCAAACCCACAGAAAGTTGTAGCGTTGACTGCTCTTCCGCCTCCACAGTCAGTCACTTCACTTAGACAATTCATTGGGTTAGCATCCTATTTCCGACAGTTTATTAAGGGATTTTCACAATTAATGAAACCGTTATATTTCTTAACTGCAGATAAAAACAAATTTATTTGGAAAACAGAGCATGAACAGATACGGAAAAAGGTCATTGCCACTCTTACCGACAAACCAGTCCTTGTTATTTTTGACCCTTATTATCCAATCGAATTACACACAGACGCCAGTTGCAGTGGCTACGGTGCAATTTTATTACACAAAATTAATAACAAACCCCAGGTAATAGAATACTATAGCAAAACTACTTCACCGGCAGAATCAAGATGTCACTCGTACGAGTTGGAAACCTTAGCTGTCGTGAACACCATTAAGCATTTGCGACATTATTTGCTGGGCAGGAACTTTGTAGTTTATACTGACTGCAACTCGCTTAAGGCGTCGAAAAATAAACGAGATTTAACCACTAGAGTACAGCGTTGGTGGGGTTATTTGCATGCATTCACATTCGATATTCAGTATAGAGAAGGGAAAAGGATGGCACACGTTGACTTTTTATCAAGAAATCCCCTTTCACAAAAGTCTACTACAATTGCAAAAATAGTCGAAGAGAAAAGAGTAAATTTAGCTGAAATTTCAAGCAACTGGCTTATTGCTGAACAACGTCGAGATTTGGACATAGTCGAAATTGTTAAAAATTTTAAAAACTTTTCTCTGCCTGAAGATATTGCGAAAACCTATGAATTAAGAGCAGAAGTTCTTCATCGAAAGATACAAAGAAATGGGAGAACACGTTGCTTAAAAAGGAAGCTGACAGGAACAAGGCATTCAATCGGGAGAAGCGAGTGGAACAGTGCAGCGTTGCAGTACCAAAGAACCATACAGAAAGATGCCTGAACCATAGAGGCCAAATTTTCGAAATCACCTTTGATTCGGGATCGGAATGCTCGTTGATAAAAGAAAAGCTAAGTACCAAATTTTCTGGTAAAAGATTCAATAATATTGTTATGTTAAGAGGTATCGGCAGCAATGGAATATGTAGTACTTTACAAATATTAAGCAATGTAAAAATTGATGATTATTGTATCGAAATATTGTTTCATGTAATAGGCGATGATGATGTACAAAACGACATTGTAATTGGTCGTGAGATATTAAATCAGGGTCTTGATATTGTCATTTCATCAAACCAATTTAGGATCTCAAAGACCAAAGTAGTTAATTTGTGTACCGGCAATGAGCCAGCCGATATTGATACTGAGCTTGAGGGACAAGATAAAATAAAACTACACTCACTGTTGGCAAAGTACTCAAATTCATTTATAACTGGGATCCCAAGTACTAAAGTCAGAATTGGCGAAATGAAAATTAGGTTGATTGATCCAACAAAAACCGTACAAAGAAGGCCATATCGTTTAAGTCCATGCGAGCGAGATTTGGTTAGGGACAAAATTAATGAACTGCTAAAATGCAATATAATTAGGCCAAGCTGCTCACCTTATGCAAGCCCTATGTTATTAGTGAAGAAAAAAAAATGGTACGGACAGACTTTGTGTTGACTTTAGAGAGCTGAATTCAAATACGGTCGGTGATAAATACCCTTTACCACTTATACAAGATCAAATCAATAGGCTTGGGGGAGTTAATTACTTTACATGTCTGGACATGGCCAGCGGATATTACCAAATTCCTTTACATTCAGATTCTATCGAGTACACGGCGTTTGTGACTCCGGATGGTCAATACGAGTTCCTGTCCATGCCATTTGGGCTCAAAAACGCACCTTCCGTTTTTCAACGATTAGTAATACAGGCGCTAGGGGATCTAGCAAATTCCTTTGTCATCGTCTATATGGATGATATTATGATAGCCGCCTCAACAAAATGCGAGGCGCTAGAAAGATTACAGATCGTTCTAGATGTTTTGACAAAGGCTGGGTTTTCATTCAATCTTACAAAGTGCTCATTCATGAAAACATCGGTTCAATATTTGGGTTACAATATAAGTGCGGGTGAGATTCGTCCAAACCCACAGAAAGTTGTAGCGTTGACTGCTCTTCCGCCTCCACAGTCAGTCACTTCACTTAGACAATTCATTGGGTTAGCATCCTATTTCCGACAGTTTATTAAGGGATTTTCACAATTAATGAAACCGTTATATTTCTTAACTGCAGATAAAAACAAATTTATTTGGAAAACAGAGCGTGAACAGATACGGAAAAAGGTCATTGCCACTCTTACCGACAAACCAGTCCTTGTTATTTTTGACCCTTATTATCCAATCGAATTACACACAGACGCCAGTTGCAGTGGCTACGGTGCAATTTTATTACACAAAATTAATAACAAACCCCAGGTAATAGAATACTATAGCAAAACTACTTCACCGGCAGAATCAAGATATCACTCGTACGAGTTGGAAACCTTAGCTTTCGTGAACACCATTAAGCATTTTCGACATTATTTGCTGGGCAGGAACTTTGTAGTTTATACTGACTGCAACTCGCTTAAGGCGTCGAAAAATAAACGAGATTTAACCACTAGAGTACAGCGTTGGTGGGGTTATTTGCAGGCATTCACATTCGATATTCAGTATAGAGAAGGGAAAAGGATGGCACACGTTGACTTTTTATCAAGAAACCCCCTTTCACAAAAGTCTACTACAATCGCAAAAATAGTCGAAGAGAAAAGAGTAAATTTAGCTGAAATTTCAAGCAACTGGCTTATTGCTGAACAACGTCGAGATTTGGACATAGTCGAAATTGTTAAAAATTTTAAAAACTTTTCTCTGCCTGAAGATATTGCGAAAACCTATGAATTAAGGGCAGAAGTTCTTCATCGAAAGATACAAAGAAATGGGAGAACACGTTGCTTACCAGTGGTACCACGAGCTTTCAGATGGTGTGTCATAAATCAAGTGCATGAGTCCATAATGCATTTAGGTTTCGAAAAGACATTAGATAAAACTTACGATTTCTACTGGTTTGACAATATGTCAAAATACGTAAAAAAATTTGTCGACAACTGCATCACTTGTAAAATGTCAAAATCCACTTCAGGAAAAATACAGGCGGAATTACATCCAATACCAAAAGTCACTATTCCTTGGCACACTATCCACATCGATATCACAGGAAAATTAAGTGGCAAGAGTGATCAGAAGGAGTATGTCATTGTTCAGATAGACGCGTTTACCAAATATGTCTATCTTAGTCATAGTCTTAAATTGGACAGTGAGAGTTGTATAAGGGCCGTTCAATCTGCCGTTTCATTGTTTGGAGTACCAAACCGAAGCTGACCAGGGGAGGTGTTTTACAGGCGCAAAGTTCAGTCAATTTTGTTCAGATCAAAAAATAAACTTGCATTTGATAGCCACTGGTGCAAGTCGAGCTAATGGTCAAGTGGAGCGAACTATGAGCACGTTGAAGAATATGTTAACGGCGGTTGAAACGGGAACTCAGTCTTGGCAGGATGTGTTGGGAGAGGTGCAGTTGGCAATCAATTGTACAACCAATCGCACTACGAAAGCAAGTCCTTTAGAAATGTTATTGGGAAAGGTAGCACGCCCATTGGGATTACTTCCACCTAGTGATATAGAAAATGTTATTGATTTGCCAAACGTAAGAGCGCAAGCTGCAAAGAATGTATTAGACAGTGCAGCTTATGATAAAGAACGATTTGATAGAAATAAGGCAAAAGTAAAAAGGCACAAAATTGAGCGAAGAAAGACACCAGACTAAGCTAAGTCCAAAATTTAGGGGGCCTTTTGAAATAGTAAAAGTTCTGGAAGGTGACAGGTACATTTTAAAGTCTTTAACTAATAAAAGAAATTATAAATATGCACATGAGGATTTAAGAAAATTACCAGAGGGGCAAGTGCCCGAAGAGCTAAATGTGTACGATGATTATATTAATTTAGATGTAAGAAACGTAATCGCTACAGAAGAGAGTGAAAATGAAAATATTGATAATATTGAGAGTATTGAAGAAAACAGTGAAAATGAAAAGATTTAGAGTATTGAAGAAAAGAGTGAAAATGAAAATACTGAGAGTATTGAAGAAGAAAACAAGAAAGGAAAGCTAACTTCGGGCGGAGCCGAAGTTTATATACCCTTGCAGTTAAAACCGGATATGTATCGCCAACATCGGATATAGTTGGCCGATCCTTATGGGAATAGGAATATATAATCCAATTTATAACAATACAAAATCTAAAAAAAGTCCCAAACTTCTATCTTCAAAAATACGAAAGTTAATATTTCTACCAAATACCATTTCCGATCGTTCAGTTATATGGCAGCTATGGGATATAGTCGGCCGATCCTAATGAAATTTGATAGGTTGGATCAACTGACCAAAAATAGAATCTGTATTAAATTCCAGCTTTCTATCTTCAAAAACACGAAAGTTGGGTCATTTCCGATCGTTCAGTTATATGGCAGCTATAGGATATAGTCGGCCGATCCTTATGAAATTTGACATGACGTTATGTTTTGCCAAAAATAGCTCTCATGTCAAATTTGAACTCTCTAACTCTAAAAACACCAAAGTTATACCATTTCCGATCAATCAGTTATATGGCAGCTATAGGATATAGTCGGCCGATCCGGGCCGTTCCGACTTATATACTGCGTGCAAAGGAAAGAAGGGTGTGTGCAAAGTTTCAAATCGATAGCTTTAAAACTGAGAGACTAGTTTGCGTAGAAACAGACAGACGGACAGACAGACGGACAGACGGACAGACGGTCATATCATATCATGAGACGGTATATCATGCTCATATCAACTCAGGAGGTGATCCTGATCAAGAATATATATACTTTATAGGGTCGGAGATGTCTCCTTCACTGCGTTGCACACTTTTGACCAAAATTATAATACCCTCTGCAAGGGTATAATGAAGTACACCAATAAGGGTGACAAAGTTGTACTGCTGGCCGATGAATATGGCAGAGTACTGAGTCCATAAAATATAATGCAAGCACAAGTGCAAAACATATTGTTTGTTTTGATCATGGCGTGTGGGGTATTTGATTATGCGACTATAAGAGTGAATAATGAAGAAGAATGGATTATATAAAAGAAGAAGAAAAACAAAGAAATGAAAAGAAAGAAAGAAAATTGAATTGAATTGATGAAAAAATTATAGTTATGGAACTGAATACTGTTTTGTGAAACTGTCAATATGATAATTTGTTATGAATTAAGATAAGAAAATTGGATTTTGTTATGAAACTATTTAATGTTCAGTCTAATAATTAAAAGAAAGAAAGAAAATTCGAATGTTGCTATTTTCTACACGAGGTCGTGTTAGGGTCAGGATGGCCGTGTCGGCGAATGTATGTGTGTGTGTGTGCGAATACACATTTTGGTGTCCCAGAGTCCTCCAGGTTGCCAGGCAACCGTTGCTAGGATGTTGTCGCTTTGTAGCGAGGCGACAGCGTTGTGTCGCTGTCGCCGATCGAGGTTTGGTAGTATGCACAGGAGGTAGAGAATTAGACGCAGGCCGTTGCGTACCAGAACTTGAAGTGTGTACAAGGCTTTAACTCGTTGCGCCGCAATGGAAGACAACAACAACAACATTGACCATGATTTGACATATATGTAAGTCACATTAAGGAACAATTTACGTTATCTAAAAATATCAAGGAGTCTTTATTATTAGCCGCAAAAATGTTAATATTAATTTAAATATAAAAGAATTTTATTTTAAGATTAGAATATACTTTAGAGTTAAGAATTTAAACAAAAGATTATATGTACAAAAACAAAAACAGCGCCTAATATGTACTTCAAAATTTTAAAAAATTAAATTATAACTCAAATCAAACTCTTTTTTTATAGCTGGAAACTTTAATCCCCTTGTATCGTGTAAGGGTTAATGCACACATTTTTAGTCATCTCGCTCACACTACTGTGATTAAAGAGGGTGATATACCCTTTCACTCGCACTCATTGTTATGATTATAGAGGGACTGATTTTGCTGACGAGACTACCTTGTATAATTGTATCATGATCGGGTCGAATATAGCTCAAAACCCTCTAAATCTTGATTTATTTAGAAAAAACCGTATTTTGGGACTTTATATATATATATATATATATATATATACATTAAATTTTTTTAACAATAAGGATAAAATGTTTACACAAGAAACTGACATTTTTGCATTTTAATCGTTTTTTTTATTTTGAAGCTGAGCTACAGCATACAAAAGTTCTGTCATTCATGACACATATAAATATTATCTACTTAATAATAAATAAAACGAGACTAATTTCATTAAGATATGAAAATGTTGATGTAGTGACGCTTTTCCCAAAAACAATAAATTTTAAAATCGATTGAAGGGGAGGTTCTTTTGGATTTTTTTGAAAAAATCGATTTTTTTTTTTTTAATAAAATGAAAGTAACATATGTGTAGAATATACGTGCCAAGGAATATTTCGATACGACGCGTATTTCTCGAGCTAGAGCGTTTCAAACATACCCATGGTCACAAGAAAGCTATCTAAAGGCAAAGTTTCTAAAAACTTTAAACGCGTTTTTCTCGGAACCATGTTTTCAAGCCTCTTGTCGCGCACAGCGCTCGTTCTATTGATCCGATTTCCTTCATTCAAAAAATGTTTAAAAGTACATACTTTTTTGGTATGCCTTATACCTAAAATTGGCATACAAAATTTTTTATTTATAATTTTTAAACGAGATCAAAGTAAAAAAAAGGAAAAAATGTCAATTTTTTTTTTAAACGTCCATGAAATTGGTTTATTTTTACCAAAATTAATTTTCGTTAGGTATAAGACATAGGAAATTCCATCAATTTTAATAAATTATATACATTTATAATTTAAGTTTACTACCAGCGGCCCGACACTCGACAAAGCAGAAAAATAGAGGTCGACGAGATCCGCCATTTTGAAGCCGCCATTTTGAATTTCCTGAATATTGAATATTTTTTTTAATCGTTAATAAACAACAAATCAAAAGTTCAAAAACATAAGTTCGTATGTCTTTTCATTTTCCGGCAATCCATTCTCAAAGTTTGCTTAATTTTCGGAAAAATCCAAAAGAACCTCCCCTTGAGATGACGCGTATAGAAATTTTTAAGCGCAAAAAAAGTCCCAAAAATGATTTTTTTCTACGTAAATCAAGATTTTTAGGGTGATAAAAATTTTTCAAACATGGTTTTGTGCTATATTTGACCTGATAAACAATTCCTACTATGTCACTTTAAAAGTTAATTCACTTAATTTTTTTGCAGCACTGTGTAATCTTTTTAGAATAAAATGGTACTGGTTTTCTTTATTAAATGGTAAGTGGTTATATTGAGTACGGATAGCATAAAGATTTAAATTAATGTATTGAATGTGCATATTAATTCACTCAATTGTGAATACTAAATGTGTTCAACCATATCAAGTTTGTACTGTTGTTGTTTGACACATGCGCATAACGAATTACAATTAGCTCTCATACAGCTCTCTCTAGATCTCTTGCACTCTACTCAGAGTGGGAATGTCCAATTTTAGAACGTTTCTTTCATTTAGGCCCTTGGCCTTCTATGTATTTGTTGATTACATGTACGTTTTAAAGAGATTGAGTCGTGACGAAACAAAAGTGCCAGTAGACATATGCTGAGTTGCCAATTTTATCTTTAGTCTCTGGATTCTTCTTTTAGATTATACAGCTATATTAAACTATTGTGTTAATCATCTAAATTATGTCCTTTTTGATTTTGTGTCTTAGCTGGCGTGATGTTTGATTACAAGAAAGGTATTTATATTTACTAGTGTGCCTTTATTAAATATATATCTAAAAAATATTGTTTATTAATGAAAACCAATTTAAATTTATGAAAACAACTTAGTACTAATAATATATAAAACTTAGAAATCAAATTTTTTCATTAAATATTTAAAATTAATACATTCATTAAAAATTTATACATTTTCATGTGCATAGATTAATATAGATATTTATGTATGACGTATAGTAAATTCAGATGAATATAATAGGAAACAGTGTAGCTAGTAGATCTGAGCTCTGCTCAAAAGATGGATTGCAACCCATTTTAAATATTTTTTAGATGTGAGATCCCCAATGTTAATGTTATTGTTTACTCTATGTTATGTTCATACATACATGCCTGACAATTGCGGCAACGTTTGTATTTAGAAGCAATTAGAATCCTATTGTATGTATCAACGTAAAAACAAAATTAATTTTCCACGACGTTCATTTGCAACCAATGCTGTTTCGCTCCGGTAATCAGAATAGGATCTTCTGAATACAATTATGATATGCTAGATCTTAGGCACTTTTACGACGTTTGCGTAAAGGCGCAACAAACAAGCTTGAAAAAAAATATGTATACGAATTTCAACCAATTTTACCCCCCATAGAAGTTGTGAATTAAATATGTTAAAAAATATAATCCATCTGCTTAAATCAGATTCAAAAAAGTTGGCTTAAAAGGGTGAACAACAATTTCTGAAGTAGGGATACAGAAAGATCCCATTATTAGGGGAAGAAAGAGGTGTGGGATAAATTTTACTTAATCTTGGAATGCCGGAAAAATTATGAGCCTACAAGTGTATGCACAGTTTTGTAGCTATTTTCCCAAAAGAAATTACAAAAAACTCACTTACTTTCAATCCCTACAGTACACTATAGGAAATTTGACCACTTTTTCTGGCCAAAAACGACTTTTTGATAGTTATCGGATTTAAATAATTTTAGCTTCATATAATTAATAATAGATTAATTTTTGATTTTTTGAATTTTTTCATAGATGGCGCCACTGCGAAGAAACCAGCTGTTAAAAAAAGCTGTTGATGTTAACATTTAAATGAGCTTAGAATTTACGATTTTTTGGTGCGATTTAAAAAACGCGAATACTGAAAGTTTTTTGGGCAAAATGAATACCTTTTAATGTGATTTTTATTATTTGTTTGTGTATGTGAAGCGTCCAAAAAACTTGTGTTGTTTTTTTTTTTATTAAGTGAAAATGTAAGTAGTCTAGCAAAAGAAATTTTTAGAATTAAATCGCATTTAAAAAAGAGATTTAAACTAAGTCAAACCGAGTCAAACATTGTAATTTAGTCCATAGATTGTTAAATTTTCTTCATATGAGTGAAATATGAAAATGCACTTCTATGCACTTTCGAAGAAATTCACAATTTAAGGAGGCAACCTTAAAACCCTAATGTGAATCTGTTAGCTGTGAGACTAGTGCAAAACCGATTTAAATTAAAAAAAATTCAAAGATTTTTAATTAAAAAAAAAAAAACAACACCTACTTTTCCAAAAGAAGACTACGGCTTTATAAAACACTAAAAAATAACCAAATTGAAATATCTTCCTTAGTTCTTTAGTTAGCATATTATTTTTAAATAGAGCGCAGTGCGCGGTGCGCGGTAGTTTTTCAGTTAGAATGTGTTTCTTATAAAGTGGGTGGTTCCACGTCCACATATTTTTTAAATCTTAAATCCATTGACCATGTGAACTCAAATCAAAAATCAGAACTTGAATATGTTGTTTCGTTCTTGAAATATTATTTTTGGCCAGAAAATGTGGTCAAATTTCCTATTGTACAGTACTACAGTAGTTACAAGGTCGGAAGTTGTGAAAGAAGCGGTTAAAAGCAGATTACCCTTATTTACCTTTGCAATGCAATTTCCGAAATGTTCGCAAATAATAGTCAGGCATTAGACCCTATGTAAAGGTCGCTAAAAAGGGTACTTATATACGAAAATTTACTAATAAAGGGTTATTAAATAATAACAACTACCACTTTTCAATTAAATTTTCACTTCATTTATTCATTTCATCATTATATTTATTTTAACTATATTAAATATTATATATTATAATAATTTTTAAATAGGATTTTTATCGAACTCTACATTTGGAGTTTTTACGACTCTCTAAATTGGTACTCAATAGGAAAAATTCCACCGACATCATTTATTGTATTTGCGAATAAAAAATATATGAAAAGTTAGCAAGGAAGATGTCCGCGCAACGTCTATCATGTAATTGGGGTCAAACTAGGTCTAAAAAAATTCCCCATATGGATTCCCCCATTTCTGATATTGGAATCCATTCCTGATATGGGAATATGGATGGGGTTTGGTATATCTATATCGGTGCTCATACGAGGTGTGTTCAAAATGACTTTTCAAATTTCGTGGGCAACATATTTTCGACAATAGATTTTTTTGTTTTTCTATGTTAGTACACTCTTTCCTAACTTTTGTACCAAGTTTCAATTGAATCCCCTTTTTTGTTTGGTTGTGAGAGGCGAAAAGGTTAACAGTTGTTTTGCGTTCTCGGCAATTTTTTGCTATCGAAAAATATGAATCAAAGGATTTGCTTCAAATTTGTAAAAATGTAAAAAGTAATGTAAATGAAAAAATTTAAATGTAAAAAGTAAAAAATAAAATCAAGTGCTCCGAAACACTTAAAATGTTGACGCACTTAAAAAAAATGCTTACAATTGGTAAAAACTCTTCCAAAATGTCCGGGAAGATGCCAACCGTCGCATGAGCATCGCTCAAGAGCTGTTGAATGACGTCAACGACAACGATTTACTCAAAAGGGTTATAACTGGTGACGAATCATGGAATCATACGGTTATGATATCGAAGCCAAAGCCCAATCGTCCCAATGGAAGAGCCCAGGTCAGCCAAGGCCAAAATAAGCACGACAAGTTCGATCAAATGTCAATGCTCCAAAATAAAAATACGCCTTTTGTCTCTTCCTCTTACCCTGTAGACATCAACAACATCCCGTGTCGCCCCAGCCTGAAGTGTTCTTCTATAGGCGGCGGCATGCAGCTGAGTCCTTGTTGAAGGACGCTGGAATCCAATCGCTTCTTCTGCAGAGGTTCACAGGGAGTGAGATATTAGGATGTTTGATGATGTTTTCTTGAAGTATCGCAATCTTTTTGAAGTACTTTAACGTTCAATCTTCGCACACATAGTCGTGTCTGAATCTTAGCCGCAACAAAATAATGGTCGAAATCTATGTTTGAACCCCAACCCCATCGACCATGATGCCTTATGTGTGTCTAAATGACAGTATCCAATCTATATATATATATAAATGCTCTATTCGTATCTACTTCTTTTATAGACTTGAAAAGTTCTGAACCGTTTAAGCCCAAATTTTGACAAAACATGCGTTGAGGTTCCAGATTGGTTACTATCTACTTTTGATGTTTAAAGCTTATCTGCGATTGCGAATATATCAGTTTTTTTTCGCGTTTCCACGTGCCCCTACTGCTGCGCCCTCTACAGGCAGCCAGGTGAACTCAGTTTTTTTCATGTTTCCCCGTGCCCCTACTGCTGCGCCCTCTACTGGCAGCCAACTGAACTCTTGCGACAGTCACCAAGGGCAAGGGCACCGCAGACGCATGTGAACCACGTGGCACGAGCAACGTATTGAAAGAAGAAATTTTATTTTTTTGTTCAGTTTCAGTTAGAAACGAAGTCATGCCACCCAAGAAGTCGAATTTGGGTCGTCATACTCTCAATACAGAAGCAAAAAGACGTAAAATTTCGAATATGACTGACGAAGAGCGGGCCTCCATCCGAGAGAGTGAGCGGCTGACAGCAATGCAGATGCACAACGCGGAATCTGCAGAAAGTCGAGCAGCTTGGCTTGAGCGAACACGATTGAGAGTTAGGCAGTCGCGTTCTGCAGCAATCGATTTGTTTTGGTCTCAAAATAATGAACGCGACAGGGCAAGGGTAGCTGAAGCGCGTTTACAGCTTACAACAGATATAATCCAACTGTTGATTATAGCTCGAATCGCAACCACCAGAGCCTCTGCACTCTCTATTCGCTGGATCTACTACTGAATCGAAGCATTTCCTGTCGAACATTAGGAAAGACAACTCTTGCTCCCAAATGACGTCATTTGGTGCGGAAATTGTAACTGCGCAATTCATGCCAACTTTTTAAATCAAAGGACAAATCTATCACAAAGCCGGTTCCCTGCTTCCGTTCTCAGACAGCGAACACAAATTTCTTCAAATGTACTTCATTGGTGATGATGGAACTGAAGTCGATGCACGTTATGGAATCAATACCTCGATGAAGAAGCCCATTATTTCGCAGCTACAGAAGCTTTTTCACGAACAGAACCATTTGGTGCGTTTGTTCAAAACAGCAATCGATATGATGCCTTCGGATACCCATAAAATTGTCTTTCATGCAGACAAAACACCTGCTGGAGAACATATCAGGAGATATAATGCTCCAACTATAGACGAAGTGGCAATTGTCATAGTCGGGGATCAGTTCCAACCTCGAGATATTGTTCTCCATCGACGAAACGATCGATTGGTAAACGTCGCAGAAACTGTTACGATGCTTTGCAGTATCCACTCATCTTCTGGGATGGTGCCGATGGATTTTGCATGCAGTTGTATACGGATTTGCATGCAGTTGTCTTAATGACAGAACATGTTCTCTTAAGAACATGATCCATGGCCCATGTGGTACCCTCAACCCAAATTCACCATGCATGGTAGACGGGAAGTTCCAAGCGATATACTTGAGCATTTGCAGCCAACACCGTAACAGGGAACGATGGATATCCTCTGTATAGGAGACGGTCAATGAAGATGGCGGGACTTCGGCAACTTTAAACATGAGAATTGGTGATATTGAGGTAGACAATCGTTGGGTGGTTCCATACTCACCCCTATTCTCAAAATCATAAAAAGCGCACATTAACGTAGAATATTGCAATTCCGTGACATCGATTAAATATATTTGTAAGTACGTGAATAAAAGCAGCGATATTTTTCGATAGATAACTGCAGCGGCAGTTTTTGGTGTTCAGGCAGAAAATGGTGACAGCAATGCAATACAAGTTGTCGATGAAATCTCTCAATATAAGGCTGGAAGATACATAAGCACAACGAGGCTGCATGGCGAAGTTTTCGTTCCCCATTCATGAACGCTATCCAGCTGTAGTTCACTTGGCAGTCCATTTGGAGAATGGTCAACGTGTCTATTTTACCGAACGAAGTGTACAAGAAAAAGTCCGGAATCTGCCTGCGACAACTCTGACTGCCTTCTTCACCTTATGCCAGGAAGATACTTTTGCCAGAACCTTGATGTATTCAGAAGTGCCCTCTTATTACACGTGGAATGCCATTAAAAAAGTGTTCGCGCGACGCAAACGAGGCGAGCCCGTCGAAAGACAACCTGGCATCTTTAAAGAGAATACAATCGGTAGACTCTATACAGTGCATCCTAATCAAGATGTATGCTTTTTCCTTCGCGTGCTGTTCGTGAATGTGGCCGGACCCAGGTCTTTCCAATATTTGAATAATCTCAACGGAATCACGCATTCCACCTTCCGCAGTGCGTGCCAAGATGCTTTTGCCAGAACCTTGATGTATTCAGAAGTTCCCTCTTATTACACGTGGAATGCCACTAAAAAAGTGTTCGCGCGACGCAAACGAGGCGAGCCCGTCGTCTCGCCCGAAAGACCTCCAAATTTGTTGGAGAACGACCAACAGTGGGATATCTGCATTCATAATGCGTGCAAGACGGCACATCCGCACCAAATTCGCTTATTGTTTGCTATCATATTGACTGCTTGCTTTCCTTTATCTCCAACTGAGTTATGGGAAAGACATCGTTCGCATATGGCTGAGGATATTTTTCACAGAGTACGTCTAGAAAATTCTGACATGACCATGGAATTGACAGAAGAAATTTACAATGAAACTTTGATAAGGATTGAAGACAAGTGCTTAGCTATTGCAAATAAAGTGCTAAGTCAATTGGAAATGCCAGCTCCTGCCCAAGCTGCGACTGCAGCATTTGATGTGGATTTGCGCCGTGAGCAGAATTACGAAATTAAACCATGAACAAAGAATGGTTTATGATCATGTCATGCAAAAGATATATAGAGGGGCTGGGAGCATCTTCTTTTTGGATGCTGCGACATTGTTACCTGATGGGAGGACTGCTCATTCAGCGCTGAAGTTGCCATTGAACATGCAAATCATCGAGACTCCTACGTGAAACATTTTTAGAGCATCTGGCATGGGAAAAGTATTGCAAAGTTGTAAACTCATTGTTTGGGATGAATGCACGATGGCACATACGAGGCTCTCGATCGATCAATGGAGCTGTCCAACCATTTGGGAATGCGTTAATATTGCTCGCAGGGAATCAGTGGATCACAGCGAAACGTGGCAGGGTACAGCTAGTACTATTAATAATATGGTAATAACTACCATAATATGCGCTGGTGCCCGTTAATCTGATGCCATTGCTCGTACGTTCTAAGAGCATACTCTCAAATCATTTTCCTTTTGTACATTTGCAGTGGTTGCAATTTTAGAGGATTTCAGCAATATTTGCTAGGGAAAAATAGAAAAACATACAAGTGTCTCATTGCATTCCACTTTATTATTGCCAGCATGATCCTTGTCACTGCTCTCCTCAACCCAACGCACTACTACCCAAAATTGGGTATCCCAGAATTGTCACTCAATACCCTTACCTCAATCAAAATACGTTTTGCCGTAGTTACTTCGTTTTGGCGTAGGACGTGAAATTCTCCAATGTAAAACATAGCTTTAGTAAAACTTCTGCAAATACATTGATATAATTCCAAAATACAGCAAGAGCTAATGCTAAATCAAATCAAATAGTGCAGCAAGGTGTTAAAGATAGGTTATTTTGCTGCTATGTGGAGAACCCGTCTTAAACGGCGGGGTCACAGGATCAATATGGTAAAAGGTTAACGCCAACACTGTCAAGTTCGTTGATCAGATGGCGAACTTGAGTTGCTCTAAGATCCAAAGCGATAACGAGGATACATTCCTGAAGTGTTGAGACGGTGGCTGCAAACGTGATATATAAAATTATGACATATGAATATATCTTATGATATATAATATATATATTGTCGGGTCAGGCAGCAGCCAGGCTTTTAATGTTTATGTTTAAATAATGTTCATATAATGTTTAGTGCAATGCTTAGTGTAATGTTTATTTAAGGGGTTATATACAGTGATAGATGAAAAAATCGATTTTTTTTATTGCATCTTCTTTAAGATATATATACTGTTGAGAATACTCTCACAAAAATTCATAGCGATCGGAGCATTAGAACCAAAGTTGTAGCTATTTATAGCGCACTACCTGCACGTAAAACTCGAACAAACTTGAAACTTTAAACGCTGATTCTGATTATCTCAGAACCTTGTTTTTTCGAAATTACCTTTGCGGTGGACACGATTACTAAAAAACTATTAATCCGATCAAAACCAAATTTCCACTTATTTATTATAATATTAGCTAGTCCGTGAACGAGTGATTTTCAATTTTTTTGAAAACTCCTTTTTTGGAGCACAAAAAACAAAAATCTTATACGTTGAAAAAGTACATTTTTTGTTAAAAACGTCGCCATTTTTTTTTAATCAAAATTTTTAAAAATCCCTCGTTCACGGACTAGAAAATACAATATACTAACTAAACTTTTTTGAATTTTGGATTTCGGATGAACCGTTTTCGAGAAATCATGTCCACCGCAAGACACCATCGAAAAAAGACGATCCGGGAATTCGGCTTTAACATTTTTGTTATGTAATATTTTTTTATGAAAAAATTTAATTAAGTACCCAGAAACATGTACTAAACAACGTCGTTAAAACATTTTTCATAAATATTTTCTATGGTGTCAAAAAAAAATCGATAAAAATCCATATTTTTGCGCGGTACAACTGTATATAACCCCTTAATAGGCTTAAGTTGGTAAAAAAGCGGAGTTGATCGTAATCCGACTCTCTCTCGGCCGCTCGACTCAACGGGCTTTCCATAGAGAGTTTAAGCTCGGAAATGTCTAGGTCGGGCCGCCCTCTCCATTTTCGAGAGCTTTAGCTCGAGGTGACTTGTCGGGCCGCCCTCTCTGTGTACATATTTACTTGAGCCCCTGCATGCACCATAAGCTGGTCTATCATCTGCATGCAATAAACATTTGTAACGTTTGAAATTAAATATAAATTCGTTTTATTTTACTGGCATTGAAAACCCTCAATGACCAAACATATATAATCTTATATTATTCATTTCACCCGAAACGAATACCCAAACTTTGTTAGGGTAGCAAACCTGAAAAGTTAGAAAAATCAAAAATTGTGTGCGTTGGCTTCGAAACAAAATTGCAAATATGGTTATGTAGAAAAATTATACCCAGCATTGTCCTACGATTAGTTAATCTTGGTAAGTTTTCTAGTAGGAGTCCTCAACTATAAGATGCAAGCAAGATTTGCATCCCAGCTAAGACCTCTAAGTGAATATGTTAAAAAATTCTTTTGTACTGATTCTATGCGGTCCTTATTGGGGACTCCAGCCCAGTGCTGCTAGAATCTCTGTGGCAAAAATTGCTAGAATTACATAAAGTAGTTGCCAAAAATTGCTAAAAAAAAAACTGGAAAACTGACAAAAAAATGCTAAATTATCAAAATGTTTATTTCCGTATGTAATTAAGAAAATCAAGCTAAATATGGCTTTTAAAAAATAAAATATTTTTCTAGATGAAGGGAACATTTTAATTAACATAAAATTCCTTAAAAATTCATAACGATCGGAGCATTATAACCGAAGTTGTAGCTATTTATAGCGCACTACCTGCACGTAAAAATTAAATATACATAAATTCGTTTTATTTTACTGGCATTGAAAACCCTCAATGACCAAACATATATAATCTTATATTATTCATTTCACCCGAAACGAATACCCAAACTTTGTTAGGGTAGCAAGTCTGAAAAGTTAGAAAAATCAAAAAAATCAAATCAACATAAACCTTCTAAATAATATATTATATTATATTAACATTCGCAGGAATTTTTATTCAAGTATTTCTGCGTAGACCTTACCTGTTAAAAGTATTGCAGTTTATTTTGTGCAATTGGCATTTCTATTAAATTGATTTTATATAACTTACCTTATATAAAAAATGGAGTTTAATGTGAAATGAAAGAAAGAAAATGAAAGAAAATAAAATAATTGCTTAAGTTGCTAAAAGTTGTCAGATATAGCAACTAAATTGCTAAACTGGCAGCACTGCTCCAGACACATGAACCGCACCCCAGTATCTGACGGGCCAAATAAATGAAAAAGTTTTTAGTAATGTAG
Organism: Drosophila malerkotliana malerkotliana; assembly: GCA_018153235.1. Classification (NCBI taxonomy): domain Eukaryota; kingdom Metazoa; phylum Arthropoda; class Insecta; order Diptera; family Drosophilidae; genus Drosophila; species Drosophila malerkotliana. The sequence goes on along the minus strand of JAECXV010000087.1, from coordinate 2,985,605 downwards.
GGGTCGTAAAATTCTTTTGACCACCTTTTAATAAAACCAAGGACACCTTTAGCCTTTTTAACCATTGTGGAAATACGGTCGAAAAATTTATGTTTAGAGTCAATAGGTCACCGAGATCGTTAACCTGAGTTAATGTTTCTAAGGCAATCCCATAGAGAGAATATGTACGTAGCCTGCAAAAGCCATTAATCCTAAAGTGTTTTACTCAGAGCAGAAGACTATCTCATTTGGTCTCTTAGTTAAAATTGTCTCTGGTAACAGAGTGTGCAAGTAAAATATCCATATAAAAAAAGATAAGTTTATTTGATCTGTTAAAAATTCAGAAAAAATGGGTCAAATGTTATTTGGAAGCTCTTGTTTTTTTTAGAAGACAGACTTAAACCAGAATTTAACCGTCCTAATGAAGCACTAGATGGGAAAAATTTAAATCCGTTCAGAAGCAAAATAAACAAGAAAGGAAATCTTGTAGTTAAAACCGAATGAATATCGCAAACATCGAATATAGTTGGCCGATCGTTATGAGAATGTCATAATTAAACCAATTTATTACAATAAAAAATATAAAAAAAAAGTCCCAAGCTTCTATCGTCAAAAATACCAAAGTTGGTATTTCTACCAATTACCCTTTCCAATCGTTTAGTTGTATGCAGCTATAAGATATAGTCGGCCATTCGTTATGAAGTCTGGTAGGTCGGATCCACCGACTAAATATAGAATATGTACGAAGTTCCAACTTTCTATCTTCAAAAACTCGAAAACTGGGTAATTTCCGATCGTTCAGTTATATGGCAGGATATAGTCGGCCGATCCCGGCCGTTCCGATTCTTTTCTTTTGTCTTCCTCTCCTTTTTTGCCATTAAAAGTAGGTCTGGTCTCCATTATTGTTGCGATAATTGTCGTGCAGTTCAGGACGAAATAAGATCATTTTAACAGTTAAACGGACTAAAAGGTAATTGGTTTTCGAAAAACAAACCATTTCGAAAAGTGTCAATGCGCGCTTGACACTTAGTTTAGCGGGCTTCAGGTGCTAAATGAGTCCTCTAAGCGTAAGAAGTTCGCTGTTAGTGATCCGCTTCAGCCTACTAAGTCGAGAATAACGCAGCCACTTCTATCTCTGGTCACTTCAAGGGAAAGAACTGAGAAAAATTCGCCGTCCACATTGCTCAGTGTAAAGTGTGTAAATGAGCAATGGTCCGAGATGTCCGTGACATCCCTTCAAGGGATACCACGGGTCCAATGAAATGAAATGAATGAAACCCTCGTTAGAGTCACCCAACAGGGTACGCCACCGTCCGGACCATTGGTACCAACTGATGCTGCAGTTTTTATACTTGCGACTAGAGGAGGGCACTGGCCGGGCTTTTTTTCATGACCCGCGGGCTTACACAGGCACGGAGCGGGCCCGGGCCTTAGCAAAAAGGCCCGTAAAAGCCAGAAACAGGGCCGAAATCAACTTAAATATTTATCGCGCTATTTTTTTTTTATTCTCGAGTTAGAACCGCCATTTAACGCATTTTAATTGCTAATCGATGCTACTATCGTTTTGCTTACACAATATTTTACTTGCTTGCACACCACGTATTAAAACTGTCGTCCTTATGAAACTGATAAATCTTTGAAAAATAAAATATGTCGTGAAAAACCATTCAGGACGATGTAAATAAAAAAAGTGAATGTATGTAGCTTATTTTGTATAAAGGGCAGGGAAAAGGGCAGGAGTGAAGCGTTAAAAGCTTTTCAATTGCGTTTATTATAATGGTAATAATGTCGATTTTGTGTGCTGCCGGAGCTGCAAAAATGTGCTGGTGCATAATTCGAAACAAGGCAAGGGCACACTCAGCCGCCATAAAAGCATGCCACAACAAGACGCGCTTAAGTGACAGCCCAAATTGGACATGTTTGCCAAAAAAGTTGTTGCGACGCGAGTTCGAGATTCGTTAGCTTGAATGCAGCTAGCCTTATTTGCAAAAGACTTTTACCCTTTTCATATTACCGAAAGTAAGTTCTATTCCCATTGCATTGATTGACGTTTTTTTTGTGAAGCCAAGCGCTATGAAGCTATGAAGCGTTTAACTTACTTGTGTACCTTTTACAGGCATCAGGGAGTTCTTGGACGAGAAGAAAACTGGAGATAATATTTTCAAAAATGTTCAGGACATTTTGCAGGATTTCAACACAGTTGAAACTATCAATCGAGCTGTGTTCGTTACGAACAATGGTGCAAATGTAGTTTAGTTACTTAAAAGCTTCAAGCGCATATCTCGTGCTTGTCACAATCTGAACCTTGTCATGCATGACCTCATTAGTCAAATATTTTAAACATTCTCACCTGAAACAGAAAGTTAAAGCATACGCTGGAACTCTACATTTTTTATGCTCTCGAGTATATTTGATGTTAAAGAGGAAATAAAAACTCTTTTACTTAAAAAAGATGAGCTACAGCGAATAAATAATTAAGATTTTTCATTACTTAAAAATATTTAGGCTTCTTAAAACCTTTTTAAGTCTGCTCTGAAGCACTTAGCTCTGACAAGGAACCAACATAGCAACGCTGGAACTCTACATTTTTTATGCTCTCGAGTATATTTGATGTTAAAGAGGAAATAAAAACTCTTTTACTTAAAAAAGATGAGCTACAGCGAATAAATAATTAAAATTTTTCATTACTTAAAAATATTTTATGCTTCTTAAAACCTTTTAAAGTCTGCTCTGAAGCATTTAGCTCTGACAAGGAACCAACATTGCAAATATTTGCATTGTGGTCTGAAAAATTATATAAACTTTGCAGAACTAGCACACTTGATTCCCAAATAATGAGTGAATTTAAAACAATGACCTTAAGCGGCAATAGCTCATTTGGTTGGAATATTCTTGAACCCTTCTTATAGAGAGATGAATTTCCTCTCAGAGGAAAAAAAGGAAAATGTGATAAATACGGTAAAAGCAATGTTCTCTGAATTTTAAGAAGATCATAAAAAAAGTAGCTTCGATGACATAACTAATAACAAAAGCCCAAATAATTTCGAAAATGGAATGCTTGCTGAATTTTTAGACTTAAGTTATGTAAAAAAACGAAAGGTTGAGAAAAACGATATTGACATAGAGCTTGACAAATATTTGGCCTATCCAGTAGCTCCTGGTACACATATTTTAGAATTTTGGAGAAATGAAAGGGACTTTAAATTCCTTCCCAAACTAGCTCGAGCCATCCTGGCTATTCCAGCCAGTTCGTCTACGAGCGAAAGCCTTTTTCTACATTTGGCCATGTGTTAAATGAGAAACGCACTACGCTAAAAAATAAAAATTTAGAAACAAAATTGTATTTTTAAATAAAAAAAAAAGTTTCGTGTTCGGCCGGGCCTCTCAAAAAAGGGTTTGTTTTCGTGCCGGCCTACCTCTATTTGCGACACCCAAAATCCTTGGTGCTCTCCATCGAAACACATATTTCTCTCTCGGCTTGCCCCTGACACTTCAAGGATTGATATCTCGGCTTACAAGCCAATAGAATTTAAGATCCGATTAGTTCATTAGTTAGTTCAAAAAACTAATATCGTTACTAACTCTTACCAATCAGAATAGCGGGGGGCATATTCTGAAGGTTCTCTCTTTGGTTAAAGGCGAAGATCTTTAGCTTCGAAATTTTTCCAAATAAGTTTACCACTTTTAAATGTGATAGACATCTGCGAAGGGGGGTGAAATCCTCATTTTCATTAAAATCATATTGTCTGCTAAATCTTTATACATTACCTGTTCATATATACCGCCTTCGTCAGAATCGCCCCATCCTTTGTCCGCTTTTTAATCCGTTTTAAATCTTATGACCGGTCATGCCCAGCTTGTAGCTCTAGGTGACTTTCATATCCCAAAATTAAAGTGGTTTTATGTCAAGAACTCACCACCTTCATCACTTATCACGCACCATAACCACGGACATGTTTGACTTGTCCCTAGGTCAAATTAGCCATGTTCGAAATTTGTAAGGTTGGCTTTTAGACTTATGCTTTGTATCTGATCCCGATGGTACCGCTCTCTCCAGAGCTTTCCCCCTTTCAACCCCAGAGGATCCATATCACCCCACGCTGGAGGTCTCAATAGAAACCATTCCTGGTATCGATCAGATGTCTCCACGCGTGGTAAATAAGATTCGCTGTTTCCGTAAAGCTGATTTTCACAAACTTAATAGCCTTATCGATACATATGATTGGTTTGATATTCTGGCATGCACTGATCTTAACGTCACCTTAGAAAAATTGTACTGTACTTTAAATACATTTTTTGACTCACGTGTGCCATGGAAATATCCGTCCGCTTAAACAAATCCTCCTTGGTTTACAAATCCTCCTTGGTGCATCACTAACCTAAAAAATACTACAAATAATCTTATAGTTAAATATAAAGAAGAAAGGAAAGCTAACTTTGGGCGGAGCCGAAGTTGATATACCCTTGCAGCTAAAACCGGATATATATCGCAAACATCGGATATAGTTGGCCGATCCTTGTGATTAGATCATAATAAAACCAATAAATTACAATAAAAAAACTAAAAAAAAGTCCCAAGCTCCTATCTTCAAAAATACGAAAGTTGATATTTCTACCAAATACCATTTCCGATCGTTCAGTTATATGGCAGCTATAGGATATAGTCAGCCGATCCTAATGAAATTTGGTAGGTTGGATCAACTGACCAAAAATAAAATCTGTACTAAGTTTCAGCTTTCTATCTTTAAACACGGAAGTCGCTTCATTTTCGATCGTTCAGTTATATGGCAGCTATAAGATATAGTCGGCCGATCCTTCTGAACGTGTCGTAATTTGTTGCCAAAAATAACTCTCGTGTCAAAACACCAAAGTAATACCATTTCCGATCAATCAGTTATATTGCAGCTATAGGATACAGTCGGCCGATCCGGGCCGTTCCGACTTATATACTGCGTGCAAAGGAAAAAAGTGTGTGTGCAAAGTGTGTTAATTTTTCAAGATATCTACTAGCTCGGTCAAATTTTACCGTGCATAACGCTGAATTTTACAGGACTTATAGTCGCCGCTGCCGGATACAATTTACTCAGGATCCAAAGCAGTTTTATAATTTTGTAAACACTAAGCATAAACACGTATCTTTTGCACCCCTGCTTACGTTTGAAAATTCCTGCGACCTCTGATCAGGCCATTGCCGATCTATTCGCAGAATTTTTTTAAACAACTTATTCTCCGCCTAAATTGACAGATCAGCCTTACGTATATAACATTCAAGCAGCAAATCTTATTTTCTGTCCGTTTTGTGCTGTGCGCTAAAATACTGTGCCAGGGCTCTGTGCAAACCTCTTTTAAGACTTTTCAACTTATCTTTGGAAACCTCGATTTTTCCCCTTAAGTGGAAGAATTCATTCATAATTCCCCTACATAAAAAAGGGAAAAGTTCGATGCTGCCAACTACAGAGGCATATCTAAGTTGTCGGCAATTCCAAAGTTATTTGAAAAATTAATTACCCCTCATTTGCAACAACTTTGCTCTTCGATTATATCTCCCTGTCAGCATGGCTTTATTAAGCGTCGCTCCACCACCATAAATTTTCTGGAGTTGACATCCTTTGTCATAGGCTGTCCCTTTTGTAAGGGATATCAAACCGATATTATTTACACAGACTTCAGTAAAGCATTTGATTCAGTTAATCACTCACTCTTGTTGAGTAAACTGAATATGCTGGGTTTTCCTATAGACCTTTTAACGTGGATCTCCAGCTTTTTAGATGGAAGGACACAAAGAGTCTTATTTAAAAACATACACTCCCGTCTGTTCCGTGCTACATCTGGTGTCCCTCAAGGAAGTCATCTTGGCCCGTTACTATTTGCTCTTTGTATTAACGACTTGCCCCCTCTTTTAAGGAACTTTATAGTTTTCATGTATGCAGATGATGTTAAGCTTTGTCTTGAATACAAATCGATCTCTGCCCAATGCAATCTTCATTCCGATCTTAAAAATTTTCAAAAATTGTGCTAAGCGAATGATTTATTACTTAATGGGTAAGAATGCAAGCTTTCTTTTTTATCATTCTTATCAGTCTTATCAGTCTTTTTATCATTCTTGACATCTGCATTCTCTTTATGGCATTGCATTAGAGAAATGAAATCAGGCTAATGATCTCGGTGTCCTATTAAATTTGCTTTACAAAACTTAAATTTGCCTCCATATTTCCACAATGGTTAAAAAGACTAAAGTTGTCCTTGGTTTTATTAAAAGGTGGTCAAAAGAATTTAACCACCCCTGCCTTTCTAAAAGCTTATTCATTTCTTTGGTCCGTCCCATACTACGGTTCATGTGTCTGGAATCCCCAAAACGAAGTACATTAGGACCACATAGAATCCGTACAAAAGAATTTCTTATCATTTTTGCACTTAGAGGTTCTAACTCGGATGAAAATCTTCATCTTTCATCATATAGTAGCAGACTCCTGCTTATAACCTAACCAACCTTAACTACATCACCTGATCAATGGAGATTTAGAAAGCCAGCATTTCCTTACACGCTTAAATATTAATATTCCTAATAGAATAAACTTTAGTCCTTCATTCCTTGGAGGAATGAACGACCCTCAAAAATCTAGTATTTTTAATTTCCATACTAACTCTTCTAAGCTTAATAAATAACAAATAGCTTAATAAATACTCAAAAAACGTTTCTCGAGCGCCCCTCGTTCGTCTGGTCCTCTAAGATTTATGATGAATGCAGGAGTGCTAGCTGATGCACAAACCATTTCCAAAGTCCGCGAAAAAAAAAAATCGTCGGCTGCGGCCATGCTTCATTTTTTGGTTGCTGTGGTGCGACGTTGAAGTCGGTCGTATTTTCCGCATAAGGTATCAAAAATCCTCAAGGAGAACGGCAGGATCCACTTTTGTACCGTTGTTTTAAAAGAATTCGTTTGGCAAGCGTTTTATTGTTCCGTAAAGCATCTCCACAGCCGATGATTTTTTTTTTTGCGGTTGGAAATGGCTAAAAAAAAATACTATCAGGGGATAATTTAAGGGATGCAAAGAGCATTGGCGCTACAGAAATTTGCGATTTTTGGTGGCGGGAGGGGGCGTGGCAATATTTTAAAACAAACTTGAACTCCGTGGGTATTGTTGGAGTCTCCATGCCAAATCCTATAGCTCTATCTCTTATACTCTCTGAGATCCACGCGTTCATACGGACGGACGGACAGAAGGACAGACGGACATGGCTATATCGGCTTGGCTGTTGGTCCTGATTAGGAATATGTATTCTTTATGAGGTCGGAGATGATTCCTTCTCTATGTTCCATACATTTACACGACTACAATATACCCTTGTAAACCGGGTATACAATGTGTATATAGGGTATACACATTAAATGTGTGTACAAAAATAATTCAATTTTCAATTTATGTGTTTTTGCGCGGCTCCCACTGCATATACCAGGAAAAGAGTTGCTCAGATAAGGTGTTAAAAATAAAAGAGGTAAAAGGATCATGGTTAGTTTGATCTTGGTGCATTAAGTATTAAGGATTCTCCGCTGTACTCCAGACACACTATCAATACTCAAGTATCGGACGGTCCAAAGATACGTATAAAGTTTTGTTAAATAGAGTTCATTGAATTCTTTAGACTATCTTTTAATAAAACCAATTACCCCCTTTGCTTTATTAACCATGGTGGAAATATGGTCGGAGTTAATGAGTGGCGCACGTACATATATAAAAAAAATTCATAAAGATGAGTTTATATATAATATAAGGTATGCTTAAATTTATTCCTGGTATTATATTTACATTAAATGTATCGTTATGTGAGATCATTGGGGGAACATCTTTTCAGTCTTCTGGGCACTCTCATACCTGAAATTCTGCGCTCTCCTTGTAGCTGCCTGATTAGCAAATTTGAGTGGTTTTGAAAATTGTCTTTGTATTTCTTAGCCTGATCTTTTAAAATATCCCTTTCTTTGGGCTCCATCAGATCTCTTTCTAAGTCTTCCTCTTTCCTCTTTGTCCAAATTAGATTTTGCTGCTATGCCGTATACTTGCAGCCCATAACGCCATTAGGGAGCAATTACCGCTTTGTATATTAAAATCTTGTTTCGTAGTTGTTTCCCATCTTAGTTTCTTCAACTTTGTATTAATGGCCTTTGTAATGGACACTATATATTTTCGGAAGGTTAGCCGCTTGTCGAGCCGAGGTACTTGTAACCTGCTGCAGTACTTGGCCTAGGAAAAACACCCCAGGACAGGATTGTGGCCGGAGGGCGTAGGTCACATTTGATTACGATTAATACCAATGTTTCAAATTTTGGCACATTCCTCGAATCTAAAGGGTGGTAAAATTGTAATTGCCGATGTTGAATGTGGACCACACCTAAACGCCTAGTTTTTTTCCGAAAATTATTTGACATTTCTATGTTTCAGACTTACTCAATTTAAAACATGGAGAGATACACAATCCAACAACGTGTTAAAGTTATCCAGACTTATTATGCAAATGGGCGTTCAAATCAAAATGCATATCGTGCACTTCGTATTTTTTTTGGTCAATTTGATCGTTCAAATGTGCGTACAATCGCAAAAATCGTGGAAAAATTCGAGCGAACTGTAGAAGATGTGAGAACACCAGTGCATGCTCGTACAGCTCGGTTTATGGATTGGCGGCATCATCGGGCCGTAGTTTTTCAAAATGAGGCCGGTCAGGCAGTGACTGTGAATGGTGTTCGCTATCGTGAGATGATAACGAACTTTTTATGGCCCGAGTTGGAAGATATGGATGTGGACGATATGTGATTTCAGCAGGACGGCGCCACTTGCCACACAGCTAACGAAACAATGGCTCTTTTGCGCAACAAATTCAATGGCCGTGTTATCTCACGTAATGGCAATGTCAATTGACCGCCAAGATCGTGTGATTTGATACCGTTTGACTTTTTTCTTTGGTGTAATTTGAAGGAAAAGGTGTACATCGGTAAGCCAGCAACAATTCAAGAGCTAAAGGATAAGATAATTCGGCACATTCGGCACATCAGGGACATCGAAAATTTGGACCATCGGATGGAGGTGTGGCGCCGTGGTGGCGGCGCCCATTTGGCTGATATTTTGGTCCATATATAATTGAATAATACCAATATATCAAAATAAAAAAAAATTACAACAATTTCGTAAATAGTTTGTGTTTTATTTAAAATCAACATCGACCCTTGAATATTCTTTGTGTTAGATATTCTTGCAGCGCATTTGTAGCGCCGAATACTCATTTGTTTCTTGCCAGAATGTCAGTGTCATCTGCAAAAGTTGACGTTATTATGTTCTGGTTATTTTCACTTTCAGGCATCTCATGTGTGAATAATGTATATAGTTTTGGGGACAAGAGGCTACCCTGGGAGACTTATACTCCTATTGTCTTTGTAGCTTTTTTTTAATATTAGAAAAGTAGGGAGCGCAGGTGGTTTCCGGCGGTTGGTTTTCTGTTTCTGGGAGAGGCAATAAGCGTGAAATTGTGTTCGTTTGTGAAGGATTCGTTTTATTTCTTTTGTGTGCGCAGTAATTCCACGAGCATTCCATAATGCAAGGATTAGATTGTGGATGTTTATACTTAAGAATTAATGAATCTGAATCACAGTTTTCTAAGGAACTGATTTGTGCCTTGTAGTTCTTTAAACATGGCTTGGAGGGTATCCCCTTACAACAGTCGCTGGAATGAATTGATTCGCTCTGAGATCATTTGATCGTCGAAATTTTTCTCCGAATTCGCTTTAAAAACTTGTTACTTTCTGACCAAGCTGAGTTATCTATTCCACAATGGTTTGTGGAATGGTTTGTTTTCTTTAAGGGGGGACATCTGAGTAGAGTTTTGAAAATTCTTTAGGGTCTTAAAAATAACATATTAAAAGATAGAGTCCGGCTAAAGTGTCTAAGTGTCGAAATTTTCCATTCTGCGGCGATGCCTCACAGGTATATCACACAGTACTTAAAACTTTTTCTCGAAACCGTTTTTTTTGAGTTGGCCGAACACATAACTCGAACAACAATCGTTCTATAATTTTGACAGTATACTCAGAATACCTATGTCTATCGACACACGAAGTTTTTTCTATATTGCTTACTTTTTATTATCAACAATTTTGTGACGCTTTTTGTTCGTGAAAATTGAAAATTTTTTTCAATCACTCACTATTTTGGAAAAAATCAATATATCGAAATATCCTACGTGTGTCGATAGCCGTTGATGTACAGAAACTAACCAAACTTGATTTTTTGTTCTAGATCAAAAATTAAGGACGTTAGGTGTTCGGCCATGGACCCCCTTTAAAAATATAGGGCCTACGAATAAAGGCTGCAGAGCCGCCAATTTGTTTATGATTTATTCAAAAAAAATGTATTTTGTACTTTAAATATAATATAATAAAACATTATGTACAAATTTTCGATTGTCTTTTTTATTTGGCCAAAAAAATTCCAGAAAATCCGTTTTTTTCGCCTGTTACTCAGATGTTCCCCCTTAAGCTAAGTGTGTTGCGTTGCTATTATTTCTTTCAACAAACGCAAAGGTTACAATAAGCGTCCGATTTAGATTTATTGTTTTTTACCGTGTTGTTTTTCCCAACTGAAAACATAAAGTTTTCCGAACATGTTTAATGTTCGTTTATTTATTTATCACTATATAGATATACTTAAAATTAGAAAAATGATGAAGTAGCTAATAATCAAAACCGTAGCAGTAGCGCATACGTAGCTGTCGTAGTTGTTAGGCGAATGTGTGTGCTGGAGATGGACTCCCGTACTATCGATACTGGCGTAAGTTATCGAGTTTGGTCGTGCTAACAAAAGCTGATGAGGGTTGCCACAGTACCCTCCTCCTAGATTTCTAGTTGGGAAAAATGTTTTCCTGGGAATGTGACTCATAGTCCCGATCTTGAAACCTGCTCTGTTGTCTGGGCAGTTGGCGCTTTCTTCTGCTCCTGTGTTGGAAGCGCTTCATCTTTGAAGATGTATGCTGGTTTTAGTCGATCGATAGAAATTTTGGAGCTCTTGAAATAGTATGAATTCGAATTATCGACCTAAGTCCGTTGTGATGTGGAGAGGGGTTTTGTACTGAGCGAACCAGCCCTAAATCATTGCGTTGGCTACATATTATGCTGTGATGTCGACTAAGGGAACTGCTGCGGCTCATCTTGAGAAACGATCGATGCACGTAAGACAGTATCGGTATGCGGTCGACTGTATAAAGGCAGTGGGCCGACGATGTTCATATTGATGCGTTCGAAACTGGCGTCGCTGGCTGCATACTATCCCAGTGGCTATTTGGTGTGGCGATAAATTTTGGCTTTTTGACACTGGATGCAAGAGCGTACGATGCAAGCTGCAAAGGCCCAGCGAATGCAGGGCTTGAACCACGGTTTGGCAACTGGGCACCAACGGGCGTATCTTGTTATTGCGACGTGGCATTACAATTGCTTGTTTGAGCCTGAAAGAGACTGAGAAGAACGAGATGGTATTTTCTGCATCAGAATTGAGAAGCGATTGTAGTTCATCATCGTTTTTCTGTTCCAGTGCCATCTCGTCGTAGTTGATATATTTGTTGGCGTCGATGCGTGAGAGAGAATCAGCCACGTTTTTTTCTTCTCCGGAGGTGTGCAGGATATCGGGGCTGAATTGGCTGATACAATCAAGTTTACGGGCACGTCATGGTGATGCTTTCTAGCTGTTTCGACTGAAGTCGTACATCAGCGGCTTGTAGCCAGTGAAAGTTATGAAGTTTCTGCCCTCCAGCGCGTACTTGAAGTGCAAAAGGTCCTTGTTTATTTTTTAACAAGTTAAATTTTTATTATTATTGCCGGAATCGTTCAGGACCATTTGAAAATAACCGGCCGTTTAGAAACTGAGGTGTGAATGGTACATATGGAATATGGGCCTAGACTATATACAATAGTTTACAATTATTTACATATGTTAACAATATTAGTGTACAACACGGGAAGACAGCCAAAGTAAGTATAGTATCTGTTCATTTTCTAATAAAGCAAATCGGTTTTTTGACGTTGGTATTACCCGTATCGTAATCGATGATCATTTGACTGGCGTTGAAGTTTTTTGGAAGTTGGCAGCTTTCGTTTTACAGCAGGCACCAGGCTTATCGATTGAAAAGGCAAGGGAGGGAGTGATGGCGAGGGTCGAAAAAGGTTGCTAGTTTGTAGTACTCCTGCTGTAGTAGCCCAAACATTATCCATTTTTTTCTCGTTTAAAATTTCTCCGAATGCGTCTGATCTGAACGCTGCTCCTTTATCCCTCACTATATGTCTGGAAAATTCAATCACTTTGCCCCATTTATTCAACTTTCGGATGACCTTCTTGTGTTCAGTTCTCTTTGTCGGGAACATACGTCAAACCACACAAACTTGAAGAATGCCTTCACGTAGCTCCCATTGCATACATATAGAAAATTAAGAGGAAGAAGGTTGCTCAGATAAGGCGTTAAGGATAGAAGTTTCAGTGCTAGAGCTAGATCAATGCGCAGTTTTGTGGTAGAGACTATTTTTTCCGAACATATTACACAGTGCAACAGTGATTTGGAACTTTTGAAAAGACCTAGTAGGAATTGTTTATTAGGTCGAATATAGTACAAAACCGTGTTTGTTATATTTCTGACACCCTTTCACACCCTGACACCATATTTCAAAACCTTGATTTGAGGGTTAAAAATGCCTTAACGCGTAATTTTAAGCGGTAAAATTTTAAAATTTCCGACGTTATTTAATAGTTAAATAATGTAGCTATTGAAAAAAAAATTTCTTTAACTAATTAGAACAAAAAGGATACAATTTTTACACAAGAAAATGGCATTTTTGATTTTTAGTCGTGTTTTTTGGACGCCATTTTTATACCCTTGCAGAGGGTATTATAATTTTTCCAAAAGGGTGCAACGCAGTGAAGGAGACATCTCCGACCCTATAAAGTATTTTTTTTTTTGATCAGGATCACCTCCTGAGATGATATGAGCATGTCCGTCTGTCCGTCTGTCTGTCCGTTTCTACGCGAACTAGTGTCTCAGTTTTGAAGCTATCGCCTTGAAACTTTGCACACACCCTTCTTTGTTTTGCACTCAGTGTATAAGTCGGAACGACCGGGATCGGCCGACTATATCCTATAGCTGCCATATAACTGATTGATCGGAAGAGGTATAACTTTGGTGTTTTTAGAGTTAGAGAGTTCAAATTTGACACGAGAGCTATTTTACGACATGCCACGAGAGTAAACCATTACGACATGCCAAATTTCATAAGGATCGGCCGACTATATCCTATAGCTGCCATATAACTGAACGATCGGAAATGACCCAACTTTCGTGTTTTTAAAGATAGAAGTTTGGCACTTTTTTAGATTTTTTATTTTAGTTTATTAGTTTTATTATCATGTAATCATATGGATCGGCCAACTATATCCGATGTTTGCGATATATATCCGGTTTTAACTGCAAGGGTATGTAAACATCGGCTCCGCCCGAAGTTAGCTTTCCTTTCTTGTTTTGGTACAACTTGCAAGAAATGGTATCATTTTTTACACATATCAATATTGTATCATTAATCTTGAATAAAACGAGACCAATTCAAAATAAACGAGACCAACGAGAATAAAACGAGACTAATTTTATTACAAAATTATAATAATTGTTGAAGTTTTAACGCTTTTCCTAAAACAAGTCACTGCAATGCTGTCAGTGCTAGCGTTCCGGAGCAATAGTGTGCCCTTTCATTTCGCTTATTCCTTTCTTTTACACACTTTTACTCCGGAACGCTAGTAAAATTGCACTGACTTGTTTTGGAAAAAGCGTTATAACTTCATCAATTTTCATAATTTCCTAATAAAATTAGTCTCGTTTTATTCAGGATTAATGCAACAATATTCATATGTGTCAAAAATGATAGCATATCTTGTAAGTTGTACCCAAAAAATGGCGTCAAAGTCCCGAAAACATGAAAAAAAGGGTTTATTCCAAAAAAAAACAAGATTTTGAGGGTGTTACAAATATTTCAAACAGGGTTTTGTGTTGTATATTTGAGCTCATAAACAATTCCTACTAGGTCCTTTTAATAGATCCTCCAATTTTATTTTTTTTGTCGCACTGTGTTATATAATAATACCCTCAGTTTCTAGTCGTTCACAAGAAATGTTAAATTTTAAGTATGTATGTTAGTAGATGGTGGCTGTCTACACTTCTTCTAATAAGTTTGCTTAAGAAAAAGATAAAAAGCATTGTTTTAAGGTTTGTTAGTAAAGGCAAGTTCATTAATAAAAGCATACTATGGTAGGTGGGAAAATTTAAATTTTTGTCCCAATTAAGTCCTCGAGGAGCAAAAATTAGAAAGCTGTTTTGTACAGATTCGGTGTTATATCGGTTAACTGTGTATTAAGGGTTTCAGACACCTGATCTGTATTCAAATGTTGGACGGAGCAAAGATACTGTGGGAGCCGGCAATGAGCGGCGATGTCATGCAGGAGAGCGGCGAGAATGGCAAGGAGAGCGCGAGCGGAGTGACGGAGCAGGGGGAGTTAGTTGTAATTGACCGAGCGTGCGGAGCAGACGCGACACGATTATTACTTAAATAAATCAATTGTTCTATAATCCAAATTGGAAATAACCTGTCCTTATTGAGGGGGAACTTACGGGTTACTACATTGGCGACGAGGTAAAACTGTTTTCAAAAATATATACAAGGAATAGCAATAATTAATCTCATTTAAACGTACATGCGTATGTATGTATGTAAAACGAAAAACTGCGTATGGCAGTGCCATCCCAAAAAAAAAAGGGGAACGGAATGAAGAACCATAATGTATAACATAAATGAGATTAGTAATTGTTATACTTGTAAAGTTCAGCGCAAAACCAAATTACGAAACATAAGTAAAAATAAAAAAAAAAAACAATAGAGGCTGAGTTTTAAACAAGCCAGATAACTTAAGAGAAATTTACTCTGAAAAAAAAAGGGCTGAGTGAAAGATTTACATTTTTGCAAGCCGCATGTGTATGCATGTGTAACTATGTATGTACGCAGGTGAAAACGTGCATAGGAAGGGCTGTGCGGAAGAGTTTTGTTTTCCGTAAGCTGTATAATAAATCGACTGCGTGTAAATACAAGTCGAAAGAGGCTGCGTGTAAACAAGCCCAAAAGAACAAATTTTAGTAAAAGGCTATGCGGAAGAGTTTGGTCTTGCGTAAGCTAGATAACTATAAAAAAAAAGAGAGGCTGCGTAAAAACAAGCCCAGAATTTCAAGTCTAAAATGAAATTTTGTTTCGTTGTCTAAAATCTAGCAAACATAAACGCACGACCTCAGGATGGCGGAAAATTATTTAAAACCATTCCTATGTGAAGCAATTGAGAAATCGGTCCTTCGAAATGAATGGGAGAAATGGTTTAGAGCGTTCACTATCTCGATGGAGGCTGAACAGATCGTGTCACCCAAAATGAAGAGAACTAAACTCCTTCACGTAGGTGGGGTACAATTGCAAGCTGTCGCGTTCTCGTTACCGGGTGCACTGGTAGAGGATGACAAGGACGGGGAGATCGACGTCTTCACTGTTTTGGTCGAGAAATTAAATGCCTACTTTTCGCCGAAACAAAATTCAACGTTTGAAAGGCATCTATTTCGAAGTATATCACCACATGAGTCAGAGAATTTCTCAAAGTTTATTTTACGACTAAGACAACAAATGTATAAATGTTCTTTCGGCCAATCTAAAGTGGAGATTGAGGAAATCTGCCTAAAAGACAAAATAATTGATTCGTGGGCGCCGCTGGAGCTAAAGAAGAAACTCTTGGGTAAGGAATACTCCTTGGACGAAGTTATTGAAGCGTGCCAGGTCGAGGAACAAATAAGCAAACAATCTGAAGCCATGCTGACGAAACCTATCACTAGCGATTCAATCAATAAAATTACTGCTCGGAAAATAAGGCCAAATCTGTGTTCGAGATGTGGTCGAATGGGGCATGCAAATAGCGATTTCTCCTGTCCGGCCCGAGCAGCTAAATGTAACAAATGTTCCAAGATAGGTCATTTTGCACGACAATGCAGAACAACACAATATGCTCAGCCGAAACACGACAATAGGAAGCGCCGCCGAAATGATATTCGTTGTGTGGAAGATGAGAGCGCTGATCCCAAACGGAAGAAGGAATGTGCGAATTGTTTTAAGATCTACAGCGACGAAGAAGAAGAACTCATAAACTGCCAAATAGGGGGTCACAACATTGCTCTCATTATTGACTCTGGATCGAAATTTAACCTTATTAGTCAATCAGATTGGGCAAGGATTAACAAGGAACCTACAGCAATCTTCAACATTAGATCGCATTCTCGGAAACAATTTCGAGGATATGCTTCTGAACAATTACTTGAAGTAATTTACGTTTTTGAAGCGCCGATATCAGCTGTGTCGAATGTCGAGGTGATTGCAACATTTTTCGTAATTAAAAATGGACGGCAGTCGCTACTGGGCCGAGAGACCGCCATTAAGCTGAACGTTCTTCGGCTAGGTCTAGATGTCAATCGAGTGGAAATGACCACGCCATTCCCTAAATGGAAAGGGATTAAAATAAAACTATGGATTGACCCCCAAGTCATTCCAATTCAGCAGCCAGTTCGAAGAATCCCGGTGGCACTCGAGGAAAAAGTTGCCGCTAAGCTGGAAGAGAGTTTAAGTCGGGACATCATCGAATCAGTTACAGGTCCGAGCTCATGGATATCCCCCATTGTCCTGGCTTTTAAGGAAAACGGCGATATTCGGCTGTGCATTGACATGCGTCGTGCGAATAAGGCCATTCGTCGAGAAAATAATCCACTACCGACCTTTGAGTCTTTTATGCCCAAGTTAAAGGACGCAAAATACTTTTCGCGCTTAGACCTAAAAGACGCTTATCACCAGCTGGAACTGGACGAAGCCAGCAGAGAAATTACGACGTTCATAACACCAAAAGGACTCTTTCGGTACAAGCGGCTGATGTTCGGAATTAACTCTGCTCCAGAAATTTTCCAACGTCACCTCGAGCAGCTATTAGCACCCTTTACTAATGTCATGAATTATATTGACGATGTAATAATCTTTGGAGCTAGCGAAGAAGAACATGACAAGACTGTAAGAGAGGTTTGTAACACATTTAAAGAAAGCGGCGTTTTACTTAACGATCAGAAGTGCATCTGGAAAACAAACAAACTCAAGTTCCTTGGTCATATTATTTCTGACGAGGGAATCGAAGTGGACCCGGATAAAATTAATGTGATTAGAATGTTTCGGGAACCACTTAACAAGGAAGAGACTCCGAGTTTCCTAGGTTTGGTGACATACGTGGGAAAATTTATCCCAGACCTGGCAGATTACACGGATCCGCTGAGAAAATTACTGAGGAAGGACTCGAAATTCAGCTGGGGCGAAACAGAAAGAGATGCTTTTCGGAACTTAAAGGATCGACTGGAAAAAGTACCAAACCTTGCATACTTCAACCCGCTAAATCGAATTCGCCTAATAGCAGATGCCAGTCCTGTAGCACTGGGAGCGGTGCTGTTGCAGTTCTCTGTAAACGCGGACCCCTTAATTATTTCATTCGCTAGTAAAGCTTTGTCGGACGTTGAGAGACGTTATTCTCAAACGGAGAAAGAAAGTCTGGCTCTAGTCTGGGCTGTTGAGAAATTTTACTTTTACTTAGCAGGACTTCATTACGAGCTAGTGACAGATCACAAACCGTTGGAGGCCATTTTTAAACCGACATCGAGACCTCCTGCGCGCATAGAAAGATGGTTGCTACGGCTACAGTCCTTTGATTTTAAAGTAGTCTACAAAGCGGGAAAAGAGAACGTCTCCGACGCTCTATCCCGACTTTGTCCGTTATCAGCATCCGACTCTGGTGAAAAAGAAATGGATTGTAGCATATTACAAGTGATCGAGAACAGCATTCCCCAATCAATGACTATCTCGGAAATTGCAAAGCATTCGGTAAAGGACGAAGAAATTATCGATGCAAAGGCCTGTCTGGAGTGCGACTCATGGAAACCAGGATCCCTAAAACTGCTGTACCCATTTCGATTTGAGTTATCAGCAATAGGACCCCTTCTTTTGCGAGGTAACCGAATTGTTATTCCTCAATCACTTCGGAACCAAGTGCTTGAGCTGGCTCACGAAGGACACCCGGGAGAGTCAGCTATGAAAAGGCGTCTGCGATCCAAGGTATGGTGGCCTCTAATTGATCGTGATGCAGAGAACTATGTCAAACGCTGCAGAGATTGTCTTCTGGTCTCCCAATGCCCTAGGCCAGCACCAATGGATAGGAACCCATTTCCAACAGGTCCATGGATTTGGGTAGCATCAGACATATTGGGGCCCCTACCAAACAACGAGTTTGTTGTAGTGTTTATTGACTACTATTCCCGCTATATGGAGTTCAAATTTTTACGCTCAATTTCCACAAAAAGCTTAATTGAAGTAATGAAGGAAATATTCTGTAGATTAGGCTACCCAAAATACTTAAAAACTGACAATGGACGGCAGTATATAAGTCAAGAATACTTCAAAACTATACTGCAAAAATACTGCAAAACTTGCGGTATAGAACAGGTGAAGACTCCACCCTATTGGCCCCAGGCTAATGGGAAAGTGGAAAACATGAATCGGTCTTTGGTCAAACGGTTAAAGATAGCACACTCTAATTCAAAAAATTACAAGGAAGAAATCCAGAAATTTGTACTCATGCACAACGTTACTCCACATGGCACAACAGGAGTAGCCCCCACCCAACTGATGTTTAATAGGGTTATCCGCGACAAGGTTCCATGTATAGGTGATATTGATGAAGAGGTTTCAGACTCGGCCGAAAGGGGCAGGGATTGTATGTTAAAAGAAAAAGGAAAGGAAGAGGCAGATAAGAAGAGGGGAGCACGGGAAGCCGTGATAAACGTAGGGGATAAAGTACTCTTGAAAAATGCAGTTTTTCCTAGTAAGTTGACTCCGAATTTTAAGGATACCGAATTCGAGGTTGTTGAAAAAGACAGAAACATAGTTAAAATTAGGGCAGGGGGTAGGACTCTCACGAGAAATGTATCGCACCTCAAGAAAATACCAATCAACGCAAGTCACCTGGATACATCTGGATACTCATCGTTAAGCAGCCCTCAACCGAAGATGACATCTACTCAGGATCACCAAGACGTCGAAGAAGGAATAGGTCATCGGCTTAGACAGTCCCCAGAAGATTTGGCTCCTTTGGCTGCCCCATCCTTGAAGCTAAAACTTGTCAATAAAGGAGGGATGTGGGAGCCGGCAATGAGCGGCGATGTCATGCAGGAGAGCGGCGAGAATGGCAAGGAGAGCGCGAGCGGAGTGACGGAGCAGGGGGAGAGTTAGTTGTAATTGACCGAGCGTGCGGAGCAGACGCGACACGATTATTACTTAAATAAATCAATTGTTCTATAATCTAAATTGGAAATAACCTGTCCTTATTGAGGGGGAACTTACGGGTTACTACAGATACGTATAAAGTTGTAGTTAAATAAGGGTCATTAAAGTCTTTAGACCATCTTTTGAAAAAAAGGAATAAGACTTTTTGCTTTATTAACCGTAGTATTGTGGTTGAAATTTTTTGTATTTGTATTTTTTTTTGTATTAAGTTATTTTGTCGGAAAATTTTAGTTCCAAACTCCAAGACCCCCAAATCGTGAAGTTGGGTTAATCTTTCTAAAGCACACACATAAAAGAACATAACCTGGTGAGGATTAGATCGATAAAAAGACATGAGTTTGTATTTCGATCCATTAAGCTTTAGGTAATTTGCAAAGCACCATTTTTGAATCTTATCCAATAGGATTGATGTCTAGATTAGGCACTAGTAAATTTATATTGAATGCAAACCTTAACGTCAGCGTATTTAAGTAGCAGTGAGTTAGTTAGTATATAAGTACCAATGGTATGTCGATAATGAACACCGAAAAAAGTAAGAGTCTAAAATGGCTTCCTTAAAGGGAAAACCGATGTAACAGGAATTAGGCGCGAGTAAACATATTTGAAAAAGAGACTTTCATTTTTTTCTTTTGTTTTTTTTTGTTTTTTTTTTTATTCAGAGGAATTATAAAATATTCTTTATTTCCCCTCATGAGGAAAAATACGGAAGTTTCCGGAGATAGATTAAAGATTTAAAGGATAGACTTGCACGGGGCCGCGGGGGAGTTATTCAGAACACCGCCTGATACTCCTTCGTGGCTTGGCGATTAAACGGGCTTAACCTTAAGATCCGATAATAATTAGATATTATAAGATTAAGGCTGAGTCAAAATGGTTGGAAAAAAACTTTGCAAACAACCTTTACTCAGATCGAAAAAAAAATACCACATACTATATATTCTTGGGATATATTCTTACAGGTCCGTAGCCAATTAAAAAATTTTAATCTTTCATCACGTTTTACGATTAAGTAAAGTGATGTTCTTGCAATATTTTGGGGCTTATTTTGCAATAATGTAGAAAACCAATATACAGAAAATCTTTCCAAAGTCAAGTTGATGAATTCGTTGCGCTCAAAATGACAGATTTAATTAAATTTGTGGAAATTCTCCATTTGGGATTTGTGGGACAAACCATATTTTGATGCCAGTTTCATGGCCCCAATTTCGAAAAATAAAATTTTTTATATTCTTACACCCAAATATATACATATATGTATTATACAAACAGAAAAGGACCTCTCTGATAATAAAATATCTGCTTTTATCAGTTGTCTTCAACATTGTACAAGTTAAAATTCAAATTCAAATTTAAATGAATTTGTATGTAAGACCGAAGTGCGTAACCTGAAAATATTCGTTCAATTTCGAATGTTCAGTACTTGGACCGAGAAACATGTTTGACGAGCAAAAACTGTTATATTTCTAGGGTCAACGAATATTTACCTTTCAATAGGTCTCATTTTGCTTTGCTTCTGACTTAACTGATACACCTGTCCTGTAGTGTCAAATCACGCAATCAGTCTTTAATGCAAGTATGAATGTTGTAAGCTTGAAAAATAAAGCATGAGTTACTTATACATAAATTGTAAGTAAAATTTTATGTAAACCATCTCTGTTCACGGTAGTGCACATAGAAAAAAAAATTTGTAAAAATTTTCTGTTTGCATCTGATCTATCAAAAGAAAAATAGTGCCCTAATTGGAAAATTTTTGACAAAAATTTCTCTCAAAAGTCTATAAGATTGGGAGAAATGTGAAATGAGTTTGATTTACTAATTTGGGATAGAGGTCCCCTCTGGATGGAGTCTTTTTTTTTTTTTGGAACAATTTTTTTTTTGTTTACGGCTTAATCTTCCCAATCCAACTTATTGTTTAGAAGTTATTCAAGAAAAATCTTTTTTTCTTCTTCTTCAAAATTAAACCTAATGTGTCATTAATGTGTCGACTCTCTGGCTGTTGATGCTGATCAAGAATATATAAAGATTTTGGAATTCCTTCTTTTGGAGATTTTTGAGTTCCCTACATGCATTTAAACGACTACAATATACCCTTGTACTCTTTGAGTAGAAGGTATGTATAATACACAATACTTTAATATAATAATTTTAATATAATAAAAATAAAATGTATAATAACATAGACGGTCAACTTGACTATATCTATCCTTTCTTGTTTATTCTAATGAATTGGTTATATTATAAGACAAGAAACTTTCCTGAAGAAAGGAAAGCTGACTTCGGGCGAAGCCAAACTCGTATATCAACTGAGGAGGTGATCCTGATCAAGAATATATATACTTAATAGGGTCGGTGATGTCTCCTTCAGTGCGTTGCAGTGAATTCCTGTGGCGGTTTGCGGTCCCATCTAGCTTTCCGGATGAAGGCAACGAGTCTGCGTGGAGCGATCTCCGTGAGGTATGTTAGGTCCGTGAGTGTTACCCAGCGCAGGAGGTGTATGACTGACTCCTACTCTTCTACATCTCCGCAGCTCCTTCAGTAATCATAGTGTGGCACCGCTAGTCTAGTCGCGTGCGTTCCTATTAACCAGGAGTTGGTGGAGTTGACTAGCAGACTGCAGTCCTGCCTATTGAGGGTGATAAGCATCATTGATCTTTTCGTAGAGCGGGTGGAACATATTATGCGTGGGTTCCTGCAGATCTGGAGATTCCTCCATTTCCTCAGTGCTACCAGGTCGAAGTGATCCCAGCAGTTAAGCCTATACGTTGTTAAGGGAATGGCTACTAGTTCTTTCTCCGGGAGGAGAGGGTTGGTACTACCTGCCCTTGCTAGTTTATCAGCGGCGCAATTTCCTTCGTGGTCCCTATGTCCGGGCACCCATTTGGTGGATGTCATTCTGCTCCGCGACAGTCATTCATTCAGACAGGATGTTAAAAGATCCACGACAGTCATTCAGTGTCCTGGAGTTAGATGAGAATCCGTCAAGGGCTTTGAGTGCCGCTTGACTATCTAGAAGATAAAAATGGTTTCTTGATTGCCAGTAAGTGCTGGAGATCTTAGTGCTTCCCCGATAGCTATTACTTCTGCTTGGAACTTACTAAAGTGGTCGGGGAGTCTGAAGGACTCATTAATACACAGCCAGTCGTAGTGGAAACTGCCTCCCAACTTTGACACATCTATGTAAATATGAAGGGAACCGGCTGGTCCCGGGATGGAATGGAAACCTTATATTTTGAGCCCCCGTAGGCGTAAAATGGTGTAGATCCACTTTTTGTCTTTTGGCTATCTTGATCGCCACTATCTCTACAGGTAATAGGTCGAGTATGAAGTCTAGGGCGTCTATTGGTGTGGTCCGGAGACTGCGTGTCATGCAGACCTCCGCAATCTTTTGCGTTTTCGTAAGCCTTTCCCAACAACGGTGTTTGTTAAAGCAAGCCACCCGACCACTATCCCGTATAATAGGGTGGGTCTAATGACCGCTGTATACAACCATATAACTATTTTTGGAGAAATTCCCCATCTGAGTCCAATGGCCTTCCGGCAGGTTTAGAGCGCGGTAGTCGCCTTATTTGCTGTATCCATAGTGTTTAGCTTCCAGTCCAGTTTCCTGTCTAGCGTAGTTCTTAGGTACTTGGCGCTACCACTGAAGGTAAGTGTTTCCCCTGATAGTTTTGGAAGCCTTAAACTCGGAATTTCGTACTTCTAATGAAGAGGACAAGGTCGGTTTTGGATGGATTTACTCCTAGTCCGTTCCTATCTGCCCATGCTAAGAGAACTCATAGATGGATGCATAAATTCTGGGGAAATTTTTAAAAGAAGGCAATTGCAACATCATCTAGGGATCGTAGTAGGTTTATAAACGCTAGGTTGTTAACCGCTAACCGCTACCCTTGCAACCCGTTAACCATCCGTCACCAAAGGTACTTGGGGATAAGCCCATCCTTGGATCCCTTGTCCAGGACTCAAATGAGGGTTCTTCCCTTCGATACTTCGGTGAAAGAGCGGTTGGACGGCTGTGGCTGGTCCTTCTTCTTCGTCGCTTGGGGGGCTCCTCCTTCCATTGATCGCTGCCTCTTCGCACTCTTTTTTTTTCGCGGTCTTTTAGAATTTTGGAAATGGCTTGTGCATCAATTAGAGCATCAGCTAGCATTCCTGTGTTCATAATAAAGCTCAAAGGCTCAGACGACAGAGACGCACGCTAGAAATGATTTATTAGTATATGTTAAACTATGTGTAATTTATTAAGCTAGGAGGAGTTATTAAGGAAATTTAAAATTCTATATTTTAAATTTGAAGGGCAGAAAAGAAATTTTATAGTAGAGACCATTGTTGTTCGAACATAAGACCCTAAAAGGGTCTTGCTGTGTTATTAAATGCTGGCTATCTACATCCTCATTATTTAGGTTATGCAGAAAAACTACACTGAGCATTATCCGTCGATTTGTTAACCTAGGTAGCTTTATTAGTAAGAGTCAACTATTTTAAGATGGAAGGTGAAGATTAACATCCCAGTTAAGACCTCTAAATGAAAGAGGTAAGAAATTCTTTTTTACGGATTCTTTTCGGTCCTGATGATCTCCATATTGGGGACTCCAGATGCATAAACCGTACTCCAATATCGAAAGGACCAAAGAAATGAACAAGCTTCTAGTTATGTACGGGTCTTTAAATTCTTTTGACTACCTTTTAATAAAACCAAGGACTCTTTTAGCCTTATTAACCATTGAGGAAATATGGTCGGCAAATTTAAGTTTCGAATCTAATACGACGCAGAGATCAATAACCTGAGTTAATTTTTCTAAGGCAATCCCATAAAGAGTATACGTAGCCTGCAGAGGGCAAGAACGATAAAAAAGACATAAGCTTGCATTTTGATCCATTTAGTATTAAATCATTAGCTAAGCACCATTCTTGAAAGTTATCAAGGTCAGACTGAAGACTGCATTGGGCAGAGATGGATTTGTATTCAAGACAAAGCTTTACATTTTCTGCATACATATACAATACTATACAAGACTTCCTCGAGGGACGCCAGATGTACATGGGACGGACCAGACGGGAATGTATGTTTTTAAATAAGACTCTTTGTGTTCTTCCATCTAAGTAGCTGGAGATCCACGTTAAGAGGTCTGTAGAAAATCCCAGCATATTTAATTTACTTAACAAGAGTAAGTGAATCAAATCCTTTGATAAAGTCTGTGTAAATAACATCTGTTTGACATCCCATTCGAAACTCCAGTAAATTTGTGTTGGTGGAATGACGTGAAATGAAGCCATGCTGACATGGAGAGATGATCGAAGAGCAAAGGTGTTGCAAATGAGGAGTTATTAATTTGGAATAACTTTGGAATTGCCGACAATTTGGAGATGCCTCTTTAGTTAGCAGCATCGGCCTTTTTTCCCCTTTTTTATGTAAGGGAATCATGAAGATTCCTTCCACTTAAGAGAAAAAAACGAGGTTTCCAAAAATAAGTTGAAAAGTCTAAGAAGAGGTTTGTCAAACATGCCGCGGTGAAGTCATGGTGCGCGATAAGTGGTAAAGATGGTAAGTTATCGACGTTGTGTAATGTTAGCCTTTGCGATCCAGATCCCGTCCAGTGGACATATATGAACATATAAAATTTCGCGGACAAAATGATTTTAATGCAAATAAATTCTAAGGCACCATGCTCTTGTTATTTCACCTCTTCAGAAGCAAGTTGGGAGTCTACCGAAATGAGGACTCCAACCCCCCTTCGCAGAGGTCAATCACGTCTAAAAGTGGTGTACCTAATTGGAAAAAACTATGTAGGTAAAGATCTGCGGTTTTAACCAAGTTTCTGTAAAGGCTATAATATGGGATGCTAAGAAAGAACTTTTAGAATATAGTCTAGGGAGTTTGCTTCAAAGCCCCCTAGTATTATTATAGGTGTTAGTGACGATATTAGTTTTTTGGGTTAGTGGACGAAGAAGAGCTGGAAGGTTGGTCCGTGGTACTGATATTGGGAAGTTTTATCTCCACTGGTGTCTAAACTGAGTATGAAGCGCACAGAGCTGGTCATTGATTTTATGAAAACGGATGAACAACTTTTTGAATCCATTCTTAGTCTGTCTCATGAACGACCTCATTTCGTCTTGGACAGCACGAAAACTATCACAACAATAATGTAAACCAGACCTACGGAAAATGGCATCCGAAACTGAGGCAGTGAACCCGGCACACTTGGCGTGTACGACATTTTCTCATAGCCAGTAATGTATGGTAGGCTGGGATGAGGAGATTGTCTTGTTACAAGACTTCATCGAGCAGACCAGTTTAAATTCCATATTAATAATTAAAAATACAAAAATAATGTATAAAAAGTTAAAAAGCACTATATCTTGAACCACTGTGCCAAATAGGAAGCCGAAGCGGGGGTTTTGAAGAGTGCGAAGGAAAATTTAAGAAATAGAGATAAAACCTCTATTGCACACGGAAGAAGAAAACAAAAGAAGAGGAAGAAGCAGAGGTGAGCTAAGCTTGGAATGGAAATTAAATAAATTCTTAATTCGCGGCTAAACATACCACAGCACACGCGAAGCGATACGGTTTAGGATAAACTGAAATTTCTCAAAGTTCTGTTTTCAAGTTAGTCTCAAGTACCGGTCTACGGCAATATTTATAATAAACGCAGTACGCACAAAAAAACACGACACTTAGGGTTAAGATTAGGGCTCTCCCCGCTTTAGAAGAAGATGCCTTAGCATTCACCTCCGCACCGGCGCATCCCGACTCCGAATGTTGGCATTCTGTAGGGAGCTTCTTCATCCCAGCAACTCCTTGCATGTTGAGGGCCTTGGAATTTGACGGATCGTTGACCCCATTTCCAGACTTTGTTAGGGAGTTCTGTTCTCCACTTGTTTTGTTAGAAGTGTTCAAGTTTTGGACCCACAAGAAGGCGGGAAGGGGTTCGTCCATCATGACATATCCCGCTTGTCATAAAAAGCCTGGTTAATACTGGGTGGTCCCCAGAGTCAGCATATTAGTGTACACAGTTATGGCACGCAATTGCTTGTGTACCAGTTGGCTGACGGCATTTTGACTTAAAATTATTATTCCTTCTGCAAGAATATATTATAAAAACAAGAAAGGAAAGCTAACTTCGGGCATAGCCGAAGTTTATATACCCTTGCAGTTAAAACCGGATATATATCGCAAACATCGGATATAGTTGGCCGATTCTTATGGGAAAAGGAATATATAATCCAATTTATTACAATAAAAAATCTAAAAAAAGTCCCAAGCTTTTATCTTCAAAAATACGAAAGTTGATATTTCTACCAAATACTATTTCAGATCGTTCAGTTATATGGCAGCTATAGGATATAGTCGGCCGATCGTAATGAAATTTGGTAGGTTGGGTCAACTGACCAAGAATAGAATCTGTACTAAGTTTCAGCTTTCTATCTATAAACACGAAAGTTGCTTCATTTTCGATCGTTCAGTTATATGGCAGCTATAAGATGTAGTCAGCCGATCCTTATGAAATTTGGCATGTCCTGATGTTTTATTATTAGGAAATTAGTTTTATTATTAGCGCTAAAAATAGCGCTTGTGTCAAATTTGAACTCTCTAACTCTAAAAACACCAAAGTTATACCATTTCCGATCAATTAGTTATAAGGCAGCTGTAGGATATAGTCGGCCGATCCCGGTCGTTCCGACTTATATACTGCGTGCAAAGGAAAGAAGGATGTGTGCAAAGTTTCAAGTCGATAGCTTTAAAACTGAGAGACTAGTTCGCGTAGAAACAGACAGACAGACGGGCATGCTCATATCAACTCAGGAGGTGATCCTGATCAAGAATATATATACTTTATAGGGTCGGAGATGTCTCCTTCACTGCGTTGCACACTTTTGGAAAAAATTATAATACCCTCTGCAAGGATATAATAAGGATCGTCTAACAAGAAAGAAAAGGTAACTTTGGGCGGACCCAAGTTGATATACCCTTTCAGTTAGACCCGCATATATATCGCAAACATCTGATATAGTTGGCCGATCTTTCTAAGAATATCATAACAAAACCAATTTATTACAATACAAAATCGAAAAAAAGTCTCAATGTCCTATCTGAAAAAATTTGGTATTTTGGTCGGACGATTCTTATGAAATTTTGGAACGTCATAATACACCGCTCTAACTGTAAAAACACCGAAGTTATAGCATTTCCCATCAATCAGTTATATGGTAGCTATAGGATATACTCGGCCGGTCCGTGCCGTTCCGACTTATATACTGCGTGCAAAGAAAAGAAGGGTGTGTGCAAAGTTTCAAGACGATAGCTTTAAAACTGAGACCCTAGTTTGCGTAGAAACAGACAGACAGACGGGCATGCTCATATCAACTCAGGAGGTGATCCTGATCAAGAATATATATACTTTATAGGGTCGGAGATGTCTCCTTCACTGCGTTGCACACTTTTGACCAAAATTATAATACCCTATGCAAGGGTATAAAAAGGACATAGAGCCCCAAAGATAAGTTAGTTCTGAAATTCTAAGCAGTTGTTCTGAAACTCTAAGCAGTTCTGAAACTCTAAGAATCACACTGTATCAAAACCGGAACTCAAATAAAAATATATTTTTTCAAACTATTTTGAACAAGATATTTAATTGGCGCAGTCGGTAGGATGTGTAAAAAAGACCAGTGATCAATCGAGATCGTAGAACATCGTTGAAGTATTGTATGCTAATGCAACTGCAGCAATAATAATAACCGCGAGTGTTAATCGCTATTCACATCCGCAAAAGAACTTAAGTGTTAATTTCTATTTGTAGCCCACTTTTTAAAGTGTGACTGCTACCAAAAAATATACAAAACACAAAAATTTAAAATAAATTAGTAGCCCGCTTTCATAGTGTGACTGCTACCGAAAATATACAAAACACAAAAACTTAAAATAAATTAGTAGCCCGCTTTCTTAGTGTGACCGCTACCGAAATAAATAAGAAATACAAACATTACAATGGCTGAACCAGTGGCACAAATCCAGTTACTCTCCGAGCTACACCTTAATCAGGCTTTAAGCCAGATTAGGCAAGTTCCCAATTTTAATGGAAGCACCAGGGAATTAAGTGCATTCATCAGACGGATCGAATGCATTTTAAATTTGTATCCATCAACTGATGCGCTTCAAATAGCTGTATTCTTCAGTGCAATTGAGATGCAATTATCAGAAGATTTGTCAGCGAGTGTCCCAGCTATCAGCAGCAACCAATTGGCCCGAGTGCTCTCATCGATGAATATAAAACCCAAACCCCATGCGAGGAATTACTAAGTCGACTCAACAATAAAAAATATTTGTCATAACAAACAAATTGTCGTTAGAAAACAATAATTTAATTACAATGATTTATAATAATGCCATGAATAATACTGTAAAAGATTGAATAATGAGAAAACTTCCTGACTGGTTATTCATGACATTAGCAAGGCACGATATAACTACAGTCAGTAAACTTCAACAAGTAGCACAACAAGAAGGTTGTTATGATTCTGGTTCTGATAAAGTTAAATTACAACATAATTCAAATCAAAACGAAAAAGATAGAAGAAATTATCAAAAAAAATAATAATTTCCAAAGAAATAATTCCTTTTATAATAATAATAATCAACAAAGTTATAATCAGCAAAGTAACTATAGACAACCAAATAATTTCAATCAACAAAAATTTCGACAGGAATTGCAGCAAAACTTAAATCAAGGTAGAGCTCAGAATCCTATGAATTATCAACAGCCAACATCTTCTTTTCAAGGTACTAATTTTAACAAACCAGTGAAAAGACCAGAAGAAAAACAGCGAATATTCAAACCATCAATCTAAAATGGAAATCGAAAATTTTCATCAAATAGCCTCGGATCCAATAGAAGAAAGAGAAATCCTTACATCAGAATAACTATTAACAATCGCCCATTTAAATGTGTAATAGATACAGGAAGTTCAATCAACTTAATAAAAGAAAATTATTATAATTTCCCACAAACATTAAAAACGTCAGAAGTGTACACAATTAATGGTGTAATTAAATTAAATAAGTCTGTAAATTTCAAATCAAGTTAACTTTGTCTGATCGACCAACTATTTTGGGTTTCATCAAATTCAAATGGATGAAAATTCTATTTCAAAAATAGGTTTTTCAACTAAAAATGGACATTACGAATACACACGAATGCCATTTAGTCTGAAAAATGCCTGCAACTTTCCAACGTTGTATGAACATTTTATAAGAAGATTCAATATACCAGCATTGCCTCGTTTATATGGATGACATAATTATATTTTCTACTCATTAGAGGAACACATATTGTCTATAAAAAAGGTGTTTTCAAAACTTCGAGAAGCTTATCTTAAACTTCAACTTGACAAATGTGAGTTTATGAAAAAGGAAACCGAATTCCTTGGGCATATAATAACAACAGAGGGAATAAAGCCAAACCCCCAAAAAAATTGAGGCAATATAAAAATTTCCAATACCAAAACCAAAAAAAGAAATAGAATTATTTTTAGGTCTCTGTGGATTTTATAGAAAATGCTAAAATTGCAAAACCCATGACAGTAAACTTAAAGAAGGGTTCAACTATAAATTTAACAGATAAAGAATATTTAGAAGCATTTGAGAAATAAAAAACTTTTCATTACATCAGACCCAATTTTAATTTACCCTAACTTTGAAAATTTATTTTCTTTAACAACAGATGCTAGCAATGTCGCCCTGGGCGCAGTATTATCACAAAATCATAAACCTATTTGTTATGCTAGTAGAACTCTTAATAAACATGACATGAATTATTCAGCAATAGAAAAAGAGCTTAAGGCTATAGTCTGGGCCACTAAATATTTTAGGTCTTATCTCTTTGGTAGAAAATTCGTTCATAATTTAAAAGGCTTCATAATATAAAAGAACCAAATATGAAACTATAAAAATGGAGAATAAAACAAGATAGGAAAGCTAACTTCGGGCGGAGCCGAAGTTTATATACCCTTGCAGTTAAAACCGGATATATATCGCAAACATCGGATGTAGTTGGCTGATCCTTATGAGAATATGATAATATAACCCAATTTATTATAATACGAACTCTACAAAAAGTCCCAAATTTCTATCTTCAAAATTACCAAAGTTGGTATTTCTACCAAAGACAATTTCCGATCGTTCAGTTATATGGCAGCAGTAAGATATAGTCGGCCGATCGTTATGAAATTTGGTAGGCCGGATTAACTGACCAAAAATATAATCTGTACCAAGTTCCAGCTTTCTATCTTCAAAAACACGAAAGTTGGGTCATTTCCGATCGTTCAGTTATATGGCAGCTATAGGATATAGTCGGCCGATCTTGCCAAAAATAGCTCTCATGTCAAATTTGAACTCTCTAACTTTAAAAACACCAAAGTTATACCATTTCCGATCAATCAGTTATATGGCAGCTATAGGATATAGTCGGCCGATCCGGGCCGTTCCGACTTATATACTGCGTGCAAAGGAAAGAAGGATGTGTGCAAAGTTTCAAATCGATAGCTTTAAAACTGAGAGACTAGTTCGCGTAGAAACAGACAGACAGACTGACGGACTGACGGACAGACGGACATGCTCATATCAACTCAGGAGGTGATCCTGATCAAGAATATATATACTTTATAGGGTCGGAGATGTCTCCTTCACTGCGTTGCACACTTTTGACCAAAATTATAATACCCTCTGCAAGGGTATAATTAAACGAGTTTGACTTCACTATTAAATATTTTCCGGGAAAGGAAAACCAGGTAGCTGATGCTCTGTCAAGGGTAAAGCTAGAAGAAAAATTTTTAGGAGAATCACCGGATAGTACCCAGTCATTACCCACAATAGCAACAGTACATAGTGCACAAGAAGACAATCAGAATTATATTGAAATAACGGAAAGACCTTTAAACTATTACAAGAGACCAATTGAATTTCATAGAGGAAATTCAAATGAAGTTCAATTGACTCAATACCCACGAATATGCAAAAGAATTAATTAAAGAACATTTATACTCCAAAAAAAGTGTTATCTATTTTCCTTGTGAAATGGACTTCATAATATATCAAAATGCTTATATAGAGTTTATCAGCCCAAATAACTTAGCCAAAGTTATGAAAACCAGTACAATATAAACACGTAGAATTATTAAATCCAGGAATAGAAAAACAAACAAGCCTTTTTAAAGAAAAAAAAATTTTTTTCATGATTATTAGAGATTTATTCAAAATATTATAAATGAGTGTGAAATTTGTAACCTTGCTTAACAAAATTTACATTTGAATTAACCCCAGAAACCTTTAACCCCAGAGAAAAATATGTTATAGATTTTTACATGAATGATAATAAACAATTCTTATCTTGCATTTATCCAAATACGGATAATGAAATGGGTAAACCAAAAGAAATTAAAGCCGACAAAGACTCCGCATTTATGTGCTCAGCATTGCAACTTTGGCTGCAGTCAGAAGATAAACAAGAAAGGAAAGCTAACTTCGGGCGGAGCCGAAGTTTATATACCCTTGCAGTTAAAACCGGATATATATCGCAAACATCGGATATAGTTGGCTGATCCTTATGGGAATAGGAATATATAATCCAATTTATTTCAATACAAAATCTAAAAAAAGTCCCAAACTTCTATCTTCAAAAATACGAAAGTTGATATTTCTACCAAATACCATTTCCGATCGTTCAGTTATATGGCAGCTATGGGATATAGTCGGCCGATCCTAATGAAATTTGGTAAGTTGGATCAACTGGCCAAAAATATAATCTGTATTCAGTTTTAGCTTTCTATCTTCAAAAACACGAAAGTTGGGTCATTTCCGATCGTTCAGTTATATGGCAGCTATAGGATATAGTCGGCCGATCCTTATGAAATTTGGCATGACGTAATGTTTTGCCAAAAATAGCTCACATGTCGAATTTGAACTCTCTAACTCTAAAAACACCAAAGTTATACCATTTCCGATCAATCAGTTATATGGCAGCTATAGGATATAGTCGGCCGATCCGGGCCGTTCCGACTTATATACTGCGTGCAAAGGAAAGAAGGGTGTGTGCAAAGTTTCAAGTCAATAGCTTTAAAACTGAGAGACTAGTTCGCGTAGAAACAGACAGACAGACGGACAGACAGACGGACAGACGGACAGACGGACATGCTCATATCAACTCAGGAGGTGATCCTGATCAAGAATATATATACTTTATAGGGTCGGAGATGTCTCCTTCACTGCGTTGCACACTTTTGACCAAAATTATAATACCCTCTGCAAGGGTATAAAAATGGCGTTTCTGACATAGAGAGATTTCATAAAACTATTAACAAAAAATTAAGAATTATACATATTGAACGGAATCCTAAAATATATTTACTAAATTTGAAACAATTGTTTATATTTATAATCATAAAACAAAACATGGCTCTACAGGCAAAACACCAGCTGACATTTTTATTTTCACCGGAACTCCAAATTATAAAACTCAAGTGAATAAAACCCAGAAAATAAACAAGCTTAATAAAAATCGTCATACATTCGATATTGATACTAGGTATAGACAAGCCCCCTTTGTAAAATCTAAAACAACAAATCCTTTTAGGAAGACAGGCCAAATTACACAAACTGACGAAAAACATTATGTAGAAAAAAATAGAGGTAGAGAAATCACTCACTATAAATCGAAATTCAAAAAGAAGAAGAAAATTAATACCAGCAAATATAATAATTCCAGATTTCCACCGGAAGACAACCCAGCTTAATAAAATTATCTTTTATATAATAACTTTATTATGTCTTATATATCACGCCGTGTGTCAGAACATAGATATCAATCCAATCCAAGCAAAAAATGGATACTTAATTTTCCAAACAGGTAACATAGATCTGCCCACTAATTATGAATATCATTGTCTCACAGTCAATTTAACCAAAACTGAAAAAACTTATAAAAGTCTAATGGAACAAACACGTGAATTTGAACATTTGGATCAAATTCAATATCTAAAAGAAAAATTAAAAAGAGAAATGAACGGAATCAAAATTGCTCAACAAAACAAAAGAGGACTTTCAAATTTCGTAGGTACCTTTTATAAATATTTATTTGGCACATTGGATCAACAAGATAGGGAAGAATTAGAATCAAAAATTGATAATTTGTCCGAAAATAGTATACAGATCAACGAATTAAATAAAGTAATTGATGCAATTAATAAAGGAATAGAAATAGTCAATCGTTTAAATAAAAACGAAAACCAAAGGTTAGCAATCCTTATTTTCAATTTACAAGAATTTACAGAATACGTAAAAGACAGTGAATTAGGAATACCATTTACAAGATTAGGCGAATTTAACAATCCTAGTTAGCAATCCTTATTTTCAATTTACAAGAATTTTCAGAATACGTAGAAGACATTGAATTAGGAATACCATTTACAAGATTAGGCGAATATAACCCAAAGCTCCTAAAACATGACCCGCTTAAACATATTGATTCAGAAAAATTTTTAAATTTCAAAACATCTACTGGGTTACAAGTTAATACTAACGAAATATTGATAATTTCTCATATTCCTCGTACTATTTTTAAAACCCCCATTTATAAAATTTAACCGTATCCGGATCAGAATCAGAATATAATAACCAAAACATTACATGATAAATATTTCATAAAAAATCAGCAAGTCTTTAAAGAAAAAACAAAAGAAATAGTAAATAATAAATGTCTGTATTTGGTCTCTTAAGACAAACAAATACAGAATGTAGATATACAAAAATGTACAAGAACTTCAAATTAAATTATATAGAACCCAACATTATAATAACATGGAATTTGTCAAATACTTTGTTAAATCAGAGTTGTATAAATAAAGGTCTAATAGCATAAGGAAACAATATAATAAAAGCATTCAACTGTTCTATACAAATAGAAGATGTAATAATAACAAATACTATGCAATAATAAATACGATTACACCCGAACTATTTATTTAAATAACAACACAACTAAACTTGAACTTTTATCCCATATCGTAGCCAAAGAAATATTTCAAAACCATTCAAAACAATATATTTAACAACCCAAACAATTTTATTAATACTATTAGCAATAATAATTATTATTATAATTATATATTTGATTTATAAATTTAAGAACATCCCAAAAAGGATAATAATTAATTATAAACAAGAAAAGAAAGCTAACTTCGGGCGGAGCCGAAGTTTATATACCCTTGCAGCTAAAACCGGATATATATCGCAAACATCGGATATAGTTGGCCGATCCTTATGGGAATAGGAATATATAATCCAATTTATTACAATACAAAATCTAAAAAAAGTGCCAAACTTCTATCTTCAAAAATACGAAAGTTGATATTTCTACCAAATACCATTTCCGATCGTTCAGTTATATGGCAGCTATGGGATATAGTCGCCCGATCCTAATGAAATTTGGTAGGTTGGATCAACTGACTAAAAATAGAATCTGTATTAAATTCCAGCTTTCTATCTTCAAAAACACGAAAGTTGGGTCATTTCCGATCGTTCAGTTATATGGCAGCTATAGGATATAGTCGGCCGATCCGGGCCGTTCCGACTTATATACTGCGTGCAAAGGAAAGAAGGGTGTGTGCAAAGTTTCAAGTCAATAGCTTTAAAACTGAGAGACTAGTTCGCGTAGAAACAGACAGACAGACGGACAGACAGACGGACAGACGGACAGACGGACATGCTCATATCAACTCAGGAGGTGATCCTGATCAAGAATATATATACTTTATAGGGTCGGAGATGTCTCCTTCACTGCGTTGCACACTTTTGACCAAAATTATAATACCCTCTGCAAGGGTATAAAAACAAACAGACTTCATAAGTATTACGAGAAAAAATAATACTATTTCGATATATCAATGTCAAAAAAATTGTCGATATATCAAGATGCCAAAAAAATTCCAAATCTTTCTCTTCTAAGATATGTATATATATTTATACTATAAATAATATATATTTTATATTTTTTGAATTTTATGACATTAAATTCTTTGCAAATTTATAATCAACAAGAAAGCAAAGCTAACTTCGGGCGGAGCCGAAGTTGATATACCCTTGCAGCTAAAACCGGATATATATCGCAAACATCGGATATAGTTGGCCGATCCTTATGATTACATCATAATAAAACCAATTAATTACAATAAAAAATGTAAAAAAAGTCCCAAGCTTCTATCTTCAAAAATACGAAAGTTGATATTTCTACCAAATACCATTTCCGATCGTTCAGTTATATGTCAGCTATAAGATATAGTCAACCGATCGTTATGAAATTTGGTAGATCGGATTAACTGACCAAACATAGAATGTGTACCAAGTGCCAGCTTTCTATCTTCAAAAACACGAAAGTTGGGTCATTTCCGATCGTTCAGTTATATGGCAGCTATAGGATATAGTCGGCCGATCCTAATGAAATTGTGTAGGTCGGATTAACTGACCAAAAATATAATCTGTACCAAGTTCCAGCTTTCTATCTTCAAAAACACGAAAGTTGGGTCATTTCCGATCGTTCAGTTATATGGCAGCTATAGGATATAGTCGGCCGATCCTTATGAAATTTGGCATGTCGTAATATTTTGCTAAAAATAGCTCTCATGTTAAATTTGAACTCTCTAACTCCAAAAACACCAAAGTTATACCATTTCCGATCAATCAGTTATATGGCAGCTATAGGATATAGTCGGCCGATCCCGGCCGTTCCGACTTATATACTGCGTGCAAAGGAAAGAAGGGTGTGTGCAAAGTTTCAAGACGATAGCTTTAAAACTGAGAGACTATTTTGCGTAGAAACAGACAGACGGACAGACAGACGGACAGACGGACATGCTCATATCAACTCAGGAGGTGATCCTGATCAAGAATATATATACTTTATTGGGTCGTAGATGTCTCCTTCACTGCGTTGTACACTTTTGACCAAAATTATAATACCCTCTGCAAGGGTATAATGAACAAAATAATAAACTGCAAATCTTTCTATAATAATTAAGCAGGCCAATGTTTACAAATTTACACTGCTAATAGATACGACCGCTAAAATAGTTCGCAAGAGTTTTATCGCCGTGTAGCGAAAACAAGGTGTCCATTATGTCACCGGAAAAATTACTGCAGCCGCCTTTCGACTCCAAAATTTGATGAATATGATTCCGGCCGATTCTATCAGATTTATTCCGGTCGAATATCGCTGCATTCTTTAGATCCTCAATTAAACTAGTCGATTACATAATGTCGTCGTAGTCAATTACATAATCTAGCACTCGTAGATTACGTCATCTCGTACTAGCCGATTGCATTGCTCGGTGTTAGCCGCACTGGCACGTGGCACTGGGGAAAATATTTCTTTAAAGACAACTGGCATTAAAATCACTAAATCACTATTTCACTGATATCGACAGCTAATTCCGCTGTGATTGAATAAATTCTTCCTTAGATTTAATTTTAATAAAAACGTGTTTACTTTTTATAAATTTGGGCCTAATAATGCCGTCTTACCTCTTAAGTGAATGCAAGTTAATGTCTAAGCTTCGCTATGCAAATCTAGCCCTAACTATGCTAGAATGAAAAGCTCTAAAAAGCTCTTTTACATAACTGATGCTGCACTATTATCTTGATATGCAAAAACCCAATAGATAAGAATCGCGTGATATTTTTCGTTCACTTATCCAAGGTGACCGGAGAATAATAGATACAACACTTTAGCTTTTAAAAAGATCTTAATTTCTATGTTTCCGTGTGATATGAATGCCCTGTTGGAAATTCACACACTACACCACAGTTAATACCACAAAAATCTTATTCGCAGGGGTCATTCGCAACTGAAATTACTAATATTAACCAAAAGAAACTATTTTTTATTTCCTACTTGTATGTCCTTTAAATGATAAGTTCCTAATATTTTTCCTGCCTCATTTACCAATTCATAATAAGAACGTCCTACTTTCTTTTTTACTTTGGCTTTTATAAAAAAAAAGGTTCTAACTTAGCGTTAAACTTCTTGCAGGCGTTACTTTGCGCGAAATGGCGAGCAAAGACTTCATCACCGCTTTTAAATTCTATTGATCTACTTCTTAAATTATAATTTTTGGCGTTTGTTTCATGTGCCAAAGATATGTTATTCTTAGCTTTATTGCGAATACACTGCAAAGCATCGGAACGCTGTATTTCCGCATTATCTTTTAAGAGGTTTAAATTTCTTAACAGTTTATAGTCTTTTCCGTGAAGAACCATATTCTGACCGAAGGTCATAAAATAAGGCGAAAATCTAGTGTTTTGATGGATACTGGCTCTAAGCGCTGAGCTTATCTCCGGCAGATGTTTATCCCAATTGAAATGATCCGAACCTATATATGCGCGTATAGGGGAGAGAACGGATCGGTTCAGGCGTTCGCTGGCGTTAGCCTGTGGCGAATAGATAGCTGTACAAATATGCTTCGTTCCAAACCGGGTCAAAAATGATTTGAATTCGGACAATCGGAACTGCGAGCCATTATCAGTTAATATTGTCTCGGGAACCCCGAAAGTATAAAATACTGAGGTTTCGAGAAATTCACAGATTCTGCTCTAAGTGAACTTTTTGATCGGATGCAAAAAGTGGAACTTAGTATAATGATCGACTATAACTAGTATGCCGATATTTCCTCTTTTGGATCTTGGATAAGGGCCTAATAAATCCATGTACAATTTTTGAAAGGGTCTATCTGATGTCATCGGCTTTCCCATTGGAGGTTTCAGCACCGAATTTGGACTTTTCGTGGTACGACATACGGAACAATTCAAAACGTAATCCCGTATTTGGGTTACCATTCCTGGCCAAAAGAAAAATCTTTTAAGATTTCCTATCATTTTTCCGATTCCGCAGTGAGCTGCATCCGGGGGAACAAGTGCTCTGTATTAAATACCTGGTCTTAGTTTTGAAGGTACCCATAGTTTCCATGAATTCATTTCTTGGACAACGTCACCTGTTGCCTGCTCTTCTCTTTTATAAACAAAATTGTCTACGATCTTAAGATCCGGTAACCTGGACTGGTTTCGCAGAATTATCGAGACAATATTTATATGTGTCAAAAATGATACCATTTCTTGGAAGTTGTACCGAAAAAATTGCGTCAAAGTCCGAAAAACACGACAAAAATTCAAAAATGTCAGTTTATTGCGTAAAAATTGTATCCTTTTTGTTGAAATAAATTATAGATCTATTTTTTTTCAAAAGCTACAACATTTAACCATTGAAAAAAGTTGGAAATTTTTAAATCGGTTTAAAATTACGCGCTTAAGGGAATTCTAAAAAGCAAAAAAGTCCCGAAAAACCGTTTTTTCTAAATAAATCAAGATTTTGAGGGTGTTAGAAAAATTTTAAACACTGTTTCATACTATATTCGCCTAATGAACAATTCCTACTAGGTCTCTTCAAAAGTTCCAAATCACTGTCGCACTGTGTAATTGTCTACAAAGCGTCTGTACCATCCTGTTAAACCTAAGAAACGTCGAAGCTGTTTGACAGAAGTGGGTACGTGAAATTCATTTATAGATCTTATTTTGTCAGTGTCTGTTTTAAGTTGACCATATCCGATAATTAATCCTAAATATTTTATTTCGCACATGCAAAAATTTGACTTTAGACATAGAGCTACTTTTTGAAGAAGCTGCATATGCGACTTAAAGTCTTAAGATAGGATAAGGAGATCGTCCAAATAAACAAAAACTCTTGTATGCAAATGAGCCGGAATCACAGAGTCCGTTAATCTACAAAGTGTCTGGGGTGCATTGCACAGGCCAAATGATATGACTTTATATTGATATAAGGGCCTGTTCGGAACTGTGAACGCGGTATACTGCCGAGACTTTTGTTTCAGAGGAAGCGGTAAGCGGCTTAAAATGCCGTCAATATGTGGTAGGGGATAGGCGTCTTTTATAGTTACTTTATTGACCACTCTGGATTGGAGGCACAGCCGAATCTTTTCTCCACGTGTTACAATAACACTATTACTACTCCACGTGCTTTTCGATTCCTCTATGATACCAAAATCCAACATCGTATCTACTTCCTCAAACATCAATTTCTCAATGGCGGGTGATATTGGCCAATTTCTTTGTTTTACGGGCTTCGCATCGCCTACATCGATAGCGCGCTCAATGAGATGAGTGCGCCCCAAGCCTTCTTTATAAAATTATGGGAATCTTCGAATGACCTTATCGAGGATGCCTTGTTGTGCGGGTGACAAAAGTTGCATCTTCGGATTGTCGTTTTCTTCATCCTTATCAATATTTATTTCGGAAATCTTAGGACTGATGAGGCTGTAGACCAAGTTAAAGAATTTCCAGAAATCAATTCCTAAAAAAAATATCCTGGGTTAATGTTGGGATAACGTAGAAATCAATAGGCTTTGTTTTACCACGTTAAGAAATGTTAGTCACATATTTTCCTACCACGGGACATTTATTTTTATTAGCCGAATATTATTTTTTCGAATATTTCCCGAACATTTATTAAGATTGTGATTGCTCATAATTTCGGTAGCTGCGTTTCCACCTAAACAACTTACGGATGCTCCCGAATCTAGCAATGCAACATAATTCTTCTCTCCTTTAATGATGTCGGTATATAACCTATCATCAGAGTTACAAAATATAGAGGAAACTAACTTTCTCCTGGTATTGTTAATATTTCTCCAAAATTATTTCAATCAAGCGGTCGAGCGTCTGGGTTTTCGTTTGGGCGTCGAATTTTCGTATCCAAATGATCACACAAAAGTTGATAATCCCCTCCTAAGCTTTGTGCTGTAGAAAGTCTTCGACTTGCATGCCGTTTCGAGCACCATCGAATTTAATGCGCCAGCCTTGTATAATGCTTGCGACTTTTTCAGGGGAAATAATGGAAGCTCTGGAGTTTCCAACAGATGTCTCACTGTTATGACTGATATTTCTGTGTATGGGTGGTAGTTGAGCTTGGTAGTCATTAAAGCATTGGGGGACGCTGGGTGACCTTGGGTCCTGTTACCTTGACTCGATATTAAAAGAAGTCATTTTGACTTTTACTTTTAGAGCTTGCTCTATTGATGTGTCAATAATCTTGGATATATTCTGTAACATGCTATTTTGTTGAGCTTGTATACAAGAATGTACTAGGTCTGTTATGTCGGTTCTGGCTAACCCTTCTCGATTGTTATCACACTCAATGAGTTGGTCATATACCTGTCCTTTACGTTGCGTAGACCTTGGCTGTACCCCTCTTCTTGGTATAGCACCTTTCCCTCTGTTACTGGGATTACCTCTGCACAGTGGTTCCGCCAGAGGCCAAAAATAAAAAAAAGTGATAACGACGAATAGAAAAAACTTTCAAGCAAATTGACCTTAAAATGTTCATACTTCTTGATGGCAACCCGGTTTTGTATGGAAATCTAACGGACTTTATAAAAATATAATGCAAAGCGTGATTATGTAAACATTTTTGCAGCACAGCTGTACTACGTAAAACGTAAAAAAATTGAAAATCGGCCTAAAATTACGCGTTCAGGAATTTTGAAGAGCAAAACACTTTCGAAAAACCGATTTTCCGAAATAAATCAAGATTTAAGGGTGTATGAAAAATTTCAAACATGGTTTTATACTATACTCGACCTAATGAACAATTCCTACTAGGTCTCTTCAAAAGTTCCAAATCAAAAGTTTCGAAGTCGCACTGTGTAGTCTAACGCATCTTTTTATTTCTTCAAGGTCAAACTTGTCCAGCAGAGCCCCTGTGCTTGTATTGTGTGTTTGTCTTCGTCTTTACTTGTGGTTTACATTGTGTATAAAAACTTCGTAATATTTAAAAATTTTTGTTTTAAACTTTTAAAAAAATTAAATTAAGAAAAAATAAATAAAATTTATAAATAAAAAATAAAATTTCTAATACCTACAGAACTATGTGTTCAAAAGAGAAAAATATTCGTTGAGCATAGCTTTTAAGCAATTAAAAGCATAGCAATGAACTATGGTAGATGGAAAAATTTGTAACGCTTTAAGTGAATCGCACTCCACTAAATGTTATGTTTGCAAAGCAAAGCCAACGGAGATGAACAATTTGAATAAATGTTTGGACAAAAAGGTATCAACAAAATATTTCGAGTTTGGCTTATCTCCACAGCATGCAAAAATAAGATTCTTTGAATACTTTCTTCACCTTTCTTATAAGGAACATCCAACGATGGCAATGTAGCGAGAAAATTTTTTTCGAATCCTCGGTTGTCTGCAGAAATTACAGGCCTTAATGAAAATTTGATTCATCGTTGTTCCACCTTACTGCAAACTTTGGCATCGGGACACAAATTCAACGTACACAAATTTAATGAATATGCCCTTCGATACTGCCAAAGGGTTAATAAAGGAGTATCCCTGGTACTATTTGCCTGCGACGGTTCACAAGGTGCTTATTTACGGATCTGCTATTATAGAGCATGCAATGGTTTTAATTGGAGAGCTATCAGAGGAAGCTGCAGAGGCGAACAACAAAGAAATAAAGAAATGCAGACTGAATCATACCCGCAAATTGTCACGAATACTTACAAATACAGACATATTGAATTATTTGCTTTTACGGTCTGACCCATACACATATTATTGGGCAGAGAAATATTGAAAAAAGGACAATTTAAAATTATTTCTCTCAGTTAATAGTTTGCTTGAGGAGACATCCTAAAATTTTTGTATAATTTTGAAGTTACAAGCATTGTAAATTTTTTTTTTGTACTTAAATGGCTCATAAATAGTTATTGTTAAATTATTTCTTAAATTTAATTGTTAGGTGCTCATTGATTGGCGGATTTATTCAACTTCAAACACTATTTACAAAGCTTGGTAAAACTTTCAGCCCTCTTATGCCATTAAAGCATTTTTGGCCGCGCTTCCATACA
The DNA here is from genome assembly GCA_018153235.1 of Drosophila malerkotliana malerkotliana. NCBI lineage: Eukaryota > Metazoa > Arthropoda > Insecta > Diptera > Drosophilidae > Drosophila > Drosophila malerkotliana. The sequence continues at coordinate 2,943,201 of JAECXV010000087.1, read as the reverse complement.
AGCGGAACCACTGTGCTCTGGTTGGTTTAACGCTAGGATCTAAGGTTTCTCCTACGGTTTCTGCCTCGTTCAATTCAATCATTAATTACTGTTTGCGAGAGAAAGCCGGTTTACCGAGCAGCTACTATTGCAAACGGGACAAATTGCTTTTACTTGTAAAAGTGACATTAAACAGCTGTAATGAAATTTATGACTACATGGAGTCGTTGCTAACATCTCATTTAAAGTCATAGGTTCGCCACAGGTGGAACATATAGTTTCTCCTACGCTTTTAGCCAGATTCTCTAAACTGTGTCTTAGTCCCATGGTGAAATACTAAATTATTTCTAAATACTAAATCCGATATACAAATGATAAAATTTAAAAAAAAAACTATAGAATTAGAAATATAATAATAAAAAAAAATCAAAAATCAAAAAAAAAAAAAAAAATCAAAATCAGAAATAAAAAAAATTAAATCCGCAACCAAAACTTCAAAACTTCTAAAACATTTAACTGACTAAATCTCTCTTTCTCTGATTCTATTTGGGGATACACTTTTAAATTACTGACTCGTATAACTTCCGATAAAATGTACATCCGGTTGTATCCATCCAAATGTACAAGAGCTAAAGTTCCTCCAGCGTCTTGCAGCTTCTAACCAGGATCTATTATTCGGACCTGATACGTCTGAAGTTATTAAGTTTGGTGAGGTCTGGTTATGCACAGCAGACGCTCTGGTCGATCAGTCCAATCTGCTGAACTGTAGTCGCAATTCCGAGAGACGAACCGCTTATGAATTCCGTTACCCTCCAATTTGGACAGACTTCATAAGTATTACGAGAAAAAAAATTCTATTTCAATATATCGTCTTACGGGTCAAGATGCCAAAAAAATTCCAAATCTTTCTCTTCTAAAATAATCGCAACTTATATATATATATATAAATGTATATTAATTTATACTAAAATAAACAAGAAAATGAAAATACTAATTATTTGAATTTTGTGACATTAAATTATTTGCAAATTTATAATTAAAAATAAAGAATGGTACAAAAAAAGTTTTCTTTCGTGGAAAACTCCATAATAAAATGAACAAAATAATAAACTGCAAATCTTTCTATAATAATTAATTAGGACAATGTTTATAAATTTACACTGCTAATAGATACAACCGTAAACATAGTTCGCAGGAGTTTTCTCTCCGTGTAGCGAAAACAAGGTGTCTATTATGTCACCGGAAAAATTACTGCAGCCGCCTGTCGGCTCCAAAATTTGATGAAACTGATTCCATCCGATTCTATCGGATTTATTTCGGTCGAATATCGCTGCAGCTACTAACTACTGCCGCAGCTAGAAGGATGAAAAGGAAAAATAACTGTCGAAATCTGTCTTTAAGATTATCACATCTTAGGGATAGATTCCAAACTGTTTTCTCGGAGGTATAAGAATAGATCCAAATACGTTATAAAAATTAACCCGAGCATCAGGGCTCAATTTTTAATGCGTCCAGAAAAAATGAATCCTGTTGAAACTGGGGGAAAGGAAGATTTGTTTTTTTTGTATCTGAAGGGTCTAATGTGTCGCAGTTTTTTATTTTTAAGGTAAGCCCGGCATCCACCTATGGTGGACCAAGCCAAGCATTCATTTTTTCCAGCTCCAATAATTAGAGTAAACTCAAAAATATAGGTTGTTAGGTAAATACGGTTTTCGGTCTTCCCAAATACGGCTTTCGGTCCCTTCACTGGGACCGATCCACTTCTCTTGCCCGTTTCAGGGTCTCTGAGACTAGCAGTTCGCCCCAAATGAAACTTGGATCAATTTTTGTAATAATGTCGACGCATTTCCGCGAAAGTATCGTATGTTGAAAAATCCAATTTTACAGGAGAAGCTTTTTTTTTTATTTCATCTCTTACAAACAATAAGCAAAATCATAAGATGTTTAAGCGATTAGAAAAATATTTATTGTATTTCTTTATTTTTGTGCATTTGAAGTATTTCCATGCAAAAAATTTGTATGGACATACGATAATTTCGCGCGCAGATTGAAAAGCACTGTAACATACGAAAAAATTGAAACTTAATTTTTATCGCAACTATAGGGTTTTCAGTTATAATATTTCACAGGGTAGTAAGACATTAGGTGCCTAACAATTTTTCATTCAAATCTCAATTTCGAAAAAAGGCGACTTACGATACTTTCGCGGAAATGCGTCGATGTATTCTTTCTTCCGATTTGGATTATGTCTTATATTATAATTAATTAATTAGATAATTATATAGCTTGAAAAGTATCTTCAAATAATTTTCTCCATCTGTCGTTTTTTTCGAAAAAATATTGGCATCACTGGTGGGCACCCCTGATTTAAAACAAGTGGGGACGGGTATGGTCGAGTTCCCGACTATATTTGTTTAACCTACCATTATATTATATTAGTTAATTGTATATTAGTTTAATTGGGCGTGGCCCAATTTTAAGAAGTATATATTATAGTATTTTCGTTTTTTTCGTGTTTTTACAATTTTGACGTTTTGTTATCAAGAAAGTGTAATAGATATTAAACAAAACATAGCTTTATAAGTTACTAGCGACCCCGGCAAACGTTTTTTTGGCCTTTTTTGTTTTTTATAAGGGCTAGCTGTTTTTTCTTAATTTATTTTGGGTAATAAATGTTTTTCAGTATTTCAAGTACATCCAGTATTTTCACGTACAGCAAAATTCCCCTCGCCAATATCTAACAGTTGTTCAAGGATGGATCCTGAAGCATTTGATCGCGCATATTCTTGGTCAGTTCTTTTTCAACATTACGCCACAGTTGCGATGATTTTAAGCAAGCATTTAAGCATTTTAATTCATCAGCGTACGTTAACCGTGAACCCCTGGAAGGAGTAACAAAGGGCCATAAAATAGTTTATCATTGTTCCTTATATCTCTAAATGACCAATCCAATTCCCCAAGCGAATTTTTACGTCCTATAGTGCATTCATCCAAAGTATGGGCACTATGCCCATAGACGATTGTTTTTATGTTGCACACTGCATCTGGATTATTTTGAATGTTCAATGACAGCTTAAGTGCTGAATGAGCTGTTATGCCTCCATCTAATAAGGTTGCTGCAACGCCAGAAGATGCAATGGCCAATGCGTTGCCATTTTTTTTTAATCGTAACTCGGCAGGAAGAAGCGAAATAAGGAATGTTCACTTTGGAACTTTCAATTTGAATGTTCACAATAATCACTTTGGAATAAGCAGAATTTTCAACATCAGGCTCTTACTGGAATGCTAGTCGAAGAAATTGCCCAGATGTGAATCCTCGATAAACTTGTTGCCGTTGTTAGTTAATTCTTCTTCTAACTATTAATCTGAGCGCTTCTCTTCTTTGAAAAGTGGTCTTTGTTGATTATGTTCATCTCGTGCATCTTTCGATTGTGATTCACGTAACTGCGCCATGCTTACACGAGCCTTTTCATTACCTTTATAAATTTGTTCTCCTAATCTCGTATTCTTCTAGAATTGAGCTCTAGAAGCTCTAGAATTGACTGTTTGATGACTACAATTGGCTCAATTGCGTTTTCTTGGCATTGGTGACTGTAGATAAGTATGCGGCGGACCCCTAATTCAGGGGCATATGACACACACATAAATGTACAATACGTTACGCTCACAGCCTACTTATTGTTATTCATTACTATAAAAGCAGCCATTTCGGAGGAGTATAATTCCCGTTGTCGAACGGGATGAAAAGTATCCTATGTCCGTCTCCTGGCTCTAAGCTACCTCCCCACCAATTTTCAGCCAAATCTGTTTTGCCGTTCTTGAGTTATAAGTGGTGTAACTAACACGACTTTCTTTTATATATATAGAATATCCATCTTCTCCTTGCCAAAACATCAGTGGGTATTGCAATGCGTCATATGATCGATGAGTTTCCGATATTTGATGCACTTGCCCAGTATCGCGACGTGTAAGCACAATATCGCGTTTTTCCAATTGTTCACCAACAATCAGGATGGCAACTTCGTCTACTGTTGGAGCATTAAATGTGCGTTCGTGTGTTCCAGATGGTCGTTTATCTGCTTTGATGACAACTTTATAGTCATCATTTGGCATGCGCTCTAAAGCACTCTTAAACAACCTGACCAACGCATGATGTTCATGAAGCAGACACTGCAAGTCTTGAAGAATTGCTCGCTTCATTCCTGCATTGATCCCTAGGCGTCGATCAAGTTGTTCTTCCATGTTGCCCATGAAATATATTTGTAAAAATTTATTCTGTGTATCTTCGAAAGGTAGTAATGATCCAATTCGATGGTGAATCTGTCCTTGTATCTACAAAATAAAAACCAGATTCTTTAACTACATTCTATGTAAGTACAAAAATAAATACCTTAAATGTCGGATTAAAACCTTCTTCGATAATGTCTGCCCCAAATGAATTTGGAAACAACTATTGTATTTTCGAGTATTTGCAAGAAAGTGGCGTGATTCTTGTGTTTCGCCGCAAAGCAACTTTAATGCACCACAATACTCGCAAACAACGTCCATTTGCCCAATGCAAACGCTAGGATGCAAGATGTAATCATTGCTGCAATCGTATCGAAACGCAGCTCGATTCAAATCAGCTAAATATCTTGTTCTGCGTCGCAAATTAAAATCTATTTGAGAAGCACGAAGTCGAGCCATACTATTGCGGCGCTGTTCACGTGCAATTTCTTGTTCTTCTTCAGTCCTTTCATAAGCAGTATTTTGTATTCTTCTTGCATTACGACTTTGTCGGGAAAGATTCGATCGTCTTGGTCGCGGCATTATTAATTAACATTTATTAACATTTTGACGCTAGAACAGATTTGAGTGAAAATTGGTAGGGAGGTAGCTTAGAGCCAAGAGACGGACATAGGATACTTTTTATCCCGTTCGACAGCGTTCCTCCCGTGCCCATACTTTTTTATTTAGGCAGACATCTAAGAAGAAAATGTCAAATGAAAATGTCAAATGTCAAAATGTCAGTTAGAAACGAAGTCAAATTCAAAGTCAGGCTCTCAAATTTAATAACGAACCAAAAGGATTGTGTTGCGCTTCCGGGAAAGTGAAATTGCCTCAACTTGAAGCACCACCAGAGCCTCTGCACTCTCTATTGATATTTGTAAGAAATCAATATTAAAACTATCTATATATATAAAAGAAAGTCGTGTTAGTTACACCACTTATAACTCAAGAACGGCAGAACAGATTTGGCTGAAAATTGGTAGGGAGGTAGCTTAGAGCCAGGAGAAGGACATAGGATACTTTTTGTCCCGTTCGACAGCGTTCCTCCCTGGCCCATACTTTTTTATTTAGGCAGACAGCTAAGAAGAAAATGTCAAATGTCAAAATGTCAGTTACAAACGAAGTCAAATTCATAGTCAGGCTCTCAAATTTAACAACGAACCAAAAAGATTGTGTTGCGCTGAAATCAATATTAAAACTATTTCTATTAAATAAATAATTAACAAGTGGATTGAAGTGAAGTGAAGTTTAATTAATAATGCCGCGACCAAGACGGTCGAATCTTTCCCGACAAAGCCGTAATGCAAGAAGAATACAAAATATTGCATATGAAAGGACTGAAGAAGAACGAGAAATTGCACGTGAACAGCGCCGCAATAGTATGGCTCGACTTCGTGCTTCTCAAATAGATTTCAATTTGCGACGCAGATATTTAGCTGATTTGAATCGAGCTGCGTTTCGATACGATTGCAGCAATGATTACAGCTTGCATCCTAGCGTTTGCATTGGGCAAATGGACGTTGTTTGCGAGTATTGTGGTGCATTAAAGTTTTCCGGAGAAACGCCTGGATTATGCTGCGTTAATGGTAAAGTGAAATTGCCAGTGTTGACTCCGCCACAAGAGCCATTGTATTCATTGCTTTGCGGCGAAACACAAGAATCACGCCACTTTCTTGCAAATACTCGAAAATACAATAGTTGTTTCCAAATGACGTCATTTGGGGCAGACATTATCGAAGAAGGAGGTTTTAATCCGACATTTAAGGTATTTATTTTTGTACTTACATAGAATGTAGTTAAAGAATCTGGTTTTTATTTTGTAGATACAAGGACAGTATATATATAAAAGAAAGTCGTGTTATATGTTACACCACTTATAAATCAAGAACGGTAGAACAGATTTGAGTGAAAATTGGTAGGGAGGTAGCTTAGAGCCAGGAGAAGGACATAGGATACTTTTTGCCCCGTTCGACAGCGTTCCTCCCGTGCCCATACTTTTTTATTTAGGCAGACAGCAAAGAAGAAAATGTCAAATGAAAATGTCAAATGTCAAACTACAAGAAAGTTAGCTCAATGAATTATTATGCATATCGTTTGATGATTCGTCAAAATGCTGACAACTATTTGCTGCGGTTTCGTCGATTGTTTCAGCAGTATTGCGTTGACATGTATGTAAAAATAGAAACGGAACGTTTAACATTTATTAGGTTGAACCAAGCCAAACTGCGTTCTGAGGAGTACCATTCATTTACGTGATGCAGTTAGTACTGAAGGAAATACAGCTAATATTGGTCGATTAACTATTCTGCCGGCGACGTACATTGGTAGCCCACGTCATATGCATGAATATGCACAAGATGCAATGACATATGTTCGTCTTTACGGCCGGCCAGATCTCTTTATTACTTTTACCTGTAATCCAAAATGGATAGAAATTACTCAATTGCTGCTTCCCGGAAAAACATCAAATGATAGACACGACATCACAGCACGTATATTCAGGCAAAAACTCGGTCCCTGATGAACTTTATTGTTAAACAACGCGTCTTTGGAGATACTCGATGCTGGATGTATTCAATCGAATGGCAAAAGCGAGGCCTGCCGCACGCACACATTCTTATTTGGTTAGTGGAAAGGATTCAGCCTGACCAAATAGATGATATCATATGTGCCACGATTCCTGATCATGAAGTCGATCCAGACCTACATGATGTTGTTACTACTAATATGATTCATGTACCATGTGGTGCCATCAACCCCCAATCACCTTGCATGGTCCATGGATCCACGGAAATTAACGGCGGAGACTGTCACTGGCAACGATGGGTATCCGCTGTATCGGCGTCGATCACCAGATGACAACGGTCGAACTGTCACAACGAAAGTGAAAAGAATGGATTTCGTTGTCGATGTGATGTCAAATGTCAAAATGTCAGTTACAAACGAAGTCAAATTCATAGTCAGGCTCTCAAATTTAACAACGAACCAAAAAGATTGTGTTGCGCTGAAATCAATATTAAAACTATTTCTATTAAATAAATAATTAACAAGTGGATTGAAGTGAAGTGAAGTTTAATTAATAATGCCGCGACCAAGACGGTCGAATCTTTCCCGACAAAGCCGTAATGCAAGAAGAATACAAAATATTGCATATGAAAGGACTGAAGAAGAACGAGAAATTGCACGTGAACAGCGCCGCAATAGTATGGCTCGACTTCGTGCTTCTCAAATAGATTTCAATTTGCGACGCAGATATTTAGCTGATTTGAATCGAGCTGCGTTTCGATACGATTGCAGCAATGATTACAGCTTGCATCCTAGCGTTTGCATTGGGCAAATGGACGTTGTTTGCGAGTATTGTGGTGCATTAAAGTTTTCCGGAGAAACGCCTGGATTATGCTGCGTTAATGGTAAAGTGAAATTGCCAGTGTTGACTCCGCCACAAGAGCCATTGTATTCATTGCTTTGCGGCGAAACACAAGAATCACGCCACTTTCTTGCAAATACTCGAAAATACAATAGTTGTTTCCAAATGACGTCATTTGGGGCAGACATTATCGAAGAAGGAGGTTTTAATCCGACATTTAAGGTATTTATTTTTGTACTTACATAGAATGTAGTTAAAGAATCTGGTTTTTATTTTGTAGATACAAGGACAGTATATATATAAAAGAAAGTCGTGTTATATGTTACACCACTTATAAATCAAGAACGGTAGAACAGATTTGAGTGAAAATTGGTAGGGAGGTAGCTTAGAGCCAGGAGAAGGACATAGGATACTTTTTGCCCCGTTCGACAGCGTTCCTCCCGTGCCCATACTTTTTTATTTAGGCAGACAGCAAAGAAGAAAATGTCAAATGAAAATGTCAAATGTCAAACTACAAGAAAGTTAGCTCAATGAATTATTATGCATATCGTTTGATGATTCGTCAAAATGCTGACAACTATTTGCTGCGGTTTCGTCGATTGTTTCAGCAGTATTGCGTTGACATGTATGTAAAAATAGAAACGGAACGTTTAACATTTATTAGGTTGAACCAAGCCAAACTGCGTTCTGAGGAGTACCATTCATTTACGTGATGCAGTTAGTACTGAAGGAAATGCAGCTAATATTGGTCGATTAACTATTCTGCCGGCGACGTACATTGGTAGCCCACGTCATATGCATGAATATGCACAAGATGCAATGACATATGTTCGTCTTTACGGCCGGCCAGATCTCTTTATTACTTTTACCTGTAATCCAAAATGGATAGAAATTACTCAATTGCTGCTTCCCGGAAAAACATCAAATGATAGACACGACATCACAGCACGTATATTCAGGCAAAAAACTCGGTCCCTGATGAACTTTATTGTTAAACAACGCGTCTTTGGAGATACTCGATGCTGGATGTATTCAATCGAATGGCAAAAGCGAGGCCTGCCGCACGCACACATTCTTATTTGGTTAGTGGAAAGGATTCAGCCTGACCAAATAGATGATATAATATGTGCCACGATTCCTGATCATGAAGTCGATCCAGACCTACATGATGTTGTTACTACTAATATGATTCATGTACCATGTGGTGCCATCAACCCCCAATCACCTTGCATGGTCCATGGATCCACGGAAATTAACGGCGGAGACTGTCACTGGCAACGATGGGTATCCGCTGTATCGGCGTCGATCACCAGATGACAACGGTCGAACTGTCACAACGAAAGTGAAAAGAATGGATTTCGTTGTCGACAACAGTTGGATTGTTCCAATTTGTTGTTCCAATACTGCAATTCAGCTAAGTCCATAAAATATATTTGCAAATATGTCACGAAATGCAGTGATATGGCGGTTTTTGGATTGCAATCCTCGAATACCAACGATGAAATTTCACGCTATCAAGTTGGTCGTTATGTGAACTGTAATGAAGCGATTTGGCGTATATTCGCATTTCCCATTCGCGAACGTAATCCTACTGTTATACATTTGGCGGTGCATCTAGAGAATGGTCAACGAGTATATTTCACGGCTTCGAATGCTACGCAACGTGCTGAAACACCTCCAGCAACTACATTGACCAGTTTTTTTGCAATCTGCCAAAGCGATCAGTTTGCACGAACTTTGCTTTACTCGGAGATGCCACGTTATTATACTTGGAATGCTTCATCCAAGAATTTTCAAAGACGGAAGCAAGGTGATGCGGTTTCTGGGTATTCAGATGTGCGTTCTACTGATGCTCTTGGTCGTATGTATACAGTTCATCCAAAGAATGATGAATGTTTCTATTTGCGGTTGTTGCTGGTAAATGTGCGTGGGCCAACTTCATTTGAGACACTACGAACTGTTAATGGTTTAATTATCCCAACATATCGTGCTGCATGTGAAGAATTGAACTTATTAGAAAACGATACCCATTGGGATACGACAATCGCACATTATTCGCTATCATAATTTCGACATGTTTTCCATCAAACCCATGTAACCTGTGGCACAAATACAAGGATAGTCTGTCAGAAGATATTTTACATCAAAGACGTGTCAGTTCCAGAAATCACGATATTGGGATGAATGAGGAGATACATAATAGTGCTTTACTCTTGATCGAAGATATGTGTTACCTCATGTGCGGTAATTTATTAATCAGGTTAGGAATGCCAGCGCCAAATCGTGAAATGAATGACGCATTTAATCGAGAATTGGAACGGGAACGTGAATATGATCACCAGGAATTAGATTTAGTAGCTTAAAGGAATGTACCCCTGTTGAATTACCAACAAAAGGAAGTTTATGATACTTTAATTAAGGCAATCGCTGATGAAAATGGTGGTTTATATTTCCTAGATGCCCCTGTTGGAACTGGCAAGACATTCCTTATGTCATTAGTTTTAGCAACTGTTCGGGCGAGATCAAACATAGCGGTTGCAGTTGCTTCTTCTGGAATAGCAGCCACATTGTTAGAAGGATGCCGTACGGCTCATTCAGCATTCAAATTACCGTTAAATCTTCAAACTATTGAAGAACCAACGTGTAATATTGCAAAACACTCAGCAATGGCCAAAGTTTAAGCGACATCGAAAATCATCATCTGGGACGAATGCACAATGGCGCATAAACGTGCATTAGAAGCACTTAACCGAACATTAAAAGATTTACGCAATGACTCGAGATGTTTTGGAGGAGCAATGATTTTACTGTCTGGCGATTTCCGCCAAATACTGCCAGTAATTCCAAGATCTACGGCTGCCGACGAAATAAACGCTTGCCTCAAATCGTCAAATCTATGGCGCTATGTGAAGAAACTGCAGCTGACAACAAACATGAGAGTTACATTGCTTAATGATACATCTGCTGAAGATTTCTCGGAGCAATTACTGACTATCGGTAATGGTCAAGTACCTGTCGATGAATCGAGCGGATTAATATAATTTCCAAATAATTTCTGTAATTTTGTCTCATCAAAAGACGAACTTATCAACAATGTATTTCCAAATATTAATTCTAACTACAAAAATAATGAATGGTTGAGTGAGCGAGCAATTTTAGCGGCTAAGAATAAAGATGTAGATGACCTGAACTACATAATTTAAAATAAGATCATTGGAACAATGCATTCATTCAAATCTATTGACTGCGTCACAAATCAAGATGAAGCCACCAACTATTCAATTGAATTTTTAAACTCTTTAAACTCTTAAATTTTACCACCGCACAATTTACGCCTAAAGGTTGGCTCCGTAGTAATCATGCTTCGAAACATAAACCAACCAAAACTGTGCAACGGTACGCGTTTGGTGGTTAGTAAATTGATGAACAATGTAATTTACGCTACGATAATGATAGGAAAATTCAAAGGTGAGGAAGTTCTCATTCCGAGGATCCCGATGATCCCAACCGATATGCCGTTTGAATTTAAAAAACTTCAAATATACGTGGCATGTTCACGGGTCGGAAGACCATCTGCGTTTTGTTTTTGCGCCTGATAATAAAACAAAAAATGTCGTGTATCACAAGGTGCTTAAGTGAAGAGCAACCTTTGTACAAAAATACAGAAATAATAATGAATGATTAAGGAGGCGAAACAAAGAATATTGTATACCCACAAGTATTACAGAATTTAATTAATTTGAAAATTATTCTTTTTTGTTTGACTTTTTTCTTATGCGTGCAACCACAATATGCCACAGCGAAACGTGGCAGGGTACTGCTAGTATATATATAAAAGAAAGTTATGTTATGTTACACCACTTTTTCAGTGAAAATTGGTAGGCTGTGAGCGTAACGTATCGTACATTTATGTGTGTGTCATAGGCCCTGAAATAGGGCCCTGCCGACCATGTTGAGTCGTCAAACTGTCAATTCTACAGCTACGCGAGACAGATGAGCACGACGATCAGGCGAAACAATCGAAGAAGATAATGAAAATGCGCCGTGAGACGCACAATCGAAAGAGGCACGAGAACAAAGACAACTGCAACGAAGACAAGCGCTCAATTTCATACTTAGAAGTAGAATTAACCTACAACGTCAACAAGTTCATCGAAGATTTACATCAGAGCCATTTCTTCGACTAGCATTTCAGTACGAGCCTGATGTTGAATATTCTGCTTATTTCAAAGTGATTATTGGTACTTTGGAAAAAGAATACCTGTATTGTCTTGCAAAAGTACATATTATACAACTACACGAAATTGAAACACCACCTGAACCATTGCGCGGCATACCTCTCGGTACAGATCCAGATTCGACCCTGTTCCTTGAAGTTAATTCGTACACTCAATTCATGCTTCCAAATGACATCCTTTTTACTCATCACAGATATGAGTCGTGACTTAAGTGTGCAACTTAAAAAAACAAAAGTCTATGGAAATAGTGCTGAAACAATGTTAAATAAATATTTGGGAGGAAATGACGAAGAATATGCGCGTTCAAATGCTTTGGGGATCCCATGCGTCCAAGTTTTCTCTAAACAACTGTTATATTATATATTGGCGATGGGAAAGTTTCTTTACGTGAAAGTACTGGATGTACTATATTTATTAACCAAAATAAAAGAAAACAAAAACAACTAGCCCTTCTAGAAAACAAAAAGGGGCCCTGCTAGTTTTCTATAAAAATAAATTGCTCCTCCGAAATTTCTGCAAACTTTTTTTTGAATATTGAGTTGTAAATAAAAAACAAAGTAGTCTTGCTTCAGTGAGGTCTGAATTAATTTTCATTGCTCGTAGGTATGCCCGACTCTATCTCGTTCAATAGGCCTTTCTTTAGGGAGTATTAGCTCCGCAATGTCTAGGTGGGGCCGCCCTCGCCGTTATAGCAATGTATCAATGTTGATCATTCAGTTTCATCTGCATTCAGAAGAACAATTCTTATTTTTTCTTAAAAAAACAAGGTACAAACTATCCCATTCTTCAAAACACTCTCTTTCGATGGATAGTATGAGGAAAATGTATAGTAAATTCTTTAACTCCTCCTATCAATTTGCTAGGCAGGCTATTTCCTAGAAAAACTACTGGTATCTATAATTTGAATAAATTGTTGCCTTTTGTGAGAAGAAGTAAGTACTAAAGGAACTTGTCGCCAGAAGAATATTATAGTTCTACTTTCAGGTCGATTAGAAGTTAGATTTCTGTTTTTTTTTTTTTTGCGGTCTTTCAGAATTTTGGAAATGGCTTGTACATCAATAAGAGCATCAGCTACCATTCCTGTATTCATTATAAAGCTTAGAGACCCAGCCGACCAAGGGTTTGTCGAGAAACGATTTATTAGTATATGTTAAGCTAATTGTAATTTATTAAGCTAGGAGGAGTTACTAAGGAAATTTAAAATTCTATATTTTAAATTTGAAGGACAGGAAAGAGATATAATAGAGTAGACACCATTGTAGTTCGAACACAAGACCCTAAAACGGTTGTGCTTTGAATATGTCGAACTACAATGGCCAAGGAATAGAGGAATTTTAAAATTTGTTAGTAAATGTTAGTAGTGTTAGTAGTAAATTTTTTAGCGTGTTAGTAAATGCTGCCTATCTACATCCTCATTAATTAGGTTATGTAAAAAAGTTCTACAGCATTAGTTAAGAAATTCTTTTGTACAAATTGGAAGGTGAAGATTTGCATCCCAGTTAGACCTGTAAGTGAAAAAGTTAAGAAATTCTTTTGTACGGATCCTGATCCACATTGGGGACTCCAGACACACGAACCGTACTCCAGTATCGGAAGGACCAAAGAAAAAAATAAGGTTTTAGTTATGTAGGGGATTGTTTATTTCTTTTAACCACCTTTTAATGAAACCAAGGAAACTTTTAGCCTTATGAACCATTGAGGAATTATGGTCGGCAAATTAAATTTTAGTGTCTTATACGACGCAGAGATCATTAACCTGAGTTAATTTATCTAAGGCAATCCCATACAAGTATACGTAGCTTGCAGAGGGCAAGAACGATAAAAAGACATAAGCTTGCATTTTAATCTATAAATATTAAATCGTTAGCTGAATACCAGTTTTAAAAGTTGTCAAGGTCAGACTGAAGACTGCATTGGGCAGGGATGGATTTGAACTGAAGACAAAGCTTTACATCATCTGCATACATAAGAACTAAATAGTTCGTTAAAGCAGGGGGCAAGTCATTTATAAAAAGAGTAAACAACAACGTGCCAAGATGTACATAGTACGGACTAGACTTCTGCATGAATGTACTCATAACAGATCTGTACAGTAGTGTAGTGTTTTAAAAACACTGCACTCATGCTATACTGTACAGTGTACTCTATAGGTCGGAACAAAGTAGCACAACATTTTTAGTGTACTCACTTCGAGTGAGTACAGTATATCGTACTTGTCGTTAGTGAGTACTAAATTTGAGCCTTTTTCAATACACTATACAGTTTGTCTGTTGACGTGTACAACTATTTGACGTGTACAAATATTTTTTCATAAATTGATAAATATGGATTTTAAGGAGAACGACGCTCGTGCAATGAACTCTCAAGATAGCGTAAGTTTTGTCCAAATATATATGTTTTGTAACAAAGTCTATGTGTTGTTTTATATGTTTGTGATTGTCTTTTGTATGTTTGTGGCTATTTAGTGCCAGAGAACCAAGTTTTAACACATGTATTAAAACCAAATGTTTGTAGGGGGGCGTGGTTGCCGCAAAAGATTCCAGGAGTAGAAATGTTGATGAAATGAAAAGTCGGGGGCGTCTTCAATTATTGTTATTACGTCTTTATTGGGCTGCTTACATCGAATTAACTGACTTAAAAAAAAATACAAAAAAGACGATCGACAACAACCAACGAGCGAGCGAGAGGGCACAGAGGGGCGAGTGTGGATGCGCTCTTTAGCGCGGGTGCGCTCTTCAGCGCGGATGCGCTCTTCAGCTGAGCGGTACACCGGCCCCTCACCTAAACATTCTCCCCCCCTTGCAATCGCTCGGGTTGCAACAGATCCCTCGTCGCTAGCTATGCGTCATTGCAGCTAGAGGGCGTACACGGGTCGATGAAGGCCCCCGTGTCGAAAATCCGGGTCCCGATGTTGACGCTGTTCCGGTTCAGCAGCGACGATAGGGAGGGCGCAGCGACCGCGTCCTGCGAGGCCCCTCGAGGAGAGGCGGAAAGTTGCCAAGGCGCGGATGACGCGGGCGGAAGAGCGGTGGGCGGCACCCGATGGGTGGCGGACGAATGCAGTGGAGCACTTGACGGCTGCCGGCCAGTGGCGGAAGAATGCCTAGGAGTTATCGAAGGGTGCCGGGAAGTCGGCGGCCGTGGATCGGTTTGGGAATGCCGGAAAATGGCAGACGCAGGGTGAGAAGCACCCGAACCGCGCCGGGAGTTGGCGGATGACAGCCGACGAGAGAGCGAGACACCCCGTGTACTGTCTCCCGCGGGCGGTGACCGGTGCTCCTTGTTCACGGGGTGCAGCAGCGTGTAGTGATCCTGACCACACGTCTTACAGCCGTCCCTACGCCGACAGGATCCATCGGAGTGCTCGTGGCCCAGGCAGCTCGAGCAATAGCGGTTCACGAGAACCGCTCGGAGCCGCTCCTCGTCACTAACGCGTAGGAAGCGCCGACACCTCTTCAATGGATGGATCCCATTGCAGACTCGGCATCGGTAGGATGGTATACCTCGAGTACATCTGCTCTCCAGTGACTGGGCGTTGCGTGGGCGTGGCGACATCGTGCTGAATATGATCTTGGAATCCAATGAGTCACTGAGGCTGCGAGCAACTCGTGTGGAAAAACGCTGCGGGGGTTGGCTGGAGATAATGGGCATGTCAGCACCCATCCAAAAATGGTCTCCTGACCGAGAAGCGACCCGCAGATGTTAGCCTTGGAATTACCGAGGAGAATGGACGGAAGAATGTCAGCTCCTATTAACACATCGACTTGGGAGCTCTCAAAGAAGTTGGGGTCCGCCAGGGGAATGTCAGGCAGCCCCTTGAGAAGATCTCGCGAAATCGGATATGATGGCAGATTTCCTGCCAACTGCGGAAGAACGTAAGCCGCAGTCTCTAATTGTAGCCCGGGTCTAGACGGCGACCGAATGGAGAAATGGCACAATTTAGTAGACTGCGCGGAAATGGTCTGATTAAGGCCGGAAACTTGGGCTTGAATCGTCTTGAAGGGAGGCTTGACGAGGTTGAACAGTCGCTCCGTTATGAACGTCGCTTCGGAGTCTGAGTCTATCAGTGCTCGTGCTTGAACGGTGCACCCCAAATGGCACACGTTGATAAGGGCCGTGCCCAGTAGGACGGCTCCTGACCCGGAAGCGAAACACACCTGCACATTCGACTGATCCTCGGAGCCGTTTGTTGACGTAGGCGGACTTGGAGCGGTAAGCTGCGTAGGCGGACTTGGAGCGGTTGCGAATGGATTGCCGCGGTGCAAGAGGGTGTGGTGTCTGCTGTGGCATGTGGAGCAGGTATGGGCGCTCGTGCAGTCTCGCTGCCCTCGGGCAAAACAGTTTAAACATAACTGCTTCCTCCTTATGTAGTCAGAGCGCCCATTTACATCCATTTCTAGGAAACGCGGACATAAGCGAATGGGGTGGTCCTCCCTCGAACAGAGATCGCAGCCCTTTTGGCCGGGAACCACTCGAGTCTCGTATGAAGTGAGCCTCCGAGCAGGGGCAGTAGGAAGTCCCGACCTTGGCGGAAATTGCACGGAGCCACTAGGCCTGACGTCGTCGATGGCCTCCAGAGTGCGATGGCGCTCTGTCAGGAAGTTATCTAATTCCTTCCATGTTGGAATCTCGGCCTTATTATGTACGGATTGCTCCCACATAGAAAGTGTGACCTTGCCGAGCTTTGACGAAATCATAAATACAAGGAGACAGTCCCAAGCCTCAACATTAACGGAGGACATTTCTAGGGCTGTCAAACAACTCTGAATGGTAGCTTGCAGCTCCTTCAGCGCGACCCCGGACTCTTGAGAAATAGCCTGGATGTTGAAAAGGATCTTCAACTGGCTGTTGACCAATTTCTCAAAGCGGTCTGTGAGGCTTTGCCATGCGGCGACAAACCCCTCATGGGTAAGCGGAGCCTTAGAAACAATGGCGTGGGCGTCACCACTTGTTTTGGACAATAAGTGGAACAACTTCTCTACCGGGGTGAGCCGCGAGTTTTGGATGTAAATGGCCGTAAACAAGTCTCTGAAGGTGGGCCACCGAAGATAATCACCCGGGAAGACCTCGGTATCCACCGGAGGTAACCGGCAGCCTGTAGGCGCGGGCGTGTGGACATTGACGGAAGCCTGAGTGGATTGGGAAGCAATTTTCTCCCGAAGCTGGGCAATACATCTGGAATAGACGGAGTAACAGTAGCTGTACTTCGCTTCCAGCACTGTCGAGGCGGCCGCATTGTCGTCGGACACGGCTAGCAAATCGGAGCAGCTCTCATAGCTCTTCTCCACCTTCTCCCATAGTGCCTGAATTTGGTCCCGATGAACTTCGCACATGTATTGGGAGCCTATTTCCGTTTCTGGGGCGCCCGGAGTACTTATGTTAGCCTCAAATTGGATAATTCGATCTGTTGTGGCGATGAACTTTTTCAACGCCACTTCGACCGCACTTGGAGCCATTTTTGCAACGGAGTGAGTCTGCCTCTGTGAAGGACCGGGGGTTGTATTGACGGATTCGTCACTCCTTGCCCTTGGACTGGCACTGGTAGCCTTAGGCTTCAAAAGAGGCGTCCGCGGAGATGCGGATTGAGATCTGTCCAAACGGATGGCTGGGATCGAACGCGCCTTTTTGTCGTCTCCCGTGGGCATTCTCAGAGTCCGATTCGCTGGTCAGCGCTTGTCGACTGACTCGCGCAACAGGTGCCCCGTACGAAGTGGTGGCCGGTCGCACTAATGTGATGAGAACGGTGAGATCGCAGATGAAAGGCAATTACAAGGAGCAAGTGCGAACTAATGGCGCCGATGTGGAAAGGAAAGTCGTGTGCGGCACAATTCGAATGTGGAAAGAAAAACTTCAGGCACCAGAAAAAACCCAAAAGGAGACGAGGTTTGCTCGGATTGTAGGCGGATGTTGCCTGATGCGGAGTAGAAGCAGCGTTGGAGGCACGGAAAATGGAAAAAGTACCGGAAAATTCGTGCTTGTTCGGAAAAAAGTGATGACGGTCTATATATGTATGTATATTTCGACTTGTGTGGTTCGTACTGAATTTATATTTATATATACTGAAATATTAAATTCTTAACTATTTTCGAATTTGCGGAGCCGGAAGGTGGACTTAACCTTGGCTTGAATTTAACACACAAAAAATAAATAATTAATTTGTGGCTAACTGTCGGATTTAAATATGATGGAGCCAGAAGGGTGGAGTTGAAAGTCTTAATTTTTAATCAATTGAGCTGGAACGGTCGAATTGAAACCTAAATATTTAATTAATTGAATTTAATTAACACGAAGCCGGGAAGATGGAATTAAAAACCACGGCTCTATTCGGACAGAAGGTGGATAATTAAATTAATTAATTATAATTTTTCGATAAATAAATGTTCGACTTTAATTATTGAGTGGCCGGAAAGGTGAATTTAAAAAAAACCTGCCCCTTTGCTTGAACGGAAAATAAGAATTAAATAAATTTTCGTAGTTATAATTATAAATACATAAATTTATAATTAATTTATTTTTCAATCTATCGGTTATGCCGTCGGCACCCTGTACGTACCTCAAAGAAAAATAAACAGAACCGAAAAACACAACACGGCTAGGTCGAGAATTTAAGCGACACAATCACGGATTTGTTGTGAAATGGCGGTTTATAATTGTTGGTTTTAGAAAATGTAATTTTTTTTTAAATTTTATCGGCTATATATTTCCTGAAATTGGAGGCAGAAAATATTTGGAAATATATGGACATGCATGCAAGGGCATGTGGGGCATATGATGGTACAGTAGAGCTTCGATAAGTGGACTGTATATGTTAAATTTTATCAGTTATATATTTCCTGGAATTGAAGGCAGAAAATATATGGACATGCATGCAGGTACGGAAATATGTAAGGGCATGTGGGCATATGTTGGCACAGTGGAGCTTTGATAAGTGGACTGTATAATTGGGGGAACAGAAAAGTTATGTGGTGTAAAAAATGATACTGATTGAGGAACTAATTCACACCGGTGGCCAATATTAATTATGCCTTCTTTTTGTCACCACACAATTTCACTGTTCACTTGCGAATATTTCGCGGATTAATTGCACCAAAAAGTATGTATGTGCGTATGTATGTATGCGGATGCACATATGCCTCGACCGTTGGCAAGCGAATGAATAACGGAGAGGCCGAAAACGGCGAGGAATATGGGCAGCACACAAAACGGAGACGGATAGAAAAATTTGCCGAATTTTAAGATTATTATAGATTATTAGAAAATCTCAACCTGCCGTTGTGTCGGAAAACTCGGACTTGGAGTTGACACGGAGGGAAAAACAATCTTGCAGCAGTGTGAACGAAATTTAATGTTCGGATCACTGCTGAAGACCGGCAGAGAGATGGGGACGGAAAAATGTACTTATCTTTTGGCGGAACAATGCCGAGAACTGCTGGCAGAAGAAAACCCAGTAATTATCCGGCTCGAAGGACCAATGTTTGTAGGGGGGCGTGGTTGCCGCAAAAGATTCCAGGAGTAGAAATGTTGATGAAATGATAAGTCGGGGGCGTCTTCAATTATTGTAATTACGTCTTTATTGGGCTGCTTACATCGAATTAACTGACTTAAAAAAAAGTACAAAAAAGACGATCGACAACAACAAACGAGCGAGAGAGAGGGCACAGAGGGGCGAGTGTGGATGCGCTCTTTAGCGCGGGTGCGCTCTTCAGCGCGGATGCGCTCTTCAGCTGAACGGTACACCGGCCCCTCACCTAAACACCAAATTATTTGCAATCAAGACAAAACAACGGAATCCTCTTTTAAAGAGTACGCTGCCACGCTAAGATCCAAATTATTAGCTGGTGAGCTTAAGCCTATTGGTTCACGTGGTCGGAGCAAAGTGTGGGACACATTTTCTAGACTGGTCAATACAAACGGCATAGTGGCGACTGATGCAGTAGTGTGCAACATATGCAAAAACATTTACAAATTTGAAAAAAGCACATCAAATTTAGTAAAACACAAATGCTACATTATGGCCAATAGCCGAAAGCGCAGTCATCCAGTCGTTGATGTATCCACAGACACCAAAAAGAAGTGCACAAATCTGGCAACGGAGTGGACAATAAAGAATGGTCGAACGTTTAATTTAATTTCGGATTCTGGTTTAAAAACTTTGGCAACAGTTTTTTATTTCTGTCGGTGCGAAACTAGGAGAAAACGTCAATATTGACTCCTTATTGCCGCATCCCACAACTATATCGCGAAACATTTGTGCGCTTTATGATTTTCACTTTAATGAAGTGAAAATCGAAATTAACGAGCATAAACAATACGGATATAGCATTACTTCGGATATCTGGACGGACGATTTCTTTAAGGAATCTTACATTTCATTAACAATGCATTATGTCAAAGAAGGCACTCTTAAAAACCGCCTGATAGCAGTAAAATCAATGGGTGGAGCCTCTTGTACCGGTAAGAAGTATAACATTGGAAAATATAATAACAAAATAATTATATATGTACATATGCATATATTCTAAAATATCCAAATTTCTTAGGTTATGAAAAAAAAAAACAAAATAGAGCGAATCTTACGTGATTTTGGATGTCATTTATTGATGGACGATCCAATAATTGTAACCGACCGTGGAGCTAATATGAAAGCAGCTTTCAACGGACTGAGAACAATACACTGCGCAAATCACTCAATCCACAATGTGATTTGCAAAATTGCGAATGAAGTACTAGAATTGCTGCATTTGATTAATCGCTGCAGCAAGCTTGTTAAATATTTTAAAAAGTCTGGACAAAACTGGAACTTAACAAGCACCTTAAAAAGCTACTGTCCAACTCGTTGGAATACAATATTTAACCTCTTGAAGTCGGTTGAGCAAAACTGGATGGAAATTTCGCAGATTTTGGTGGATAAAAATGAAATTTCAAGAATCCAAGACATAAATTTAAACAATATTAGCGGAATGGTCAAGCTTCTTGCACCGTTTGAAATGTGTTCCAAAAAGCTGGAGGGAAGCAATTATCCAACATTACTGTTAAGAGGAGCCCCAAAATAAATAGGTCTTACTCCAATGAGCTCCTTATGGAAAAATGATTTTATTTGGTAAAGTTCTCTTATAAGTACGATACACGAAAATCTTAAATCTATTTAAAACTACTTATCAACGCACTGCACGCTGACCTGCTATGCGACCCTTTCTCAAGTGCGATAAGCGCACCACTTATGCATGTGTTTGTGTTAGGCTGCAGGGGATCGGTTTTAAACCATCTGTTTGACTCGTATTTCATGGGTCCGATCCCTTGAAACTCTAACATAAGAATTTCGATATAAAATAGTGTTCAATGCTTGAACAATTCCACTTAACTGTTCCACACATCAATAATTAAAAAAAAATATCCTCACCAATACAAAATGATTTGGAAATAGTCAAAAAATGCAATCTAAAGCTTTTAGAGTACATAGATTCGATAGTTATACAAAATCTTAAAAAATTTCACAACATTGCCCTGTTTTTGTTTCCACCCACCAACAAATTAGCTAAATTTTCACAATTAGAAAAGGACCAAACTTTTAAACAATTAGAAGAAATGATGATTAATATTCATATAAATAGCCAAAATGATGACATTGAAAAATTAATTCAACCTACGGAACACATAGACAACATATTTGCAGACTATTCAGAACCTATTCAAAGCACCAATATTTTATCGGATATTTAGGAGTTTCAAACTTATAAAAATGTTAATAAAGCGTATAGGGAAGATTTTGATGTTCTGCAGTGGTGGCTGCAAGATACTAGCAGCTCCCGCAAGCAGTGCAGCATCGGAAAGGGCATTTTCTGAAAAAATTAAAAAAAAAAAAAAAAAAGTGTGCAACGTTTTTTTTTGCGAAAAACGGGCAAAAATTTCCACATCTGAAGACATGGTCAATAAAATAATGTTCCTTCATGACAACATTAATAATTTAAATATAGATAATTTAATAAAATAAAATAATTATTGTAATAAGCATTCATTATACCCTTGCAGAGGGTATTATAATTTTGGTCAAAAGTGTGCAACGCAGTGAAGGAGACATCTCCGACCCTATAAAGTATATATATTCTGGATCAGGATCACCTCCTGAGTTGATATGAGCATGTCCGTCTATGAGCATGTCTACAAGAGCTATTTTTGGCAAAATAATACGACATGCCAAATTTCATAAGGATCGGCCGACTATATCCTATAGCTGTCATATAACTGAACGATCGGAAATGACCCAACTTTCGTGTTTTTGAAGATAGAAAGCTGGAACTTGGTACAGATTATATTCTTGGTCAGTTAATCCGACCTACCAAATTTCATAACGATCGGCCGACTATATCTTATAGCTGCCATATAACTGAACGATCGGAAATGGTTTTTGGTAGAAATACCAACTTTGGTACTTTTGAAGATAGATGCTTGAGACTTTTTTCAGATTTTGTATTGTAATAAATTGGATTATATATTCATATTCCCATAAGGATCGGCCAACTATATCCGATGTTTGCTATATATATCCGGTTTAAACTGCAAGGGTATATAAACATCGGCTCCGCCCGAAGTTAGCTTTCCTTTCTTGTTTTAATATTAATAATTTGTAAATACACTATTTTATAATAAATACATTTGAAACGAAAATACAAATACATTTTTTATTCAGACATACATACTATGTATACATAAACACGAGAAATATTTATGTGTATGTTCCAGTCATGAAGTTTCTCTCACTGTACAGTAAGTCAACTGAACACCAAAACACTGTACAGTGAGTTGACTGCGGCACACTAATTTACCTGTACTCATTAATAGCTGTACAACTATAGAATGAGTGTGAAAACTGTCAGATAAAACAAAAAATACTACCCTACTCATTCATACCCAAATATACTGTGCTGAAAAAAAAGTGTGCCCACTTTTAGAATGAATGATTCATTTGTCATTTTGGATACATTCATGCAGAAGTCTATTTTGTATCCTGTTAGCATGCCAGCTAAAGCTGGCACCTCCGAGATGTCGATTAAAAATATACTCTAATCTAATCTAAGCATGTGTTTACACTAGCCAGTGCCCCGTGATGACTGTAATAGCCTTGCTTATACTGGCTGTATCCGTACCTAATTGCTGGGATTTTCTTTTTTTTTTAAATATGGGTCCAGAGCTGGCGGTCCGGCAGAGCAAACCGAAAATTTGAGACTAAGGGCCAGCTGAACTAGTTCTTTCTATTGAGAGCTTCTTTGATTCAAAATTTATATCAGGCAATTAGTATCTCAGCAACTTCAGATTAGAGCGGCTTGGTGGTGCCTTTACGAGACTGTTTAAATATTTTTGTTTTGAATACGCTTCGAGCGACACCAGAGGTCAGGATGGATACATGCATAATGCCTCAGCCCTGAAATATATGCGGAAAGAATATAATGAAGGAGTCCATTAAACACAAAACATTGTAAGTGAATAGGAGGGAGATAGTAGGAGAGCATTCTTACTCATTGCCATTCTCTTGTTTTGAATCCGATTAAGTTGGAGTGGGAAGAAAATAAAGGAATTTCCGATTTTTGAAAGCCAACGAACACCTCGAATGGTTTTTAAGCAAGCAGCAAGAGCAAGGATAAACAGTATAAAGGACTTTAAAGGCGGATGACCAGCGGGGGATTTATCAGCAGTTTCTATTTTGTTTTGTTTCTCCCAGATTCGCATACGCGTTGCTACGATTTGTAGCGCATGTTTTTTTGGAAGTTTTGTAGAACTGCTGCACACTAGCTCGTCATGTATTTATATGTGTATCCCCGCCTCACCTCTTGCCCACGTAACAATAGCCAGCTACTTTTTTTTTTTTTTGAAGCGTTGCTTTTATTTCTTGAATCTTTTCTTTGCGAGACTAACAAGAGGTGTATCAAATCTTACATAACTTAACTAACAGTCATATGGACTGCTTCAGAGTTAGACGGCTCTAAAACTTGATTGCTGGGTTGGGAGGTCGTTGGGTCGCAGGATACGCTAGAAACCCGAGTCAGTCTCCGAGCGAGAAAGTTTGGGTTGGAAGAAAGTTTTTCTTTTTATGACTCTTTTTGCTTCTGAGGATATTTTCGTTGCGAACATACCAAGGTGCCACAATGATAACTCTCAAGATTTTTGATTTTGTCATGTCTATGTTACCGCATATATGTCCTTACCATGACAATTTGACTATTCATGCTCAACTGGGCATCCCTACAGTCAGCGCTGAAATTAGAAGATTCGCCCCTAAATACAAGGACAGACTAACACGACATCCAAACACATTTGCCACCAATTTGCTGGACAGCAGCACCACCATCAGAAGACTCAAGAGGAAGCATCCACTGGATTTACTAAATTAACTTTTTAGATTCATAGCTTGTATTTATTAAACTCCTATTGTCAAGGTTAACTTAAAAATTTAATTATTGTACCTAATTGAGGACAGATTGTAAATAAAACTTTCAAATGTTACAAAAAAAATGTTCAAATGTTTTGAGATTCGCTTTAGGGCTGATTTGTAGAGTAGTAACTTGTAGTCCAGGCACAGTGGCGATCGTTAGTTAATTATCCAGTGGAGGCTGCTGGCTTTTAGATTTAGGTGCATCTTCTTGCATTCGATATGCTTATGCCAGGTAATTGGTCTATTAAGGTGGACGCCAAAGTACGTTACTTCATTAGCTTGGGGGATTTGCATACTGTTTAGCGAAAGCGGAAGGCATGTTTGTCTATTAAGAGTAAACGTTACATATTTACACCTTTGTACGTTTATTTTAATGCGCCAGTCGGACAGCCACCTTTCCACTACTATTAGATGATTAGCCATTTGGGTTGTTGCTTGCATTGGGCATCTGGAGCGACTAAGGATAGCGGTATCGTCGGTGAACGTTAACTTTGTTGGTTGTTCAACGTAGGAATATCCGCAGTATACAAAACATATAAAAAAGGGCCGAGTGAGCTTCCTTGTGAAACTCCAGCATCGATGATGTAGTCGCCCAAAGTAGCTGCGTTGCATCTCACTGAGAATACCCTATTGTAGAGGTACATATGATTCCAGAAGCTTGTGGGTGCATAAGTCCATTAAGCCAAACTCGGACCAAAGCTTGAAATACGTCGAGAAAAATAGCGCCACAGTATTCTTGATGTTCGAAGGCTGAGCGTATTTCGGATGTTAATCTGTTCACTTGCTCGATGGTGCCGTGGTTTTATCGGAAGCCAAATTGGTGTGCCGGGATAGTATTGCAAGCTTCCAGATTTGGTATTAAGCAAGTTAACAAGCATTTTTTAAACAATTTAGACAAACAAGATGGATAAATACAAGGAATTGTGTGGTCTTTTCCAGGCTTCGGTATCATTAAAATGATTGATTTCTTCCCCTTATTTGGGAAATAGCCAAGATTATTGATCCCATTAAATAGTTTGCAGACGATCTCTATAGCGCGTTTTAAAAGTTCGACCAGCATCTTTGGCTTCAGTAGGTCACCACCTATTTTTCAATGGGGGGCTAAGATTTGGGTGGGCCCTTCACAGGGGATACTTAAGGCGTTGCTTTGAGGCTGGTTTTACCAATAACAACCCGTGCGCCTCTTTTCTCGCACCAGCTGTTGGCAAACAAGAGCAAGAGTACTTTTTCCAGGGCGCCCGTAGTGTAGTCGATGTCCGTTTCCATGTTAAACTCCGGGGCGAGGTTTCTGTGGGCACTCACGTACTTTTTATACCCTTGCAGAGGGTATTATAATTTTGGTCAAAAGTGTGCAACGCAGTGAAGGGGACATCTCCGACCCCATAAAGTATATATATTCTTGATCAGGATCACCTTCTGAGTTGATATGAGCATGTCCGTCTGTCCGTCTGTCCGTCTGTCTGTTTTTACGCGAACTTGTCTCTCAGTTTTAAAGCTATCGTCTTGAAACTTTGCACACACCCTTCTTTGCTTTGCACGCAGTATATAAGTTGGAACGGCCGGGATCGGCCAACTATATCCTATAGGCAATAGCTGCCATATAACTGATTGATCGGAAATGGTATAACTTCGGTGTTTTTAGAGTAAGAGAGTTTAAATGTTACATGAGCGCTATTTTTGGGAAAATAATACGACATGCAAAATTCCGTAAGGATCGACCGACTATATCCTATACTATATCCTATATACTATATCCTACCCAACTTTCGTGTTTTTGAAGATATAAAGCTGGAACTTGGTACAGATTATATTCTTGGTCAGTTAATCCGACCTACCAAATTTCGTAACGATCGGCCGACTATATCTTATAGCTGCCATATAACTGAACGATCGGAAATGGTTTTTGGTAGAAATACAAACTTCGGTATGTTTGAAGATAGAAGTATAAGACTCTTTTAAGACTTTGTATTGTAATAAATTGGATTATATATTTATATTCCCATAAGGATCGGCCAACTATATCCGATGTATGCGACCGGATATAGGTTTTAACTGCAAGGGTATATAAACTTCGGCTCCGCCCGAAGTTAGCTTTCCTTTCTTGTTTTTTTTTGTTTTTACCTCATTGTTTTTATAAATAAATTTATGTTTTATATGTTCTTTGTATGTATGCGTGTCACACATTCACATACACGGGGGCATGTTGTTAGGATAGACAGCCTGAAAAGTTCGAAAAATCAAAATTTTGTGCGCTGGCTTCGAAACGAAATCGCACGCACACATTCCCCCGTGTATGTGAATGTGTGACACGCATACATACAAAGAACACTCCAATCGCAGACCAACCTTCTTCTTCGCGCTTCTTTCAGCGACTGAGAAACAGAAAGCATTCTATGAGAATATGAGCGTAAGATGAACGAACGATGAGCGTAAGAGAGCGTAACAAATCCTCTCTGGGGCCTGCTGGGGCCTGTCGCAAGAAATTTTTGCGTCCATTTTCGTTGTATGAAATGGGTTGTCTATATGCTGTATGGTTTGTGGTCATACATACGGTCGCAAACGTACGCCACTTTAAAATTCAATATAAAAAATTTGCTTGAAAAAGTAGGAATTTTTTTTTTAAATTTCAATAGTTTACACTAAAATGACTTAACACATGAAGTTTCAATTAAATTACAATTAAATTATGTTTAAACAAATTAAGAGGTAATTTAACATTTTCGCTCTCTTTGAATTTTTCTCGTCTTATTAGATTGATGTTAAGAGAATCAGTACAAAAAGAGCAAATACATCATATGTTTTCCTTAAGAAAAAAATATTAAAAAAATGCTTAAATGTAAAAAAAAAGTGAAAATTACATTTATTTTACTTTTCGGGCTTTAAAAAAAAAAAAGTGCTGAGATATGCTATGAATCTATGCTATATTTATTTATTTTATTTTTTATTTATTTATTGGAGTTTGCTCTGCCCTATGCTAAAAGTGCAAGAATTACAAAAAAAAAGTTGCCAAAAATTATTTTAAAAAAAACTTTAAAATTGTCAAAAAAAAATGCTAAATTATTTTCATTTTCATTCCCATGAATTTTTAATCAAGTATTTTAAGGAAGAGTGTAATTACGAAATAATTTTTGTGTACGCGTAGTCCATACCTGTTAAAATATATTTGTTTATTTTGTGCGATTGGCATTTCTATTAAATAGATTTTGTATAAAACTTACTATATAATATAAAATGGCGTGTAATGTTTGCACGCACATGTTATTTTTAGCAGCGTGGTGGCGAATATCAAAAAGCTTGGCGCCTATTCTGCGCCTATTCTATTAAATTCTGCGGATCCACTCTTTAAATTCTTTAAATCAGTTTATAACTTTTTGCATCTTTTATACCCAAAAAAAATTTAAGGGTGACCAAACGTTTTCAAATTATTTATACTTCTTTGAGTTAAGTACCAGATTCGATATCTTTGTAAATTTTATTCACAAAAATTGCTCTGTCAATGTAAAATTGTGTAAAAATGATGAGTATTTTATAAAATAATTGCTAAATTTACTTAGAAAAAAATTAAAATTGCTAGATTGTTGCTAAAAGCAAATTTAAAAAAAAAATTGCAATCTTTTGCTTAACTGGCAGCACTTCTTGGGCACACCTGCTGTAAATCGACTGTAAACGTTAGTGTGGTTCTAATACTTAGAATAACATTAGTAAGTTAAGTTAATATTAGTTGAAATGTGGGTTGAAAATATGAGTACCGGGGATAATATAGTCGGATGCTCAACTGTCCAGTCAATGTTCACCAATGTTCAGTCATAGGATTTTTCAATGACTAAACTTTACATGAAATTGTTTAAGTTTTATGGATGATTAAAACTTTATAAGAATATTTAATTCATTCTGCATGCAGCTAAAATTGTATGACCCGAAGGTAGACCAATTTATTTTGCAAATGCAGTGATATCTAGGAGAGTGCGTTCCGACTTAAACATTTCCGACGTCCCGACTTAAAGCTAAAGCTCCGATAACCGAAAGGGCGAAAAGCTTTTCAAAAAGAGTCGGCTTGCGACCAATTATCTAATCTTATTTACAATGATAAGTGGCGGGCTGCCTTCTGACCCGATAAACATTATACTAATTTTTTATCAATATTTAATATTTAGTTTAAATAAATCACATCATATATATATTTTAAAATATTTTGATTTAACGTATTAGATTTCAAATATATTTTTTAGATTTCTTTGATGTTGTCTAAAATGCGAGATTTATTCAATGCTTGAAAAATCTTTAAAGGTATGTTTATACCGGAAACTTTGAGAGGCTGTATGATCGAGACGGACGTTTCTTCTTATTTGCAGACATCATCAACTGGACAGGTAAGACTTGTATCCCTCAAAAAGTAATTTAAAGTATATATCATTTAGTATGTATGTATATGTATATTTAAAGTTTAAAGTATATATATATACTATATATCAAAATATTATAAGAGTCCACCACAAAAGTATATACAGTAGCTCGTATTTATATGCGGTACTTTCACTAGATGTGCACTTTCCATTAGTATGATTAATGTTAATACTTGGCAATATTATCCAATATCTTCGTTTCACCGATTTAAACAAATTTACTCCAGAAAATGACCTCTAATCATAAAACCTTTTATTTTCTGCCCCTCCGGATTTCATTGTGCGGTTTTGTATGTACTTAAACAGTTGCAATATCCTTCGGCCTAATAATGGTTTGTTTCTACAGCTCAATACAGAAATAAATTTCAAATTTCAATTTTAAACAAGAGAACACTTTATGATACACCGAACAACATCATCCCGAATTTGAAATCATCTCTATCTCCTTAAAGTATTTATATTCTTGATCAGCATAAACAGACATAGCCATGTATATCTGTTCGATTGTCTGTATGAACGCATGCATATCAGAGGTTATATGGTAGAGCTAGGGTTACCATATAGCGTTTGACATGAAGACTTCTGTAATACCCACGCAATTGAAGATTTTTAAAAAAAATCTTTACAAATGGCTTAAACACCAAAAATGTGTCATTTACAACCGTTTAGTTATGGCAAATATAGGATATAGTCGACCGACCCCTTGAAATTTTGTAGGTCGGGTTAGTTGAAAAAAATAAAATGGACAGTATAAGCTCTAACTTTGAAAAAAAAAATGTCAAGGTTACCGAGATGGCAGGTTATAGGTGATTTTCCTGTCTATAATATACCCCTAGCCTATGCATAGCACAAATTCTCAATGTCTTATCAATTTTTTTGACACAATAATCAACACTTTATAAATAGCTAATATTAGTAATAGCTCAAACTTTGAAAAAAAATGTCGAGTTTGCCGAGATGGCGATTTATAGTGAAGTTTCCTGATTATAATATAACCGATACTCATATCTTTTACACAAACTTTAACTAACCTTTATAGTTTAAACTTTAAAGGCATGTATTCTCAGACAAAAGTTTTTGTTGCATCTTTATGCGCTTGGAAAAAAACAACCGATTCAGTAGAAAAACAGAACTCTATTAAACATACATACATACCATATAATTAAATATCTTCTTCAAAATAGTTTGAAAAAATATATTTTTATTTGAGTTCCGGTTTTGATACAGTGCGATTCTTTAAAACTGCTTAGAATTTCAGAACAACTGCTTAGAATTTTAGAATTTCAGAACTAACTTAACTTTGGGGCTCTAGGTCCTTTTTATAGCTACTCTTGCTGAAGCTTTTTCAAAGCTCGAAAGAAGCTTTTCTCTCTGAGAGGCTTTGTTTTCTGAATAGAATAGATTAAATCGAGGTGACAGGAAAATGTGAAATTTCCTGTGAAGTGGGTTCCCATTTAAGAATGGTTTGAGCTGTTTAGTTTTAATTCACTTAAAAGGAGTGAGAAAGATTTGAGTCGGGATTTCTGTTTACCCAAATATTGTTTTGGTTTTCAATCTGAAGTGACTCTTAGAAATTGGAAATCTGAAATGAGGCTGTTTTTAGCCGAATTGGAATAATTAAATGTTTATGTTTTTACAAAACATTGGAATGAGGCTATTTGCAGCTGGGTTACGAATTTAAATATAAAAGGCTTCAGCTTCGGTTTACAAAATTTACTGATATACACTTAAAAAAATGTTGTTGATATGTTACTATATGCATATAAATCTTTTACAACTCTTTTAAAAATTGTTCGATTTGGCTGAAACTTGATTTGTGAGTGAATACTAAAGAAGAATTAAAAGTAACTCTTTTTAAACATTTATAATTCTTTTATAACTCTTACAAAATGTTGTATTTGGCTAAATTTTGATTTGTGGGTGTAAATTAACTATTGAAATAGTTCATTAAAATATTTCCTAAAAACATTAATGAACTGAGTGGGCAGGGACTTTAAGACCCGCAATATTTTTACGCATTCCCTTCCAGCCCCACAAATTGCATATTTCTCCAGTTCTCCAATTGAATAGCTCCAGTTCAGGACGTTATTTTGAAAAACTTTAGATGCCAATCTATTTCTTTTTAAATCGATTTTTAGAAGAGACTCGGCAAACAATGTTTTGCCACCAGATGACTTTATAATTTCTGTTACGTAGTTTTAGACTTATGTATTATAAAGTCATCTGGAATAAAGCATCTAGCTCGCTGACGATACGTCTGGCAGAAAATGAATCAAGCTTAGTATAATCACAACGTGCATTCACGCGATGGGCAAGTGAGCTTTCGGAATCCTCGCCGCCTATAAAGTAGATTTGTAAAAATTTATATGGTTCGTTTAGCATTGGCAGTAGTGAGCCCATTTTATGATAAACTTGGCCTCTGATTTTGAATGTAGAATTGTAATGTTGACCATTTTCATTAGTATTTCAAACTATTTCTGCATGAATGAATGAATGTTCGAATTTACTTCAGGAACACGTTAGAATCTGGATCCGTGCCGATAAGTAGGCTCAATGGTTCAGGTGGTGTTTCAATTTATGGAAGTTGCACTTTTCCTGACGCGCAACACATCCCAGCTGGCTCATTTTTGAATTTCAGTGCATGACAATGTGGACATTTCTTGTCCATAGCATCAATTACCACATTTAAGTGAGCATAATACTCAATATCAGGCTCATACTGGAATGCTAGACGCAGGAATGAATCAGACATAAATGCTCGATGTAACTGTTGTCGTTGTTGGTCATTTGTTTTGCGTCAATTGACTGTGAAACGGCGTGATTGTCGTTGTTCTAATCTTCTGACTTCATTGCGTTTAATTCCGCTATTCAAACACGTACATAAGTATTTTGTTGCTGGATTTGTTCTTCTGTTCTTTCGGATCTTCTATTACGCATGTTTCCAGATCTAATTGTATCACGGCTCACTGTACAAAACACTCATAAATAAAATTAATGTATTTACTTAATGATGAAGGATTTTTGCCCCAGTTTAAATTGAGTTAAAATGCTATGGCAGCGTGAGTTTGTGAATGTGATGAGGTGGTAATTTACTTTATCTGCGATTTTTGGTATGTCGAACAGGATTTAAGGGGTTATATACAGTTGTACCGCGCAAAAAAATGAAATTTTTATCGATTTTTTTCGACACCATAGATATTATTTTTTAAAAATGTTTTATTGACGTTGTTTAGTACGTGTTTCTGGGTACTTATTTTAATTTTTTCATAAAAAAAATATTAAATAATAAAAATGTTATAGCCGAATCCCAAGATCGTCTTTTTTCGATGGTGTCTTGCGGTGGACATCATATCCCGAGAACGGTTTATCAGAAATCAAAAATTCAAAAAAAATTTCGTTAGTATATTGTATTGCCTAGTCCGTGAACGAAGGATTTGTAAAAATTTTGATTTAAAAAAATGGCGACGGTTTTAACAAAAAATGTACTTTTTCAAGGTATACGATTTTCAATTTTTATGCTCTAAAAAAGCAGTTTTCAAAAAAATTGAAAATCCTTCGTTCACGGACTAGCTAATATCATAACAAATCAATATTTGGTGTTGATCGGATTAATATTTTTTTAGTAGTCGTGACCACCGCAAAGGTAATTTTGAAAAAACAAGATTTTGAGATAATCGCGTTTAAAGTTTCAAGTTTGTTCAAGTTTGATGTGCAGGTAGTGCGCTATAAATAGCTACAACTTCGGTTCTAATGCTACGATCGTTATGAATTTTTTTGAGAGTATTCTCAACAGTATATACTTAAAGAATATGCAATAAAAAAATTGATTTTTTTATCTATCACAACTGTATATAAGCCCTTAAGAGGATGAAAAATAGATGTTGGCCTCTTCTTAGACCTACTAAATACGCTCACAAAATTTTATGAGAATCGGTATAGCCGTTTCGGAGGGGTATGGTAACAAAAACTGTGACACGAAAATTTTATATATATAGATATAGACAAGTTTGTGTCAAAATTTTGCTACTCTTATAGTCCCTGAAATCCACGCGTTCATACAGACAGACAGGCATGGCTATATCGACTCGGCTGTTGATGCTGATCAAGAATATACATACTTTCAAAAATACTATACAAGTTGTCGGAGATGATTCCTTCTCTATATTACATACATTTATAAAAATAGCTTAACATACCCTTGAACTCTATGAATACCGGTTATCAAATTATGAAATTTATGGCATTTCTGATCAATTAATTATACGGCAGCTATGGGATATATCCCACCAATCTTGGTATGCAAGAACTGTGTGCAAAGAAATGAAGGATTTGTGAAAATATTGATGTGCACAAAGTCGTTATCATTAAAACTGTTTGATCTGTTACAAAATAAATTATAAAAAAATCCATATGAGGCTAAATTATTAAATGCACCAAAAATACTGCCATCCGTTAGACGTTATAATTCGCTATGTTTATTTCTAAGCTAAGAAGCTCCTATTGCCACTTTGTCCGCGCCAATACATTTCGTGAGCGTTTGAACAACATTAGCCTAAATAACGAGAAAAGCCGCCATCGCCGCAGGCACCTAAGACCACGTAACACACGAAAAAACAAATAGGGCAATGTAGGACAATGTAGGCCACGCACAAATTCTCACTGTCTTGTCCATTTTTTAGCCACAAAAATCAGCACCACATATTGAGAAAGGTCACTAAATGCATGAATTTGATTTGGTGATATCGACTTTGTAAACACGAATATCGGTATTAATGTGTCCTCTAATTACGACAAGACAATCTGTATTTTGCCCCACATAGTTTCCAAGTGCCGTGGATTTAACTCATCCCAAAGTAGCTTATTAAGCCAAAGTTACTGCAACAGGAACTTTAATAGGTGTCTTCTTTATTAAGTATTGAGCTCATTAAACCAAGCGGGTAAAACAGCTTTGATGTCACCGAAAGAAAAAAATATCGTCAATCTATCGCCTATTATTTACCATTACTTGGCGATATATCTTTTAAATGTCGGCTATCAGACCGAATCCGTTTAGCCCAAACCGAAGATAAGTCATTTAGGCACTTCTGTGTGAATATCTTAAAGACGCGATAAAAAAGTCTCGTAGCTTTCTCGTAGGTGGATGTGCTTTGAGGTTGTAAGACACACTGATGCGGTACAACACATGTGGGTATGTTTTTTTTTTTTTTGGTCTTTCAGAATTTGAAATGGCTTGTGATTCAATTCGAGCATCAGCTAGCATTTCTGTATTCATCATAAAGCGTAGAGACCCAGCCGGCCGAGAGGCGCTCGAGAAACGAATAATTAGTAAATATTAAGCTAATTGTAAATTATAAAGCTAGAAGGAGTTAATAAGGAAATTTAAAATTCTGTACTTTAAGTTTGAAGGAGAGACCATTGTAGTTCGAACATAAGACCCTAAAAAGGTCGTGCTGTGCATATGTCGAACGCCGAGGACGCCGAGAGCATTAACCTGAGCTAATTTCTCTACGGCAATCGCATAAAGAGTATACGTTGCCTGCAGAGGGCAAGAACGATAAAAAGACAAAAGCTTGCATTTTTATCCATTAAGTATTAAATCGTTAGCTGAATACCATTTTTGAAAGTTATCAAGGTCAGACTGAAGACTGCATTGGGCAGAGATGGATTTGAACTGAAGACAAATGGACATAAATTATTTTTTAGGGCTGTAACTTTGAATACATTTATTTAAAGACATAAAATGGAAGAAAAAGCTTTTTTTTTTTGTTGTTTGTTGTTTTTTTTTAGCCACAAATCAATTTGAAAAGTAAAGAAGGTCTTCACCGATTTGATTTATCCTAGTTCATACGAGAGCTATATATGTATAGAATAACGGATTAAAATTTGGAACCGATTCGATTAAGAGGTTTTTAGTAACCTCATGCGCCAGTCGTAAAAACACTGTTTCAAGAAAAACGCGTTTAAAGTTTAAAGACGGCTCTCGCCGTCGCCTGACGCCTCCACCATAAATCGGCTATATCTTTAAGAGAAATTTTAAGAAATTTTCACCCCTTAAAAATATACATTTCCGTCTGGTCCGTAGTACGGACCGTAGTAACATGCGCTACAAATCGTAGCAACGCGTATGCGAATCTGGGAGAAACAAAACAAAATAGAAACTGCTGATAAATCCCCCGCTGGTCATCCGCCTTTAAAGTCCTTTATACTGTTTATCCTTGCTCTTGCTGCTTGCTTAAAAACCATTCGAGGTGTTCGTTGGCTTTCAAAAATCGGAAATTCCTTTATTTTCTTCCCACTCCAACTTAATCGGATTCAAAACAAGAGAATGGCAATGAGTAAGAATGCTCTCCTACTATCTCCCTCCTATTCACTTACAATGTTTTGTGTTTAATGGACTCCTTCATTATATTCTTTCCGCATATATTTCAGGGCTGAGGCATTATGCATGTATCCATCCTGACCTCTGGTGTCGCTCGAAGCGTATTCAAAACAAAAATATTTAAACAGTCTCGTAAAGGCACCACCAAGCCGCTCTAATCTGAAGTTGCTGAGATACTAATTGCCTGATATAAATTTTGAATCAAAGAAGCTCTCAATAGAAAGAACTAGTTCAGCTGGCCCTTAGTCTCAAATTTTCGGTTTGCTCTGCCGGACCGCCAGCTCTGGACCCATATTTAAAAAAAAAGAAAATCCCAGCAATTAGGTACGGATACAGCCAGTATAAGCAAGGCTATTACAGTCATCACGGGGCACTGGCTAGTGTAAACACATGCTTAGATTAGATTAGAGTATATTTTTAATCGACATCTCGGAGGTGCCAGCTTTAGCTGGCATGCTAACAGGATACAAAATAGACTTCTGCATGAATGTATCCAAAATGACAAATGAATCATTCATTCTAAAAGTGGGCACACTTTTTTTTCAGCACAGTATATTTGGGTATGAATGAGTAGGGTAGTATTTTTTGTTTTATCTGACAGTTTTCACACTCATTCTATAGTTGTACAGCTATTAATGAGTACAGGTAAATTAGTGTGCCGCAGTCAACTCACTGTACAGTGTTTTGGTGTTCAGTTGACTTACTGTACAGTGAGAGAAACTTCATGACTGGAACATACACATAAATATTTCTCGTGTTTATGTATACATAGTATGTATGTCTGAATAAAAAATTTATTTGTATTTTCGTTTCAAATGTATTTATTATAAAATAGTGTATTTACAAATTATTAATATTAAAACAAGAAAGGAAAGCTAACTTCGGGCGGAGCCGATGTTTATATACCCTTGCAGTTTAAACCGGATATATATAGCAAACATCGGATATAGTTGGCCGATCCTTATGGGAATATGAATATATAATCCAATTTATTACAATACAAAATCTGAAAAAAGTCTCAAGCATCTATCTTCAAAAGTACCAAAGTTGGTATTTCTACCAAAAACCATTTCCGATCGTTCAGTTATATGGCAGCTATAAGATATAGTCGGCCGATCGTTATGAAATTTGGTAGGTCGGATTAACTGACCAAGAATATAATCTGTACCAAGTTCCAGCTTTCTATCTTCAAAAACACGAAAGTTGGGTCATTTCCGATCGTTCAGTTATATGACAGCTATAGGATATAGTCGGCCGATCCTTATGAAATTTGGCATGTCGTATTATTTTGCCAAAAATAGCTCTTGTAGACATGCTCATAGACGGACATGCTCATATCAACTCAGGAGGTGATCCTGATCCAGAATATATATACTTTATAGGGTCGGAGATGTCTCCTTCACTGCGTTGCACACTTTTGACCAAAATTATAATACCCTCTGCAAGGGTATAATGAATGCTTATTACAATAATTATTTTATTTTATTAAATTATCTATATTTAAATTATTAATGTTGTCATGAAGGAACATTATTTTATTGACCATGTCTTCAGATGTGGAAATTTTTGCCCGTTTTTCGCAAAAAAAACGTTGCACACTTTTTTTTTTTTTAATTTTTTCAGAAAATGCCCTTTCCGATGCTGCACTGCTTGCGGGAGCTGCTAGTATCTTGCAGCCACCACTGCAGAACATTAAAATCTTCCCTATACGCTTTATTAACATTTTTATAAGTTTGAAACTCCTAAATATCCGATAAAATATTGGTGCTTTGAATAGGTTCTGAATAGTCTGCAAATATGTTGTCTATGTGTTCCGTAGGTTGAATTAATTTTTCAATGTCATCATTTTGGCTATTTATATGAATATTAATCATCATTTCTTCTAATTGTTTAAAAGTTTGGTCCTTTTCTAATTGTGAAAATTTAGCTAATTTGTTGGTGGGTGGAAACAAAAACAGGGCAATGTTGTGAAATTTTTTAAGATTTTGTATAACTATCGAATCTATGTACTCTAAAAGCTTTAGATTGCATTTTTGACTATTTCCAAATCATTTTGTATTGGTGAGGATATTTTTTTTTAATTATTGATGTGTGGAACAGTTAAGTGGAATTGTTCAAGCATTGAACACTATTTTATATCGAAATTCTTATGTTAGAGTTTCAAGGGATCGGACCCATGAAATACGAGTCAAACAGATGGTTTAAAACCGATCCCCTGCAGCCTAACACAAACACATGCATAAGTGGTGCGCTTATCGCACTTGAGAAAGGGTCGCATAGCAGGTCAGCGTGCAGTGCTGCAGATTTTCATGTATCGTACTTATAAGAGAACTTTACCAAATAAAATCAGTTTTCCATAAGGAGCTCATTGGAGTAAGACCTATTTATTTTGGGGCTCCTCTTAACAGTAATGTTGGATAATTGCTTCCCTCCAGCTTTTTGGAACACATTTCAAACGGTGCAAGAAGCTTGACCATTCCGCTAATATTGTTTAAATTTATGTCTTGGATTCTTGATTTCATTTTTATCCACCAAAATCTGCGAAATTTCCATCCAGTTTTGCTCAACCGACTTCAAGAGGTTAAATATTGTATTCCAACGAGTTGGACAGTAGCTTTTTAAGGTGCTTGTTAAGTTCCAGTTTTGTCCAGACTTTTTAAAATATTTAACAAGCTTGCTGCAGCGATTAATCAAATGCAGCAATTCTAGTACTTCATTCGCAATTTTGCAAATCACATTGTGGATTAAGTGATTTGCGCAGTGTATTGTTATCAGTCCGTTGAAAGCTGCTTTTATATTAGCT
This sequence comes from Drosophila malerkotliana malerkotliana, assembly GCA_018153235.1. NCBI lineage: Eukaryota > Metazoa > Arthropoda > Insecta > Diptera > Drosophilidae > Drosophila > Drosophila malerkotliana. The sequence goes on along the minus strand of JAECXV010000087.1, from coordinate 2,905,336 downwards.
CCTTGGTCGGTTACAATTATTGGATCGTCCATCAATAAATGACATCCAAAATCACGTAAGATTCGCTGTACTTTGTTTTTTTTTTCATTACCTAAGAAAGTTTCGCACCGACAGAAATAAAAAACTGTGCCAAAGTTTTTAAACCAGAATCCGAAATTAAATTAAACGTTCGAACATTCTTTATTGTCCACTCCGTTGCCAGATTTGTGCACTTCTTTTTGGTGTCTGTGGGTACATCAACGACTGGATGACTGCGCTTTCGGCTATTGGCCATAATGTAGCATTTGTGTTTTACTAAATTTGATGTGCTTTTTTCAAATTTGTAAATGTTTTTGCATATGTTGCACACTACTGCATCAGTCGCCACTATGCCGTTTGTATTGACCAGTCTAGAAAATGTGTCCCACACTTTGCTCCGACCACGTGAACCAATAGGCTTAAGCTCACCAGCTAATAATTTGGATTTTAGCGTGGCAGCGTACTCTTTAAAAGAGGATTCCGTTGTTTTGTCTTGATTGCAAATAATTTAGTTTTAATACATGTGTTAAAACTTGGTTCTCTGGCACTAAATAGCCACAAACATACAAAAGACAATCACAAACATATAAAACAACACATAGACTTTGTTACAAAACATATGTCAGCGAATGTATTTGTGTGTGTGTGCGAATACACATTTTCGTGTCCCAGAGTTCTCCAGGTTGCCAGGCAACCGTTGCTAGGATGTTGTCGCTTTGTAGCGAGGCGACAGCGTTGTGTCGCTGTCGCCGATCGAGCTTCGATAGTATGCACAGGAGGTAGAGAATTAGACGCAGGCAGTTGCGTACCAGAACTTGAAGTGTGTACAAGGCTGAAACTCGTTGCGCCGCAATGGAAGACAACAACAACAACATCGAACATGATTTGACATCAGAAGTGGGATCTGGCCACCAGCCTTCAACACTAGATGGACCATGGCGTACCCTGATGGAATTGCAATATAAAAATTTAATTGAACTAGTGAGAGTCATAAAAACAACTGTACCTGATGCAGGGCAGAACAAAACTGTGCAACTACTCAAATTCAACCCAGACAAACCAGGAGCCAACGCATCATCGTGGTGCACAACGGTGGAAATAATTTTACAAGAAAACACATTGAGAAGCAGTGCGTTAGTTATGGCTTTGAGTTCGGCTTTAGAAGGAGGTGCTTCGCAATGGCTTTCGCAAGTGTGCTATGCTGAAATTACTTGGCCTGAGTTTAAAGAATTGTTTATACAACCCTTCGACACTATAGAAACACCAGCCGCTATGTTTCTTAATATGCTATCAAATCGACCGACTGATGGCGAGAGTCTGGCTGTTCATGCAAGTCGCATGGTTACCGAACTAACGACGAAATAGCGTCAAATGGATAACGAAGAGATTGCTGTGTCTGTGACCCTTGCGCTGCTGGCAAGCTTCGATCATCGATTGCAGCGTTTAAGTTTTACATCAAATGTTCGAACCAGAGGCGATCTACAGTCCGAATTAAAAGCATTCACTTTTATTAAAAGGAAAAGCGGCGCTATGGAGCATCAGTCTGAAACTTATTCTAAACGGCAAAAACAATCACCGATAGAGTGCCATTTCTGCGGAAAAGTGGGCCATAAAATGTCTGAATGCAGATTCAAGAAACAACAAAATCAATTCGCGACTGATAAAACCCAACATGGCAGGCATGATGTTCATCACCGTGGAAAATCAAATTTAACTTGCTACAAGTGCGGAGAATTGGGTCACATATCCACCCAATGTACAAAAAAGGAAGCTGACAGGAACAAGGCATTCAATCGGGAGAAGCGAGTGGAACAGTGCAGCGTTGCAGTACCAAAGGGATGCCTGAACCATAGAGGCCAAATTTTCGAAATCACCTTTGATTCGGGATCGGAATGCTCGTTGATAAAAGAAAAGCTAAGTACCAAATTTTCTGGTAAAAGATTCAATAATATTGTTATGTTAAGAGGTATCGGCAGCAATGGAATATGTAGTACTTTACAAATATTAAGCAATGTAAAAATTGATGATTATTGTATCGAAATTTTGTTTCATGTAATAGGCGATGATGATGTACAAAACGACATTGTAATTGGTCGTGAGATATTAAATCAGGGTCTTGATATTGCCATTTCATCAAACCAATTTAGGATCTCAAAGACCAAAGTAGTTAATTTGTGTACCGGCAATGAGCCAGCCGATATTGATACTGAGCTTGAGGGACAAGATAAAATAAAACTACACTCACTGTTGGCAAAGTACTCAAATTCATTTATAACTGGGATCCCAAGTACTAAAGTCACAATTGGCGAAATGAAAATTAGGTTGATTTATCCAACAAAAACCGTACAGAGAAGACCATATCGTTTAAGTCCATGCGAGCGAGATTTGGTGAGGGACAAAATTAATGAACTGCTAAAATGCAATATAATTAGGCCAAGCTTCTCACCTTATGCAAGCCCTATGTTATTAGTGAAGAAAAAAAATGGTACGGACAGACTTTGTGTTGACTTTAGAGAGCTGAATTCAAATACGGTCGTTGATAAATACCCTTTACCACTTATACAAGATCAAATCAATAGGCTTGGGGGAGTTCATTACTTTACATGTCTGGACATGGCCAGCGGATATTACCAAATTCCTTTACATTCAGATTCTATCGAGTACACGGCGTTTGTGACTCCGGATGGTCAATACGAGTTCCTGTCCATGCCATTTGGGCTCAAAAACGCACCTTCCGTTTTTCAACGATTAGTAATACAGGCGCTAGGGGATCTAGTAAATTCCTTTGTCATCGTCTATATATATCATGATAGCCGCCTCAACAAAATGCGAGGCGCTAGAAAGATTACAGATCGTTCTAGATGTTTTGACAAAGGCTGGGTTTTCATTCAATCTTACAAAGTGCTCATTCATGAAAACACCGGTTCAATATTTGGGTTACAATATAAGTGCGGGTGAGATTCGTCCAAACCCACAGAAAGTTGTAGCGTTGACTGCTCTTCCGCCTCCACAGTCAGTCACTTCACTTAGACAATTCATTGGGCTAGCATCCTATTTCCGACAGTTTATTAAGGGATTTTCACAATTAATGAAACCGTTATATTTCTTAACTGCAGATAAAAACAAATTTATTTGGAAAACAGAGCATGAACAGATACGGAAAAAGGTCATTGCCACTCTTACCGACAAACCAGTCCTTGTTATTTTTGACCCTTATTATCCAATCGAATTACACACAGACGCCAGTTGCAGTGGCTACGGTGCAATTTTATTACACAAAATTAATAACAAACCCCAGGTAATAGAATACTATAGCAAAACTACTTCACCGGCAGAATCAAGATATCACTCGTACGAGTTGGAAACCTTAGCTGTCGTGAACGCCATTAAGCATTTTCGACATTATTTGCTGGGCAGGAATTTTGTAGTTTATACTGACTGCAACTCGCTTAAGGCGTCGAGAAATAAACGAGATTTAACCACTAGAGTACGGCGTTGGTGGGGTTATTTGCAGGCATTCACATTCGATATTCAGTATAGAGAAGGGAAAAGGATGGCACACGTTGACTTTTTATCAAGAAATCCCCTTTCACAAAAGTCTACTACAACCGCAAAAATAGTCGAAGAGAAAAGAGTAAATTTAGCTGAAATTTCAAGCAACTGGCTAATTGCTGAACAACGTCGAGATTTGGACATAGTCGAAATTGTTAAAAATTTTAAAAACTTTTCTCTGTCTGAAGATATTGCGAAAACCTATGAATTAAGGGCAGAAGTTCTTCATCGAAAGATACAAAGAAATGGGAGAACACGTTGCTTACCAGTGGTACCACGAGCTTTCAGATGGTCTGTCATAAATCAAGTGCATGAGTCCATAATGCATTTAGGTTTCGAAAAGACATTAGATAAAACTTACGATTTCTACTGGTTTGACAATATGTCAAAATACGTAAAAAAATTTGTCGACAACTGCATCACTTGTAAAATGTCAAAATCCACTTCAGGAAAAATACAAGCGGAATTACATCCAATACCAAAAGTCACTATTCCTTGGCACACTATCCACATCGATATCACAGGAAAATTAAGTGGCGAGAGTGATCAGAAGGAGTATGTCATTGTTCAGATAGACGCGTTTACCAAATATGTCTATCTTAGTCATAGTCTTAAATTGGACAGTGAGAGTTGTATAAGGGCCGTTCAATCTGCCGTTTCATTGTTTGGAGTACCAAACCGAATAATAGCTGACCAGGTGAGGTGTTTTACAGGCGCAAAGTTCAGTCAATTTTGTTCAGATCAAAAAATAAACTTGCATTTGATAGCCACTGGTGCAAGTCGAGCTAATGGTCAAGTGGAGCGAACTATGAGCACGTTGAAGAATATGTTAACGGCGGTTGAAACGGGAACACAGTCTTGGCAGGATGTGTTGGGAGAGGTGCAGTTGGCAATTAATTCTTCAACCAATCGCACTACGAAAGCAAGTCCTTTAGAAATGTTATTGGGAAAGGTAGCACGCCCATTGGGATTACTTCCACCTAGTGATATAGAAAATGTTATTGATTTGCCAAACTTAAGAGCGCAAGCTGCAAAGAATGTATTAGCCAGTGCAGCTTATGATAAAGAACGATTTGATAGAAATATGGCAAAAGTAAAAAGGCACAAAATTGGAGTTTTCTTATTACTTAAGAGCGAAGAAAGACACCAGACTAAGCTAAGTCCAAAATTTAGGTGGCCTTTTGAAATAGTAAAAGTTCTGGAAGGTGACAGGTACATTTTAAAGTCTTTAACTAATAAAAGAAATTATAAATATGCACATGAGGATTTAAGAAAATTACCAGAGGGGCAAGTGCCCGAAGAGCTAAATGTGTACGATGATTATAATAATTTAGATGTAAGAAACGTAATCGCTACAGAAGAGAGTGAAAATGAAAATATTGATAATATTGAGAGTATTGAAGAAAAGAGTGAAAATGAAAATATTGAGAGTATTGAAGAAAAGAGTGAAAATGAAAGTACTGAGAGTATTGAAGAAGAAAATGAAGTACACCAATAAGGGTGACAAAGTTGAACTGCTGGCCAATGAAAATGGCAGAGTACTGAGTCCATAAAATATAATGCAAGCACAAGTGCAAAACATATTGTTTGTTTTTATCATGGCGTGTGGGGTATTTGATTATGCGACTATAAGAGTGAATAATGAAGAAGAATGGATTATATAAAAGAAGAAGAAAAACAAAGAAATGAAAAGAAAGAAAGAAAATTGAATTGAATTGATGAAAAAATTATAGTTATGGAACTGAATACTGTTTTGTGAAACGGTCAATATGATAATTTGTTATGAATTAAGATAAGAAAATTGGATTTTGTTATGAAACTATTTAATGTTCAGTCTAATAATTAAAAGAAAGAAAGCAAATTCGAATGTTGCTATTTTCTACACGAGGTCGTGTTAGGGTCAGGATGGCCGTGTCGGCGAATGTATGTGTGTGTGTGTGCGAATACACATTTTCGTGTCCCAGAGTCCTCCAGGTTGCCAGGCAACCGTTGCTAGAATGTTGTCGCTTTGTAGCGAGGCGACAGCGTTGTGTCGCTGTCGCCGATCGAGGTTCGGTAGTATGCACAGGAGGTAGAGAATTAGACGCAGGCAGTTGCGTACCACAACTTGAAGTGTGTACAAGGCTGAAACTCGTTGCGCCGCAATGGAAGACAACAACAACAACAACATCGAACATGATTTGACACATATATATTTGGACAAAACTTACGCTATTTTGAGAGTTCATTGCACGAGCGTCGTTCTCCTTAAAATCCATATTTATCAATTTATGAAAAAATATTTGTACACGTCAACAGACAAACTGTATAGTGTGTTGAAAAAGGCTCAAATTTAGTACTCACTAACGACAAGTACAACGATATACTGTACTCACTCGAAGTGAGTACACTAAAGATGTTGTGCTACTTTGTTCCGACCTATAGAGTACACTGTACAGTATAGAATGAGTGCAGTGTTTTTAAAACACTACACTACTGTACAGATCTGTTATGAGTACATTCATGCAGAAGTCTAGTCCGTACTATGTACATCTTGGCACGTTGTTATTTACTCTTTTTATAAATGACTTGCCCCCTGCTTTAACGAACTATTTAGTTCTTATGTATGCAGATGATGTAAAGCTTTGTCTTCAGTTCAAATCCCTGCCCAATGCAGTCTTCAGTCTGACCTTGACAACTTTTAAAACTGGTATTCAGCTAACGATTTAATATTTATAGATTAAAATGCAAGCTTATGTCTTTTTATCGTTCTTGCCCTCTGCAAGCTACGTATACTTGTATGGGATTGCCTTAGATAAATTAACTCAGGTTAATGATCTCTGCGTCGTATAAGACACTAAAATTTAATTTGCCGACCATAATTCCTCAATGGTTCATAAGGCTAAAAGTTTCCTTGGTTTCATTAAAAGGTGGTTAAAAGAAATAAACAATCCCCTACATAACTAAAACCTTATTTTTTTCTTTGGTCCTTCCGATACTGGAGTACGGTTCGTGTGTCTGGAGTCCCCAATGTGGATCAGGATCCGTACAAAAGAATTTCTTAACTTTTTCACTTACAGGTCTAACTGGGATGCAAATCTTCACCTTCCAATTTGTACAAAAGAATTTCTTAACTAATGCTGTAGAACTTGTTTACATAACCTAATTAATGAGGATGTAGATAAGCAGCATTTACTAACACGCTAAAAAATTTACTACTAACACTACTAACATTTACTAACAAATTTTAAAATTCCTAAAAAAAGGACTAGAAACTTAAGTCCTCTATTCCTTGGCCATTATAGTTCGACATATTCAAAGCACAACCGTTTTAGGGTCTTGTGTTCGAACTACAATGGTGTCTACTCTATTATATCTCTTTCCTGTCCTTCAAATTTAAAATATAGAATTTTAAATTTCCTTAGTAACTCCTCCTAGCTTAATAAATTACAATTAGCTTAACATATACTAATAAATTGTTTCTCGACAAACCCTTGGTCGGCTGGGTCTCTAAGCTTTATAATGAATACAGGAATGGTAGCTGATGCTCTTATTGATGTACAAGCCATTTCCAAAATTCTGAAAGACCGCAAAAAAAAAAAAAACAGAAATCTAACTTCTAATCGACCTGAAAGTAGAACTATAATATTCTTCTGGCGACAAGTTCCTTTAGTACTTACTTCTTCTCACAAAAGGCAACAATTTATTCAAATTATAGATACCAGTAGTTTTTCTAGGAAATAGCCTGCCTAGCAAATTGATAGGAGGAGTTAAAGAATTTACTATACATTTTCCTCATACTATCCATCGAAAGAGAGTGTTTTGAAGAATGGGATAGTTTGTACCTTGTTTTTTTAAGAAAAAATAAGAATTGTTCTTCTGAATGCAGATGAAACTGAATGATCAACATTGATACATTGCTATAACGGCGAGGGCGGCCCCACCTAGACATTGCGGAGCTAATACTCCCTAAAGAAAGGCCTATTGAACGAGATAGAGTCGGGCATACCTACGAGCAATGAAAATTAATTCAGACCTCACTGAAGCAAGACTACTTTGTTTTTTATTTGCAACTCAATATTCAAAAAAAAGTTTGCAGAAATTTCGGAGGAGCAATTTATTTTTATAGAAAACTAGCAGGGCCCCTTTTTGTTTTCTAGAAGGGCTAGTTGTTTTTGTTTTCTTTTATTTTGGTTAATAAATATAGTACATCCAGTACTTTCACGTAAAGAAACTTTCCCATCGCCAATATATAACAGTTGTTTAGAAAAAAATGGACGCATGGGATTCCCAAAGCATTTGAACGCGCATATTCTTCGTCATTTCCTCCCAAATATTTATTTAACATTGTTTCAGCACTATTTCCATAGACTTTTGTTTTTTTAAGTTGCACACTTAAGTCACGACTCATATCTGTGATGAGTAAAAAGGATGTCATTTGGAAGCATGAATTGAGTGTACGAATTAACTTCAAGGAACAGGGTCGAATCTGGATCTGTACCGAGAGGTATGCCGCGCAATGGTTCAGGTGGTGTTTCAATTTCGTGTAGTTGTATAATATGTACTTTTGCAAGACAATACAGGTATTCTTTTTCCAAAGTACCAATAATCACTTTGAAATAAGCAGAATATTCAACATCAGGCTCGTACTGAAATGCTAGTCGAAGAAATGGCTCTGATGTAAATCTTCGATGAACTTGTTGACGTTGTAGGTTAATTCTACTTCTAAGTATGAAATTGAGCGCTTGTCTTCGTTGCAGTTGTCTTTGTTCTCGTGCCTCTTTCGATTGTGCGTCTCACGGCGCATTTTCATTATCTTCTTCGATTGTTTCGCCTGATCGTCGTGCTCATCTGTCTCGCGTAGCTGTAGAATTGACAGTTTGACGACTCAACATGGTCGGCAGGGCCCTATTTCAGGGCCTATGACACACACATAAATGTACGATACGTTACGCTCACAGCCTACCAATTTTCACTGAAAAAGTGGTGTAACATAACATAACTTTCTTTTATATATATACTAGCAGTACCCTGCCACGTTTCGCTGTGGCATATTGTGGTTGCACGCATAAGAAATAAGTCAAACAAAAAAGAATAATTTTCAAATTAATTAAATTCTGTAATACTTGTGGGTATACAATATTCTTTGTTTCGCCTCCTTAATCATTCATTATTATTTCTGTATTTTAGTACAAAGGTTGCTCTTCACTTAAGCACCTTGTGATACACGACATTTTTTGTTTTATTATCAGGCGCAAAAACAAACAACGCAGATGGTCTTCCGACCCGTGAACATGCCACGTATAATTGAAGTCTTTTAAATTCAAACGGCATATCGGTTGGGATCATCGGGATCCTCGGAATGAGAACTTCCTCACCTTTGAATTTTCCTATCATTATCGTAGCGTAAATTACATTGTTCATTAATTTACTAACCACCAAACGCGTACCGTTGCACAGTTTTGGTTGGTTTATGTTTCGAAGCATGATTACTACGGAGCCAACCTTTAGGCGTAAATTGTGCGGTGGTAAGCCAGGCACGTCCAAAGAGTTTAAAAATTCAATTGGATAGTTGGTGGCTTCATCTTCATTTGTGACGCAGTCAATAGATTTGAATGAATGCATTGTTCCAATGATCTTATTTTGAATTATGTAGTTCAGGTCATCTACATCTTTATTCTTAGCCGCTAAAATTGCTCGCTCACTCAACCATTCATTATTTTTATACCCTTGCAGAGGGTATTATAATTTTGTCCAAAAGTGTGCAACGCAGTGAAGGAGACATCTCCGACCCTATAAAGTATATATATTCTTGATCAGGATCACCTCCTGAGTTGATATGAGCATGTCCGTCTGTCCGTCTGTCCGTCTGTCTGTTTCTACGCAAACTAGTCTCTCAGTTTTAAAGCTATCGTCTTGAAACTTTGCACACACCCTTCTTTCCTTTGCACGCAGTATATAAGTCGGAACGGCCGGGATCGGCCGACTATATCCTATAGCTGCCATATAACTGATTGATCGGAAATGGTATAACTTTGGTGTTTTTAGAGTTAGAGAGTTCATTCTCATTTGACATGAGAGCTATTTTTGGCAAAATAATACGACATGCCAAATTTCATAAGGATCGGCCGACTATATCTTATAGCTGCCATATAACTGAACGATCGGAAATGACCCAACTTTCGTGTTTTTGAAGATAGAAAGCTGGAACTTGGTACAGATTATATTTTTGGTCAGTTAATCCGACTTACAAAATTTCATTAGGATCGGCCGACTATATCCTATAGCTGCCATATAACTGAACGATCGGAAATGACCCAACTTTCGTGTTTTTGAAGATAGAAAGCTGGCACATGGTACACATTCTATTTTTGGTCAGTCAATCCGATCTACCAAATTTCATAACGATCGGTTGACTATATCTTATAGCTGACATATAACTGAACGATCGGAAATGGTATTTGGTAGAAATATCAACTTTCGAATTTTTGAAGATAGAAGCTTGGGACTTTTTTTTAGATTCTTTATTGTAATTAATTGGTTTTATTATGATGTTATCATAAGGATCGGCCAACTATATCCGATGTTTGCGATATATATCCGGTTATAGCTGCAAGGGTTTATAAACTTCGGCTCCGCCCGAAGTTAGCTTTGCTTTCTTGTTTTTAAATATTTTATTGTTATAAATTGGTTATATCATGATATTTTCATATCGGTCAACCCACTATCCGAAGTTTTTTATGTATAATACATTCGGTTTTACCTGCAAGGGTATATCAACTTCGGCTCTGCCCGAAGTTAGCTTTCATTTCTTGTTGTAGTTAGAATTAATATTTGGAAATACATTGTTGATAAGTTCGTCTTTTGATGAGACAAAATTACAGAAATCATTTGGAAATTATATTAATCCGCTCGATTCATCGACAGGTACTTGACCATTACCGATAGTCAGCAATTGCTCCGAGAAATCTTCAGCAGATGTATCATTAAGCAATGTAACTCTCATGTTTGTTGTCAGCTGCAGTTTCTTCACATAGCGCCATAGATTTGACGATTTGAGGCAAGCGTTTATTTCGTCGGCAGCCGTAGATCTTGGAATTACTGGCAGTATTTGGCGGAAATCGCCAGACAGTAAAATCATTGTTCCTCCAAAACATCTCGAGTCATTGCGTAAATCTTTTAATGTTCGGTTAAGTGCTTCTAATGCACGTTTATGCGCCATTGTGCATTCGTCCCAGATGATGATTTTCGATGTCGCTTAAACTTTGGCCATTGCTGAGTGTTTTGCAATATTACACGTTGATTCTTCAATAGTTTGAAGATTTAACGGTAATTTGAATGCTGAATGAGCCGTACGGCATCCTTCTAACAATGTGGCTGCTATTCCAGAAGAAGCAACTGCAACCGCTATGTTTGATCTCGCCCGAACAGTTGCTAAAACTAATGACATAAGGAATGTCTTGCCAGTTCCAACAGGGGCATCTAGGAAATATAAACCACCATTTTCATCAGCGATTTCCTTCATTAAAGTATCATAAACTTCCTTTTGTTGGTAATTGAACAGGGGTACATTCCTTTAAGCTACTAAATCTAATTCCTGGTGATCATATTCACGTTCCCGTTCCAATTCTCGATTAAATGCGTCATTCATTTCACGATTTGGCGCTGGCATTCCTAACCTGATTAATAAATTACCGCACATGAGGTAACACATATCTTCGATCAAGAGTAAAGCACGATTATGTATCTCCTCATTCATCCCAATATCGTGATTTCTGGAACTGACACGTCTTTGATGTAAAATATCTTCTGACATACTATCCTTGTATTTGTGCCACAGGTTACATGGGTTTGATGGAAAACATGTCGAAATTATGATAGCGAATAATGTGCGTTTCTGACTTGGAGATGCAGAGATAATGGCTTCAGCGATTGTTGTATCCCAATGGGTATCGTTTTCTAATAAGTTCAATTCTTCACATGCAGCACGATATGTTGGGAATATTAAACCATTAACAGTTCGTAGTGCCTCAAATGAAGTTGGCCCACGAACATTTACCAGCAACAACCGCAAATAGAAACATTCATCATTTTTGGATGAACTGTATACATACGACCAAGAGCATCAGTAGAACGCACATCTGGATACCCAGAAACCGCATCACCTTGCTTCCGTCTTTGAAAATTCTTGGATGAAGCATTCCAAGTATAATAACGTGGCATCTCCGAGTAAAGCAAAGTTCGTGCAAACTGATCGCTTTGGCAGATTGCAAAAAAACTGGTCAATGTAGTTGCTGGAGGTGTTTCAGCACGTTGCGTAGCATTCGAAGCCGTGAAATATACTCGTTGACCATTCTCTAGATGCACCGCCAAATGTATAACAGTAGGATGACGTTCGTGAATGGAAAATGCGAATATACGCCAAATCGCTTTATTACAGTTCACATAACGACCAACTTGATAGCGTGAAATTTCATCGTTGGTATTCGAGAATGGCAATCCAAAAACCGCCATATCACTGCATTTCGTGACATATTTGCAAATATATTTTATGGACTTAACTGAATTGCAGTATTCAACGTTGCAATGTGTCTTGAACGTTTTAGAAATAAGTGGCGAATATGGAACAATCCAACTGTTGTCGACAACGAAATCCATTCTTTTCACTTTCGTTGTGACAGTTCGACCGTTGTCATCTGGCGGATACCCATCGTTGCCAGTGACAGTCTCCGCCGTTAATTTCCGTGGATATCGTTTAGAGCACTTTCCATCGACCATGCAAGGTGATTGGGGGTTGATGGCACCACATGGTACATGAATCATATTAGTAGTAACAACATCATGTAGGTCTGGATCGACTTCATGATCAGGAATCGCGGCACATATGATATCATCTATTTGGTCAGGCTGAATCCTTTCCACTAACCAAATAAGAATGTGTGCGTGCGGCAGGCCTCGCTTTTGCCATTCGATTGAATACATCCAGCATCGAGTATCTCCAAAGACGCGTTCTTTAACAATAAAGTTCATCAGGGACCGAGTTTTTTGCCTGAATATACGTGCTGTGATGTCGTGTCTATCATTTGATGTTTTTCCGGGAAGCAGCAATTGAGTAATTTCTATCCATTTTGGATTACAGGTAAAAGTAATAAAGAGATCTGGCCGGCCGTAATGACGAACATATGTCATTGCATCTTGTGCATATTCATGCATATGACGTGGGCTACCAATGTACGTCGCCGGCAGAATAGTTAATCGACCAATATTAGCTGCATTTCCTTCAGTACTAACTGCATCACGTAAATGAATGGTACTCCTCAGAACGCAGTTTGGCTTGGTTCAACCTAATAAATGTTAAACGTTCCGTTTCTATTTTTACATACATGTCAACGCAATACTGCTGAAACAATCGACGAAACCGCAGCAAATAGTTGTCAGCATTTTGACGAATCATCAAATGATATGCCTAATAATTCATTGAGCTAACTTTCTTGTAGTTTGACATTTGACATTTTCTTCTTAGCTGTCTGCCTAAATAAACAAGAAAGGAAAGCTAACTTCGGTCGGAGCCGAAGTTGATATACCCTTGCAGTTAAGACCGGATATATATCGCAAACATCGGATATAGTTGGCCGATGAAATTTGGTAGGTTAGATGAACTGACCAAAACTAGAATCTGTACCAAGTTCCAGCTTTCTATCTTCAAAAACACAAAAGTTGGGTCAATTCCGATCCTTCAGTTATATGGCAGCTATAGGATATAGTCGGCCGATCCTTATAAAATTTGGTAGGTTGGATCAACTGACCAAAAATAGAATCTGTATTAAATTCCATCTTTCTATTTTTAAAAACACGAAAGTTGGGTCATTTCCGATCGTTCAGTTATATGGCAGCTATAGGACATAGTCGGCTGATCCTTATGAAATTCGGCACGCCGTAATTTTTTGGCAAAGATAGCTTTCATGTCAAATTTGAACTCTCTAACTCTAAAAACACCAAAGTTATACCATTTCCGATCAATCAGTTATATGGCACCTATAGGATATAGTCGACCAATCCCGGTCGTTCCGACTTATATACTGCGTGCAAAGGAAAGAAGGGTGTGTGCAAAGTTTCAAGTCGATAGCTTTAAAACTAAGAGACTAGTTCGCGTAGAAACAGACAGACAGACAGACGGACAGAAGGACAGACGGACATGCTCATATCAACTCAGGAGGTGATCCTGATCAAGAATATATATACTTTATAGGGTCGGAGATGTCTCCTTCACTGCGTTGCACACTTTTGGACAAAATTATAATACCCTCTGCAAGGGTATAAAAAGTATGGGCACGGGAGGAACGCTGTCGAACGGGACAAAAAGTATCCTATGTCCTTCTCTTGGCTCTAAGCTACCTCCCTACCAATTTTCACTTAAATCTGTTCTTCCGTTCTTGATTTATAAGTGGTGTAACATATAACACGACTTTCTTTTATATATATATAATAATAATAATAAGATAAGATAAATATCAATGGAGAAGAAATGTTTAATTTATTTAAGGGGAGGTTCTTTTGGATTTTTTTGAAAAAATCGATTTTTTTTTTTTTTGTAATAAAATGAAAGTTTCTTATGTGTAGAATATACGTACCAAGGGATATTTCGATACGACGCGTATTTCTTGAGCTAGAGCGTGTCAAACATACCCATGATAACAAGAAAACTATCTAAAGGCAAAGTTTCTAAAAAATTTAAACGCGTTTTTCTGCAGAGGGTATTATAATTTTGTCCAAAAGTGTGCAACGCAGTGAAGGAGACATCTCCGACCCTTTAAAGTATATATATTCTTGATCAGGATCACCTCCTGAGTTGATATGAGCATGTCCGCCTGTTCTTCTGTCTGTTTCTACGCAAACTAGTCTCTCAGTTTTAAAGCTATCGACTTGAAACTTTGCACGCACCCTTCTTTCCTTTGCACGCAGTATATAAGTCGGAACGGCCGGGAACGGCCGACTATATCCTATAGCTGCCATATAACTGATTGATCGGAAATGGTATAACTTTGGTGTTTTTAGAGTTAGAGAGTTCATTCTCATTTGACATGAGAGCTATTTTTGGGAACACATTACGACATGCCAAATTTCATAAGGATCGGCCGACTATATCTTATAGCTGCCATATAACTGAACGATCGGAAATGACCCAACTTTCGTGTTTTTGAAGATAGAAAGCTGGAACTTGGTACAGATTATATTTTCAGTCAAATTATATATTTGGTCAGTTAATCCGACCTACGAAATTTCATTAGGATCGGCCGACTATATCCTATAGCTGCTATGAAACTGAACGATCGGAAATGGTATTTGGTAGAAATATCAACTTTCGTATTTTTGAAGATAGAAGCTTGGAACTTTTTTTTAGATTTTTTATTGTAATTAATTGGTTTTATTATGATGTTATCATAAGGATCGGCCAACTATATCCGATGTTTGCGATATATATCCGGTTTTAACTGCAAGGGTATATCAACTTCGGCTCCGCCCGAAGTTAGCTTTGCTTTCTTGTTTTTAACAGAAAGGGCTATTACAGCATGAACGCCATGGTTGTAAGTAGAATGTCTAAATTGGTTATAGTTACGTTAAGATTTTACTTTTACCTACAGGTTTGCAACTATAATATGGAGATTATCGCTATTGATGCGACGCACCCCGGATCTTGTCATGATTCTTTCATTTGGAATCATTCAAGCGCCATGGAATATTTGTCGAGAACAATAAATGAATATTTTGTTTTGGCAGATTCTGGCTACGCACAGAAGAGTTTTGTGTTAACTCCCTACAGGAGCGCAGAGATGGGGACGCATCAGCATCGATTTAATTTAAGACATGCTGCAGCCAGAAACATAATAGAACGAACAATTGGTGTTCTTAAAAGCCGTTTCCGTTGTTTACAACGATGCTTAAATTATCAGCCCATTTTTTGCTGCCAAATTATTAACGTATGCTGTGCTTTGCACAACATATGTAGAAGACGGAATTTGTTAATAGGTGACGACTTTTAATTGGAGGATATTGAACAGGCTATAAATGATAACGACATTGAAGGAAATGATGACGGACCATCTGTACGCGACGAAATTGCTCTATCTCTGCCAATGTAACAAAATAAATAAACAAATTATTCATTGCAGTTATTAAAATCTATTTATTCTTTTTTTTTTTTAATTTCTTCTAACTTAGAAAGTAGTTCTTTTTTTAAATTCAAGTCTTGCTGTTGAAGACTTTCCATTTTTTGGAAATGCTTTGTCATAGTTAAATTAATTTGCTTCATTTCCTCTACCTGAGCTACGCACAGACTCTGCAAATCGAATTCTGCAGCTGTGCGGCGACGCTTTCGGCTCGGTTCCTCCTCCTCTGGGGCTATCTCCTCGGCTTTTTCCTTAGCCACTTCTTCTACTATAATGGTTGTTGGTGCTCCATATGCTACAGCACCAACTCCCAACCATCTCAAAAAGCCCGCAGAGCTTTGCCACGTCCTCCTCCATGGCTGTCAGTGGTTGCTGGCAGTAAGGGCCCCCGCCCGTAGCCCTGACCTCTGCCTTATTTTGGGCAATTTTTTTTCGAATATTGGCCTTCCAATCGCACCAAACCTTGAATGTAATATTATAATATATTAGTTTGTCATAATTCTGGGGATACTCATACCTTTTTCCATCCCGCAACATCTTTAATTGGAGGCCCAATTGCGTTCAACGCACCGGCAAGCTCGCTCCATTTAGCTTCTGCAGCCACACGATCGCCTTTGGCGAATCCACGCGCCAAACTTTCGTTGCCCTTCATAAAATTCAGAAAAACTTCATCCTGATATGATGATTTGTGTTTTCCCCTGCAAACAATATTGTATTATTGTTTTCTATAAAAATAAGCTTTTTTACTCACATTTTTAAAAAAACAGTTTTTCAAAGGCAATCACTTGTTTCCCACAAACTAAGGGGAAGCCACCTTTTCAATAGATTTCATTTTCATTTCATTCCGGTGTTTTCAAAAATTTTTTTTTATACACTTTTAGCACATAACTAATTAAATTAAATTAATTAATTTTTAAAAAACATATTTTACCTAATTTCAACAAATTTATCGCCATCCATTTGATTATACAAGTATTTTTAACTTGTTTTTTTATTCTATCAAAAGTATGGCAGCTTAGGCGATAACTTATGGTGTCAAACTTATCGGTCGTTCACCAAAACGAAAATTGTTGTTGCCGACGGCAAAATTTGATTTGAACCGGAGCATGCCTGATTATTTAGAGGTTTCAATATTTTTATATGAGTTCCATCCACGCAGGCGACTATTCTTGGCAGTTGATGTTTGCTAAAGAAGTATTCGCTAGATTTCCGCATTTGCTGGCTAGACATCTGAAGGCAAATTCTGTCCTGACAAAGAAGCCTGTCCAGCAACGGAATAAATATGTGGAGAATTTTCCCAAATGTGCTTCGTCCTATATTTATACGGTGGTCCTTGGCGATTGAGAACTGATAACATCCAGTAGCAAGATATCGCAATACAGAAGCCAATTGCATAGAGTGAGACAGTGTGGTTACTTTTAAATGTGGCTTGACTGTCTCCAATATTTTTTTAAAAGTGTCTTTATCAATCCTAAATGATTGGAAAAATCTGCAATAAACATAAATTAGAGGCAACATTTTGAATGTTGTAAAGACATATTAAAACCACATGTATTACATCTTAATTGCTTAGATTTTCTTAAGTCAAATAACTTTTGCTTTCTTTTGGCTTCGAAAGATGCAATAGAAAATAAGAAAGGCATTTTTTCGCGTTGTTTGCTGCTAACCAAACCTCAAATCAGCTGTTTCGGCAGCAAGAAATGATGAGAAATGAAACGTTTCGATAGCAAAACGATAACTAAAAACTTGTGAAAACCGGAGCACCTAAAAACGAAAATCTCGGTTTTGGTCCCAAAACGAAAACGAAAACCGAAAGTGAGAACCGGAGCATGCCTGTATATCTTTATATATAAAATTTTCGTGTCACAGTTTTTGTAATAATACTCCGATTCTCATGAAATTTTTTGAGCGAGAGAGAGTGAGAAATTGAATTCTGTTCGACATACCAAAAATCGCATATAAAGCATTCAAATCGCATACCGATTCTCATGAAATTTTGTGAGCGAGAGAGAGTGAGAAATTGAATTCTGTTCGACATACCAAAAATCGCATATAAAGTGGGTTACTACCTCATCACACTGAAAAACTCATGCTACCATAGCATTTTTAATCAATTTAAACTGGGGCAAAAATCCTTCATCATTAAGTAAATACATTATTTCTATTTATGAGTCTTTTGTACAGTGAGCAATGCCATGAAAACGCAAAGGGGGTGATTTTAGCCGTGATACAAGTAGATCTAAAAACAGCCTAAATAGAAGATCATGGGCGGCGAGGGTTCCGGAAGCGCGCTTCAGAGGTATCGTTATCGAGCTTGATGCTCTATTGAACAAGCACAAGGAATTGTTGAAAATATTCAAATCACATGCACCAATTACAAAGCGATAATCACGCTATCGTCATTAATCCTGATAAAAAACCAGCTGAAGAGCTGCTCGCTTCGATCTTGCTTCATCTTGCTTCAACTCACAACTCCCTTCGCTTTCACTCTGACATCTTTCGAGCGATTGCATATGAAAAAGGTTGCACTGGTTTATTACTCGTCCGCACGCACTTTGATGTCAGCCTAAGAACTGCGTTGCTGACTTACTGGCTTCCCCGATTTGTTTTACTGTGTTATTTATGTTGGGCGCTAAATAATTAATTAATGGAATCCAATGAACTGCGAATCGTCTACTAATCTCGCATCTTCTCGGGTGGTCCCTTGCAGTTGAAGATAACTCGACTGTCAGGTGGCTGACAGAGCGACAGTAAGAGTTCCCAAAGATGAATTGGGAAACTTATGTTGAAAGGGTGACAGCCCTTCTTAACCTGATGTCCTAGAGACTCAGACACTTTATCAGTTATAGGATTTTAACGACAGATTGTTGGAGTTATGTTTGTATGAGCATGAGCCAAACCTAAGTCACCGCCTTTACAGGCCGTTAAATAATATTTTGTTCGTAAAACACGGACGTACCAGTTCTGCCGGCCTTTTCCTGAAACTGAATTAGGAAGATATGCCTATTCGATGTTTTTTGTGAGGTTAAGCTGTCTAATTCTTAAAAAGAATGTCGTGGGTTTGATTTCCAATATATTCATAGCGGTTTAAACTTAATGATTAAAGTGATTGAGTAATATTTTATAATCAAAAAATGTTCAAAGAAAGAACTAAAAACGTCGACTAAATAAAAAGTAAGTTAACCATTATGTTGAACGGAATATGGACTGCACCAGTGACTCCCGAAAGAGTTACATGTTTCAGCAATCTCTTCACCATAAGGAAAAAAAGAACAAGCAAACAAATACAATGAAACAGGCACCCAATTTAAAAGCTTATCCTCGAAAAACGCATGCTTGAAGGACAACCAGATAGCCAAAACAACACCTGAAGGAAGGCACATGCTCGCTCAACTAGGCCCTTTGGGGACAGGCAAAGACAGACAGACGAACATGCTTAGATCGACTCCTGAATTGGGCCTGATAAAGAATATATACTCGTATATATTTTATTTATTTAGTCGGAGATGTCTCTTTTACTGCGATCCACCCACCCTCTGCATAAAAATGTGAAGCTCGCGTAACGAAAAAAGAATAGGAAAAACTATCAAAACGTTGAAGTGGCTTATAAAAATTAATGTAGGGAAACAGATATAAAAACAAAGATATGAAAATCAAATGGTAAGCGATGATATTCCTTATAAAATAACAAGAAAGGAAGCTAACTTCGGGCGAAGCCGAAGTTTAAATACCCTTGCAGTTAAAACCGGACATATATTGCAAACATCGGATATAGTTGGCCGATTCTTATGGGAATATGAATATATAATCCAATTTATTACAATACAAAATCTAAAAAAAGTCCCAAACTTCTATCTTCAAAAATACCAAAGTTGGTATTTCTACCAAAAACCATTTCCGATCGTTCAGTTATATGGCAGCTATAAGATATAGTCGGCCGATCCTTACGAAATTTGGTAGGTTGGATTAACTGACCAAAAATATAATCTGTACCAAGTTCCAGATTTCTATCTTCAAAAACACGAAATCACACGTTGGGCCATTTCCGATCGTTCAATTATATGGCAGCTATAGGATATAGTCGGCCGATCCTTACGAAATTGTCGTATGGCATGTCGTATTATTTTGCTAAAAATAGTGCTCATGCAAAATTTTAACTCTCTAACTCTAAAAAAAACCAAAGATATACCAGTTCCGATCAATCAGTTATATGGCAGCTACAGGATATAGTCGGCCGATCCAGGCCGTTCCGACTTATATACTGCGTGCAAAGGAAAGAAGGGTGTGTGCAAAGTTTCAAGTCGATAGCTTTAAAACTGAGAGACTAGTTTGCGTAGAAACAGACAGACGGACAGACAGACAGACGGACAGACGGACATGCTCATATCAACTTAGGAGGTGATCCTGATCAAGAATATCGGAGATGTCTCCTTCACTGCGTTGCACACTTTTGACCAAAATTATAATACCTTCTGCAAGGGTATAAAAATCAAAAGAAAGGAGCTACAACAAGTTTCCAGTTTTGGGAGCGGAGCGGGAGGTGGCGTGTACAAAAGGTGTGTACAACAAAATTTTTACACAAGCTTGATCTGCGTGGATACTAAAGGAGCACAAGTTTAAAATCGTATAGTTTTATCTCATATAGTTTCCGAGATCCACGCAATCAAAATTTGAATACACCGGTATGGGATCGGAATATAAATGTCTATTACTGTGCTTGGATTGCTAACTTATTGTAAAAGTCTGACGAGACTAAAGTATCTAATTTTAAACGGCTGGCATCTCTACTAAAGTCAAATCACGAAATTATATGTTACGCATTACTATATCGCGCTTTTAAGAAATCGTAATTTCTATCGCATAAAAATAGTATATAACGTATCTAAAAAATTGCCAATTTGGATGAGTTTTGTTTACACTGGTTGAAATGCTACTTGCAAAAGCATGATCCTAAATGCGTAGAGCCTTTTTGCAGAGAACTGTACATTTTATTGTTGTTTATTGGTTCGCTGTCTAATTGGTACAAAAGAAAATTGGCAATGTTGCCATAGGTGCTGCTTATTCCTAGTGAGTACACATTGTTTGGATCTTAGGTCTTAAATATAAAGGTGGCAATACGAGCCAAAACTTAATTACTCAGCGATAGTTTCCAAACATGCCGGCCCACCCTGAAACACGGTTTCTGAAAGAGTTAGTTCTGCAATTTTCGTTATTGGCCCGGTCAATTCTCCTGATGCCATCTTGAGCCTTACTGCTCGCACGACGTTGTCCTTTCCTGGGAAGGTTTTGATCACCCTCGCTAGGTGCCATGATGCTGGTGGTGTGTTGGACTGCTTGTGAAATGTGGCCAAGATCCGCCTCCGGGATCGTCGTAAATAGTCGCCCGATCAGAAAATTGCTCATGGGTTAGTGTGCTGCTCCCAATGACTCATCGATGATGCATCGAACTGCTGATTCCCACTTTCCTCCCCAATGCACAGTGGTCCGGCTTGTATGGGAGAGCAGCCAAAAATACTTCTAGTTGAGGTAGGGACTGGAAACTTGGCACAAAATATTTATATTTTTATTCTAAAATAATATGTTAAAGTCTGCCAGATCGGGCAACTATATAATATAGCTGTCATATAACTGATTGATCGAAAATGCTATAACTTTGGTATTTTCATAGTCAGAGAGTTCAGTTTTTGTACGAGTGCTGACAAAATAACACGACCTACCAAATTTCACAAGGATCAGCCGACTATATCTTATAGCTGTCATATAACTGAATGATCGGAAATGGTTTTGGTAGAAATACCAACTTCGGTGTTCTTGAAGATAGAAGTTTGGGACTTTTTTTTTAGATTTTGTATTGTAATAGATTAGTTATATTATGATATTTTTATAAGGATCGGCAAACTATATCTGATTCTTACGATATATATCCGCTTTTTTCAAATTGAGGTTAGGTTACTTGACAATTGAGGTTAGTAAACGATGACAAGCAAGGCTTCACAAAAAAATCTCATAGCACTAAGAGGGACAAAAGGTGGCAGCTGAAATTGAAAACATAGATTAAGCATACATTAACTAATATTAACAATCAAGTTTTGTTTCACGCGTACGCACGCGTAACAACTTTTTGTCCAACTGAAAACAACGTCACTGGTAAAAAAATTATTTTAAAACAATAATGCAACATATTATTTCATACAAATAACGTAAATACACAGCGCATACCTTGCTTTTGGTAATTCATTACACTTTATGGCGATTAAACGCGATTTAATCTGGTTTTTAAGATCTTCCAAAGAGCAAAAGAGCATTTTAAGCTGCGTGCGACTTCCACGTGTTATTATTGTCTCTTTTCTCTCGCTATTTGTAGCGCGTGGGAACGATGGAATGAAAAAATTCTTCTGTCGTTCTATTCATTGTTCTATTACGAACCAATTCATAAAATTAAAGCGGCAAATTTCAAACTTTTAATTAATTTAATTAATAATTTTTATTTTTGGCCTATGAAACCGACCACTGTGCAATGTGGAGCCCGCGTTGGGATGAAGGTCCATTGGATACCTTCGTGTGCTATAGAGTTCGCTGCATGATCCGTGTGTTTTGTTGACCTCAGTAGCTGCTGCATTTCATCGAGAGATCGCCTGGCTCCTATGAAATTTGTTCCGTTGTCGCTGTACATGCGTGTACATTTGCCTCGTATAGAGAAAAATCGTCTCAATGCCGCCAGAAATGTTTCTGTAGATAAGTCGGTGGCGAGTTCTAGATGGATCGCCGACGTAACCATACATACGAATAGGCATATGTATCCCTTGCTGATGCGCGGTTTGCGCAGCATAGCGTCCTTCAGAAGAATGGGTACTGCATAGTCGCATCCAGTATTTACGAATAGCAGTGCTTGCGTTATACGTACGCTGGGTAGATCTGCCATACGTTGATGCATTGTGTGTTGTCTCTGTCTAAAGCACGCCAAACAGTTGTGTGTGATTTTGCGTATCATATTCCGTGCGCTGAAAATCCAATATCGTTGCCGGACAATGACGAAGAGAGATGACCCTCCAGGATGCAGGTTGACTCGGTGCTCATGTTGTATTATCAAAAAGGTGATCCGATGAACCTTTGGAAGCAAAATGGGGTGTTTTGCCTCTGCCGCTGTGAGTGTTGGATTCGTCCTTCCACTCTGAGCAGGTTGTCCTTGTCGATGAACGGTGAGAGCCTTAACAATTTTGATTGGGTTCCTAGAGGCTTGTTAGCGAGTGGTAGCTGGAAGTCCTGTTGAAACCCAGATTGAGCGTGTTGCAGCCAACGGATTCTTGCTGACTTTATCTCGTCAAAGTTGCGAGAATTTGATGTTCGTTTTGAAGATGGGTGTTTCATGCGAGGAATGAATCGCAAAACATAACCAAGCGTGTGTATAAGCTTCAGCCAAGATGATTTGCGATTTAGAAGCTTATCCAAAGGATTTTCCGTTGTGACAAATACCTGCGCAGCTAGGCAGTTGGTTTTGATCTCGCTTTCTATGAAAAGACGTTTGTTTGAAAGAGAAGAACAGTTGTGAGAACTGTTCAACTTTACCAAAAATTGATCTTTGTCCCTCAGCCATAAAGGACCCTTTCACCATAATTGGAAATCAATGAGCTCGGATACTCCCAAGCCCCGGGATGCACAATCCTCTTGGTTCGATTTTGAGTCCACATGGCGCCATGCTTGCTTAGGGATGGTTTCCAAGATCTCGGCGGTGCGGTTCCCAAAATAACATCTTTAGTTGAGCTGGTGAGTACGCTAGCCATGATAGAACTATTGTAGAGTCGCTCCATGCATAGATTGTCAAATCCTTGTGTTTTAATCCAGCCTTGATGGATTGCAGAAGTTGGTTTAGAAGAAGTGCATCGCACAGTTCCAGGCGTGGCACAGATTTTATCTTTAAGGTGCCACCCTTGTTTTGGCTGCAAGTATGGCTACCGAAATGGTTCCATCGTCCTTAACCATTTGGCTGTACACTACGGCTGCGTATGCCTTCGTGGATGCGTCTGAAAATCCGTGCAATTCAATCTTGTCGGTGTCGCTCTCGACCAAGCGTGGTATCTGGAATTGTGCTAGGTTTTATAAATCTGCTCCCCACTTGTCGGCTAATTTGTTCGATAGTTCATCGTCCTATTTCAAATTCAACAGCCAGACTTTTTGAAATAGTATTTTGAATTAAACTACGGTTAGTGCTAATAGACCGAGAGGGTCGAATATGCGTGACACATATGACAACACTTGCCTCGTGGTGCAGCTTGGACTCTTTGCTAGATTCACAGTGTACGACATGGTGTACTTCTTTGGGTGCCAGTGCAGCCCTAGAACCTTTACCGATGAGTGTGAGGAACCCTTTTTATCCTCCGATTCAATGTATTTGGTATTCGATACCCATTTCCCGAGCTCTAGCTTAGCACAGGACATCAGTTGGAAGAGTTTGTCCCGATTTCGTCGCAGCTCGTCCTCACTATTGGATGGAGTGGAACGTCATCCACATCTTTCATCAAACGTCTTTCATCAAGATTTTTTCTGCACTTGGAAATTCCTTCTGGTGATCAGTAGCCAGTTGCTCCAGTACTCGAACTGCTAGGAATGGTGCGCATGATGTTCCATACGTCACCGTGCAAAGTTGGAAATGTTTGATGGGATCTGACGGATTCTCTCGCCATTCAATTCTCTGAAAGTTTCTATGTTTTTCGCTCACACAGATTTGACGGAAAATTTTGACTATGTCCGCTGAAAATACGTATACGGAACCGAAGGCACACAGCAAACAGGAAATTCCGTTTGTCGTTTGGAAATTCCTTCCGTTGGGAATTTTGCTCGGTGAAATTTCTCGCATGTGTCCTAGATTTTTATATTCTCTCATGAAGTTCACTTAATTGTTACGTAGCTGTTTTATTTTGTGCTAAATGGAGTTCAACCGATTTGAACCGCTGGAAAGCTTCTTAAAGGGTGTCTGCGAATTCAGGATCTGAGGCTGTAAAAGGAAGCTCCACGATGTATTCTCCTCGATGTATTCGATGTATTCTTTTTCCCAGCACTAGCACCAAACATGCTCGCTGCCCCGAAGAATTTCGATTGGGCCACTTGTGCTGAATTTTGAATCTGCTAGTTGTAGATCGTTGAAGACTTTTAGTTCAGACGCGTGAACGGCCTGCCTTTTCAATGATGAAGTTATCTTTCTAAGCACGTGAGCCTAGACTACCAGTTGATCCTCTGAAATTCGGGATTGGTTGCGTAGGGTGCTGCATCCCCTTGCTGTGTCTGCTTTAATTGATGAAATTCCCGTGACAAATATGCGGGATGGCGTATGAGCCAAAGCCAGTTCAGAGCCTGTGTCCGAAAGGAGTCGACATGCTACCAAGTCCCTGTTAGCGTTTTGAACGTTGACCATAGCCATGGGCAGGGTGCTTCTGTTTCATTCAAGTGATTGTGTTGAACTTGCAGTGCCTTGTGCACATACACTTGCTGCTTGCTGTGTGCTATGTGACTAATAGTCACCGGTTAGATGTGTGCGTTAGGATCATCCTGATCCTCACTAGTTTGAGCGATTGTACCAATTGCCAATTGCAGTTGAACGACGATTTGCATTTTCTGACCTCATGCGCAGGTTTCAGACAATTGTAGCATAGAGATGTTCTGTAGAATGGCATTTGCTGCACTTGTTTCCATCAAGCGCAACCAACGAATGTGTGACATTCTTTGTTTTGTCACCAATAGAGGTTGACGTTTTACCTCCAGTTGTTTCGCGTTAGCTTAGCTCCAGCTCCTCGCAACGCGGATCCAAGAATTTGAAGGATTCCTCTAGTGTGGGTGAGTCTGACTCCACACTGCGTTCGATCCACCTGCGTCGAGTATCTGTGTCCAGTTTTTTCAATGCCAGGTAGATGACCCAACAGTCTCGTCCTGTTTCCACAATGGCATCCAGACCACGCACGATTTCGCTTACGCTGTCTGACACCTTCCGCAAGGTGGCTGCATCAGACCTTATTGTTGTTGGCAGCTTCATAAACTGCTCCATAATTTAATTCACGATGTGCCGTGGACGATTATATCTTTCATTAAGTCGTTCCCACGCTGTGTTGTAAGCTGCATCCGTAAGAGTTAGATATCGCAGCAAATTTGCAGCTTCGTCGATTAGAAGAGATTTCAGATGATGAAATTTGTGCGTATATGTCAAATTCGCCTTGTTGTGAATTGTGCTCTTGTAAATGTCTTTGAAAGCTGGCCACACCGTTGCCAGCAAACCGTTTGATTTGAATTTTAAGCAATTCGCTTTGAGCTGATGCCTCTTTCATTGGTGCGGTACCTGAATTTGCCGCACTGACGCCACATCTTGTAGGTCTTGGCAAGTTCGCAGTGGATAGATCTGCCGCAAACTGCTCGAACAATAGTTGTTGTTGTAGCAAACTGATTATTGCGTCATTGTTGATTTGCAGTGCCGTGCTGCCGTTTTCGCTGTTCACAGTGGATGGGCTAGGTCGTATACCTCTCATCGCCGAAAGTAATGAATGCGCCCGTATATACTTTCCTTCGTAGAAAGCGTTGTCAGGCTCCGGATCCACATAGCCATCTACTTCGTGTAGACAAGCTATTTCATCACCAAATCATATGAATTCCTTCCATGTTGTGTTGAGATACTCCAGCCGCGAAGACAGAATCGCCGATGTGGCGTCTGATTGGTGCGCGTCCTCAGCCCAAGTCAAGCTGCGTGTGATATTGGCCTTGAGTCTGGCGCATCCCTTCACCAATGCTTTTAATAGCTACATTAAAGAACAATTACCGTGAGAACCAATGCACAGAAAACAACAAAAAGATTCGGCGCGAAGGACCTTTTTGCAGTGGACTGTATATTTTATTGTTCGTGATTGTTTCACTGTCTAATTGGTACTAAAGAAAATTGGCAATGTTGCCATAGGTGCTGCTTATTTCTAGTGTCTATACATTGTTTGGATCTTAGGTCTAAAATAAAAGTTGGCAATATGAGCTAAGACTTAATTACTAAGCGATAGTTCCCAGACAAAGCACACAATTCCGAAATGGGAATCTATGGCCAGCTAGAGCAGCCTTGACCTACTGCCGAATTTATCGTCGCGGACACCACATCTCTCTGAGTTCGGTCGAGGGCACCACATTCTCTCTGAGTGGCTAAGTGCAACGTGGCATCGTTGTCCTTAGTTCCTGAATTGTTCTACTCACCTAAAGGTGGAGATGCTGATACAGCCTAACATGACAATGCATTTTTGGTTCAGAATTGTCATTCGACTGCCAGCATTCTACTGCAAAGCCGTTCTGGTGCTATTCTCCCTTCCCGGGCTATGTTAGGTTCTGGTTTTCAGATGCATTTGACTACGACCCAACTATCCAGTCAGCTTTCGCTTTGTCCGGACGAAAATTCAGTTTGTGGGGTTTTTCAGTCTCGGCATTTTAAATTCTTCGCCTATGTCACAGAAATCAATGAAGCCTCAAAGATAACCGTGATTCAACCCACCAAACACATAAGTACCAAACGACAAAACACAGTGAGTGTTCCGGTATTTTCATATTAATGTGACGTTGTCCTTTAAATCTTGGCTTCTGACAGAATCGGTTACGGACAAAAATGACCAAAAGTCAATAGTTGCGCATCCAGCTTCTAGTACGCTAGCAGAAAATAAAACACTCCCAACAGTCAGAAACGAAGAACGGAAAGATTGAAAGGGAAAACATTAATCCAAGGATAATGATAGAACCAGCCCTTGAGGAGGCTAACATTCAAGACCTCTTAGATGCAAGACAAGTAAGAAATCAGGCAAGACCATTAGGTCCATTCGGAATTATAAAAAAGGAAGACTGACCTGAAAACAAAAACCGGCATACTTTCAAAAAAGCTATCAGTCTTTGAAGAAGCTTGGCACCGAATTGCTATAGTCATTATAGAGTGAAGTCCAGGAAATCCACCTGACCATTTATGAGGACTATGCAATTGCAATGGACAGTGGATACAACAAGCACGCATACGTTACGCCTCTATGGCCAAGGTTAGCCCAACGCCAAATTGATATTCAAATGCCCCGGATAAACATTCCAAAATTCGATTGGGACATGATGAATTGAAAACAATTCCACGTTTTTTTTTTCTGCATGATCCATAAAGTTTACATGTCAAAAGTGAAAATGGTAAAGTCTGGGGCAATGCGGAGAGGTTGACACCCCACATTCAGCTAATCAAGGGCAAACTATTTAAATGCTTGACGCATAATAATGGAATCATATGAAAATCCTCGGCTTATTTCGAATGCAGTCATCCATCGGCTACTTCATCAGAGCTAAATAACTTCCTTGCTTCTTCTTATCGAACGGTCTTGTTTAGATATTCATTTAAAGAAACAAAATAAAAAAAATTCCCTCAATAAAAAAAAATCAGTATCTGTGATATATTTGGAGGTGAATTAATAAATTGTTTAAATTTGATCCAAGCATAGCTCGGCTCTGCACTTCCTCTTCTTTTCTCCTTTTTTTTCTTGTGCAATAGAGGTTCCTATTTCTATTTCTGCACTTTCTTTTGCATACTCCAATCGCTCTCTTCAAAGCTCCCGCTTTGTGTCTGTTTGGTACAGTGATTCAAGGCACATTGTTTTTGAAACCTTATATACTTTTATATAAAAGTGGTTTTGCGATTATTACTGCGATAATTGTCGTGCTGTCTAAATCAAAATTCGATTTTTCATGAGACAGAATAAGAGCGGATTAAAGAATTTAATCACTGGTTTTCGCAAAATCAATGAGCAACTCTGAGCGCTTAAATCTTCAGTCTCTCAGTCTTTAGCCTTCAGAAAGAGTCTCCAAGCGTAAGAATTCCACTGTTAGTGATCCGATTCAGCCTACCCAAAGGACTGCAACTGAGAATAATATTCCATCCGAATTTCTCAGCAAAAATGAGCAATTTTCCTATATGCCCTCCGCGGGATCATTTCAAGTGATACCACAGATTCATTTAAAAAAAACTTCCGATTGAGTCACCCAACAGGGTTAGCCACCGTTGTACCTGCTACCCCAAAACCCCTACTGTTGTAAGGGCCCTTGATACTACAGAGATTGACATCAAAGCCAAATAAAAAGTTGAAGGACATAATTACTTATGTAATTACTTATATAGTTATTAAACTATAAATATTCGTGGGTCCGCGATGAAGTTGAGGACTATTTTTTTGCCCAGCTTTAAGCCAGAAAACATTTTTGTCAAGGAACATTAACCTAGTACCGTAACCGACCACATGTTAGAACCACTGACCTACCTTTCCCCTCTTCGTCCATAAATTCAAAAAACTAATCTCATCACTAACCCTTAGCTATCAGAATACAAGGGGGCAACGTAGCAAACTCTCTAACCTATGTTCTGAAAGTTCTCTTTTTACATCCCATATTATAGACTTTACATAAATCCGAAGATCTTAAGCTCCGAAGTTTTTCCAAGTAAGTACCACCACTCTTAGACGTGATTGACCTCTGCGAAAAGGGGTAGGAGTCTTCATTTCAGTAGACACCCATTTCACCCGCTTCTAAAGAGGTTAAACAACAAAAGTTTGGTGATTTCGATTCTATTTTCACTAAAATCATTTTTTCCGGTAAATCATTATATTATTTACAACAACCCTGTTCATATATACCTCCTTCGTCTGAACCACACACATACTGGCATCATTTGTCCCCTATTCAATCTGTTTTTAATCTTATGTCCGATTGTGACCAGCTTGTAGCTCTAGGTGACTTAAATATCTCAGAAATAAGGTGTTATAATGTCGATAACTCACCATCTTTATCACTAATCAAGCAGCATGACTTCAGCGCAGGCATGTTTGTTAAGTCCCTTGGCCAAAAGAACCATGTTTGAAATTCGCTAGGTCGGCTATTAGACTTATCCTTTTTATCTGATCCATATGGTACCACTCTTTCCAGAGCTAAGGCCCTTTTAACCCCATAAAAGCCAAATCACCCCACGCTTGAGGTTTCAATCAAACCATTTAAATAAATTATTTTCACCATTGGTCCGATATTCGGCCATGCCCCGATCTTAATGTCACCTTAGAAAAATTTAACTTTACTTTAAGTACATTTTTTGACTCCTGTATGATAAGGAAATATCCGTCCGCATCAACAAATCCTCCTTGGTTTACAAGGTGCCTCACTAACCTTAAAAATACTAAAAATTGGCTCTTACTTAAATATAAAAAAAACCTGCAGTAGTATAGATTTTTTATGATATCTACTAGCTCGGTCTAATTTTACCGTGCATAACGCTGCACGGTTACAGGAATTATAATCGCCGCTGCCGGATTCAATTTGTTTAGGCTTCGAAGCAGTTTTATTGTAAACACCAAGCGCCAACATGTATCTTTTCATCCTCAGCTTACGCTTACAAAATTCTCCGAGAATAGCTTACTATCAGATATTTTAAGGGTCAAACCCGTTTATTCGCCAGGCACCGATGGAGTATCAGGCTTTGTGCTAAAATACTGTGTCAGGCCTCTGTGCAAACCACTATCTAAACTTTTAAACTTATCTTTGGAAACATCGATTTTTTTCCTTAAGTGGAAGGAAATTTTCAAAATTCCCTTACATTAAAAGCCTAAGCAACACCTTATTTACTGGAGTTGACATCCTTTGTCATTGATGGCTTTTGAAAAGGATTTCAAACTGATGTTATTTACATAGACTTCAGTAAAGCATTTGATTCAATCTATGACTCGTCTCCAGCTACTTAGATGGAAGAACTGAAAGAGTCTTATTTAAAAATGTACATTCAAGAAAAGTCATCTTGGCCTGTTACTGTTTACTCTTTTTATGAAAGACTTTCCCCACTGTTTTGACGAACACTATGTTCAGCTTTGTATTCAATACAAATCCGCTTCTGCCCAATGCAAACTTCAGTCCGATTTCAAAAGTTTTCAAAAGTGATGTTTAGCGAATGACTTAATGCATCAATGCATTGAAATTAAAATTTTTTTTATCGTTCTTGCTCTCTCCAGGCTATGTATTTTCTTTATGGGATTGCCTTAGCAAAATTACCCAGGTTAATGATCTTAGTGTCCTGTTAGACTCAAAACTTAAATTCGCCGACCATATTTCCACAATGGTTAATGCGGCCAAAGGGTCCTTGTTATTATTAAAAGGCAGTAAAAAGAATTGGGTCTGGATTCCCCAATATGGAGTACATCATGACCGCTTAGAATCCGTAAAAAAGAATTTCTTAACATTTTCCCTTAGAGGTCTTCCATTATACAGTAGCAGACGCTTGCTAATAACTTACTTTTACTAATTTTCTACATAACCTCTTCAATGGGGATGTAGAAATCCAGCATATACTAACACGCTTAAATTTCTAATAATCCTAATAAAATTCTAGTCTATACTAATAAAATAGTTCGACATATGCACAGCATTACCCTCTTAGGGTCTTATGTTCGAACTACAATGGCCTTCACTTTCTTCCAAATTTAAAATCAAGTATTACTAACTCTTTTTAGCTTAATAAATAACAAATAGCTTAATAAATACTAGTAAATCGTTTCTCAAGCGCCCCTCGGTTATCTGGGCCTCTAAGCTTTCTAAAAGACCTCAAAAAAAAACCTGTGTGCGAATTCAAAATGTTTTCATCGTCCCATTAGATGGGATCGTCCCCACCTCCCTTTGGATCTCTAGTCAGAATGGAAAAACTGTAGCTCTGACCCTCTGGCATTAAACAAATGTCACATCCCAAGACACATATTTGATGGAAAGGTTCCAGTCACACAAGAACTTCACAGTAGATATGGGGCAAATGCATATGCAAAGCATAAAGTCTTTATAGAGGTAAAGAAAGTGGTCACACAGTGACGGTGCATAAAAATCAGGGGAGAAAAAAACAAAAACAAAACTAAGCTAAGAGCAGTAGCACATGCAAAAATATTTTTGGCTCTGCTCTGCTCTCGATCTTGATTTTTGGCTACGGCTACGAGGAGCACAGAATATTTTTTTCTGCTATTGCTATAGCTATAGCTTTGAACTTTTCGTAGCTCGGAGCAGAGCAGAGCAGACACTTTTCTTTTTTCTGCTACGGCTCCGCTCCCACTCTCGGAAAAAGTGACAGCGTAGCAATAGCAGAGCAATATTTCTATTCATCTCGCTGCTACGGAGTAGTAAATGCAAACCCTGCATAAAGTACAAAGACAAAAAAACCTCGGTCACCAGTTCTAAAGGCAGAGCCTACGCATAGAGTCAGACAAGATTTACGCTTGTCTTTAGACAAAGTTGGTTTCTTTTGGATAGACTTATTGTTTTGGGTTGGATAAGTGCAGCAGCTCAAATATACCACACGTTTCTGACAAATCGGATAGCCAAGATTCAAGGAAACAGTCTCAATGGCGACACGTATCATCCGCTAATAATGCAATGATGTATCGTCTAAAGCAGTAGAGGGCAAGCTCACAGTTCCCATAGCACATGTGCATAGAAGCTCTCTCATTTGCTCCCATTTAAAGTCATTTGACAGCCCAAACTTAAAAAAAAATGTTTCCACTCAGAAAAATTTTCTTAGAAATTGGGATGAAATGAAATAAAAAACTACGTGTTTTTTTCAGTAAATGCTTTGTACTCATTGTTTTTGCTACTAAAATTCAAACTCAAATTTTAAACATAAGTGCGTTTTCGTCTTCACTAGTCTAGAAAGACATCCGTCATCAACGCATAACAATATTTTTGTTCTTTGGTCCTAGGAAGTACTAGGCCAACAAGCCAACCATTATTTCGATCAGTTTGGAACAGAAACTTGGAGCAGAAACAAAATTCTTCAGCACACCAGCGGCAAAGGACAACTGCCGGCACAGCAACTCCTTCCACAAATCCTTGGCCGACTTATATCGTATATATATTGGCTATATCTTATAGTTGTCATATATCTGAAATATCGAAAATGGTGCAGAAGCTAGAAGCTTGGGAGTTATTTTTTTTTGTTTTTATTTTAATAAATTGGTTGCTCATAATGATTGGCCAACTCTATCCGATTTATGCGATATATATCCGGTTTTAGCTACAAGGGTAGCTTTCCTTTCTTGTTTTTGTTTGTTATTCTCTTAGTAATATTATCAATTATGTTATATTATTTATGTCAATTATGTATTACCAATTATGTTATAATTATTAATATTATTATATCAATTATAAGTAAATTAAGTTAATGGGATATTTATATTTATGCTTATTGATTTATTTATGTTGAGTGTTGAGCTGAGTGGTACATTTGAGTGGTTTTGAAGGTTTTCTTTGGATTTATTACCATAGAGCTTCGGAGATCATGCGTAAGATTTAGGTTTGAATAATTCTAATCGTTTCCGATGATGGTATAACCGGCGAGAAAGTCCTTTGGAACTGAGTTGGCAGCTTCCGTTTCAAATAGGGCGACTGCCATTTTGGCGTAGATTGAGTAGTTTGTGCCTGTACGCTTTTTCATGCATTTTCTGATGCACTGGTAAGGTTTCTTATAATTGGCTTATTATTAGAGAGTGCATAATTACATAATTACACATGTCAATTGATGTGGTCACTAAGCATGTGCAGCTGCTAACAGGTGCCCTAACTTCACTGGTAATAGATGGGCAAAACTTCTTAATTTCCTTAAAAAAATTCGACTTGCTAAGATGAGACAAAGTGTTTTCTCCATATTTCTTTATGATTAAGTCTCCAAAATTTGGTGCTGTTTAAGGCGCTTTTGATGTTTGAGTGCCCTGTACTACATGATTCATATTTTTCAGAAATATTGATGACAGTGCTTTCGGCCTTTTTGTGGTCCAAGCTGTTTGTGTCGAAATAAACAGTGACTGCGTGTTCGGGGTGCATATAGCGCAAACTTCCTACTGCCGGGGTGCTA
The DNA here is from genome assembly GCA_018153235.1 of Drosophila malerkotliana malerkotliana. Taxonomy (NCBI): domain Eukaryota; kingdom Metazoa; phylum Arthropoda; class Insecta; order Diptera; family Drosophilidae; genus Drosophila; species Drosophila malerkotliana. The sequence continues at coordinate 2,871,721 of JAECXV010000087.1, read as the reverse complement.
GTTTACTTTTTCTTTTAAACTGGTGGCTAGTTGAATTATGGTTGCTTCTTAGTTTAGTTCTAACAAGCTTAACTTTTTCAAATAATGTACTTTTTAATTTTTCTTTTTTATTTACATGGGTCGTATGGTATCCGCACAGATTAAGTTTGTGTCAAAATTTTGCCAGGCCCACTCCCGGACCCAAACCAGAAATCTGGTGTTGGCGACAGTTCGTTAATGTTTTTTACACTTGCAGAGGGTATTATAATTTTGTCCAAAAGTGTGCAACGCAGTGTAGGAGACATCTCTGACCTTATAAAATATACATATTTGTGATCAGGATCACCTCCTGAGTTGATATGAGCATGTCCGCCTGTCTGTCTGTTTCTACGCGAACTAGTCTCTCAGTTTTAAAGCTATCGACTTTGCACACACCCTTCTTTGCTTTGCACGCAGCATATAAGTCGGAACGTCCGGGATCGGCCGACTATATCCTATAGCTGCCATATAACTGATTGATCGGAAATGGTATAACTTTAGTGTTTTTAGAGTAAGAAAGTTCAAATTTGACATGAGAGCTATTTTTGGCAAAACATTACGACATGCCAAATTTCATAAGGATCGGCCGACTAAATCCTATAGCTGCCACATAACTGAACTATCGGAAATGACCTATTTTTCGTGTTTTTGAAGATAGAAAGCTGGAACTTGGTACAGATTATATTCTTGGTCAGTTAATCCGACCTACCAAATTGTATAACCATCGGCTGACTATATTTTATAGCTGGCATATAACTGAACGTTCGGAAATGGTTTTTGGTAGAAATACCGACTTTGGTATTTTTGAAGATAGAAGTTTGGGACTTTTTTTAGATCTTATATTATAATAAATTGGGTTATATTATCATATTCTCATAAGGATCTGCCAACTATATCCGATGTTTGCGATATATATCCGGTTTTAACAGCAACGGTTTTAACTGCAATCAACTTCGGCTCCGCCCGAAGCTAGCTTTCCTTTCTTGTTGAAAATGTTTTGATAAAAAACTGTGGAATGACTAATTCACATATATTAATCAAAAAGCAACCCAATCGGATAAATTTTGAGTTATAGACTCTTTAGTCTGCTTCCCTACTGAATCGGTAATACAACCGAGTTTGACCACTTTTCCTGGCCCAAATTAATATCTCAAGAACGAACCAGGATAGGCACTTAAAATTTAAGCAAGATATTTAGATACCCTTTTTTTGATTTGAGTTCATATGGTCAAAAGAACTCAGATTTGTAAAAATTGTGGGCGTGACACCGCGCTCTATTTAAATATCACATGGTAACTCGAAAACTAAGCGAGATATTTCAATTTGATTTTTTTATAGTGTTTTATAAAACCATAGTCTTCTTTTATATGAATATCTATATGAATATCATTAAAAGCGCATAAAAATGCACTTTCTTATTTCACTCCTTTAGAATAAATAGAATAAGTACATTGACGGACTCGGACTTAGTTTAAATCTATTTTTAAAAATGAGATTTAATGCTAAAAATTAGTTTGCTAGTCTACTTACATTTTTACTCTGTTAAAAAGACAAAACAAGTTTTTTGGATATTTTACATACACAAACTCATAATAAAAACCCCACTAAAAAGTATTCATTTCAAAACTTTTGATTTTGTTCATTAGTTTTTCACTTTTTGCGTTTTTAAAATAGCACTCAAAATTTAAAATTGCAAGCTTTTGCAAGCGTTAACATCAACAGCTATTTTTAACTTTTGATTTCTTCGCATTGGCGCCATCTATAGAAATTTCTGGTATGCAACAAAAGATTGCAAAAAAAACTTTGTTGCTGAGAATCCATACCACTTAAAGCTTAAACTTTACAGGTTAGTTAAATTGTGGGTGGAAGAGATGAGTACCGGGTATAATATAGTCTGGAAACTTGACTATAGCGTTCCGTTCCTTTTTTTTGGGTACTGAATGCATCTCGGTCCTTGAGTTTTGGTGTTGAAGATGACACCTCAATATTTTTATATTTGTATACCTAGCTTATGTAATTTTTATTTCCGTATTTGCACTTTTGGAGATTTTTGTTAATCACTTCATAGTGTCTTTTTTATTTTTTTTTAGTTAGGCTGGCTGCGTTATGTTTCAAAAACAGCATAGATATCAATGATACACATCACAAATATGGTTCAGATTTTATTCTGTGAATGGTATCACTGATAAGATAGTAATATAAAAACTAAACGTAACACTGTGCTGCCTGTCCCTTATATACATATTGTCCCTTTGTTTATATTACGTTCTTAAGTGCTAAAAGTCAGTGGCAAGTCTTTGTTGTAAGACTCGCATGAGTCCTAAGGAAGGGAATCACGACCTGAACCCAGCTTATATACACCAGGCAACCCTATTATTATCCAATAGCTGCCATATAACTGAATAATCGGAAACAACGAAACATTGGTTTGGTCATATAAAGCTAAACGATCGGAAATCGTATTTGGTAAAAATCACCAACTTTGGTGTTCTTGAAGATAGAAGTTTGTTTTTTTTTTTAGATTTTGAATTGTAATAAATTGGTTATATTATGATATTGTCATAAGGATCGGTCAACTAAATATATCTGATTTTTTATCCGGTTTTAACGGTAAAGGTATATCAACTTCGGCTCCGCCTTTTCCTTTCTTGTTCTTAATGAACGTCGGTTCAATCGTCATGAGGAACGGTTAAAAAAAACTCTAACTACCTGTATGGCCATCCGTTTCAGTCGGTCCTGTGGCAAGGGATCCGAAAAGTCTCTGTCTTCGCGCATTCCTTTGCCGTCAGTCCATACTTTTCACAGTCGCTATACTGACGGCGCCATCTTCGCATGACCCAATCTAAAGACCCAATCCATGTTCCTTAAAAGCCGGTTGTGATGTTCGAGAACTTCTGGAAAGATATGAAAAAGCAAGCTCACGAGCGGCAAATGCTTCTCGAGAAACTCTTCGACTAATCATCATCAACGCTAGAGTCACGAAGACGAAGTGCTGTAGTGCTTGTACTCGTCCAGCAACAAAGTAGTAGCATAAACACCGGAACTCTTTCACATGTCTTATTTCTTGCCACCAGCTCTCGAAGGTTGCGGCTAGCTTGCCTGGTTCCTAGTTACTTCTCTCCACCAAACCTTTTGCGTCAGTAACTTAGTGGGCACTATGTAGCTAGTCAAAAACCCTATAGGATCAAACGCGTAGGGACGCGTTCCCCGGTCATCATGCTGCAGCAGATAGTATTTGATAGCCTGAAGTAGCCTGAATCTGTAGCTGGATGCTAGCACATGGCCAATACCTTCTACTAAAACTCGCTCCGTTCAACGTTTTTGTTGGTGCCTTGGTATGTTGGAACATATTTTGGATGTGTGCACAGAATGCTAGGATAGGACTGCTAGGAGTTATACGACGTTCAGAATGGCTGCTGCGGCGAAGTTTAGATTGTAAGCTTCTATCTTCAAATATGCGAAAGTTGATATATCTACCAAATACTATTTCCGATCGTTCAGTTATATGGCAGCTATAGAATATAGTAGGCCGATCCTTACGAAATTTGGTATGTCGTATTATTTTGCCAAAAATAGCGCTCAAGTAAAGTTTGAACTCTCTTACTCAAAAAATACCGAAGTTATACCATTTCCGATCAATCAGTTATATGGCAGCTATAGGATATAGTTGGCCGATCCCGGCCGTTCCGACTTATATAATGCGTGCAAAAGAAAGAAGGGTGTGTGCAAAGTTTCAAGACGATAGCTTTAAAACTGAGAGACTAGTTCGCGTAGAAACAGACAGACTGACGGACTGACGGACAGACGGACATGCTCATATCAACTCAGAAGGTGATCCTGATCAAGAATATATATACTTTATAGGGTCGGAGATGTCTCCTTCACTGCGTTGCACACTTTTGGACAAAATTATAATACCCTCTGCAAGGGTATAAAAATAGAAGTTAAACAAGAAAGGAAAGCTAACTTCGGGCGGAGCCGAAGCTTATATACCCTTGCAGTTAAAACCGGATATATATCGCAAACATCGGATATAGTTGGCCGATCCTTATAAGAATATGATAATATAACCCAATTTATTATAATACAAAACCTAAAAATGTCGCAAACTTCTATCTTCAAAAACACAAAAGTTGGGTCATTTCCGATCGTTCAGTTATATGGCAGCTATAGGATATAGTCGGTCGATCCTAATGAAATTTCGTAGGTCGGATTAACTGACCAAAAACATAATCTGTACCAAGTTCCAGCTTTCTATCTTCAAAAACACGAAAGTTGGGTCATTTCCGATCGTTCAGTTATATGGCAGCTATAAGATATAGTCGGCCGATCCTTATGAAATTTGGCATGTCGTAATGTGTTGCCAAAAATAGCCTTCATGTCAAATTTGAACTCTCTAACTCTAAAAACACCAAAGTTATACCATTTCCGATCAATCAGTTATATGGCAGCTATAGGATATAGTCGTCCGATCCAGGCCGTTCCGACTTATATACTGCGTGCAAAGGAAAGAAGGGTGTGTGCAAAGTTTCAAGTCGATAACTTTAAAACTGAGAGACTAGTTTGCGTAGAAACAGACAGACGGACAGACGGTCAGACGGACAGACGGACAGACGGACATGCTCATATCAACTCAGGAGGTGATCCTGATCAAGAATATATATACTTTTTAGGGTCGGAGATGTCTCCTTCACTGCGTTGCACACTTTTGGACAAAATTATAATACCCTCTGCAAGGGTATAACAATTATGTAGATGGCATCTAGTGTCTCTCAGGAGTCCTCCTTTGTTGTTTTCTTTTTGACTCTGATCTTCAAAATGTTAGTTGCTAAGGCTTTACCTGGGTCATTTTAACCATAGGATATCGGTTAAAAATATTATTTCTGTAAACATTAATAAAACAAGGAAAACAAATTTCAGAAATTTAACATGGGTCCAAAAAGTTTTACAATCATACTATATAAGAAATAAGATACATATCTCTATCTTTCTGTAATACTGATATTGATACTGATTGTAAATTTAAATTGAATCCTTGAAAAAAAACTTGTCTTGGGGTTAAACTCCTTCCGGGGCGTGTGGAACTTGTCTTGGGGTCATACTTCTTCATATTCTAATTCCTGATCTGTGGGACTCAAAATAACATCTGGAACTGCTATATTTTACTGTATCTTACCGTTACCGATAAAAAATCCTCTTCACATTTTGAAATCTGTATTTTGTTTCTTTGTCTACATTTTAAATTATTAAATTTTTCCTTGTCTCTAAGTTTTAATTAATTAGAAGATCGTCTTAAATAAAAAATTTAATATGTATATATTAATATTTATATGAAATAATTTTATGAAAACAGGATGAATTTCACCCCTTTATTGAGGCTCTTTTACCATACGTAAAGTCATTTTCCTACTCATGGTTTAATTTGCAAGCCGCAAAACGAAAATATTATAAGAAACATGAAAAAAGAATGTCATTGGAAGAGGAAAGACACTGCAAGGATGAACTGCAGGTAAGGATAAATATATTTCTACTAATAATGAAGTAAGTGTCATTTTATAAATATACTTATTATAGAATGAAAAGAGTGAAGTAAAACAAAAGTGGGCCTCACGATTACTTGGAAAACTCCGAAAAGATATTACTCAAGAAAGTCGGGAAGACTTTGTACAATCAATAATCGGCAAGCGCCAATCTATTTGTGTGCTTTCAAATCCTGACCAAAAAGGAAAAATGCGTCGCATTGACTGTTTGCGACAAGCTGACAAAGTGTGGAGACTTGACTTGGTTATGGTCATCCTTTTTAAAGCAATTCCATTAGAAAGCACAGACGGCGAGCGCTTGGAAAAAAATCCGGACTGCCTACACCCAGGCTTGTGTGTTAATCCATATCATATAAATGTGTCTGTCAGAGAGCTTGACTTATATTTGGCTAACTTTATAAACACCCATAATTCAGTTCCACACACAAGCTCGAATTGTTCCACCATAGTACGTTCAATATCACGATCACCTCTGTTGACATTATATAATCGTAGTGATTTATCGAATAAAAAAGATGATGGTGAAGATATGAAAAATGAGAAAATTAAGCACAACCCTTATAATGGAGTAATGTGTAACGATATTATTTTAGCAACTGGAGTGTTTTCGTCAAAAGAACTATGGGAACTATCAAAAGGTACTGTTCTTCTTGTCATCTGAATATATGTTGTCAAAAAACTTTTATAAATTAGACATACGGAATCACACAATAAACATTTTAAGGTTTTGAAAAAAATTCGTTAATTCGAAAAAATTCCATACATTTTGGTCCCCTCGTTAATTCGTAGTATTTGGCGCAACGCAAAAAATATTGAAACACTTATATATCGTAATTTTATTTCATAACCTCTTATAAATCTTAATGCGATGCGAATTTGTAGTTAAAGCACCGTTAGATTTTGCAGACAGCTATGCCGCCTTTATGTCGCTGTGCATTAGGAATTTTGTGTTTCTCTTAATGTTTTCGTTAAGTTTGCTGTTACCAATTACACAGTGCGACAAAACAAGAAAAGTTGGAGGAACTTTTGAAGAGACCTAGTAGGAATTGTTCATTAGGTCGAGTATAGTATAAAACCATGTTTGAAATTTTTCATACACCCTTAAATCTTGATTTATTTCGAAAAAACGGTTTTTTGAAAGTGTTTTGCTCTTAAAAATTCCTGAACGCGTAATTTTAGCCCGATTTTCAATTTTTTTACGTTTTTCAATAGTTAAATGTTGTAGCTTTTGAAAAAAAAATACATCTTCAATTTATTTAAACAGAAAGCATACAAATTTTACAAAAGAAACTGACATTTTTGATTTTTTGCCGTGTTTTTTTTGAACTTGGACGCCATTTTTTCGGTACAACTTCCAGGAAATGGTATCATTCTTAACACATATCAATATTGTCTTATTAATCCTGAATAAAACAAGAACAATTTTATTAGGAAATTATGAAAATTGTTGAAGTTATATATTATATGTAAATATTGATATGTGTTAAGAATGATACCATTTCTTGGAAGTTGTACTGAAAAAATTGCGTCAAAGTTTGAAAAACATGACAAAAATTCAAAAATGTCAGTTTCTTTTGTAAAATTTGTATCCTTTCTGTTTAAATAAATTGAAGATGTATTTTTTTTTCAAAAGCTACAACATTTAACTATTGAAAAACATAAAAAAATTGAAAATCAGCCTAAAATTACGCGTTTAGGAATTTTTAAGAGCAAAACACTTTCGAAAAACCGTTTTTTCGAAATAAATCAAGATTTGAGGGTGTATGAAAAATTTCAAACATGGTTTTATACTATACTCGGCCTAATGAACAATTCCTACTAGGTCTCTTCAAAAGTTCCTTCAACTTTTCTTCTTTTGTCGCACTGTGTTTTTGTTGTGAAAATTGTCGTGCTGGACAAGGCGAAATGAGGTCGTTTCGCCTTGCAGAGACAGACCAAAAATGGATTTAAAGAGCTGATCACTGGTTTTCGTAAAATCAATGATCAGCTCTGTGCGCTTGACACTCAGTTTAGTGGCCTTCAGCTGCTAAATGAGTCCCCTAAGCGTAAGAAATCCGCTGTTTCTGATCCGCCTCAGCCTGCTCAGCCGACATTAATGCAGCCGCTTATATCTCTGGCCACCCCAAGGGCTAGAACTGAGAAAAATTCGTCCGAATTTCTCAGGGATAATGAGCAATTGTCTGATATGTCCGCCATGGCATCCCTTCAAGTGATGCCACAAGTCCCAGGGAACGAAACCCCCATTAGAGTCACCCAAAAGGGTATTCCACAGTCCGGACACCTGCGACACCAAAACCCTTACGGGTGATTCCTCCATCGAAACATATATTTGTTTCTCGGCTTGCCCCTGATACTTCAGAGATTGATATCTCGGCTTATATCAAAGCCAAAACAAAAGCCGATATAAAGGTGGAGGACATAAGTAAATTTAAATATAATTATACACGGCGCACGTCTTCTTTCAAGATTCGTGTGCCCGCGCTGATGTTCAAGACGATTTGTTCTCCCAGTTTTTGGCCAGAGAATCTTTTCGTCCAAGAACATCAGCCTAGTTCCGTGAAGAAAAAAGTTAAAAAACCAGTGGGAGTGAGACTTCCCAATATCGGAACCACTGACCAACCCTCCACCTCTTCTTTGGCCATTAACCCAAAAAACTAGTTTCTTCACTAACTCTTACCTATCAGAATACTAGGGGGCTACGTAGCAAACTCCCCAAGCTATATTCTGATAGTTCTTTCTTTGCATCCCATATAATAGCATTTACAGAAACTTGGTTAAATCCGGAGATCTTTAGCTCCGAAGTTTTTCCAAGTAAGTACACCACTTTTAGACGGGATCTATCTCAGCGAAGAGGAGGTGGAGTCCTCATTTCGGTAGACTCTACTCTTGCTTCTGAAGAGGTAAAATCCCATGAGCTTGGTGACATAAAATTTATTTGCTTTAAAATTACTATGTCTGTTAAAGCTTTATACATTACATGTTCATATATACCTCCTATGTCTGAACCGCCTACATATTGGCAGCATTTGTCCGCCATTCGATACGTCTCTAATCTTATGACGGATCGTGACCAACTCGTTGCGGTGGGCGACTTTAATATCCCAGAATTAAAGTGGTCCAACGTCGATAACTCACCATCTTTGTCATTTATAACTTACCATGACTTCACCGCGGGCATGTTTGACATGTCCCTAGGTCAGATCAATCATGTTAGAAATTCGCTAGGTCGGCTTTTAGACTTATGTTTTGTATCTGATCCTGATGGGACTGCTCTCTCCAGAGCTTTTCCCCTTTCAACCCCCAGAGGATCCATATCACTCCACGCTGGAGGTCTCAATCGAAACCACTCCTGGTACCGATCAGATGTCTCCGACCGTGGTAAATAAGATTCGCTGTTTCCGTAAAGCTGATTTTCAGAAACTTAATAGCCTTATCGATACATTTGACTGGTCTGATATTCTGGCGTGCACTGATCTTAATGTCACTTTAGAAAAATTTTATTTTACTTTAAATACATTTTTTGACTCATGTGTGCCTTGGAAATATCCGTCCGCTTCAACAAATCCTCCTTGGTTTACAAGGTGCATGTTAAGAGGAGCCCCAAAATAAAGGTCGTACTCCAATGAGTTCCGTTTCAAAACTGATTTTATTCGGTGAAGTTCTCTTATAAGTACGATACATGAGAATCTTAAAACTATGTATTTAATACTACTTATCAACGCACTGCACGTTGACATGCTATGCGACCCTTTCTCAAGTGTGACAAGCGGATGCGTTTATGTTTGTTATTTACGATGCTTATGTTTGTGTTTTTTATGTTAGGCTGCAGGGGATCGGTTTTGAACCATCTGTGTGACTCATATTTCATGGGTCCGAACCCTTGAAACTCTAACTTAAGAATTTCTATAAAAAGTAGTGTTCAATGCTTGGACAGTGCATCACTAACCTAAAAAATAAAAAAAATAAGCTTTTACTTAAATATAAAAAAACCTGCAGTAGTGTTGATTTCCGTGCATAACGCCGAATGTTATAGGAATTTTATTGACCGCTGCCGGATACAATTTACTCAGGATCCAAAGCAGTTTTATAATTTTGCGTAAACACTAAGCGTAAACACGTATCTTTTTCACCCCTGCTTACGTTTGAAAATTCCTCTGCGACTTCTGATCAGGCCATTGCCAAACAACTCATTCTCCGCCTAATTTGACAGATCAGCCTTACGCATATAACATTCAAGCATCAAATCTTATTTTCTGTCTGTTTTTTTCTGAGAACAACTTATTATTTGGTCTTTTAAGGGTAAAACCCATTTATTCGCCAGGCCCCGACGGAGAACCAGGCTGTGTGCTAAAACACTGTGCCAGGGCTCTGTGCAAACCTCTTCAAAGACTTTTCAACTTATCTTTGGAAACCTCGATTTTTCCCCTTAAGTGGAGAAATCATTCATAATTCCCCTACATAAAAAAGGGAAAAAGTCCGAGGCTGCCAACTACAGAGGCATCTCTAAGTTGTCGGCAATTCCAAAGTTATTTGAAAAATTAATTACCCCTCACTTGCAACACCTATGCTCTTCGATCATCTCTCCCTGTCAGCATGGCTTTATTAAGCGTCGCTCCACCACCACAATTTACTGGATTTGACATCCTTTGTCATAGATGGCTTTTGTGAGGGATATCAAACCGATGAAATTTACACAGACTTCAGCAAAGCATTTGATTCAGTTAATCACTCACTCTTGTTGAGTAAACTGAATATGCTGGGTTTTCCTATAGACCTCTTAACGTGGATCTCCAGCTACTTAGATGGAAGGACACAAAGAGTCTTATTTAAAAACATACAGTCCCGTCTGGTCCGTGCTACATCTGGCGTCCCTCAAGAAAGTTATCTTGTCCCGCTATTATTCACGCTTTTTATTAATGACTTGCCCCATTCTTTAACGAACTCTCTAGTTCTTATGTATGCAGATGACTTAAAGCTTTGTCTTCAGTACAAGTCCGTCTCTGCCCAATGCAGTCTTCAGTCTGACCTTGATAACTTTCAAGAATGGTGTTTAGCTAATGATCTAATACAGGGGTGCCCAAGCTCAGAATACGGCAGAGCAAACTCCAATACCAGGCAAAAAATCACCAATACATTTACACCATTTTTTTTATTTCGATGCACTGAAAAATAAAATTATAGTAACATTCACAAGGAGTTTCAAACAAATATCATTATAATAAAAAATACATTTTATTGTAGCAATTATAAAAAGGCCCTATATTTTTCACAACAGTTTATTGTTATACTATGAAAAATAATGCGGAGCTTCTTACTAAAAATAAATGTTCTGCGAAGAATAAATGTATTGCTTTAGGTCAACCATTTTGGCAGAAACAAAAAAGAGAATGAATTTCTTGCAGTGAAAAGTTTTCATACTCCAACAACAAAATGCATTCGGATTAGCACGATTGAGGAGAAAAGGGAAAACACGAAAAATTGTTATTGTAATTGCCCTTTGCCTATGCTGGGAGCAACACACGTATATGAAATTTCATTTCCCATATTAAAGAGCAATTCCAACAACAAAGGAGCACCGAGAGCAATGGGGCTGGGCATCCCTGATCTAATACTTAATGGATCAAAATGCAAGCATATGTCTTTTTATAGTTCTTGCCCTCTGCAAGCTACGTATTCCATTAATGGGATTGCCTTAGAAAAATTAACCCAGGTTAATGATCTCGGCATCCTATTAGACATAAAACTTAAGTTTGCCGACCATATTTCCTTAATGGTTAATAAGGCTAAAGAAGTCCTTGGTTTTATCAAAAGGTGGTCAAAAGAATTTAATGACCCCTAAATAACCAAAACATTATTCATTTCTTTGGTCCGTCCTATACTGGAGTACGGTTCATGTGTCTGGAGTTCCCAATATGGAGTACATCAGGACCGCATAGAATCAGTACAAAAGAATTTCCTAACTTTTTCACTTAGAGGTCTAAACTGTGATGCAAATCTTCACCTTAACTCTTATAATAGTAGACTCTTACTCATAAACTTACCTAGCTTAACAAATCGTAGGACAATGCTCGGTGTAGTCCTTCTGCATAACCTTATTAACGGGGATGTAGATAGCCAGCATTTACTAACACGCTTAAAATTTAACATTCCTAATAGGGTAGGAGACCCTTTTAGGGTATTATGTTCGAAATACAATGGTCTCTACTCTATAACATATCTTTCCTGACCCTCAAATTTAAAATATAAAATTTTAAATTTCCTTACTAACTCCTCCTAGCTTAATAATTGACAAATAGCTTAATATATTCTAACAAATCGTTTCGTGAGCGCCACGTGGTCGTCTGAGCCTCTAACTTTTGTGATGAATACAGGAATGCTAGCTGATTCTCTTATTGATGCAAATTCTGAAAGACCGGTCAAAAAAAAAAAAAAAAAAAAAATAGAAAGCTGAACAATATTCTATTTTTGGTCAGTTAATCCAACCTACCAATATTCATTAGAATCGGCCGACTATATCCTATAGCTGCCATATAACTGAACGATCGGAAATGGTTTTTGGTAGGAATATCAACTTTCGTATTTTTGAAGATAGGAGCTTGGGACTTTTTTTTAGGTTTTGACTGCAAGGGTATATCAACTTCGGCTCCGCCCGAAGTTAGCTTTCCTTCCTTGTTTTCAGTAAAATTAAAAACAAAGCAACTGGGTGTAAATCAACATAGAGTGGCAAAATTTTGTTCATTGCATGATACAAAAAGAATTAAATGTTCTCGTCGAAAAAATTAGTCCGTTAACCAAATGACAGATATTAACTTATGACTTATGACTCAGTTGAATCAGTGTTGACATTATTATCCCTTAAATAGTGGTGGGCAAACTCTCATTTTCCATAGCACGCGTGCATAGGTCCAGAAATTTTGCTGCAACGCTTCCGGCACAATGACAGTGTGGCACTTTCAAATTTTTTTGAAGCTCTCTCATTTGCTTTCATTTTGTCTCATTTGACAGCCCAAACTTAAAAATCAAAATGTTTCCACTCAGAGTATTCGTTTTACTTTCATTCGGAACGGTACTTCCAAAAAAAAATTTTTTTTTTAAAGTTTAAAAATTGTGAATTATTTTTTCTTCTAAAAATATTCGCTTTTATTATTTGTTACGGGAAAAATTAAAATATAATGGATGGCCCACGAGGCCAAGTTTCAAGAGACCAAAAAAAAAAAGAATATTTAAAAATGAAGAGGAAGTGCAAGAAAGTTTTTAAGTATATGTTTAGGAAATGGAGGAATTGTCTGGACCGAATGTGAATAATTCAACGATTCAAATTAAAAATAGGAAAAAAGAGGAAAAGAAAAGAGAATTAGAAAATTTTTGCATGTAAGAAAATTTGCATTTGGATAAAAATGAAATTTTGTATGACATTTCTCACAAAGGGCCCTTTGGGGTCTATATTGACAAAATTCTACACTTCAGTAAGATTGGCTTTGGACGCTGGAAAGCTAAGTTTAAGTAGCGGAAGCTAATGACATTTTATTTTCAGTTTTGAAAAACAATGGCTATGAACCCAAGATTTTAAGACACTTAATTTTTAAAATGGGTATTATTTTTAATATTCTGTTTGGTCATTGAGATTTTTCAATGCCGTAAATAAAAAAGGCAATTGTGTATAATTGTAAACGTTATAAAAAAATGTTTATTTTCTGCATGCAGATGAAGCAGATATGTAGATCCGCTTATGGTGCATGCAGAGACTCAAGTCAAGTACAGAGAGGGCGGCCCGACTAGTCACTGCTAAGCTAAAGCTCTCAATAATGTAGAGGGCGGCCCGACCTAGACATTTGCGGAGCTAAAACTCTCTAAAAAACTAGTGAATCGAGCGGCCGAGAGAAATTAGTCGGCTTACGATCAACTAAGCTTTTTATACATACTTTAGCCTAATAAATAAACATTACACTAAACCAGTGGTCGGCACCCCAATACATTGATATGATTTTACCGCATTAGTGTTAGTAACGAATAGCAGAAAGTAGGCTGTAAGCATGACGTTTCACACATGCATACTGTGTGCATACAGAGCTTGGGCAGAGAAATTTCCTATGCCCCCGAGATAGGGCCGTGCCGACCTCTGCACTAAACATTACATTAACATTATTTAAACATCAGGGGGCCCCATAGCCTAGTGGGTAGTGTAGCTGCACGCTAAGCGTGGGGTCGTGGGTTCGAACCCCACTCATGACAATCATGACCTCCAAAGTTTTTCGGCTTCATTATGCTTAGTGGACTCTTACCGATGCTACTAAACATGTGAGGTCGAAACAACGGTATTCTGGGATTGGTTGCACCTGGCTAATCACCGGATCAACTGAAAGACAATTGATTAACGAAACTAATAAAAGAAGAGAAGAAACCAACCACCCCCCCAAACCCGTCGACGACCATTCGCATATCGAAACGGACACGAATTGGACAATGGAACGTGAGGACTTTAATGGAACCAACCAGACTGGCGCAGTTTGAAGAAGAAATGGAGAAAATGCAGATCACAATCGCAGGCATCAGTGAGATGAGATGGAGAGGTAACGGGACCACAACAACATCAAGCCGCAATCTAGTGATTCACAGCGGGACCAATGATGGAGGCAGAAGCGGAGTCTGGATATATGTGTCCAAACAGTACAAACTGGCACTAATTTCCTGGAACCCAGCGATGACATCAAAGACGACTTCTACAACGCCCTCACATCCTCACTCACTAGGATCGAAAGAGGTGACATAAAAATTCTCATGGGAGACTTCAATGCGAAAATCGGCCCCAACAACAACGGATTGGAAACAATCATGGGCCGACATGGTGTTGGCACACGCAGCAATAATGGTGACAGGCTAATCGACTTATGTCAGACCTTCCAACTGGTTATTGGCGGCACTGTATTCCCCCACAAGGAAATCCATAAATACACATGGACCTCTCCGAATGGACATACTCGCAACCAAATCGACCACATCTGCAGAAGTAGGAAATGGAGACGCTCGATGATGGATGTTAGGAATAGGAGAAGCGCGTCTATCGACAGTGACCACGAGCTGATAATCGGAGAGCTTTTAATCAAGCTCAGACGAAATAGCAACACTGTCAACAGGACCACAAGAAGACCGCCTCCCCTTAACGTACAACGGCTGAGTGACTCAAACCTATCCACCGGAATGGCCACAACGTTGCGTGAACAGATGACAGCACAACCGGAGAATCACTCATGGGAACAAACATGCAGTATATTGAGGAGCACCGCGGAGGAGATGTTTGTCACCCGACAACGGAGGCGCACGGAATGGATATCAGCGCACACTTGGGAACTTATCAGCAAACGGAAGAGCCTCAAGTCGAAAGCAGATCCTGACCGCAGAGCTCGCGACGAACACAAAGAGCTATGCAAATTGGTGAAGAAATCAGCAAGAAACCACAAAAAAAAATTTCTGGACAGGCTCGCTGAAAATGCAGAAAGCGCAGCTAACACGAACAACATGCGCTCATTGTACCAGATAATTAGTCAACTGACCGGAAGCTGTCATAGGCGAACCCAACCAGTGCGGGACCCAGATGGAAGACTCCTTACTGATGATGAGGCACAACTCCAGAGATGGCGACAGCACTTGATGGAGATCAGCTACACAGAACAACCGAGCAGCACGCAAGAAAACTTCAGTAGTATTGTACCGAGCAACAATTTCAGAATATCACCCACGGCACCATCAATTAGAGAAATAAAGAATGCTATCAGTACCGGCCGAACTTCTTCAGATTAACACGCAACTAATGGCCGAAACACTGCATCCACATTTCAATAATATATGGGAAAGTGTGCGGATCCCAACATCCTGGAAAAAGGAATCATCATCAAGCTACCGAAGAAAGGAGACCTCAGTGACTCAACAACTGGCGAGGCATTACCCTGTTGAACACAAGTTACAAGGTACCAGCCACTCTACTGAACGAGCGTCTTCAGGAAAAGATCGAGCCAACACTACGAGATGAACAAGGAGGATTCAGACCACACAGGAGCTGCGAAGACCAGGCAAACACACTACGCGCAATAGCCGAGCAAACTGTGGAATGGCGCTCGCCGCTGTACCTCTTGTTCATAGATTTCCAGAAGGCATTCGATTCGGTAGACAGAGCAGCGATATGATGATGCTGAGCTGGCGGTACTGCACAGCCTGATAATTAGTGCACCCTTCCAGACGAAAAAAGGCGTCAAGCAAGGATGTCCTCTATCACCACTTCTGTTCAACTTGGTAGTCAACGAAATTATGAGAGAAGTATGCATGGACAGACGCGAAATCACTTGGAACTTCACCCGACATCTAGAAGACTTGGATTACGCGGATGACATATGTCACTTGGCTCACAAATTCGAAGACATTCAAGCAAAAGCTAGGGACCTCGAGATCAGAGCCAGCCCATCAAAAACGAAAGCTATGCGGATCAACAACTCCAACACAAACAACATCACAATCGGAGATAAAACCATCGACTTCGTCGACAGATTCTCCTACCTCGGTACTATCAAATGGTGGAGTGGAAAGTGATGTGGAGAACCGACTGCGCAAAGCGAGGTCTGCATTTGGAAGACTACACCGAGTATGGAGAAACTAGCAGATAAACAGAAAAAAAAAGATAAACAGATAAAAAAAAAACAAAAATTCAACTCGTGTGTAAAATCCATACTGCTATACGAATCGGAGACGTGGATGACCTCTTAAAGGATATTGATGAAGCTGCAGGCTTACATCAACAAGTGCCTGAGAATAATACTTGGGGTATTCTGGCCAGACAGAATATTCAATGAGGACTTATGGCACTGCACAGGAGAGGTCCCAATCCAGAAACAAATAAAGAAAGGGAAATGGAAATGGATTGGCCATGCTCTGAGGAAGGAACCAGGAAGCATCGTAAGAATGGCTCTGGAATGGAACACACAAGGAAGCAGAAGAGTGGGTCGCCCAAAGATGACCTGGCACCGTACAGTACTCATAGAAATATCCCGGAAGAACATCACGATAAAACACGATACTGGGACACAATAAAACGTGCTGGGACACGATAAAACAAACAACGCCAAATAAAGTTAGGTGGAGAGCCCTTGTAGAGGCCCTAAGCTCCCAAGAGGAGTAATAAGGGAAAAAAAAAAAAAAAAAAAAAAACGAAAAACATTGAACATTAAACGCCGTGCTGCTGCCTGACCCACTGAAAGGGTACATTTCCTCCTCTATACCGATTCACGAGATCATTTGGGCTAAAACTAGGTATAAAGAGGATAAAGATAAATTTATTAACACTTCTAGGGTTAAAATTCTCTTTAAAGGTACCCAAGTTCCCAATAAAGTCGTCTTTTTATACACCAAGGTTAACGTTAGTCCGTAGGTACCTTTCAGCCAATGTTATCGCTGTTTTAGGTTTAATTATTTTGCTCTAAATTGCAAAAAAGCCGATTAAAAATGTAGTAGCTGTTCATTATCTCATCCCAAAGAGCAGCAATGTAGACAATTGGTTTGCGCTAACTGCAAACAATCTCACGTTGCCTCATCTTGATTGTCCTGCAATTAAAAAGTGCATGACACTTGAAAACTTATCAAAATCAGGAGCGAAAATTAGATATCCCTCTCTGTTTCAAATTTTAGAAGATGTTGATACTAACGACATCACTCATTTTCCACAGGCAAAGGAAATCAGCTACACCAATTTTACAAAATAACACGAAATTAGCCACGCAACAATTATTTAAAAATAACCCTTTTAACAATGTCAACGACACAATGATCAGCTGGAAAGCTGCACTTAAAAAACATGAGCACTCTCTCAAAGAAAAATTTATTAATACCCAATCTAAAGAACCTGTTTCTGCTCAACAAGTAGAAATTTATAATTGCAACAACCCAGCTCTAGAAGCTGCAGAAAATAGTTTAATCCAACTAGCCCTAGACATTTCCTCTTTTTTAGTCAACGAAAATTCAATTTTAGTTCCGGAATCAAGAAACTTTTTAGTTAATTTAAAAGATCGTATTTCTATTACAAATTCAAAAATTTATTTAATTAAAATTAACTAATCAATACAATAGTTTTTTAACGTTGCTTGTCTATATACTTTTCTTAAGCAAAATCCAAAATAAAAAAAATAAAAATGACTTAAAATCCAATATAATATTCAGAGCTTAACTGCTAATAACAATTTTCTAGAACTGTATTTAGTTAATAATAATATAGACATAGCAATTTAGTTAGAAATCTGGATTTCAAATAACTCTATGAGTAGCCTAGCAATTTATAATTTTGTCTGTAAGCCTCGTGCCGACGGAGGCGTTGGAATTTATATAAAAAAAATATTCGTTTTAGGAAAGTTAAATGTGACATTAATATCGAAGCAGTTGGTGTCTGTCCAACCAATCTATAAAACAAAATAAACATTTTTAGTATCTATGCCGCAGCCAACCCTGACAACAATCCTTTTGAACAAGGTTGCAACGATCTATTTTCTATTGCGTCTGAACTGAACGGTACTGCTATTATAGGTGGCGATTTTAATGCCAAATCTTGTATTTGGGGTAACAACACGCTTGATGCCAGAAAAGGCATCTTGGAAAACGCTCTTTTGAATTCTGGATTTTTCTGCATTAACAATGGTGATTCAACCAACTCACCTAATCCGTTCTATTTCTCTACCCTTGATGTCACTTTCACAAACAATAATATAATTTTAGATTTAAATGGGCTTCAGTTAATTCTAACTTATTGTTAAGTTGAATACAATAACTTATTCTCTATGGTTATTCAAACGTAATAAAGGTTATTCAAACTTTAGGCCTTTCATCACCAAGAAACCCTGTTTTTATAAAACGGATATTTTCGACCGTATAGACACAAAACGGGTTAAATAGAATCCTTAGCGGATATGCAGTGGAAAATATTTCACATCTAATTTTAAATTGTTCAAAATACTCAAACATTTGCCGCCATTTTCCAACACTTATATAATATAATTATATTTGTCGCTTCTTTGCAAATGAACCAATCGACAACTACATATCGATAACGTCGTTGTTCTTAAAGCAAGCCAAAATTAATATATAAAAATTATTGTCTTTAAAACAAACGCAATTTTTAGATCTTCTAAAATAAGTTTTCATACATTGGCTGTGGCGTTAACCCGTTCAAACGGGGAGGCCAAATAATTCTTCCACTACAGGAAGTAACTAAATGTATAACAAAATAAATGTTTCCACTGAGAAAAGTTTTCTCAGAAATTGGGTTGGAAAAAGTTTTCTCCATATAAAATATAAATAGGAAAGCGTTGTTTTTCCTTGTTTAAGAACTGTTGCTAGCAAAGCTTTCTTTAAAATAAAATACTTTATTTTAGTGCTCATTCAAACTTTTGAATCAACGAAAAATGAAATAAAAAACTACGTTTTTTTCGCAGTGAATGCTCTACTCTCATTTTTTTCTCTCTTACGAATACACTCAAATTCTAAACATGTGTTCGTTTTAACCCCCACTGGTCTAAACATTAAAAAAAAAAATTTCACAGTTTTCTCTGTGAGTTTTTTCTCTTCTCTGAAATTTGGTTGGAGTTTTTTTTTCCCTAGAAAATATACTTATATGTATATTAGCCTTCTATGTATATAGAAAAGCATACTTTTGATTTGTCCAAGATCTTTTGCTAGAAAAGCTTTCTTTAACATAAAATGCACTATTTTAGTGCCCATTCAAACTTAACAAATTAATTTGCTCAGTCAATGCTCTGCTCTCATTGTTTTTTGCTGATTACGAACACACTCAAATTTTAAACCTGTGCACTATAGGAAATTTGACCACTTTTCCTGGCCAAAAATCATTTTTGAAAATTAAAGAATTTTAATAACTTTAACTGCATATCATTCAAAATAGATTAATTTTTAATGTTGCGTACCAGAAGTTTAATAGATGGCGCAAATACCAAGAAATTAGCTGTTTAAAACATGTTGACATTTACATGAGCTTACAATTCACGATATTTGGTGGTATTTGCAAAACGCAAATAGTGAAAATTTTATGGGCAAAATCAAAAGTTTTGAAATGAATACTTTTCAATGTGGTTTTTATTATGTGTTTGTGTATGTGAAGTGTCCAAAAAACTTGTGTTGTCTTTTAAATAAAGTGAAAATGTAAGTAGTCTTACAAACTAATTTTTAAAATTAAATCTAATTTTTAAAAAGAGATTTAAACTAAGTCGAGACGAGTCAAAGAATGTAATTTAGTCCATTTTGTAGATTGTTTAATTTTCTCTTCATTTTTTCATGAGTGAAATATGAAAGTGCACTTTCATGCGCTTTTGAAGAAATTCATTTTTTAATATTCATATTTCATATCATATTTTTATACGTTTATATTTCAGAATAGTGCCAAACCGATTTCAACTTAAAAAAATTTAAAGATTTTTAATTTAAAAAAAAAAAACCACACCTACTTTTCCAAAAAAAACTATGGCGTTATAAAACACTAAAAAAACCAAATTGCAATATCTTGCTTAGTTTTTGAGTTAGCATGTTACTTTTAAATAGGGCGCGATTTTTTTTCCCATCCATGTGGGTGCACTGAAAAAAAATTCTAGTAACATTAAAAAAGGGTTGAAAAAAAATCAATATAATAATACATTTTATAACAACTAAAAAAAGGACCTCGATTTTTTACAACAGCTTATTATTATCCTGTGACAAATATTCGGAGCTTCTTACTTTAAAAAAAAATTTTCTGCGAAGAAAAAATCGGCACTCCAGCCACAAAATGCATTCGGTTTAGCACGAATGGAGAATATGGAAAACACTAAAAACACTGCCCTTTGCATATTCTGGGAGCAACACACGTATGTGAAATTTCATTTCCCAAATGAAAGAGCAATTCCAACAACAAAGGAGCACCGAGAGCAATTTTTCTGCATCCCTGATCGAATTTTTAAATATTTTAAATTTTATTTTTAATTTTAATTTATTTTCTGTTGTTTATTGAGCCTTTTTACCGCTTTAATTATAAATGTTCTAACAATTCGTTACTCATTATTGGAAGTTAGTATATGGATGTATATTAGGGCGGGTCATTTTTTTCCTCTCCAAAAATCATGAAAATCGTTCCCCATAATCGGAATCTACGAAGAATTCTAAGAAAATTTCACCATGTGTATAAAATGAATTCCTTGCTCGCGCCGCGAAGTTTAAAGATTTCACTATGAGGCACATAAGGTATTTCGAGGTATTTATGGCATTTTAATGTGTTTTAAAAAAAAACTACGCATTTTCCAATTATGTTGGAGTCAATTCTAATTCATCTTTTTACAAAAAATTTTATAATTTTTTTTATAACTTATAATAATTTTTTAATTCGACAAAATGAGCCAAACTAGCCCTGTACTGAGCCTCATATAAGAAAGTAGGAGCAATGCGTCTGTAACTTTTTAACGAAGTGAGGTATCGGTCTGAAAATTGAAATATGTATACAAAGGCATTTTAAGCAACTAACTAAAAGTAGGCGTGGCATGATAAAAGGCGAAATTTAATTTTACACCCTTAATATCTTGATTTATTAAAAAAAAATGGTTTTTCAGGACTTCAAAGCCGATTTAAATTAAAATTTCCGACGTTTTCCAATGTTGTAGCTTTTGAAAAAAATAATTCCTTCAATTGATTTAAACAAAAAGGATAAAAATTTTACACAACTGACATTCGTGTTTTTTTTTTGGACTTTGAGACTATTTTTTCGGTACAACCTACAAGAAATGCTATCATTTCCGACACACACCAATATTTTCTCATTAATCCTGAATAAAACGAGACCAATATCATTACAAAATTATGAAAATTGTTGAAGTTATAACCGCTTTTTCCAAAACAAGTCAGTGCAATCTTGCTATCGTAACGATACTGTGCGCTTATTCTTTTCATTTACACACTATTACTCCAATTGATAATTATAAATTCGGTCTGATACGATCTGAATGCAATATGATTTATAGAGTTTGTTTCGCGCTTCTGTTCCCTCGTCTTCAAAATACCCCACAGAAATAACCCATGAAATGTCTGCCTTAAAATACATTTTATTTGATTGGCACATCTTCCATTTTGCGGCTAAGCGATAGCGCATTCTGTTACAAGCATCCTCAAAAGCTTTATTTTTGTATTGGCAAGAGTTTTATTTTAGGTAAATCCATAATTGCTATAATTGTTGACTGACATTAGGGATCAGTTGGAATCACTTAGCGGACAGGGTGAACGGATCTGGGTAGGAAATTAAGGATCGTTTAAGGGATCTTTATGTTTAGGTTGGCGGACGTTAGGGATCACTTGGATTCACTTAGCGGACTGTGTGAACTGATTCGTGTAGGAATACTTTGGAGGAGTACTCGATAGAAATAGCTGA
This sequence comes from Drosophila malerkotliana malerkotliana, assembly GCA_018153235.1. Lineage (NCBI taxonomy): Eukaryota > Metazoa > Arthropoda > Insecta > Diptera > Drosophilidae > Drosophila > Drosophila malerkotliana. Next base: position 2,849,728 of record JAECXV010000087.1, on the reverse strand, counting down.
CCACGGATTTATCTCGGGACTATCCGAGTTATTTGGAAATTAGTAATCGGTTTAAAGTTGTTTATAAATTGAATAAGGTTCCTCCAGTAAAGCGTCATATAACTTGCGTGCCTTAGCGCGTTATTTGGAACGGACAATGATATGCTTCTAAAAATTGTGCATTTATAAAAAATATCAAATTTCAATAAGCTCCCATTTTACAAATCTTGCATCACTTTTGAGACTGCAGCAAAAATTAAACTCAAAATACATCTTCCCCTGCTGGGGATTGAACCCACGATCTTAGGATTATGAGTCAAACATCTTGACCATAGAGCCATGGAGCTGTCCCGGCGACTTTTGTGGAGCACGAGTCTCTGAAATGGCGAAGATATATTAGTTCGCAGCAGGATTGAAAATAACGGAGCCACAGCAAACACGGTGGTGTGCGTCAAGAGCGGTGAAGTTTTGGTGAAGCGAGGAGAGGAAAGGCGCTGAACGATCCCGGCGCAGGTATCCGCGAGGAATACGCAGCAATTGCGGCAGCCAAGAGAAGCGAGGAGGGACGGAGCACGCGCGATTATGACCTTAACCTCATCAAGGATCGCGTCTAACCGTAATTTTTGGCGGATCTCAGGGCATAGACCCGGCGAAGGCGGGCCCAAAGCGCGGGCGTTAGGTAACGGAGCTGTGCTTTTGCTGGCGGATGTTGCCGAGTACAGGCTATTCACGATCGCGTTAATATCCCGATGAGGGAAGAATTGTCCTAAGGTGGGCGTCCATGTGTGGTTTCCTTGGTGATTTGGAAAGTCCTTTTATCGAGTTTGGGAAGCATTTGGCAACCCTTAAATATTGAATAACTCCCCTACAGGTGGCATGCTGCAAGCGCTTTCAACATCGCGACGTTTGGAAAAAGTGGTGAGTGGCAACCAGGCATAATATTAAGGTCCGTTCGTTGGCATCCGTACCTTGGAAATTCCCCAAACTTGGGTATGACCCTCGTTATAACCCTACTGCGTTAGCTCCAGTCAGGCTGAGCAAGTGAATCCGTCCATTATTTTCAACTCAGAGCCCTGAAGCCCAGTTTTTCTTATTGGTCGCGCCCCAATGCTCGCTAACGGAATCGGTCGTAGACCGATGTGAAGAAACCGTATCTCGCACCCTGTATTATTTTTTCTACATTTCAACATATTTCTACATAGTTACGTTTAAGCGATTAAGATCTTCGATTTACTCTCTAGTTTATGGCCAAAATTTTAGATTTTCAGAGATTTTGAATGGAATTTAGTAATCTTTAGCTTGTAGGTTTAGAAGTCACTGGAATATCATGTGGAATTTAGATAATAAAACTTTTATAATGTGTTAAGAAAATCAGGACGTTGTGGGCAGGACGTTAGCTCGAGGAGTCTTCAGCAAGGGAATACAGTTAGGCCCACGCTTTTCGTTAGGCCAAGCACGCATTCGAATAAATTCGAATCCTATCATAAACAGCAGAAACCCTGCGGGAAGAGAGGAGTTTATAGGGAACCCACCCACTAGCCGACGAGGTCTCCATGTCAATGAGGATGGTTCTAGTGTATTCTATAGCCGCGAGAAGATTTAATTCAACAATGTCGACGATACCTCTTTCTATCTTTTAACGCCGTGGGATCTCAATCAGTGTACTGTGGAATCTTTACGCTTGTCCGTTCGATGTACTATAAAGTTGCGGAGCTTTAAAGATTTGTACGTTAAAACTGTTGCATAAAAGAGACCCAACTGTTTAAAATTTTATAGAAGGCTCGTTATCGCAATTTGTTGTTTTTGGATTCCTTAGATTCCTAAGAAAGAATCTGTTTCTTAGGATGTTGATCATATTTTGCGTTCTCGCATATTTTACAGTTTGCGACCACCTTATTCGAATCATTTTAGGCAAAATCATTTTCATGCTTTCTTGAGCAGCCCTACGAGCCCTGTTATGTTCAACTTGGTAGTTTCCTTGTCTTTGTTTTTGTCTAAGATGTCGATCACGATGCGGTTCGTGTAACTGAATTTAGTTGTAAAAAATTGTGTGCGTTGTGCTCGTTAATAAATGCTTTCCAGCGCATAATTTTACGTTTGGGTTGCGATCTGAGTCGATGAACGTTATTGGTTGGTCAGTGAAAATGATTTAATTTTTCACGCCGTATAGGTAATTCGTCAGGCTTTTTGACGCCCATACAATTGCTAATAGCTCTCTGTCGTTGGTTGCAATTTCTAAGTCTTTCCCAGTCTTAATTCGCAGTCTTTCAATGTTCAAAAAAATCATAATCATAATAATTTTCGCCTTGTGATAAGACTGCTCCCATACAAAATACCAAAATGTCGAATACATATTCTCAAAAATTGTGTTTAGCGAATGAAGCGACTACTCAATGGATCAAAATTCAAGCTTATGTCTTGTTTTCTTTATTGTCCTCATTAAAAAAATTATAAACAATAAACAAAAAACTAGGTCATGAACTACAACACAAAATGCTACACATAACGCCAACAACAGCTTGAGTAAGAATTGCTAAGTGTCCGATTGATAAAATCGGCAAAAATATAGTAACACGATCCACATCTATAAATTGTTAATTTATCTTTTTTATTTTGTGCTATATCTCCATTAATTTACCACCTAAGCAACATTCAGCCATTGAGGCGGATTCAGAGTGGGCGCGAGAAGCGAACCGAAGCGATGCGAGAAGCGATGCGAAAAGCGAGAAGCGAGAAGCAAAGCGAGACGATGGCAGAGTGCGAGCCATCCGAGAAGCGAACTACATTGTTCTATTTTTTAGATATTTTTAGTTAGTCGTGATGGATTTGGACGAAGATTTGTTTAGCTTCAAGTGAAATTTATTTACTTAGTAATTCGTTTCCTGACCGCCCTTTACTCGTATGGGCCTCGTCTAAGCATTGTGTTGAATGCAAGAATGCTAGCTGGTGCACTAATTGGTGCACGAGCCATTCCCTCATATATGAAAGAACATGAAAAAACCGCTATTAGCCTCTTCTTCTTGTGCTGAAGCGGGAGGAAGGTCTCGCCGAAAAAATTTCTTGTTTAGCAGCAGTCGGTTTTTTCTTGTCTTCGTCATAGTACTGCAAAAGAGTCATGTTTCCTTAGCGCAGCGTTGACATCTTCTGTTCTATTAAGCATACAGGACGCTTGTCCGCGTGTGTGAAATCTAGACTGTTTGTTAGGGCTTCAAAGATTCCATATCATATGAAGTCTTTTTTTTATTTCTAAGTATTCCTTATTAAAAGTATTACTTATAAGTACTTATAAGTATTTCCTCATTTTACCCTCGAAATCCGGAAGAGATTTCATAATATCTAAGGTCACTTTACACAACCTAAGCGTTTTTGAACATCATCTAATTTTTGTTCGAAACTTTTATTTGCGTTCCATAATGGCTTGTAATTGTTCGTTGGTGATTGTCATGTCTAAATCGTTTTGACTTTCTTGCTAACTTTCCGCGTTTTTCTTCTCTCACTAACACTAATACGTATCTTTTAGCCCAAGGAACAAAGAAATTATCGTTTTGTGACTATTTTTTTATATTTGGAATATTGTTTTGAATTTGTGCCTTGTTTTTATGTTTGAGGTTCTTGGAATATTTTTTTCGCCGGTGATCGTTGCTGATTCATTGCTGATCACGTTTTATTTTTTTTTTTGACATAGGATCGATTGTCCTACGAACGTGCTTTTTATTTTCAACATTTTTTTTTTATTTTGTAAAACAGGATAACGTTTATTTAACGTTTATTCCTTTAGGGATAACCATTAAATGTTATTAAATGAACTTCACTTATAGATAATTTTACATATTAATATTTGAGAACTAAATTAGGGTAGTAAGTTAGCTTAGCCTATGGTATTTAAAGCCCAGAAGGGAGATGGCAACATGCAATTGAACTCCACATGACTCACATAAACAACTAAGATTCAGAGCTTACAACGCCTAGTAGTACGAACGAAAGTTGTTCCAAAAAAAGAATATTACGATGGATTAGGGAATATATATAAACTTTGACCAAACTTCAAGGGTTCCGTCCAAGTTGGACGGGTATAACTCAAAGGGATAACTCACCCCTTTGCAGTTGAGCTTGAGTTGAGTCCCCTTTAAAAAATCGTAGCATCCATCCCATGGGTGTAATTTGACATCACATTTGACATAATCTCATGTAATTTGAAAAGCGTCAAAAATTAATGAGCTGTTCGGCTGACGTAGCTAGGACGATTTTCGCTTTTCTTCTTGATCATCGTCTGTCGCATGGAGCAAAGGGGCCTCCGGTTATGTGTTCGTCCTCTTTTAGAAACAGTGGTTCTCTGATCCACATGCCTTGTGGATTGTAATCCCTAGACTTGGTCGGCCTTACACCTTTGTCAGCTGGATTTAGTAATGTCGGTACCCAACGCCAGTCACTTTCCCTTGTGGTCGCTAATATCTTATAAGTATATTCGGTGTGGAACAAACTCCTTATATTGACGATGCTCAGAGCAAACCAAATATAAGACTGTTTTAGAATCTGACTACAAAATTTATATATTCTACTTGAGTTTTGTAAGCCAGTACCTAAAACTGCTGCTTGGAGATCTAACCTTGGAATCGAAAGGAGTTTCAGGGGGGGCGGCTTTTTTCCTGCCTGCTATAAATGCCACCGTTAGTTTTTAGGAGATATATTTCGCCAATAAGCCACTTTCGCAAATTCTTCTTTACTGTCAGACAAAAATACATTCAATTCTGGTTTTACTTTTTCTAATTAAAAGTTAAGTGTGTAGCATCGATGTATTAGAATCTTTCCAATTATCATTGGACCGGGAAATATTCCAAACAGATCATAGATAAACATTTGATGCTTAACAATTTCCTCTCTTTGGAACTTTTTTAGCTGCTAGTGTATCTTTATCAATCTTAGTCATTATACCCTTGCAGAGGGTATTATAATTTTGGTCAAGAGTGTGCAACGCAGTGAAGGAGACATCTTCGACCCTATAAAGTATATATAAGTTAACACACCCAGTTCTCACAAGGAGAAATTGCCAAATTGCAGGCCGTATCCGGTGGCCAACACGCGCAGTAAAGAAACTGCCGAATCCGCACTCTGGGGGCAATCGCCCGGAGCCCGGCCTAGCACTCGTGCAACGAGTGATCGTCACCGGATACCAACTGCTGACCCGGCACCTTTAGCGACAGCGCTGCGACTAGGCAAAGGCCTCGAGCTGCAGCCGGATCAGACCCTTAAGTTAGTCTAAAAGCTGTACTCCACAACCATAGTTGTGTTAATTAATAATTGTAAAAACAATATTGGCCTTTACCTTAACAGGTTTAAGGGAAATAAAGTTATAACAAAATAACCCAATTGTTTTATTATTGAACCCTTGCCTAAACAGGCTTAAGGGAAACAATCAAATATAACAGCCCGATCTTAATAATAACTGGCGCCCAAACGTAGTTAAAAAACCCGCACCCAAAGAAAGGAACCGGAAAAAGTGAAATCGCGTTAATAAAACGACACAAAAATAAAAAAAGACAAGTGCAAGAATCGGCGACGGAAAAAAGCCGGAAAAAGTGAAATAAACATTAAAAGAAAAAAACTCAACAAACCGAACCGATGCACGGTTCAATAATTCTACAAAGAAATAATAAAAAATCCTGAGTTCCAAACACTCGAGTGCAGTGCAATTACCATACAAATAAAATTGCAAACAATAAAATAAAAATAAAAAACAAGTGTAACGAACTGTCTTTCCTGCTGCTGATCGCTACAATTTGCCGCGACTAGCTCACAGAGTTTCGCGGATCCGTTCCACCGAATTTATAGATTCGACGTGATTGCCCAAGCCCAGAAAGTAATACAAATAGCTTGAAGTTTCCACACTCTTTATTTTGAGAGCTCTTTACACTACAAAAGGCTTTCTTTCTCTTTGATTCGGTGCTCCTTCCGTTCCTGTTGGCTCCGTCGTCGGCGTCCTATGCGGGTTGGCCGGGATACGCTGCCGCTGTTCCGTCGCCGCCGTTACTCCGTCGCCGATGGTACTCCTGTCGCCGCGCTGCCAGCGATTCCGCTACCCTCTGCCCTTTGACCTTGAGAAGACACCCCCTTGGGTCGACTACGACTGATCTGACGGTTGGCTGCGGTCGCTCGCCTCCGCTACACCGGGACACCGTGCATACGCTCCGGCGCCAGGTTTGGAAGTTGCCGTGTGACGTCTCCGCTACACCGGGACACCGTGCATACGCTCCGGTGCCAGGTTTGGAAGCCGCCGTGTGCCTGATCTTATCGTCGCGCACCCGCTACACCGGGACACCGTGCATACGCTCCGGCGGACCCGAGTTTGTAGTGGCGGGGCTGGTGACCAGGGTGTTCTCACTTGGTCTGTGACTTGGACGCGAGTCCTTGAGTCGGCCGATCCGTGTTTCGCAGGACCACGCCTGTTGGTTGCGATTCCAGGAGTCGGTAAGGCGTACGCCAGACTTTATCCCTTCTTCACTTCCTCGCAAGGCTACCTGCCGTGTTCGGGAATGGCTCAACTCGACTCTGACGCCTCGGGCTTGTAGAGGAAACCGTCCAGCAACGGATCCTTGTCTCCCTAGTTCTGTATGTCTCGTGGTTACCGGGCGTGTGATCCCAAGTATGCCTCCTTGTTTCGCAGGACCACGCCTGTTGGTTGCGATTCCAGGAGTCGGTAAGGCATACGCCAGACTTTATCCTTTCCTCACTTCCTCGCAAGGCTACCTGCCGTGTTCGGGAGTGGCTAAACTCGGTCTCCCCACCCTGGCTCTGTCTTGTGTCTCGTCCTTTACGTCTCGTGTACACCGGGCGTGCGATCTCGAGTTGGTCTATCCTTGTCTCGCAGGACCACGCCTGTTGGTTATGATTTCAGGAGTCGGTAAGGCATACGCCAGACTTTATCCTTTCCTCACTTCCTTGCAAGGCTACCTGCCGTGTTCGGGAACGAACCAACTCGTCTACACGACCCTGGGTTTCCGGAGGAAGGTCCAGCAATGGATCCTTTCCTTATTTTCTTAATCGCTCTCCTTGCTCTTGGCTGTCGGACTCTCCAAAGGCGGTCCTTCAACTCAAACCAACCCGAATCCTTTTAGAAACGCTCTAACCCTTGAATGGCGGACTCTCCACAGGCGGTCCTCCAACTCAACGCTACAAGCTTCCTAAAAAGACTCGTCCCGAGCCGCTCCAGTGGGCCTCCTTTTATACTGGCTGGAGCGCCCGTTAATCCTCCTGGACTCTGCTCCTGCCGTTAATCCTGCTTCCAGCATCACGCCACTTTCCCGTTGGCGGGTCGCTATCCGTGGCCCCTCGTCTCCCCCGGCCACGGATCTCTGCTGCTGGTGCGTGGTGCACCGGTGGGCTTCCAGGGCCCGTTGCACTCTTCGTCGCAACCCCCCTCTGCTCCTTGCCGCTCACCCCGCCACACTTTCTAATGCACGCCTGCGCATCGTGGTGACCCCCCACCGGACTACTTTCCCAACGTTGCCCCGGGACCCGTTACGTTCCACGTCGATTCCTTTATTCCCCCGGGTGGCGCCGTTTACCCTTTCACCTGCCACCGTTACGTTCCACGTAGATTCCGTCCTCCCATGGGTAGCCCTTCGCCAGAACCCACGGTAACTGGCTTTCACCTTTCCCCCAACCCCCCGTACTGATCCTGGCGATGTTCCCTTGGGCTGCCCGGGTTGTTGACCGGTGGTTGACCCCCCTTTTTCTGCCTCCTCGGCCCCCCCCTTTGCCCCCGGCTATCTGTCTTCGCGTGTGGGGAGACTAAATCTCCTCACACTTCCCCCCTTCTTCGGGAAACGACAGAGCCGTTTGGACATTGGTGTTGATGCGCTGTGCTAAACATGGGCCCCCAAAAAAATGACATTCTCGGTTACCCTCTTATTTTGGTGTGGATACCTATCCACTTCCCCCTCCTTCGGAAAACGACTGTGCGCTCCCCTGGGACCCTTTTAGAGCACCCAGCCTATGTACCCTATTCCATGTTCTTTTTTGTTTTGTTTTTTTTTCTCTTTTTTTTTTTTTTTTTTTATTTAAGTAATTTTTTAATAATAATAATTTTTTCCTTTTTTTTTTTATATTCTTTTTCTTTAATAATCTTTAATTTTTAGTTTTTTTTTTTTTTTTTTTTTTTTTTTTTTTTTTTATAATTATTTTTTCTTTATCTTTGTTTTCAGTTAGAGTTTTATTTTATTTAATTCTATGAATTTTTTTTTATGTATACCTTTTTTCTTTTTTTTTTTTAAATTTTTTTTTTTTTTTTTCTCTCTCTTTTTTTTTTTTTTTTTTTTTTTTTAAATTAATTGTGTTTTTTTTTCCTTTGTTTCCCTCTTTTTTTTTTAACTTAATTGGTTTTTTTTTTCCTTTTTTTTTTTTTATAAATTTTCTTTGACTTTTACTTTTTAGACTCTTCTCAATACTTTCACTCCGTTGGTTCCTCCTCGCACTCGGAAGCATACGGCTCCAACCTGCGCCATGACACACCACCTTCCGGTGCGTCCGCGCCTCACCTCCACCTCCGCCGCCACCCTCACACAGAGCTCCGGCGGCCAGTCTTCTTCTGGAACCTCCTTGTCACCTCCATCCGACGCTGTCCTCATCAGCACCGGCCTTGTTGGCCTCTCCTCCGGGCAAGAGTGCTGCCGGCCCAGCGCCGGCTTCTTTGGTGTCGGCCACACCCACGGCCCCTTCGTCCATGGCTCCTCCTCCTTTTCCTCCTTCCTTGGGCGTGGTGTAGGTGGTGCCGCAGGCCACGTTGCTTCCTGCTGCCTCTTCCTGGCGGCCGTTGCCACCTCCTTTCCTCCGCCGGTCGTTCCGACCGAGGGCGTGGTGTTGGTGGCACCGCGGGCCACCGCGTCGCTGGTCGGGTCCTCCTCGTGGCTTTCCTCCTCTTCGCAGCCTCCACCAGCCGCCTTGCCCGTCGCAGCCGCATCCTCCTCGCCATCGCCCTCCTCATGGCTCTCTCCCCGTCCATCTCTCCTCACGTCTCTCCACTCCCTTTCGATCTCCTCGCAGATCTCCTCTGCCCTTTGGGCCCTCTTCCTCGCCATCTCCGTGATGGTGACCATCGCCTCCTTCCGCTGGCGGCACCTCTCCGATCTCCTCCTATGCTCCAACGCCTCGCTCCGGCGTCGCTCCTCCACAGTGGCGCGACCGACCGGAATGTGTTTCCTTCCTCCTGCCGCCCGTTGGATCGCCCACTCCGTCCTGATCCGTTTTCCGCTCCATGTGGGATCGCCGACTATCTCCAAATCGCTCTCGTCAGACGAGACGATCATCGTTGGCTCTGACATGTTGCTCATGTTGCTTCGTTGATTTTTTTTTTGAATAGACCGTGCTCCTCCCAGGCGCCGCCTTTTATAGCACGTCCAACTCCCGCTACTGGATATGCTCCGTTACTGTTCCGTGACTGGACCTGTTAAAGCTCCCGTTACTGGACATATCCCGTTTTCCATTGTGCACTTGTGCCGGTTGCCGTTCTATTCCTCCTTCGCCGGTGATCCCATGTCTTGGCACTTCAGCTCACTCACGTGTGCCCTCTTCTCTTTCTTGGTTCTTCCGTGCCGTATGATGACAATTACCGGCGAAACGAAATTGACGACCGTGTAGGGCCCATCGTACCGCGGCGCCAGTTTTGCTGCGAATCCCTCGGCTGCCTTCGACAAATGGTGCTCTTTTGCCCACACCGTTTCGCCAATCTTTGGGCTCCACTTCCGTCTCCGTAAATTATAGTGCCTCGCCTGGTCCTGGGCCGCCCGCTCCATGTTCCTCCGCACTATTTCGAAGACTTCCTTCATCTTCGTCGCGTTCTCCGTGGGCGTTCCTTGCCCAACTCCTGTGCCTAACGCGTTTTCGTCGAACAACGCTCTTGGCATCCTGGGCTCCCTGCCCTGCGTTACAAAGCAAGGCGAATACCCTGTCGACTCTGACACTGCCGAGTTTACTGCCAGCATGAGCTCTGGCCAGTGCTCGTCCCAAGTCCTCTGGTCCTCCCCAGCGAACTGGGCGATCATCGTTTTGATCGTTCTATTCGCCCTTTCTGTTGGATTTTCCTGGGGTGTATATGGTGCGGTGAACTGGTGGCGCACGCCAAGCTCCCCGAGGAACTTCTTAAAGCTGCGGCTGGTGAATTGTACGCCGTTATCCGTCACCATCACCTTCGGAACTCCATACCGAGCGACAATCCTTTCTCTGACTGCCTTTTGCAGTGCCTCGGTAGTTGCTTTCCGCAGTGGCACTATCTCCGTCCACTTCGAAAACCGGTCCATCATTACCAAAACCATTGTATTCCCATGTTTAGATCTTGGCAATGGACCCACGAAGTCCGCGCACACCGTTGCCCATGGCTCTTCCGGGACCTGTGTCAGCATTTGTCCTGCTGCTTGCATCTGGCATGGTTTGTATTTTAGGCAAGTTTCGCATCTCCTGACATATTTCCGGATGTCTCTTTGCATCCCTGGCCAGAAGTACCTGGCGGCCACTCTGGCTATCGTCTTCCTCACGCCTAGGTGTCCTGCCGCCGGTGCGTCATGGTTCTCTTCAAGGACCTGCTGCCTCGACTCCGTAGGCACGCACAACTTCCATGACGCCACTTCCTCGCTTCCTGCTCTATGCGGAACGTGGCGGTAAATCAAGCCGCCCTCCTCGACGTAGTCCGGGAATTTTTGCGGGCTTGCCTTCATTTTCTCCTTTAACGCGTTTATCCACACGCACTCTTGGACTTCCAGATCCACGGTTCTTCTGAATTGCTCCAACACCGGCTGGCGAGATAGCGCGTCGGCGACCACGTTCAGCTTACCCTTCCTGTAGCTGATGACGTAGTCATACTGCTGCAACTCGAACACCCACCTCGCTATTCTTCCAAGCGGGCTCTCGAGGTTGTTGAGCCACTTCAGTGCCATATGATCCGTGATTACGTCGAACTGATATCCTTCCAGGTAGGGCCTCATTTGCCTGATCGCCCATACTATGGCTAGGCACTCCTTCTCCGTTGCCGAGTAATTTTTTTTCAGCTCCAATCAGCGTTCGACTGGCGTATGCGATCACTCGTTCGCCCTCCTCGGTGTCCTGGGTCAGGACCGCTCCGACGCCGTAGTCGCTTGCGTCCGTTTGCAGCACGAACCTTTTCTCAAAATCTGGGCACGCCAGAACTGGGTCTTCCGCCAGCCGTGCCTTCAGGGTCTCGAACGCCTCCTGGTGCTTGGGGGTCCATTCCCATTTCGTCCCCTTTCGTAGCAGATCGTTCAAGGGCTTCGCGATTCCTGCGAAATCTGGGACGAACCGCCGATACCATGACGCCATCCCTATGAACTGTCGTACTCCCTTGACGTTTGTCGGGGGTTGCAGCTCCGTAATGGCAGCGACCTTCCCCGGATCCATGCCGATCCCTTGGCTCGTTATTCTATGTCCCAAGTATAGCAGTTCCTGCCTGAAAAAATGACATTTTTCCGTGTTTATCCGCAGGTTTGCTGCTTTCAACCTTCTGAACACTTCTCTTAGGTTCGCCATGTGTTCTTCCTTGGTGCGTCCGATCACGATGATATCGTCCTGATACGCAAAGGCATGTGGAGCCATGTCCGGCCCTATGACCTGGTCAAGGGCCCTTTGAAATGTTGCCGAGGCTGAGTGCAACCCGAACGGCATCACCTTCCATTGGTACAGACCCTTCCCTGGAACGGTGAAGGCGGTGTACTTTCTGCTTCCTTCCTTCAGAGGGATCTGCCAATACCCGTCCTTCAAGTCGAGGCTGCTGAAGAATCTGGCCTCCCTTAGTTGCTCCAATATGAAATTTATTCGTGGCATTGGGTACGCATCTTTTACTGATTTTGCGTTGATTTGCCGAAAGTCCACGCACATTCTCCACTGGCCCGTCTTTTTCTTCACCATTACAATCGGTGAGCTGTATGCGCTATTCGAGGGCTCAATGCATCCCTTTTCCAACAGCTCCTCCACTTTTGCGTTTATTTCCCCTTGTATTTTTGGGTTTTTGGGGTAATATCGCTGCTTTATGGGAATGTCGTCCTTCATGGTGATCCTGTGCTGAGTTATGTTCGAGCATCCTGTTTGGACGGCGAACGCTTCTAGCTCACTCTCGATAAATCTCTTATTGCGTTCGTCTTCCCATACCTCTGGACATCCGGACACTGCTACGGACAGTCTATCCTCCAGACATCCGCCCCATCTCTCCCTTTTGGGTATGGTAACGCTGTGGCCTGCGCATGTCACCGTTGCGCCGAACTCGCTGAGGAAATCCCATCCCAGCACCAGACTGTCCTCCATGCCTGGCATCACCAGCAGGTTCAGTGTCTTTGTCCTGTTGCCGAAGCTTATCCGAGCCTGTAATGCGGCGCGTATTTCTGTATGGCTTCCATTGGCTAACTTTACCCGCCTCTTTATCGCGACTCGTTTCCCGGCTATTTCCTGGCTCTCTGCTAAATCCTCTGATATAAAACTTGCCGTCGCTCCTGTATCCAGCATGGCTTTCACCTCCGTGCCCTCGACCTCGATGGTTGCCGTCAACTGTTGCTCTTCTCCGGCTAGTCCTCCTATTAATTTCGAGAGGCAGCACCGTGCGATCCCTGCTCTCCTCCCTGTTGCTGGGACCGCTGCGCATTTCCCGCCCTCTGGCAGCATTCTGTGCTTCGAACTCCTGTCGCGCCGCACATTTTGCAGAAAAGCAGCCTTGGGTTCCTGCACCCGCTGGCCCAATGGCCCATGCCACCGCATCGGTTGCATGCCTGGGCTGGGTTCTCGACCGGACCCTGCCTTGGCCCTGCTGCCCACTGCTGATTAGGCTGCTGCGGAGCCGACCTATGCTGGGTCTCGGGCTGCCATCTCGGCATCCAACTTTGGTTCGTGTTATTCTGTCGCTCCGGTGGGCCTTGGCGCGGTTCCTCTCTTTGCCACCGTGGTGCCCATTGTGTGTTTTGGAGGGCCTGGTGTTGGAACTCGTCCCGTTGCTCTTTCTGGGTCCATTGGTCCCTCTGGTACCTTGCCGCTTCACCATGCTGCGGTCCTTCTCTCTGCCACCTCTCGTTTACGGCCGGCTGACTGTGGCTCCACCTTTGTTCTGTGGCCACTTGCCTGTTAAAGGCCTCTTCCTCCTGCGCCAATTCTTCAAACTCCTCTGCTAAGCCCATCACCTCCTCTAAAGATGCGCAGGCGTATGGCCTTATGAACATTTTCATTCTTGGCATGCAGTTTTCGACGAGCCTCTCTATCACTTCTTTCGTTGTTTTGCCTAATGGTTTCATTAGTGACTGAAGATCCACCATGTATTCTTTGAACGGCTCTCCACGACGCTGCTTCCGTTGGCGAACTTGGTCCGCCAACTTCTCGAAGTATCCTTTCGGCAGGAAAAAATTCTCGAAGCTTGCCTTGAACCTCGCCCATGTTGGCCATTCTTCGTCGTTCATGATGAACCATCTTTGGGCCCTGCCCTGCAGTAGTTCTGGCATGGATCTGGGGATTGTATTTATGTCTAATCCGTATGTCTTTGCGGACCACGTTACTCGGTCCAGGAACTCTAACGGGTCCCCTGTGCCGTCGAAACGAAATGACCAGTCTCGCACCTGTCTGGCTACTTTGGCGTAATCCACCGGGGCCGGAACATACTTTCTCGACTGCGGTTCTATGCTCCTTCCCATTCTTGGATCTGGTACCGCCAGGCTCTCTATAAACTTTTCTGTTTCGCTGGCTGCTCTTTGCCTGGGGGTTGATCTTTGTCCAAACCTTTCCTCTAGGCCGTGCGTTAGCGCCAGTACCTCCTCTTCCTTGGTTTCGTCGACCCACCTCGCCACTGAGGATCTCATCGCTTCCACAGTCCCGTCTGCTGGTAGACCGATCTCTCTACACACTTCGCTCAGCTCCTCCTTTCTCAATGTGTAGATCCAATTCTTTCTTCCCATCTTTCTGCTATGTTATTTTCTAGGCTAAATGCAATCACGAAGTTTGGGCGCCAGGTGTAACGAACTGTCTTTCCTGCTGCTGATCGCTACAATTTGCCGCGACTAGCTCACAGAGTTTCGCGGATCCGTTCCACCGAATTTATAGATTCGACGTGATTGCCCAAGCCCAGAAAGTAATACAAATAGCTTGAAGTTTCCACACTCTTTATTTTGAGAGCTCTTTACACTACAAAAGGCTTTCTTTCTCTTTGATTCGCTGCTCCTTCCGTTCCTGTTGGCTCCGTCGTCGGCGTCCTATGCGGGTTGGCCGGGATACGCTGCCGCTGTTCCGTCGCCGCCGTTACTCCGTCGCCGATGGTACTCCTGTCGCCGCGCTGCCAGCGATTCCGCTACCCTCTGCCCTTTGACCTTGAGAAGACACCCCCTTGGGTCGACTACGACTGATCTGACGGTTGGCTGCGGTCGCTCGCCTCCGCTACACCGGGACACCGTGCATACGCTCCGGTGCCAGGTTTGGGAGTTTGTTTGCTGACTGCCGCCTTCGCTACACCGGGACACCGTGCATACGCTCCGGCGCCAGGTTTGGAAGTTGCCGTGTGACGTCTCCGCTACACCGGGACACCGTGCATACGCTCCGGTGCCAGGTTTGGAAGCCGCCGTGTGCCTGATCTTATCGTCGCGCACCCGCTACACCGGGACACCGTGCATACGCTCCGGCGGACCCGAGTTTGTAGTGGCGGGGCTGGTGACCAGGGTGTTCTCACTTGGTCTGTGACTTGGACGCGAGTCCTTGAGTCGGCCGATCCGTGTTTCGCAGGACCACGCCTGTTGGTTGCGATTCCAGGAGTCGGTAAGGCGTACGCCAGACTTTATCCCTTCTTCACTTCCTCGCAAGGCTACCTGCCGTGTTCGGGAATGGCTCAACTCGACTCTGACGCCTCGGGCTTGTAGAGGAAACCGTCCAGCAACGGATCCTTGTCTCCCTAGTTCTGTATGTCTCGTGGTTACCGGGCGTGTGATCCCAAGTATGCCTCCTTGTTTCGCAGGACCACGCCTGTTGGTTGCGATTCCAGGAGTCGGTAAGGCATACGCCAGACTTTATCCTTTCCTCACTTCCTCGCAAGGCTACCTGCCGTGTTCGGGAGTGGCTAAACTCGGTCTCCCCACCCTGGCTCTGTCTTGTGTCTCGTCCTTTACGTCTCGTGTACACCGGGCGTGCGATCTCGAGTTGGTCTATCCTTGTCTCGCAGGACCACGCCTGTTGGTTATGATTTCAGGAGTCGGTAAGGCATACGCCAGACTTTATCCTTTCCTCACTTCCTTGCAAGGCTACCTGCCGTGTTCGGGAACGAACCAACTCGTCTACACGACCCTGGGTTTCCGGAGGAAGGTCCAGCAATGGATCCTTTCCTTATTTTCTTAATCGCTCTCCTTGCGCTTGGCTGTCGGACTCTCCAAAGGCGGTCCTTCAACTCAAACCAACCCAAATCCTTTTAGA
Source organism: Drosophila malerkotliana malerkotliana (assembly GCA_018153235.1). NCBI lineage: Eukaryota > Metazoa > Arthropoda > Insecta > Diptera > Drosophilidae > Drosophila > Drosophila malerkotliana. The sequence goes on along the minus strand of JAECXV010000087.1, from coordinate 2,834,320 downwards.
AACGCTCTAACCCTTGAATGGCGGACTCTCCACAGGCGGTCCTCCAACTCAACGCTACAAGCTTCCTAAAAAGACTCGTCCCGAGCCGCTCCAGTGGGCCTCCTTTTATACTGGCTGGAGCGCCCGTTAATCCTCCTGGACTCTGCTCCTGCCGTTAATCCTGCTTCCAGCATCACGCCACTTTCCCGTTGGCGGGTCGCTATCCGTGGCCCCTCGTCTCCCCCGGCCACGGATCTCTGCTGCTGGTGCGTGGTGCACCGGTGGGCTTCCAGGGCCCGTTGCACTCTTCGTCGCAACCCCCCCTCTGCTCCTTGCCGCTCACCCCGCCACACTTTCTAATGCACGCCTGCGCATCGTGGTGACCCCCCACCGGACTACTTTCCCAACGTTGCCCCGGGACCCGTTACGTTCCACGTCGATTCCTTTATTCCCCCGGGTGGCGCCGTTTACCCTTTCACCTGCCACCGTTACGTTCCACGTAGATTCCGTCCTCCCATGGGTAGCCCTTCGCCAGAACCCACGGTAACTGGCTTTCACCTTTCCCCCCAACCCCCCGTACTGATCCTGGCGATGTTCCCTTGGGCTGCCCGGGTTGTTGACCGGTGGTTGACCCCCCTTTTTCTGCCTCCTCGGCCCCCCCCTTTGCCCCCGGCTATCTGTCTTCGCGTGTGGGGAGACTAAATCTCCTCACACAAGCTGCAATTCCATCGTGCTTGCAGCTTGTTCCGAAGATAAAATAACAAAAACAAAGGGAGCTATTAAGTTACCCCGCCCCACCCGATACAACAAAGACGGCAGCAGCAACAGTAGCAGCGAAGACAGCAGCAACAGCGACGGCAACAGTATCAGCGACGGCAACAACAGCAGCGACGGCAACAACAGCAGCGACGTCAACAACAGCAGCGACGGCAACAACAGCAGCGACGGCAACAACAGCAGCGACGACAAAAATAGCAGCGACCACACAATATTAATAAGAAATGTGAGTAGGCTTCTTGTCTAAATTCTTCGCCAACATTGAAAGCATTCAGAAAATAAAGGGAACATTATTAATTCCCTTATAAAAATCTATCACCAACTAAATAATATTCTTCGTAGGAAACAAATCTTTTTAATACTAAATCTTCCTTACTATTTTGGTATTTAATTTTTAATAATAAATATTCATCAAGCTCGTAATTGATTTTTGAAGCACAAATAAAAAAAAGTTCAGATAGAAGTTATTTTTTTTTTTTTTTTCTCTCATTGGAAAAAATACTGGGAATGTAATTGGGAAATATATTTAGTGCTGAAACCAATTCAGCCACACCCATGCACAGAATTAATGAAGAATTTTCATCGGACGAAGAGGTTCTCACAGAATACAGGAAGCTTTTGGAAACAAAAGTAGGAAAACGGAAAACACTTCAACAAAGTGAGGTAGATTGTTCCCCGTCTACCAGTAGGGTAGCACTTATTCGAGACAGCGCTCTCAACGTCCAAAACACAGAAACCCACCAGTGGACACAAAGAATGCAGGAAGATCAAATTGCGAGTATGGAAGCTGCCATAGCTGGCGCACTCCAAAAGCAACAGGAACTGTTTGATAGCAAACTAGCCGCAGTCATGAAGGAATTAAACTCACTTAAATGTAGAGATACTATTCCTAATATTCAGACATTTCAAGAAATTGAATTAAAAACAGAGATACAGTGTAATGAACCCCTTGACATGGTCAAGTCTGTCCCAGAATTTGACGGCAAGCAGGAAAATTATGTGTCCTGGAGGCAAGCCGCCACCGCAGCCTATAAGGTTTTTGAACCTTACGATGGCAGTAGCCGACATTATCAGGCGGTAGGAATACTAAAAAATAAAGTTAGAGGACCAGCGGCTGCTGTATTATCCTCTTTTAACACAGTATTCAATTTTCATGCCATACTGGCACGCCTAGATTTTACGTACGCGGACAAAACTCCGACGCACGTTATTAAACAAGAATTAAGCTTATGCAGACAAGGGGAGCTGCCCCTGCTTAAGTACTACGACGAAGTAGAACGAAAGCTAACGCTTTTAACAAACAAGACAATTATGACACACGACGCAGCCGCAGCAGCTGTCTTAAATGGGCAACACAGAAATGACGCTTTACATGCGTTCGTATCTGGCCTAAAAAAATCTCTAAAAATAGCCGTTTTTCCGGCACAGCCACGAGACCTGCCAACAGCATTAGCACTGGCACAAGAGGCTGAATCAAGTAACGAAAGAAGCGCCTTTGCGGCCACTTTCGCTCGACACTATGAGGAAAGAACACATAAGCCGAATATCCAACGGCAAGCAGGTTGGAAAAATCCCCAGACCCATTACGAAAATACCCAAAACTCGGGGGCAATAAAAAAAACCCTCACTTCATTAGGACTCAAAAGGGAACCAACAGCCAAAATGGTTCCTTTAAACAAAGACCCTACAACACTCAGGGTCAGCCAACTCCAGAGCCAATGGAGGTCGATACCTCTTCCAGGTTTAGACAGCCCACAATATGGCAAAAGGGGCAGTCAGAACGATTCCAGCAAAAAATAAACTTCATGCCAGAAGAAAAAAACCACGACGAAGACTATGACTCTTTAGCACAAGCCTGTGCCACTGAAATAGAAGACGAACTGGACGCAGACGACTCTTGTAATTTTTTAGGGTAAAATCCCTGCTCCCTTACATCACACGTACGGTAGCAGGAAAAGAAATAAAATTACTTTTAGACACAGGAACCTCAAAAAATTACATTACTCCAATCCCGGGGCTGAAAGGCATCGTGGCAGCGGAGAAACCCTTCACGGTGAAGTCAATCCATGGATTCACCAAAATTGACAAAAAATGTCTAGTTTCTGTTTTTAACGTAAAAACACCCTTTTTTATACTAAATAACCTCAGAGACTTTGACGGCATTATCGGGCTCGACTTGCTTAAACAAGTGAATGCGAAACTCGATTTTACCGGCAATATCCTGCACACAAACAACGGAAACGAAAATATTAAATTCACCAAGGCGGAAAACGTAAATTTTATTAAAATTGATGATGAAGACGTTCCCCTGGCAATAAAAGCCACCTTTGATAAAATGATTGTAAAAAATCATAAAGCCTTCGCCGATCCGGACGAAGCGCTGCCATTTAACATAAACACTATAGCCACAATTAAAACTGATGGGGAACCGGTGTACTCCAGGTCGTACCCGCACCCCATGGGTGTAACCGAATTCGTCAATGCAGAGGTTAAACAACTTCTTGCGGACGGCGTAATAAGGCCATCCAAGTCCCCATATAATAACCCCACCTGGGTTGTAGATAAAAAGGAACAGACCCAAATGGGGCTAAGAAGAAGCGTTTGGTTATAGACTTCAGAAAGCTAAACCAAAGAACCGTAGATGATAGATATCCTATTCCTACAATTTCGACAATATTGTCAAACATGGGCGAGTCACAATTTTTCACAACGCTCGACCTCAAATCAGGCTTTCACCAGATAGAACTGGCGGAAAAAGACAGGGAAAAAACTGCCTTTTCCATAAACAATGGCAAATACGAGTTCTGTAGAATGCCATTCGGACTTAAAAATGCCCCGAGCATCTTTCAAAGGGCCATAGATGACGTTCTAAGAGAGGGAATCTCTAAGTTATGCTACGTATATGTAGATGACGTCATAATCTTCTCAAAAACAAAAGAAGACCACGTAAAGGACGTGGATTGGGTCTTAACAAAACTCTTAGAAGCAGGCATGAGAGTATCCCAAGAAAAGTCAAAGTTCTTTAAAAAGAACGTTGAATACCTAGGGTTCATAGTGTCGCAGGGGGGACTTCGAACATCACCCGAAAAGGTAGAAGCCATTAAGAATTTTGCCCCACCAAAAACACTCTTCGATCTCAGATCATTTTTGGGGTTAGCAAGCTACTACAGGTGTTTCATCAAAAACTTCGCGACAATCGCAAGGCCCCTAACGAATATTTTGAAGGGAGAAAATGGCAAGGTCAGCAAACATCAATCAAGAAAGATTGACATCAATATGAGCAAAGAACAGAGAGAAACGTTCGACAAGCTGAGAGAAATCTTGGCATCAGAGGACGTTCTGCTGTCATACCCAGACTTTAAGAGACCGTTCGATTTAACAACGGACGCATCAGGTCTCGGACTTGGGGCGGTACTATCTCAGGATGGCCGCCCAATCACAATGATATCACGTAGCCTACGTGACAACGAAAAAAATTATGCAACCAACGAGCGAGAGCTCCTCGCCATTGTTTGGGCATTAAAAAACCTCCGAAACTACCTTTACGGAGTAAAAGATCTGCGGATCTTCACAGATCACCAACCACTCACCTTTGCCGTATCAGAAAAAAACCCTAACGCGAAATTGAAGCGCTGGAAGGGGATTATCGACGACCACGGCGCAAAGGTGATCTATAAACCAGGCAAAGAAAATTTCGTGGCGGACGCGTTGTCTCGCCAGAATATGAACGCCTTAGAGGACGTTCCGGAATCAGACGTAGCCACCATTCATAGCGAACAGTCCCTGACATACACCATCGATACCACTGAAAACCCAGTAAATTGTTTCCGAAATCAAATAATAATTGAGGATGGAAACAGTTTTTCCGTGGAAACGTTCATCTTGTTTAAAAGCAAGGTGAGGCACATAATTAGAACCCCCAACCAGGAAAACTTGCTAAATGTATTACAGGAAGTGGTAAACGCTGAAGTGGTAAACGCAATATATTGTACCCTACCAACTCTAGCATTTATCCAACACCAACTGATAGAGGCCTTCCCTAGCACTTCTTTCAAGTACACAAAAAGCTTCGTACAAGACATAACGGACACGACCGAGCAGAAAGAAATCGTAATAGCAGAACACAATAGAGCTCATCGAGCAGCACAGGAAAACGTGAAGCAAATTCTAAGGGATTACTTTTTCCCGAAAATGCTCCGGTTAGCAATGGAAATTACGTCAAACTGTCGAACCTGTTCCATGGCCAAATACAAACGCCATCCATCTAGGCAGGTGGTAGCAGAAACACCTATTCCTTCTTCTGTGGGAGAAATCCTACACATTGATATTTTCTCAACAGACGGAACTCTTTTTCTTACATGCGTCGATAAGTTCTCGAAATTCGCCACGGTGCAATCCATCGCATCGAGGGCTATCATAGACATAAAAGCCCCTCTGTTACACATTATAAATTTTTTCCCAAAAACAAAAACAATCTACTGCGATAATGAAAAATCACTAAATTCCGAGACCATTAAATCAATTTTGCTAAATCATTTCAATATCACCATTTCAAATGCCCCACCTCTGCATAGCACCTCAAACGGTCAGGTAGAGAGGTTTCATAGCACTCTAGCCGAAATAGCCAGATGTCTGAAACTGGGACGCAATCTAAATGATACCGTAGAATTAATCCTTTTGGCGACTAACAAATACAATAATTCAATTCACTCAGTAACTAATAAAAAACCAATGGAAATCGTTCACTCAAAGTCCGCAGAATTCGAGGAAAAAATAAGTAAGAAAATTCAAGAAGCCCAAAAAAAGGCACTTGACCAAATAAATAAGAATAGGACCTATAAGGACTATCAAGTCGGCGAGAAAGTTTTTCTAAAAGGGAATAAGCGACTAGGAAACAAGCTATCACCGCTATGTTCGGAAGAAGTTATTGAGGCAGACCTGGGGACCACGGTCCTAATTAAAGGGAGGGTGGTCCACAAGGACAACCTACGCTAATAACCCTCACTAGACTCCTCACCCTTTTTACAAATTTTACATTTTTTTTATTCATTCATATCTTTCTAGGTTAGGAAAATACATTTTAGTATGGGCACTAACGGCTGTTAGAACAGACGCAACGGTGAAACTGAATGACTATACGAACGCGGACTATATCCCTATAGAGGACGGTGAAATTGTAGTTTGGGAATCTTACAGATACCTACAACACGCGACGAACATGACAACTTACGAGGACTACGCTGACCAGACCGAAACGTTGACAAGAACATTTACTGAAGACCACAGAATACCGATTATAATGACAGACCTCACACACATTCGCAAGTTAGTAGCAACTCTAAAAATTCATCATAGGGCCGCTAGGAGTATAAACTTAATAGGGACAGCTTTAAAAGTTATTGCAGGCACACCCGACTTTAACGATTGGGAGCAAATAAAATTCAATCAAGATCAATTAATGAGAGCAGATGAAGGACAAATTGAATTAAATATCAAATTCCAAGAGCGATTAAACGAACTTGTAAACGCAATGAATCAAATTCAAAAATTCGAAACAAATAAAGAAACACACCTTTTGGAAATTATTTTGGCTAAAAACAGAATCATAATCACGGATTTAGAAAATATCCTCATGGGCCTAACCCTAGCAAAACTAAATATTGTAAGCCCGGCAATTCTAGATAGCTCTGACATTGGCGAATTTAAAGACAAGCAGCCTATTAACATTAGTTTAATAGAAATATTAGAAGTATCTAGTATAAGTGTTTTTCAAAATTCCGATATCATTCAATTTCTCATTAAATTCCCTAACCCTAAGCTCGTATGTAAGAAAATAACGGTCTATCCGGTTCAGCACCACAACAAGATTCTGGACTTCGAAAGTGGAAATTTGGTCGCTGAGTGCCCAAAACGAAACATTAACATCGGGTACTGCAAGACGACGGTTGGAGCCACCTTCTGCAAGGAGCTCAAAAATGGCACTTGTGCCCAGCAAATAGTTTCTGGAGCTATTGCGCAATGCTCTACGCTCCCAGGTCATCTAGATCCAGTTACAGTTATAGATCACGGCACCCTTATAATAAACGAGGCCAACATGACCATAACCGACGACCAGGGACGGGACCAAAGAATATCTGGATCCTACTTGGTAACCTATTCTGACAGGATAGCCCTCAACGGAACTTGGTTCGTAAATCAGCTGGGAAGTTCGATGAAAAAACCTGCTGTGTCGGCCATGACCGTGGTCAACATCACGACACACCAAAACCGGCTAAGTCTCCCACTTCTTCACGAGCTGAGTCTTAACAACCTCCACCACATCAGGACCCTTAGAGAAGAACTTACCTTGGGTTCCTTCCTCAGCTACTCCCTCACCCTACTCGCTCTCTTCCTACTATGCTCCACCGTTTGGCTCGGCTACCATTACCTAAAGATCAGAGGTCACCCCGAACCAGGAACTAATAAAGACATGGAGCTGGCGGGTCACCGGGACGGCAACCACTTAAAGGGAGGAGAAGTTAACACACCCAGTTCTCACAAGGAGAAATTGCCAAATTGCAGGCCGTATCCGGTGGCCAACACGCGCAGTAAAGAAACTGCCGAATCCGCACTCTGGGGGCAATCGCCCGGAGCCCGGCCTAGCACTCGTGCAACGAGTGATCGTCACCGGATACCAACTGCTGACCCGGCACCTTTAGCGACAGCGCTGCGACTAGGCAAAGGCCTCGAGCTGCAGCCGGATCAGACCCTTAAGTTAGTCTAAAAGCTGTACTCCACAACCATAGTTGTGTTAATTAATAATTGTAAAAACAATATTGGCCTTTACCTTAACAGGTTTAAGGGAAATAAAGTTATAACAAAATAACCCAATTGTTTTATTATTGAACCCTTGCCTAAACAGGCTTAAGGGAAACAATCAAATATAACAGCCCGATCTTAATAATAACTTATATTCTTGATCAGGATCACCTCCTGAGTTGATATGAGCATGTCCGTCTGTCTGTCTCTCTGTTTCTACGCGAACTAGTCTCTTAGTTTTAAGGGGTTATATACAGTTGTGATTGATTAAAAAATCGATTTTTTTGATTGCATATTCTTTAAGTATATACTGTTGAAAATACTTGCACAAAAATTCGTAACGATCGGAGCATTAGAACCGAAGTTGTAGCTATTTATAGCGCACTACCTGCATATAAAACTTGAACAAACTTGAAACTTTAAACGCGATTATCTCAGAATCTTTTTTTTTGGAAATTAACTTTGCGGTGGACACGATTACTAAAAAACTACTAATCCGATCAACACCAAATTTTGACCACTTATTTATTATGATATTTGCTAGTCCGTGAAAACTCCTTTTTTAAAGCATAAAAATTGAAAATCTTATACCTAGAAAAAGTAAATTTTTTGTCAAAAACGTCGCCATTTTTTTGTTAATCAAAATTTTTTAAAAATCCTTCGTTCACGGACTAGACAAAACAATATACCAACTAAATTTTTTGAATTTTGGATTTTAGATGAACCGTTTTCGGGATATCATGTCCACCGCGAAACACCATCGAAAAAAGACGATCCGGGAATTCGGCTGTAACATTTTTATAATGTAATATTTTTTTATGAAAAAATTTAAATAAGTACCCAGAAACATGTACTAAACAACGTCGGTAAAATATTTTTCATAAATATTTTATAGTGTGTCAAAAAAAAATCGATAATATTCCATTTTTTTGTGCAATACAACTGTGTATAACCCTTTAAAGCTATCGTCTTGAAACTTTGCACACACTCTTCTTTCCTTTGCACGCAGTATATAAGTCGGAACGGCCCGGATCGGCCGACTGTATCCTATAGCTGCCATATAACTGATTGATCGGAAATGGTATAACTTTGGTGTTTTTAGAGTTAGAGAGTTCAAATTTGACATGAGAGCTATTTTTGAGAGCAAAACATTACGACACCCCAAATTTCATATGGATCGGCCGACTATATCTTATAGCTGCCATATAACTGAACGATCGAAAATGACCCAACTTTCGTGTTTTTGAAGATAGAAAGCTGAAACGTAGTACAGATTCTATTTTTGGTCAGTTGATCCAACCTACAAAATTTCAGGCCAACCTAGGATCGGCCGCCTATTTCCTATAGCTGACATATAACTGAACGATCGGAAACGGTATTTGGTAGAAATATCAATTTTCATATTTTTGAAAATAGAAGCTTGGGACTTTTTTATTTTAATAAATTGGTTTTATTATGATCTAATCATAAGGATCGGCCAACTGTATCGGATGTTTGCGATATATACCCGGTTTGAACTGCAAGGGTATATCAACTTCTGCTCCGCCTTAAGTTAGCTTTCCTTTCTTGTTTTTAATTCAAATACAAAAAAATCTTTATGGTTTAGCTTGTAGCTTGTACCTTGTTTTTATACCCTCGCAGAGGGTATTATAATTTTGGTCAAAAGTGTGCAACGCAGTGAAGGAGACATCTCCGACCCTAAAAGTATATATATTCTTGATCAGGATCACCTCATGAGTTGATATAAGCATGTCTTGTTTTTTACCTTTCTTGTTTTTGTATTTAGTAGCTTGTATTGTTTTAGCTTGTTCCGCAAGGAAGGCTAATCGTTCCTTATCCTTACTTCAAATAAAATAAATTAGAAGAGGCTTCAAAAATATTTAAGCTTCTTCAATTATGTTGAAATATATCCTGCAAAGCTGATATCGAGATATTGAGCCGCTTTTTCAGGAAAAGCGCATACTCCGCAGACAATGGCAAGTACACCCTAAAACTCCTTCACCTTAAAACGAAGATGAACGCGTCAACATGAAGATGAATGCGTGAAGATGAAAACGAAGATGAACGCGTCAACATAGAAAAGCATTCTCCCACCTGCAACAAGTTTCCACTCTGAACAGCTCACTCAGCTTTACAGCCACCAGACGGACCCGATCTGCCTTAAAGATCCAAAACAGATTTATGGGAGCGCAGCGATCAAGAAAAGTCGAAAATCTTTGCCTCTCACATGCAAATCAAACCCTATCTTCAAACCCTATCTGTCAAATCCATTCACTATGCTGAACGTCCCAACACTAGAGCCTTCTTTTCCGATTACTTTTCAAAAATGCACACTATATATCACACCAAAAAAAACAACTGGGGTAACCAGATATTTTATGGCCAGCTTTCATAGCATAGTCGCTTTATGGGATTTCCACACCTGAAGTGGGTGCTTTTCCATGCAATAAATACAGTTTCAACTCTTTGTTCTTATATTCTTTATGTAACTCTTTTGCGAATCCTCTGTTTTTTCGTCGTTAAATTGTAACAATCGTTATAGTAACAATAAAAGTTATTGGCACGTATTTTAGTTATTTGAAAATCTTAAATGTTATTTTATATTAAAATGTTTAGTTTTACGAGTTAATGAGTTATTACTTCTCTCTCTTCCTCTTTAGCGAACGGTCGTGTTTTTTTTGTGCGCACTGCGTTTATGATAAATATTGCAATAAACCGGTTTTTACTTGCTTGAGAATCGAATTTTTTTAAAAAACTTCAGTTTTGTACTTAAACCGTATCGCTTCGCGAGTGCTGCTGTATATTTGGAGGTGAATTAATAAATTGCTTAAATTCAATTCCAAGCATAGCTCAGCTCTGCTTCCTCCACGTCTTTTGTTTTTCTTTCTTTCGTGTGCATTAGAGGGGTTATCTCTATTTCTGCATTTTTCCTTCGCACTCTCCAAAGCTCCCGCTTCGACTTTCTATTTGGTTCAAGGTATAGTGTTTTTTAACTTTTTATATATTATTTTTGTATTATTAACTATTAATCTGTTCTGTGAAGTCTTTTAACAAGACAATCTCCTCATCCCACCCTACCATCCATTGCTGGCTATGTGAACGTCGAGTACGTGTACGTCGTACACGCCAAGTGTGCCGGGTTCACTGCCTCAGTTCCGGATGCCATTTCCCGTAAGTCTGGTTTACATTATTATTGTAATAATTGTCGTGCTGTCCAAGATGAAATGAGGTCGTTCATGAGACAAACCAAGAATGGATTTATGGAGCTGATTACTGGTTTTCATAAAATCAATGATCAGCTCTGCGCGCTTGACACTCAGTTTAGTGGCCTTCAGCTGCTATGTGAGTAAATTAAATAAGCGTAAGAAATCCGCTGTTTCTGATCCGCCTCAGCCTGCTCAGCCGACATTAATGCAGCCGCTCATATCTCTGGCCACCCCCAACAATATAAAGGTGAAGGAAATAGCTAAATTTAAATATAATTATATGGGTCGCACGTTTTTTTTCAAGATTCGTGTGCCCGCGCTGATGCTTAAGACGATTTGTTCACCCAGTGAACCAGAGAATATTTTCGTCAAAGAACATCAGCCTAGTACCATAAAAAATCAAAAATACCAAAAATTTAAAACCAGGGGGAGTAAAACTTCCACATATTAGAACCACTGACCAATCTTCCACTTCTTCTTCGTCCACTAATTCAAAAAACTAATATGGTCACTAATACTTACGTATCAGAATGCTAGGGGGCTATGTAGCAAACTCCCCAAACTATATTCTGATAGTTCTTTCTTTTCATCCCATACTATAGCCTTTACAGAAACTTGGTTAAAGCTGGAGATCTTTAGCTCCGAAGTTTTTCCAAGTACACAACTTTTAGAAGGAATCGACCTCAGCGAAGTGGGGGGTGGAAACCTCATTTCGGTAGACTCCACTCTTGATTCTGAAAAGATGAAATCACAAAACAAAAGTTTGGTGACAAAATCGAAACCATTCCTGGTATCGATGTCTCCACGCGTGGTAAATAAGATTCGCTCTTTCCGTAAAGCTGATTTTCACAAACTTAATAGCCATATCGATACATATGATTGGTCCGATATTCTGGCGTGCACTGATATTCTGGCATGCACGTCACCTTAGAAAAATTTTACTGTACTTTAAATACATTTTTTGACTCATGTGTGCCATGTAAATATCCGTCCGCTTCACCAAATTCTCCTTGGTTTACAAGGTGCATCACTAACACAAAAAAAAAATAAAAATAAGCTTTTACTTAAATATAAAAAAACCTGCAGTAGTATTGATTTTTCAAGATATCTACTATCTCGGTCAAATTTTACTGTGCATAACGCTGAATGTTATAGCATGTTATCTTCTGTCCGTTTTTCTCCGAGAATAGCTTATTATCTGATCTTTTAAGGGTAAAACCCATTATTCGCCAGAGCCCGATTGTGTGCTAAATTTGTGTGCCAGGCTGTGTGCTAAAATACTCTGCCAGTATTTATACTCTAACAAATCGTTTCGTGAGCGCCACGTGGTCGTCTGGGCCTCTAACTTTTGTGATGAATACAGGAATGCTAGCTGATTCTCTTATTGATGCAAATTCTAAAAGACCAGTCAAAAAAAAAAAAAAAAAAAAAAAAAAGAAAGCTGAACAATATTCTATTTTTGGTCAGTTAATCCAACCTACCAATATTCATTAGAATCGGCCGACTATATCCTATAGCTGCCATATAACTGAACGATCGGAAATGGTTTTTGGTAGGAATATCAACTTTCGTATTTTTGAAGCTCTCTCATTTGCTTTCATTTTGTCTCATTTGACAGCCCAAACTTAAAAATCAAAATGTTTCCACTCAGAGTAATCGTTTTACTTTCATTCGGAACGGTACTTCCAAAAAAAAAATTTTTTTTTAAAAGCTTAAAAATTGTGAATTATTTTTTCTTCTAAAAATATTCGATTTTATTATTTGTTACGGGAAAAATTAAAATATAATGGATGGCCCACGAGGCCAAGTTTCAAGAGACCAAAAAAAAAAGAATATTTAAAAATGAAGAGGAAGTGCAAGAAAGTTTTTAAGTATATGTTTAGGAAATGGAGGAATTGTCTGGACCGAATGTGAATAATTCAACGATTCAAATTAAAAATAGGAAAAAAGAGGAAAAGAAAAGAGAATTAGAAAATTTTTGCATGTAAGAAAATTTGCATTTGGATAAAAATGAAATTTTGTATGACATTTCTCACAAAGGGCCCTTTGGGGTCTATATTGACAAAATTCTACACTTCAGTAAGATTGGCTTTGGACGCTGGAAAGCTAAGTTTAAGTAGCGGAAGCTAATGACATTTTATTTTCAGTTTTGAAAAACAATGGCTATGAACCCAAGATTTTAAGACACTTAATTTTTAAAATGGGTATTATTTTTAATATTCTGTTTGGTCATTGAGATTTTTCAATGCCGTAAATAAAAAAGGCAATTGTGTATAATTGTAAACGTTATAAAAAAATGTTTATTTTCTGCATGCAGATGAAGCAGATATGTAGATCCGCTTATGGTGCATGCAGAGACTCAAGTCAAGTACAGAGAGGGCGGCCCGACTAGTCACTGCTAAGCTAAAGCTCTCAATAATGTAGAGGGCGGCCCGACCTAGACATTTGCGGAGCTAAAACTCTCTAAAAAAACTAGTGAATCGAGCGGCCGAGAGAAATTAGTCGGCTTACGATCAACTAAGCTTTTTATACATACTTTAGCCTAATAAATAAACATTACACTAAACCAGTTGTCGGCACCCCAATACATTGATATGATTTTACCGCATTAGTGTTAGTAACGAATAGCAGAAAGTAGGCTGTAAGCATGACGTTTCACACATGCATACTGTGTGCATACAGAGCTTGGGCAGAGAAATTTCCTATGCCCCCGAGATAGGGCCGTGCCGACCTCTGCACTAAACATTACATTAACATTATTTAAACATCAGGGGGGCCCCATAGCCTAGTGGGTAGTGTAGCTGCACGCTAAGCGTGGGGTCGTGGGTTCGAACCCCACTCATGACAATCATGACCTCCAAAGTTTTTCGGCTTCATTATGCTTAGTGGACTCTTTCCGATGCTACTAAACATGTGAGGTCGAAACAACGGTATTCTGGGATTGCACCTGGCTAATCACCGGATCAACTGAAAGACAATTGATTAACGAAACTAATACAAGAAGAGAAGAAACCAACCACCCCCTCAAACCCGTCGACGACCATTCGCATATCGAAACGGACACGAATTGGACAATGGAACGTGAGGACTTTAATGGAACCAACCAGACTGGCGCAGTTTGAAGGAGAAATGGAGAAAATGCAGATCACAATCGCAGGCATCAGTGAGATGAGATGGAGAGGTCACGGGACCACAACAACATCAAGCCGCAATCTAGCAAACTCCCCAAGCTATATTCTGATAGTTCTTTCTTTGCATCCCATATAATAGCATTTACAGAAACTTTTTTTTTTTTTGTATATTAAGTTACTTCCATCCAGGAAAATGGGGAAGATTTATTTGGCCGTCCCGTATAATAAGAAACGGGTAAACGCCACCGCCTATGTGTGAAATGAAATTTCAAGACACTGGTTATTAATTCTTTAAAACGAAAATAAGAATGACATTTCGTGCTGTTAGTTTATGAAGATGTGCGATGAAATCCGATGAGTGATGATGTTATCGATATTAATTGAGATTATATTCATATGTTCATTCAAAATGTGTGATGTATTAATAAAATTTGATGAAATGTTGATCATAAGTTTATTTTTGCTGAGCGTAAAAATTTAGTTATAAAGCCTAGTACTGAGTTGACGAAAATCCGCTCTTGATAATCTGACAGCTGTCAAACTCCATATAAAAAAAACGGTATAAAAAAAAAAGAAGAAGAATTTTTGGTCTTCTAAATTTTTCGGGTACTGAGTTGAGAAAAATTTTAGGTCTTGAATTGAATGGCGTTGCCGGATCAAAAAAAATAAACAGCTGATTTTGGGGTCTTGAAATAAATCATTTTATTTATTTGAAGAGCTAAAACATGGAGGGAAAATTTGAAAGAAAAAAATTGTCGGACCGAAAAATTTTCGGCGTGCGAGGATAAATTGAAATTAATTAGTGCGGTCAAGGCGAAGCCCATAATATGGGATTTGACCCACAAGGGGCATTTTAATGCCATAAAATGGCATTGAAATGATTTGTGATTGATTTTGATGTTGATTTTGACCCAGTTTTGTTTTTCTTACGCAGCTCCTTAGCGGCGAGATACATAAACAAAACATCAAAATCCAATTGATTTGAATTCATATTTGCTTATTGTTTTTTTGTTTACAAACAACAGCTGTTCAGTATTACCCTATTTCTTAATTTTGTTGGTCACACTAGCTCGATAGCCGAATAAAGTGCAATTTCGCAAGCGGAATTTCAAGAGCGGATTTTCGTCAACTCAGTACTAGGCTTAAAGGAGTAATTTGTTATTGGTTCGTGCTCAAAGAACCGATATATATCGTCATATTTTAGTAGAGGCGGGAAATTTGAACGGATTGGTCCATATTTTGGGCATTTTAATAGTATGTGAGAAATATCTTCAATTGAATTGGAGTTGCAGTCGCAAATAGAATTGTCAAAGACTTTTAATTTGTGCAACGTGTATTTGTCAAAGGCATGTCCGCTTAAAATTCTGTTTAGTTGTTTAACTTCGAGGCGGTTTAAATTGCAGTTTTTGTCTTTGAACCAAGGTTTTGCATTAACAAACGGAAAAAATGGGCAATAACCTTTGTTTCTTTCTATACAAAAAGAGTTATATTCTCTTTTCCAATCCAACAAGATGCGATTATACAAATGAGTGATGGCATCGTTAAGAGTATATCTCAGGGAAATATATGAGCCACCGTTTCTGGCATTTTTTGCTGCTGAATCCGCCAAGTCGTTTCCTTCGATATTAAGATGGCTATGTATGTGATGTAATTCGAAATAAAGGATACTTTGACTGTTTTCAATTTTTTTGAGAATATCTAAAGCTATGCAGTTGGAAACACAACATTTCTTCAGCGTTTGTAACGCACCCAGGCTGTTAGTCAGGATGGCTACTTTCATGAAGTTTTTTGAAATAGCAAAGTCAATGGCTTTCTCCAGGGCTGTTAGCTCGGCAGTAAGCGAGGAACGTTTAGTGTTAGCATAAAAACTTTTAATGGTATTTGAATTTGAATGTACAAAGGCACAACCTGTAAAATTTTCTTGAACTGAGCCGTCAGTAAAAAGTATTTCGAAACCTTTTTTATTTAAAAAGTCAAGTTTTTCTTTTAAAAGCGAGTAAACTAATGACGTGCTAGATGATTTCTTATTTGGGATAACGCCCTTAAAAAAATCCACATCCATCGAAATTTTCCGAGATTTGTAAGAAGAAACGTTTAGATTAGCAATTGAATCAAAAATATCCTTGAATTCCGAGTAAACCTTTATGTAGCTAGTATTTTTTGCTAGTATCATTAGTCAAAAGTGAGGCTGCTGGTAAACCATGAGCGAAAATTTTGGCCAATTCTTTCGCAGTAGCAAATTTTAATCTATATGTATATTATGTTAATGGGAGTCGATTTAATAAGTCCAAGGGATTTCCTAAGGAAGAAATTCGCATGAACCTTAATACTTTTTGTCACCGTTTTCGAAATGCAAGCAAAAGAAGAGCAGGCGTATTCATATTTTGGCCTAACAAAAGCCTTAAAAAGGTTAAGGGCCTTGCTGGGATGAATGCCAAAACGACATCCACTTAACATATTCAAAAACATATTGGATTTATTAGATTTGGCTATGATATGTTTAACATGTCCTAAAGAGGAATTATTTGTACAAATTTTCCTACCTAAATAAATAACCTGATCTACATCGTAAATAGCTATGCTATTACACATAATATTTAATAACTTCCTATTATTATTAAAATGCATCACAGACGATTTTCGAGGATTAAAAGATAAATTTATAGAATTGCACATTTCCCTAAAAATATTAACTTTATGTTCAAGAACATTTCTTGCAGTCATAAAATCGTTGTCAAAAGTAAGGAGAAAAAAATCATCCGCATATTGAAATAAAGTGCTTTGCTGATCACTTATGGCATGCAAATCAGAGGTGTACAGATTAAAAAGTATTGGACTAAGGCAGCTACCCTGGCTGACTCCTTTACTCACAGTAGTCTCGGAGTTACCCATAGTTAATATTCTTTTACTTAGAAAGCCTATTATAAAATTAATAATTAAAGAATTAAAACCCCTGTCTAAAAGAAAATTCGCTAAAATTGGGATGTTGACCGAATCAAAAGCTTTACTTATATCTAGTACTGCTGCTGTGACATGAAAACCTTTAGCTTTTAGATTAGCTATATTATTAATGACGTCGTTAATGCAGTGAGCTGTAGAGTGATTTTTTCTAAAAGCGTAAGACCGATTTGGAATTAGTTTAAAACTATCTATGTGCATCTGCATGTTGACTTTGATAAGACCTTCTAAGCATTTAAGCACAACACTTAAAAGACAAATTGGACGGTTATTTGTAATTACTAACGAATCGGTGTTCTTTTTAGGGACTGGAACAACTTTTATTCTACGCCAAAAATCAGGTACTATGCCATCGTTAAAAATTTCATTAACCATAAATACTAAATTTTGGATTTCGTCAGGGGGTAAGGAGAGAAGCATGCTATAGGAAATGTTGTCTAGACCTTTCGCAGAATTTGGGTTACGTGATTTTAAAAATTTAGTGAGATCAGATGCCGAAAAGTACAATCTATTTAAGGTTTGAATGTCAAAAGAGGGAAATTCCTTTTGAATACATTCTGGGGTATCTGGCGCTGAGGAGATCTGATGTAGGAAAGCTGTGTGATCAGAATCCTTATATTGGCTGCTAGTGGGTTTAATTTGCTTATAAAATTTTAAAGATTTGATAGTTTGCCACATTTCTTTCATTGACTTTGGGTTTGTCAAATTATCTGCTAATTTTTCCATACTTTCCTTTCTTACCTTATAAAAATAGTTATTTAGTTTTTTGTTATATTTAAAAAAAATTAAAGCATCCGATAATAATTTAGTCTTGTAATATTTTTGTCTACTGGCATTTCTTAGTCTAAAAAGTCTCTCACAATTCTCGTCCCAGTATTTTTTTGGGATATATTTGTTATTTTCATTCATTTTAATTGTATTTCTTTTTAAAATATTGTTTGTTGTATTTGTGAGATTGTTCAAAGAAGTAATTTTAATTTTGGAAAAATCATCCAACATTTTAGACTGTAGCAGCTTATTTCTATTTGTAGAAGCAGTAAAATTAGACAATTCTAATATTATTGGGAAATGATTACTGTTGGAAATTTTGGAATTAAAGGAAGACCATTTAAGGGAAAGGTTGTCTTTGTTTGCAAAAGTTAAATCAAGTGCAGAAAAATAAGACGGATTGGGAGAGTAAGTGGGAGAACCATCATTTAAACAAGAAAAACCTGCAGAAATGAGGATCTGTTCTAAAATTTGGCCTTTATTATCATGCGTAGAGTTTCCCCAAATAGACGACTTAGCATTTAGATCACCACCTACTATAGATAGTCCCCCAAGAGCCGTTGCCGTCATAAGTGTATCTTTACAACCTTTCTCGAAGTCATTTATGTTGGTACTACGGGGAGAGTATACACTGAAAACATTAATATTGTGTTTTAGGTTGGTTGTAGAGATTCCAATGGTTTCAATTTCCGTATCACAGTTAATAATTTTATACTTAATATTTTTTTTTATATAAATACCTGCAACCCCATAACCGTCATTACGGGGCTTACATACAAAATTAAAATTAGCAAGGATGCACATCGCATTATCTACTACCCAAATTTCAGAAAGAATTGCAATGTCAATATTATTATTAACAAGAAAAAGTTCCAACAACTGCTTGTTATTTTAAGAAGTTAAGCTTTGAATATTATATTGAAGTATTTTTATAGGTTTAACCATGATTAGAGATTAAAGATTTCATTTTTTTAATATCGATTTCGGAGTTGGCTTTGGCTATAATATCCCTTAAGGATTCGAGAAAAGATCTTGTATTACATGAGTCGTTTGGATTGTTTATTAAGAGGAAGGAGGCAATCTCCGAAGATTTGTTAATTTAACTGTTCTCAGCTGTTTCCAAGGCTGAGTTTTGAAAAGGACTGTCTGAAGGTGGAATAGAGCCGGTGTCAGCCGGTTGTTTGGACCCTTTCCAGGGGACAAATCTTTCCTCAAGGGATATTTCGTGATCTTTAATAATTTGTTTCCAGTTGGACATCGTCTCTTGCGATTTTCTTCCTTCGATTGTTTTGTTTTTATAATTTTTAGCTATTTTGTTGTAAGGTAGATATTTGTGAATAGATTCAGAAGCTAATTTAGTGTTATCCTGCAAAACCGGAATTGCAGAATTTTTAGGGGCTTGTAGTATAGGGAATTCGGAGGTATTAAAAATCTCAGGAGTGAATGGAGCTAGTTTATCAAAGAGAGCCGGATATCTTATTCTAACTTCCACTCTAGATAGGTTCTGCGATGTCATACATTTCTGTATGGCAAACGCTCTTTTCCTTGCCGGACATTCAAGGGAGGTAGCTGTGTGGGAGAAGTTGCAGTTTATACATTTAAGTGTCGTACAAGTCTCTTCTCTTGGATGAGAAAGGGAACAATTGCGACATTTCTCTTCAGTCTTCTTACAGTGCTGAGCAAAATGCCCAAATCTGAAACACCTAAAACATTGGCTGAAAGGAACATAAGGTTCCACTTTAATCTTTGTGTAAAGGAAGTCAATTTCCTCTGGGATCTGGGAGCCTTCAAAAATAATCTTAACCCTGGACGTGGGGACAAATTCTTTGTTCTCATTTTTTCTATTGATTCGTATAATTTCGTGAATGGGCACTGGGGATAAAATAAATTCTTTTAAGTCATCCGTACTAAATTTAGTTGGGATTTGAAAGATTATACGTCTTAAAAATGAAATGTTTAAGAATTTTGGGGTCGTAGCCCTCTTTTTTTAAATCAGAATTTAATAAGTCATTCGCTGCTTTAGCTGTCTTGCACTCTGCCTTACAACGCCCGTAGCCTATTTTATTGACTTTTAAAATATCTTTGATTTTAGGCTTAAAAATGGATGCGTTTAATTCACGATTTTCTCTATTACTTTCACCGTTAGTGAGTTTGTCAATATAAACAATATAAGGACCTTTGTGATTGCTTTTATAGCTAAGAGGTACTTGCTGCGGTTTGGAGGAACTGCCGTTATCATCGTCGTTGATGTTGATGACACTTGTATCCTGCTCGTTAATCGATGTCTGCTGTAGAACATAAGCGTTGCATTCATCCGACTCCAAGATATCCATTTCTTCCTGAACTTTCTGAGAATTTTCTGTATCGAATGTTTTCCCTGGCCGAGTGGGGCATTTTTGAATTAAGGGGATGTACCCCCGTTGTAATAAATACACCCTCTTTCTTGAAAAATTGTGAATTTCCTCCATGTGATGTATAAATGCGGATTCTTCTTCAATGTTGCAAAAATTGCAACTTTTAAAAAGGAAAGTTCTCTTTTTTTTTTTTTTTGACAGTTTAAGGAAAAAATTGCAAAGTGCTTATATGTGACCAGTCGTCAGAACGTTCCGATTGAATATTTATATGGGTCGCACGTCTTTTTTCAAGATTCGTGTGCCCGCGCTGATGCTTAAGACGATTTGTTCACCCAGTAAACCAGAGAATATTTTCGTCAAAGAACATCAGCCTAGTACCATAAAAAATCAAAAATACCAAAAATTTAAAACCAGGGGGAGTAAAACTTCCACAAAACTTCGTCCACTAATTCAAAAAACTAATATGGTCACTAATACTTACGTATCAGAATGCTAGGGGGCTATATAGAAAACTCCCCAAACTATATTCTGATAGTTCTTTCTTTTCATCCCATACTATAGCCTTTACAGAAACTTGGTTAAATCCGGAGATCTTTAGCTCCGAAGTTTTTCCAAATAAGTACACCACTTTTAGACGGGATCGATCTCAGCGAAGAGGAGGTGGAGTCCTCAGTTCGGTAGACTCTACTCTTGCTTCTGAAGAGGTGAAATCCCATGAGCTTGGTGACATAAAATTTATTTTTCTTTAAAATCACTATGTCCGTTAAAGCTTTATACATGTTCATATATACCTCCTATGTCTGAACCGCCTACATATTGGCAGCATTTGTCCGCCATTCGATACGTCTCTAATCTTATGACGGATCGTGACCAACTCGTTGCGGTGGGCGACTTTAATATCCCAGAATTAAAGTGGTCCAACGTCGATAACTCACCATCTTTGTCATTTATAACTTACCATGACTTCACCGCGGGCATGTTTGACATGTCCCTAGGTCAGATCAATCATGTTAGAAATTCGCTAGTTCGGCTTTTAGACTTATGTTTTGTATCTGATCCTGATGGGACTGCTCTCTCCAGAGCTTTTCCCCTTTCAACCCCAGAGGATCCATATCACCCCACGCTTGAGGTCTCAATCGAAACCACTCCTGGTATCGAACAGATGTCTCCGACCGTGGTAAATAAGATTCGCTGTTTCCGTAAAGCTTATTTTCAGAAACTTAATAGCCTTATCGATACATTTGACTGGTCTGATATTCTGGCGTGCACTGATCTTAATGTCACTTTAAAAAAATTTTATTTTACTTTAAATACATTTTTTGACTCATGTTTCCCTTGGAAATATCCGTCCGCTTCAACAAATCCTCCTTGGCTTACAAGGTGCCTCACTAACCTAAAAAATAAAAAAAATAAGTAGCAGTAGTGTTGATTTCTCAAGATACCTACTAGCTCGGTCGAATTTTACCGTGCATAACGCGGAATGTTATAGGAATTATATTGACCGCTGCCGGATACAATTTACTCAGGATCCAAAGCAGTTTTATAATTTTGTAAACACTAAGCGTAAACACGTATCTTTTTCACCCCTGCTTACGTTTGAAAATTCCTCTGCGACTTCTGATCAGGCCATTGCCGATTTATTCGCAGAATTTTTTCAAACAACTTATTCTCCGCCTAAATTGACAGATCAGCCTTACGCATATAACATTCAAGCATCAAATCTTATTTTCTGTCTGTTTTTTTCTGAGAACAACTTATTATTTGGTCTTTTAAGGGTCAAACCCATTTATTCGCCAGGCCCCGATGGAGTACCAGGCTGTGTGCTAAAATACTGCGCCACGGCTCTGTGCAAACCTCTTCAAAGAATTTTCAACTTATCTTTGGAAACCTCGATTTTTCCCCTTAAGTGGAAGGAATCATTTTTAATTCCCCTACATAAAAAAAGGAAAAAGTTCGATGCTACCATATACAGAGGCATATCTAAGTTTTCGGCAATTCCAAAGTTATTTGAAAAATTAATTACCCCTCATTTGCAACACCTTTGCTCTTCTATTATATCTCGCTGTCAGCATGGCCTTATTAAGCGTCGCTCCACCACCACAAATTTACTGGAGTTGACATCCTTTGTCATAGATGGCTTTTGTAAGCGATATCAAGCCGATATAATTCAATATCAGTTAATCACTCACTCTTGTTGAGTAAACTGAATATGCTGGGTTTTTCTATTGACCTTTTAACGTGGATCTCTAGCTAATTAGATGGAAGGACACAAAGAGTCTTATTTAAAAACATACAGTCCCGTCTGGTCCGTGCTACATCTGGCGTCCCTTAAAAAAGTCATCTTGGCCCGTTATTATTTACGCTTTTTTTAACGAACTCTTTAGTTCTTATGTATGCAGATGATGTAAAGCTTTGCCTTCAGTACAAATCCATCTCTGCCCAATGCAGTCTTCAGTCTGACCTTGATAATTTTCAAAAATGGTGTTTAGCTAATGATCTAATACTTAATGGATCAAAATGCAAGCATATGTCTTTTTATCATTCTTGCCCTCTGCAAGCTACGTATTCTATTAATGGGATTGCCTTAGAGAAATGAACTCAGGTTAATGATCTCGGCGTCCTATTAGACATTAAACTTAAATTTTCTGACTATATTTTCCTAATGGTTAATAAGGCTAAAGTAGTCCTTAGTTATATTAAAAGGTTCATGTGTCTAGAGTCCCCAATATGGAGCACATAAGGACTGCATAGAATCTGTACAAAAGAATTTTTTAATATTCGCACTCAGAGGTCTAAATTGGGATGCAAATCTTCACCTTCCATCCTATAATAATAGACTCTTACTTATAAACTTACCTATCTTAACCAAACGTAGGACAATGCTCGGTGTAGTTTTTCTGCATAACCTAATTAATGGGGATGTAGATAGCCAGCATTTACTAAACATTCCGAATAGAAGGACTAGAAACTTTAGTCCTCCATTCATTAGCCGTTGTAATTCGACATATAGACAACACGATTTTTACGTTCCGTGCTCACAATTTTTACAATTTTGATGGCTTCCTTGGTGCTGAATTTGTCAGCGTTTTTGGCTTGTTTTTGCCATTTTGGCTTTCTACGTCAGAAGTTTCTCCGACTATAGTATCTTGGAGCTTTTTGATTATGGCTTCTATCGTGGTTTCGTTTTGGACTCTGTATAAAGTTTAATACATACAAGTATGTATTTCATATTATAAAACTTACATAGTACATATGTAGTATATACACTGCCGTCGGTAACACGATTTGGCAGAACTAAAAATAAATTATTATTATATGATTAGTAAATCATTTACTAATTAATATTAGTAAACCGAAATCGGCATGCTTGTTCATAGTGTTTTACTGTGGTGACCGAGGTTTTGATAATGACTTTTAAGATTTGTCTAAATAAATTTTAATATTATGTATCGTTTTACCATATATATTTCGTCCCATTTCATTATCTAATGAAAAATTTTCTAGACTCTTGAAACCATCAATAAAACCACCATCATCAAACCAGATGTCTTTCAAGGATCTTAAATTCAAAAACCAGTAAAGTGAGCCTCTCCTTTTAAAATTATGGATAATATATTATGGGTAACAAAGGATATTATGTTGAGAGTTTGGTCCCTTATCAAGAGTGGTTCTAATGCACTCAGCAGAATTCATATTTTTTTATTTTGTTTTATTTAATTTTTTTTATTTTCACTATACATAAAATAAGATTTTTTTGGATACATATACATTTATATTCAATATATCACTATATGGATGTACATATTGTCTGAAGAGGGGTTTTTTTTTTCTTATTAGAACATCATTTTATAATTATTGTCGGCGTTTTTTTTATATTTTATATTTTGTCCAGATCATTAGCCTGGCTTCTATTTATGGCTCCATTTGGTATACATTTATTATGAAATATATATGTATGCCTTTTACAAGATAAATGCGCACATAATTAAGACAATGATTGATAATAAGATTTTCGTTAATTCTATTTTCGTTGACTCTATTTTATTTATAACATTTGCAGTGTAGTCCACTTCTGTTACATTTACCAAACACATTTTAGGTGTTTTTTCAAAAGCTAATATATACTTTTTTACGCTAAGCGTGTAATTTAATTGGCTATTTATTCGCCATTTAGTTTGGATCATTTAGTTCAAAATTTCTCGGGAAATTTAGATAAAAATTGCCTTATTTGGCCATATTTTTATTTATTTTGTTTTTATACCAGAGGTCGGCACGGCCCTATCTCAGCATAGGAAATTTCTCTGCCCAAGCTCTGCCACACACACACAGTATAAATGTGTGAAACGTCATTCTCACAGACTACTTTCTGGTATTCGCAACTAACACTAATGCGGTAAAATCATATCAATGTATTGCGGTGCCGACCACTGTTTTATACCCTTGCAGAGGGTATTATAATTTTGTCCAAAAGTGCACACTTTTATACTATACATGAGAGCTATTTTTGAGAGCAAAACATTACGACATGCCAAATTTCATATGGATCGGCCGACTATATCCTATAGCTGCCAT
Source organism: Drosophila malerkotliana malerkotliana (assembly GCA_018153235.1). Classification (NCBI taxonomy): domain Eukaryota; kingdom Metazoa; phylum Arthropoda; class Insecta; order Diptera; family Drosophilidae; genus Drosophila; species Drosophila malerkotliana. The sequence goes on along the minus strand of JAECXV010000087.1, from coordinate 2,809,777 downwards.
ATAACTGAACGATCGGAAATGTTTTTTGGTAGAAATACCAACTTTGGTATTTTTGAAGATAGAAGTTTGGGACTTTTTTTTAGATTTTATATTATAATAAATTGGGTTATATTATTATATTCTCAATTATATTTATTTATTATACAATTATATTTATATTATTATATAAGAAGTTAGCTTTCCTTTCTTGTTATACCCTTGCAGAGGGTATTATAATTTTGGTCAAAAGTGTGCAACGCAGTGAAAGAGACATCTCCGACCCTATAAAGTATATATATTCTTGATCAGAATCACCTCCTGAGTTGATATGAGCATGTCCGTCGGTCCGTCTGTCCGTCTGTCCGTCTGTCTGTCTTTCCGTCTGTCTGTTTCTACGCAAACTAGTCTCTCAGTTTAAAAGCTATCGACTTGAAACTTTGCACACACCCTTCTTTCCTTTGCACGCAGTATATAAGTCGGAACGGCCGGGATCGGCCGACTATATCCTATAGCTGCCATATAACTGATTGATCGGAAATGGTATAACTTTGGTGTTTTTAGAGTTAGAGAGTCAAATTTGACATGAGCGCCATTTTTGGCAAAATAATTTTTTTAGATTTTGTATTTTAATAAATTGGATTATATATTCATATTCTTATAAGAATCGGCCAACTATATCCGATGTTTGCGATACATATCCGGTTTTAACTGCAAGAGTATATAAACTTCGGCTCCGCCCGAAGTTAGCTTTCCTTTCTTGTTTTAAAATAAAACCTAGTTTTATATAGTTTTCAGGCCACACTTTAATGTCGCTCAATTAACAATTAATTTTTTATACTACAAAAAAATATGCATCGCAGGGCAATATAAAAAAAATTATGCAACGCAGTGCATGGATAAAAAAATAAAAAGTTCGCTCTAGGAGGCGCTGTTGGTCCCCTTTTTCTCTGGTCTCTTTCCGGTGCTGACTTCACAGGTGCACTCGCAACAATGGTTTGTTTGTTTGCAGGTAGTTATCCGGTCTTCTCGGTAGTTGTTTGGAGGTTAAAACTTTAATTATTCGTTGCTCATAGGTTGTTGGTATGGGGTTGATGGTCCGAATTTTTTGCAGTTTTTTTTTTATATCCTTCTGGGTTATATCCTCCTCGGTGTGTTCTCGTCCTTCGTCATGGTCGTCATGAATCTTTGAATGAATTTCGGCCACTTACGTTTATAACCGAGACCTCGAATTATGTAAGCACTGCGAAAAGGGTTACAGTGTGTGCCCCTCCTAGTACTCTTGGTACAGTGGGTGCTCAATATATATATATATATATATGTATATATATGTATGTGCATGCACCATAAGTTGGTCTACCTGCTGATCATCCGGCTCCATCTGCATGCAGAAATTAACATTTTTTTAACGTTTAAAATAAAACACAATTTGCCTTTATTATTACGGGATTGAAAAATCTCAATGACCAAACATAGGATAAGACCAAACAATAGGATAAGAAACCATCATTTTAAACTGCCACATTAATAGACTACTATTCATTCTATTAGATTCAAAATTCCACTTCATCTAAGCTACCTACTGCTATCTACAACATCGCATGTAAAAAATCGTGGTGGGAGTGATACAAGCTGTGGGTATCGTTTAGTCGGAAATGTCGACTACAGCCATTCTTTCTTATTATAGAATCAATTTTGGATGAAATGAACGATGGAGGTTTGGACTCAAGCTTAATTAAGAGGGAGAGTGTTGGAGCTGCCTACGATTGCAACACATATCAACTTAATTCTGAAACTTCAATGCCCGTTCAAGGTGTAGTCCAACTGGGATCAGTAGTGACCAACCCTATTAGTTATGGTAAGAATTCATATAATTTAAGCATTATTGAAAATAATTTATTTATTGTCAACTTAATTTTTTAGATCAGAGGAGTATGCTTATGCCCCAAAGCATAGATACAAATGCCAACGCAAGTGACCCCAATGAGATCGATAGAACTCATTCTCCAACAGTTGTAAATGCTTCATCAGACAATGGCCCCAATAGTTTTTCAATGCTTCAAAGAGCGGCAGATGGTAACAGCTTTTCCGAAGAGCCAAAAACATCACAATCAGTGATTTCTCTTCATCGCTATTCATCTCTGAATAATAGGTTCATACCCCAAGGTAAAGACAAATAAAAATAGTAAATGATTATTTATTTTATAGTTCTCTTTTAAGCTGTTCAACAACATAATCCATCTTCTATGCATTCATCACCGGCCAGTGCAATATATTATCCACAACAAAGTAATCAACGACCACAAATTACAACATTAGCTGAAGATCAAAATCGAGTTAATGAGCCCCACGATATTTCTGAATTTGTCACATATGTGTGTCAAGATTCTAATCACAATACTATTACGGGTTCAGTTGGTAATCATACATTTCAACATGGACCCGCATCACATTTTCAAATTCATCAACAGCTTCGTAGTGCGAAATTAGCATCTTCACCGTCAACTCATTACCATAGTACAATGCTACCGCCTATGCTGCCACCCATGGCGCGACCTGTAGCTATAATTCGAAGCAGCGGAGATTTGACTTTAGTGCAAACACCTTCTCCTGCCCTAAATTCTGCAAACAGTTCTCCCAACGTGACGAGCAACATATCAAACTTAGCTAAAAGTATCTCGGATTCGGAAAACAACAGATCTCTAGATACAATAGAGACTAATAATAGACCAATTAATACAGAAACTGTTTCACAAAACGTTCACAGTTCTGAAAACGAATTAGTAGGTGCCACGTCCCCTCCACCGCATGGGAATGCTCCAACTCCCCCAAGTCCACATGGTTATAGTGACTCTGGGCGGTGCAAGTTGTCATCGGCTGGTTTAAGCTCAGTAAGCAAAATAACCGCACAAATGTATTCTTCCTCAACTAATAGAGAATATTTTAATCATTTTCATTCACAAGCTTCCCCGGTAAGTTTATTAGGCATAATCTATTATAATAAAAATATCAAACATAAAATTTTCGTTATAATTTCCTTTTAATAGACTTCATAAAAATTTGGGTGATCCACATTTAATAATAATAATCACGTTGTTTCAATACTTTGTCTTCATTTCATATTAAGTGAAGAAGTGAAGAAGTAGAAGGAGTAGAGAGAAACAGTGCTTAGTGAAAGAGTTCACTGTGTGTCTCTTCGTCACTGCTCTCCGGAGGTCCAGGCTCCCACGTCCCACCTTTTTTTTTTTGAGTTTTAATTTCAATCCTTCCTTGTTTAGCGACATCTCTGGCGTAGTTCCTGGGTCTTGTGGTGCCTTCTCCGGAGTCCTGGAAATGGGAAATTAATGGCAGTCATCCTTGTTGCAGCTGGGCTGTGTCGTCGGTGGAAACTATTGCCATTTATGCTTCCGGAACCCTCTAACATGGTTTACTTTTCTAATTTAATTCCTCCCTCCACTTGATTTTTTTATTAAATATTTTTCTCTCTGGATAAAATCATTACATCATTACAAAGGATAAAATCTCTTCCCTAAAATTATTTTTTTTTGCGTATGCTTATGCTTATTTTAATCTTTTTATTATTGTTTGCTCATTTATAATTTTCAATGCCAGTAAAATAGAAAGACGAATTATATTATATTAAACGTAATAAAATCTTTATTTGGCCGCATAGGAAATTGTGATCTATATATATGTGTGAAATCCAATTTAGGGAGCGAGCGCAATAAGATAACGAACGACAGTGACGCCAACCTTCGATAATAGGCTGAGTGGATGCTCGTTAACTTTAGATGCCGAATTAGTTCAAGCCAAGCGGCCGAAAGGGAGTCGGCTTGCGACCAATGCTTAAGTTAATAATTAATTTGGGGCTTCTACTCAAACTTCATCCTTAAGGGGCAACAGGCACAGCTTAGACACTGCTCGCTTAGTAAACTATTCTCAGCGAATTCGCTGAGAAATGTTGTAAACGTAAGCGAATACCCTCTGCAGTGCTGGAAACGAATTAGCGTACTTAGAAACCGTTATTATATCCACGTGCGGAGACTGAATGAGCAGGACCCTTGCACGTAACTCCAGGGTCGATCTCTCAGATGGGATCACGGTTGGCCACTCCTCATGGGCTCCAAGGAGAAAAGGAGGACCGTGAGACCACAGCTTAGTCTTAATCAACTCATTGGAAAGAGCACCACGCGACAGGATATCTGTTGGGTTCAAGGAAGTGGGAACTTTCCGCCACTCCATTTCTCTAGTTAGCTTCTGAATGGTTGAAACTCGATTTGCGACGAAAACATTAAACCGAGAGGGTTCTTCTCAAATCCAAGACAGAGCCTCGGCAGAATCGCACCAGCAAAAATACTTTTCAACGTAGGCCTAGTGGGCTTTGAGGTTGACTGAATCCCTTCAAAAGAAAATAGCAAGTGGTCAGTTGCAGGATCCCAAGCAAGACCCAGCTTGCTTGCTGTGAAATTGCTACCATCATCGAACCTTAAGAAAGACTCCCGATCTTCTCAGGCACCTTATCCAGCAACACTTCCTTAACCGAAATTGGCCTTTGGCAAGGATCCCGAATGTTTGCTGAATTATGCTAATAGCTTCGGAAAGTAGATCATCCACATAAAAGTAGCGACGCAGAATTTCGGCCCCTTTGGAAACATTAATTGCTCATCCTCTGCCAACTGATGCATTGTCCGAACTGCTAAAAATGAGGCAGGCTTCGTTACATAGTATTCAGCTTAAAAACCTGTAACTCATCCTGGGTGGAATCCCGCCAAAAAATGCACTGAAGATAGCTGTCCTCAGGAAAAACCCTGACGCAACGATACATTTTGCAAATATTTCCAGTAATGGCCACCCGATGGCATCGGAACCTTAACAGAATATGCAGTAACTTTGGCTGAATAACTGCGCCAGACATCAACACGTCATTCAATGAATATCCAGAAGTAGTAACAGCAGATTTATTAAAAACAACCCTGAGCTTGGCTGTTGAACTGCCCTTCTAAAAACACAGTGGCAAAAAGTACTGGCTAGAGACCTCGCATCAGCAGGGACTGGAGACATATGACCCAACTCCAAATACTCCTTTATGAGGGCAGCATATTGCTCCTTAAATTGAGGACGGCGACAGAGCTTCCTTTCGAGGGAAAGAAATCGACGAACGGCTTGGGAGTAAAATTCTCCCAGCAACTTAGAACTGCATTTCAATGGAAGCCTTACAGCGTAAGCGCCGGAATCCAGCCGAGCCACATATTGCATGAAATGCGTATCGCAATAAAGCTCCTCCTTAGTCCTCTTCACAATAGGCTCGGGACAGTCTTTAATTTCCCAGAACCGCCGGAGGTTATGGGCATGTGAACCGCCTCCATACACAACCCATTCAAGTCGAGTTTTCTGCAGCAACGGCAGGCCAGCTGGTAGCTTAATTTGCTCAACACACACCATATCATAAAAAAGACTTGCTCCAATAAAAAGATCGATGCGCTGTGGACGGTAAAATTCAGGATCAGCCACAAAAAAAAATTTCCAGAAATATTCCAACTGGAGACATCCAAACTGAAGCTAGGCTGCAGGTCCGGTTCATCAACAGAGAATCCGTCTGAGAATCCGGTTCCAGAAAATGCAGCAGGCTGTGATGCCTCCTTCCTCAACTGCGAAAACTAGCAGCGAGGCACTCACGCATGTAATGGCCCGTTTGTAGACACATCCGACAAAGACCGTGTTCAAGCATTGAACACTATTTTTTATAGAAATTCTTAAGTTAGAGTTTCAAGGGATCGGACCCATGAAATATGAGTCAAACAGATGGTTCAAAGCCGATCCCCTGCAGCCTAACACAAACACATACATAAGTGGTGCGCTTATCGCACTTGAGAAAGGGTCGCATAGCAGGTCAGCGTGCAGTGCGTTGACAAGTAGTTTTAAATAGATTTAAGAATTTTATGTATCGTACTTATAAGAGAACTTTGACGAATAAAATCAGTTTCCATAAGGAGCTTATTGGAGTAAGACCTATTTATTTAGGGCTCCTCTTAACATTTGGTCCTTCGGGGCACCCTGACGTTTTCCCCCCTGCGGTAAGAGACTCAGGGTTAAAAAACTGGCACCTGTAAGGGGCTGAAGAAAAATAAAAATTCTCAGCCCGTGGTAGCTAAAAAATAAGACTGCGATCTGGGTAAAAAAGAGCCCAGTTTAAAAACCGTAGTCGTCTGTTGTTTCCCCTCAAGAGGTAAGGGACACAGAGAATAAAATTATATAAATGCCAATGAGCATAAAATAAAAAAATAATAAAAATGAGTCAAAGAAAAAAAAAAGCTCAAGGAGTATTCTCAACCGTATTTTGGGGCTCCTATTGAAATTGGCACCTAAATAGTGGCTAGATGTGCATTGACACAGTCAGTCAAAGGTAGCTAAGATGGCTGCGAACTGGGCATAAAAGAGCTCAGTGTAAAATCGTAGTCCTCTGTCGTTTCCCACCAAGTGGTAAGGGACACAGAGATTGAGAATTGCCATCGAGCAATAAGTGCGTTTTTTGTTTAGCGCAGGGCTATCCGAGGCCTGAGTCGGAATATTTATTGAAAATCTTTGGGCTGGAGTAGAAGAACAACATCAGCGGCAGAAAAAACAACCAGCTACACCATCAGCAGCATCCAGTGCGGATCCTTTTACATAATCTTCAGGAGGAACAGGCTTCAATATAGAAAATTTAAAAACTGTATGGTATGGTAAAAAAAAGGTTATTTACTATTTAAAAAATAATGATTAAAAAATCGGTAAAAAAGATACAAATTATCAATTAAATTTTATACAAAAAAAAATTATAAAAAAAAAAAAACATTAGCCCTCAGTAAAACAAAAATTTTAAAATTACAGTCCACAAAAAATCGAAGAAAAAATAAATTTTTCAAAGTAAATCTAAATGAAAAAAATATATACTAAGGCACTTTTGTGGCCCCTTGCAGGATGTTCAAACATTAGGTTGAACATAACATATAAAAGCTTAAATAATTTTAAAATATTTAAAATTTAAATAATTCTTGCACAAATTATTAAAAGAAAAAAATGTATTACCAAAATACGAAAACAAACATTTATACAGTCCACTAAAAATTATAATCGAAGAAAAGGTTAAAGTAACATCAAATTTATCCAAAAAATATTAATCAAAAACACATCAAATTTACGCCTCTTTTTATGGCCCTTTCCAGAATGTTCAAGCATTGAACACTATTTTTTATAGAAATTCTTAAGTTAGAGTTTCAAGGGATCGGACCCATGAAATATGAGTCAAACAGATGGTTCAAAGCCGATCCCCTGCAGCCTAACACAAACACATACATAAGTGGTGCGCTTATCGCATTTGAGAAAGGGTCGCATAGCAGGTCAGCGTGCAGTGCGTTGACAAGTAGTTTTACATAGATTTAAGAATTTCATGTATCGTACTTGTAAGAGAACTTTGACGAATAAAATCAGTTTCCAAAAGGAGCTCATTGGAGTAAGACCTATTTATTTAGGGCTCCTCTTAACAGACCGAGTCGCCTCGCTTCACCAAGGCGGATCTCAGGGGGCATTGACAGAAATCGGGGGCATGCAGACATTACATGGGACCATCCACCGCATAAAGTACAGACAGAGGGAAGCAAATTAGTAACAATAAAGAATGATCTACTGTTGTTTGCACCTCGACGCCTTCCCACGTGAGCGCCCGGGGCGTATGCAGCTATGGCCACGTCCGTAGCCTCCAGTGTCCTACATCGCTGCTCTACAAATTCGCCATCGACTCCCAAGTAGGGATGGCGTCTGAACCTGAGGAATTAAGACTCTCCTCCCACTTGGCCTGGGTTGCTGGGTCCAACCTTTGAAGCATAACCTGGACGATAGTGCAGCTGGCGATCTGATTTGACGAACCCAAACTCTTTAAGGCTCGCATATGGGCATTGAATTTGTCCGAAAGACATCGAAGAGCTGCTATTGAGTCACTTTCCAACAGACTGAGGCCCACAATCTCGTTCAAGTGTGCCTGAAATATTAAGCGATGGTTATTAAATCGTTTCTCCAATAAATTCAGCGCAACATCATAGTTCTCGTCGGAGACTTCCAAGGAACGAACTGCTTCGAAAGCGGACTCCCGAAGGCAAGATCGCAACCTTTGCAACTTTTCCACCTTACCAATACGAGGATTGCTGTCGACGATTGTAGAGAAGATCGGGTAAAATTCTGCCCATTCCGAGTATCTACTGAAGGTAGGAAGAGGCAGAAAACTTAGAGCTAACCCTGGGTCAGTCTGCATGATGGACATTCCGCTGGCAAAGGTGGAGTGGGCAGCAATTCGTGAAGAGCGGAGGGTCATCTCGTGCTCAATTTCCGCCTGCATCGTCGCGACGAGCTCCGAAACAGTCCATCGAAGGTCACTGCTGATCTGCAAAATGTCCAAATCCTCAAGCTCTCCGTGGATGGCCTTGAAGTCGCTGAACATGGCAACTATCTGACCATGTCGCACGTGAAGCATGGCATCATTCACCTAAGAAACAGCCTGAAGAGCTCCGTGGATCCTCTGTAAGTCCTGAAGAATACCCAGGGCCTTGCACTTTAAAATAGCAATACAGATTGGATTATATTGATTATATTAAGTTCCGAACAACCCGAAATAAATAATTCTGCCGCCAAAATTTTTTCGCTCAAAATTTACACGATCTGTCCAACTCTGCGCTCAGAACAGTAGCGGAATTGTGGAATGTATATATAATTATATATCTTCTTTAAAATTAGATTAAAAAAAAATATATTTTTATTTGAGTTCCGGTTTTGATACAGTGAATTCTTTTATTTTAGAATTTCTGAACTACTGCTTAGGATGTTAGAATTTTAGAACTAACTTATCTTTAGAGCTCTAGGTCATTTTTATAGCTACACTTGCTGAAGCTTTTTGCAGATCAAAGCTCGAAAGAAGCTTTTCTCTCTGAGAGGCTTTGTTTTTTTTAAGAGAATAGATTGAGTCGGAACATTTTACTTGAGGTGTCAGTTGACATGGAAGGCTTTGGGTCTCAATTAATCGAGATGACAAGAAAACAAGAAAGGAAAGCTAACTTCGGGCGGAGCCGAAGTTTATATACCCTTGCAGTTAAAACCGGATATATATCGCAAACATCGGATATAGTTGGCCGATCCTTATTGGAATAGGAATATATAATCCAATTTATTAAAATACAAAATCTAAGAAAAAGTCCCAAACTTCTATCTTCAAAAATACGAAAGTTGATATTTCTACCAAATACCATTTCCGATCGTTCAGTTATATGGCAGCTATGGCATATAGTCGGCCGATCCTAATGAAATTTGGTAGGTTGGATCAACTGACTAAAAATAGAATCTGTATTAAATTCCAGCTTTCTATCTTCAAAAACATGTAAGTTGGGTAATTTCCGATCGTTCAGTTATATGACAGCTATAGGATATAGTCGGCCGATCCTTATGAAATTTGGCATGACGTAATGTTTTGCCAAAAATAGCTCTCATGTCAAATTTAACTCTCTAACTCTAAAAACACCAAAGTTATACCATTTCCGATCAATCAGTTATATGGCAGCTATAGGATATAGTCGGCCGATCCGGGCCGTTCCGACTTATATACTGGGTGCAAAGGAAAGAAGGGTGTGTGCAAAGTTTCAAGACGATAGCTTTAAAACTGAGAGACTAGTTCGCGTAGAAACAGAGAGACAGACGGACAAACGGACATGCTCATATCAACTCAGGAGGTGATCCTGATCAAGAATATATATACTTTATAGGGTCGGAGATGTCTCCTTCACTGCGTTGCACACTTTTGACCAAAATTATAATACCCTCTGCAAGGGTATAATGAGAAATTTCCTGTGAAGTGGGTTCCCATTTAAGAATGTTTTGATCTGTTTAGTTTTAATTCACTTAAAAGGAGTGAGAAAGATTTGAGTCGGGATTTCTGTTTACCCAAATATTGTTTTGGTTTTCAATCTGAAGTGACTCTTAGAAATTGGAAATCTGAAATGAGGCTGTTTTTAGCCGAATTGGAATAATTAAATGTTTATGTTTTTACAAAAATTGGAATGAGGCTATTTCCAGCTGGGTTGCGAATTTCAATACAAAAGGCTTCAGCTTCGGTTTACAAAATTTACTGATATACACTTAAAGAAATTTTGTTGATATGTTACTATATATATATGAAGTCTATGCGCGGGCGAATGCACTTTCGATGTGGAACGTATGTATATACAGCTGTGTTCATGAAAATAGCAGTGCTCATGACATAAATGTTTAAGATCGAAAAATTTTAGCATAAACACCAAAATGGGACAAATTTGGTTTAAATCCACATAATATATTTATTTTTAATTATGTTAACATTTGTTTCAGTTTAATTACTGCGTTTTTTTTGAAAATATAGACAATAACAAAATAACATCGACAAAATGTGCTGTTCATTAAAATAGCAGTGTTACCAAAAAAAACTAAAAAATGCATTAAATCTTAAAAATTACTTAATACAAATAACAGAAATTATAAATATAAACTAATATTTTGTCGTAAAGCCTTTATTGGCAATAACAGCTTCACACCTACGTGGCAAGGAGTCCACCAAGTCCTGGCAACGCTTGAGGGGAATCTGGGCCCACTCGTTCTGTAAAAATTTGATTGGCAAACTCCAATCGAGCATGGATATGCCTTGTACCAAGTAATGGCACCTTTCGGGGGCTTCGCGTATTTATATTTTCATTTACTAATCGACGGCGAATAGTGACGACGCTGATCCTTAACTTCAGGACCGTTTTTACAGCCCTAGAAGACGCAAAAGGATTTGCTTTGCTGAAGCGCACTTTTCTTCGGCCCCCAATGTCGGTGGTTTTTCGTTTGGACCGTGTTTTGGATTTCCCCTCATATTTTATGGCGTTGGATACCATTATGGCAGAAAAATGTACCGTATTTTAGATTTTTTATAGGGTTTTTCCTGCTTTCTAAGCTGAACTATCAAATTCCTCTCTTCCTTTGAACAGTGGTGTCTTTTACCCACTAAAATCAACATTTTTGCATGGTTCTTGTGTATTTTCATTTAAATTAAATAAATAAACTTAAGAAAACTTACTTTTCACCAAATTTTTAATGTTTTTGGCGCTTTTGAAAACGCGCTCATCAAAATGAAAAACTGCTATTTCAATGAACAGCCAAAAACTTGTGATTTTGAACAAAAATGCCCAGAAAACGCAAATAAAAAGCAAATCTTACGAAATTTTTTTACTTTTCTCATCTCCATATCCCATTTTACAAAAATAATGATCAAGCGATCAACTAACGAAAAGGAAAATGCAAAAATTACCGTCCTTTTACTTCGTTGCTATTGCACTGCTATTTTAGTGAACACAGCTGTATGTATGTTTTTATATTTTTTTTTCGTAGGTCAATAGTTTGTTTTTAATTGTTAATTATATTAATTAGATCACGTTGGAGTCACCAATGTCATTGCGATTTTTTAATACCGTAAATAAAAAAGGCAATTGTGTATAATTGTAAACGTTATAAAAAATGTTTATTTTCTGCATGCAGATGAAGTAGATATGTAGATCAGCTTATGGTGCATGAAGACTCAAGTCAAGTACAGAGAGAGCGCCCCGACTAGTCACTGCTAAGTTAAAGCTTTCGAAAATGGAAAGGGCGGCCTGACCTAGACGTTTGCGGAGCTGAAACTCTCTAAAGAAAGCTAGTGAATCGAGCGGCCGAGAGAGAGTCGGCTTGCGATCAACTAAGCTACTTGTACATACTTAAGCCTAATAAATAATCATTACACTAAACATGTCCTTAACATTATTTAAACATCAACATTAAACGCCGTGCTGCTGCCTGACCCGATATGACTCCTTAGACATTTTCAGTCATTTTCGACATATTTAAAAAAAAATTCTTTTTTAACATAAGAAGTTTAATAATTTAAAAGATATTTTTAGATCATGAAAGCTAAATACTTTTCGTATATAACAAAAAAAATTAGAACTCAATATAATAACACGCACTTCTCCCACACATGCAAAGTTTACATTTAGTGGAAGTACTTAGGTGTCCGGATTTCATTGTCCGCATATGTGTGAAATCCCATTTTTTGAAATCCAGACTGGGTTTTGCTGGAAGACACTTTGAAGATGTGTAGCGAATATTTCAGTTCGGTCTTCGTCGCTGCGAGCCCAGCATCCCGAAGATTTTCTTATCGGGGTGGTCGTTTCAATTGGGGCGCTAAGATTTTGGTGGGCCCTCCACAGGGGAGGGCGTTTCCACCAGTAGCATAACGTCAATATGGTTTACGGTCAAGAATTGTGACAATTCTATATTATGCCGCCAAACCCCATTGGCGTTCCACATTGATATTTGTAGAGCCTGCATAGATTACACAGTGGGACAGTGAAAGAGACCTAGTAGGAATTGTTTATCAGGTCAAATATAGTAAAAAACAGTGTTTGAAATATTTCGAGCACCCTCAAAATCTTGATTTATTTAGAAAAACGGTTTATCGGGACTTTTTTGCTCTTATAAATTCCTTATTAAGCGGATTTTAATATTTCCGGCGTTTTTTAATAGTTCAATAATGTAGCTTTTGAAAAAAAATATATCTTTAATTAAATAAAACAAAAAGGATACAATTTTTACACAAGAAAATGACATTTTTGAAATTTTTCGGTACAACTTCCAGGAAATGGTTGACACATTTTTGACACATATCAATATTGTCTCATTAATCTTGAATGAAACGAGAACAATTTCATTACGAAATTATGAGAATTGTGGAAGTTATAACGCTTTTCCTTAAACAAGTCAGTGCAATGCTGCTAGCGTTCCGGAGCAATAGTGTGCCCTTTCAATTCGCTCTTTCCATTCTTTTACACAGTTTTACTCGGGAGCGCTAGTAAAAATGCAATAACTTGTTTGGAAAAAGCGTTGTAACTTAAACAATTTCTTTAATTAACTTAACTTAACTTAACGTAACTTAATTAATATCTTTATAAAAATTGGTCACGTTTTATTCAGTATTAATGAGATAATAGTTATATGTGTCATAAATGACAGAACTTTTGTATGCCGTACCGAAAAAATGGCGTCAAACAAAAAATGATGAAAATACTATAATGTCAGTTTCTTGTGTAAACATTTTATCCTTTTTGTTAAATTGAATAAAATTATATATTCAAAAATTGAATATATATTCTTTTTCCAAAAGCAAACAAAATTAAACTATTGGAAAACGTCGAAAATTTTTTAATCGTATGTAAATTACATGTTTAAGAATTTTTTCGCGCAAAAAAGTCCCAACATTTTTTTTTTTATAAATTAATCAAGGTTTTGAGGGTTTTGAGCTATATTCGAACTGATAAACAATTCCTACTATGTCACTTTAAAAGTTCAAAATCATTGATGCACTGTGTTATTATACCCTTGCAGAGGGTATTATAATTTTTGCCAAAAGTGTGAAAAATTTTCGCCTCTTTCCTCTGTAAATAAACGCCCGCTTTAAGCCAAGCGTTAAGCGTTAGAGTTCCAGCTGGGAAAAATGCTTTGCTGGGAATCTGACTCATCGTCCTGATCTTGATACCTGCTCGGTTGTCTGGGCAGTTGGCGCTTAAAATTCGTGTTAAAATGGCGCGTTTCATCTTTGAAGATGTATGCTGGTTTCAGTCAATCGATGAAAATTTTGGAGCTCTTGAAATAGTGTAAATTCGAATTATTGACCTAAGTCCGTTGTGATGTGGAGAGGGATTTTGTACCGAGCGAACCAGCCCTAAATCATTGCGTTGGCTATAGATTGTGCTGTGATGTCGACTAAGGAAACTTTTGCGGGCCATCTTGAGATGGCTCATCTCGAATCCAATCGTCGCCGCATGCAGACATGTATTTATTATGCTACGGGAAAAAAGTATTCAATAATATCAAAAAAGTGCAGTGACTGGTTTCGTAAATCAACAACAACGCGAAAAGACGCTTTCAGCGATGAAATCGCTAATGTTTATATTGATTAATTAATTAATTATTATAAAACATAACATTTAAAACTCGAACAAAGTCAACATCAATTGCAATGAGTCTAAACGACGTTAGCACACAACGTCAACGTGAGCAAGACGAGAAACGGCTCTCAGTACAAAGAAACAACGCTTACTTCACTTTCAAAGCAACCGAAAGTATTGCAAGCTCATCCCAAACACGGTCAATTACCTCAAACTTGACCGAATACTAAACGTAGAGAGCGAGAGAGCACGTTCTTGCTCCCCCTCACTACCATCGATGTCTCTGCAGCCAAAGAGTGCAGTACTAGCACCGCGACATCTTTGACAACGTCAACCCTAACAACAACAACACCCGCAACTGTAACGACAGCGCGTTTAACGACGTCATCAGCTAGCAGCGCAAACATTAATACTTCTGCCGCTGCGCTGCCCGAAAAAGAGAACAAAAACAAAGAAAATATTAAGCCGACTGTGCAGACTGGTATGGATCGCTACATCCAAATCAAAAGGAAGCTGAGCCCCCTAAACTCTCAACGCAAAATAACCCGTGGCAATGCTAACATAGCTGCAACGCTCACGAAATCAGCCCCCGCCAATTTACATACGAGAAAAAAGTTCCAACGTTCTTGTCAACAAAATTATAGAGCTTATTGGCAGGACAACTTCCTGCTGCACCGCAGAATTACAGTTCACAAACGCAAGTTTACGCACAAACGCAATGGCCCGGTACAATGTGCGAACTGCCAAGAATATGGCCATACAAGGTCTTACTGTAAACTGCGCCCGGTGTGTGTAGTTTGTGGTGAGCTTCATGACTCCGCACACTGCACAGCGAGCAAAGATGACCACAACTCGAAAAAGTGCGGCAACTGCGGTGGAAATCACACTGCTAACTATAGAGGTTGCCCAGTTTATAAGGAGCTGAAAGGGGACTTGCTGCCCGCATCAAAAATAATCAGTTCACAGCCTCCAGGTCAAAAAGCTCAAAAAGCTCACTGCCGCAATCAGCACACCAAGAACCGAACACGGCTCAGCAGCATCAATCGCCGGAGCAGCCAAAAAGCATCTTTGAAGCTATGATGTGCAGTCTACAACAAAGCCTTACGGAGTTTATGTCGTTTATGCGTACAACTATGCAAGATCTGATGCGAAACCAAAATCTATTAATACAAATGCTGGTTTCACAACAATCCAAATAATGAATTTCCTGCGAATATCTACGTGGAACGCTAACGTCGTTTGGCAGCATAGACTCGAGTTAGCGCAATTCCTACTAGACAATCAAATCGACGTAAAGCTGCTTTCAGAAACACATCTTACGAACAGATACAATTTCCAATTACGAGGATATTCATTCTATGGAACAAATCATCCAGATGGTAAAGCACACGGCGGGACTGGAATTTTAATCAGAAGCCGTATTAAGCACCATTATCATCCGAAATTTGCTAAAAACTACCTACAGGCCACATCAATAAATATACACCTAAATACTGGCAAGCAATTAACTCTAGCCGCTGTATACGTTTCTTCTGGCACACCAACATCTGGCAGACACAAAGAAACTTCCCGATTTAATAGACTTTGCGATTACCAAAAACTTCCCTAAAAATCTGATAAGCGCCGAATGCCTTTCGGATCTTTCATATGATTACTCGCCTGTCCGTTTTACTCTACTCCGACACCCAGGAACATTTCACCAATCATAAAAACTGACCTCACATAAAACCAATTGGGTTAAGTACAGGAAGTATATAAGCTCACTCATTGAGCTGAGTCCTCACCTCAGCGACGAAGCCAACGTAGACAGTTTTGTTTATTCACTGGAGTCTGTAATCGTCTCTGCAGCTCCAGTTTCAACACCTCAAACACACAATAAACACACAATGCATTCAAAAGAAGACAAATCTACAAATCGAACAGCTAGTCCTCGAAAAGCGACGCTTACGTCGAGAATGGCAATGCCACAGATCGCCATCTGGTAAGCAACGCTTAAAACATGCCTCACGTCAACTTGATCAAGCTCTACAACAAGAAGAAACGTATGTTCACCGCCGCTACATAGAGCAATTAACAACTAACAGTACAAAACACTCACTATGGAGAGTTCACCCAACTCCGAGCTCACCGAAAGAAACCTATTAGAAATTCCACAGGCGGGTAGGCTCGCAGCGATGCAGACAGAGCCAGCACGTTTGCCAAACACCTTAAAAATGTCTTCCAACCAAATCCTGCCACCAATGCGTTTACTTTGCCGACTCTATCAGATGAGCCCCAGCCTCAACATGAGCCGATTGAGTTTCGCCCAAACGACATCGTTAACATCATCAAAAGACAACTGAATCCGAAAAAATCTCCGGGCTGCGACCTCATAACTCCCAAAATGATCATTGAGCTCCCATACTGCGCCGTTTGCACTCTGACCCAGCTATTTAATGCCATCGCAAAACTTGGCGAAACAAAACCACTTTCCAGCGAGATGGAAAAAGTCAATTATAATAATGATAGCAAAGCCGGGGAAAGACCACACTATCCCCACGTCGTATAGACCTATAAGCCTACTCCCTTGCCTATCTAAACTCTTTGAAAAATGCCTAATGACTCGGATAAACACATACCTGAATATCCAGGAAGGAATCCCGTCACACCAATATGGGTTTCGTGAAAAGCATGGAACAATTGAGCAGGTCAACCGGATATCATCCAAAATTCGGGACGCGTTCGAAAAACGAGAGTACTGTACTTCCATATTTTTAGATGTCTCTCAAGCATTCGATAGAGTCTGGCTAGAAGGTCTAATGTACAGGATCAAGACAATGCTCCTCTACAGCACCCACAAGATTTTAGAGTCTTACCCTTACGACAGAAAATTTGCCGTGACGTACAACACTGATATATCTGATGATTACACTGTTGGAGCTGGAGTTCCTCAAGGTAGCGTTCTAGGGCCAATATTATATGTCCTCTACACAGCAGATATCCCGACAAGCACACGTCTAACATCATCTACGTTTGCCGATGACACAGCTATTCTTAGCCGCTCAAAATGATCGATACAAGCAACTGCGCAGCTAGCTCTTCATATGGTCGATGTTGAAAAAATGGCCGTCAGATGGGCGAATTAAAGTGAACGAACTAAAATGCAAGCACGTTACGTTTACTCTGAACAGGCAAAACTGCCCGCCGATTACATTAAACAACACTTTACTCCCACAAGCAAACGAAGTAACATACCTAGGAGTACACCTCGACAGAAGACTCACATGGCGCCGGCACATTGAAGCCAAAAGAACAAACCTAAAGCTAAAAGCCAGCAGCCTTCATTAGCTTATCAACGCTCGGTCACCTCTTAGCCTTGAATATAAAGTCCTGCTGTACAACTCGGTACTAAAACCTATATGGATGTACGGCTCCCAGTTATGGGGGAACGCCAGCAATAGCAACATTGACATAGTTCAAAGAGTTCAGTCGAAGATTTTGAGAACAATCACCGGGGCACCGTGGTACGTTCGCAACGAAAACATACACCGCGACTTAAACATTCTACCAATCAAAGAAGCGATCGCAGAACAGAAGGTAAAGTACTTAACCAAGCTATCGGTGCACCCTAACCACCTGGCGAGAGGTCTAACAAGGTTGCTCACCCAATAACGCCTTCGTCGCAATGACTTACCCACCCAGCGACCGACCTGAGGGACGCGCCACCAGAAAGCAGTCTTAGTCTACTGTTAGTTAAATTTTAATGATAAGATTCGTCAACTTATTTTTAGTCTCAAAATTAAGAGTAGATTCAATAAATAAAGGCAAAGCTATAAAAAAAAAAAAAAAAAAAATCTGGAGAAACGATCGATGCACGTAAGACAGTACCGGTATCCGGTTGATGAAGGCTTTTTGCCTTCATTTTAAAAACGATAAATGCAAGATGCAAAGGCCCAGCGAATGCAGATGTTCCGGATATGCTGAATTGGCTGATAAAATCAAGTTGACGGGCACTTCGTGCTGATGCTTTCTAGCTGTTTTGACTGAAGTCGTACATCAGTCAGTGAAAGTTATGAAGTTTCTGGAAGTGCAAAATGGCCTGATTTTTTTTTTTTTTTAAGTTGAATTTTTATTATTGTCGCCGGAATCGTTCAGAACCATTTGAACATAACCGGATGTTTAGAAAATTGGTGTGTATGGTACATATGGAATATGGGCCTAAACTAAATACAATAGTTTACAATTATTTACATATGTTTACAATATTAGTTTACAAATCGCTGGGGTGGAAAATGGCCTGATAGATCAGTCAGTGGTTGTTTCCGCCCGTTCACGATCTGATGTACTACGGCGCCCATGGCGTCGTCGAATGCATCGCTGGTTACCTATAATTGCGAGTTTGGTGCCATCTAGTGAATCTAGTAGTGAATGCGTGTTCAGCTTCTGTACCCCGGAGTATCGGGGTTTTGTTGTTCTATTTATTGCCTTGGATCAGCGTCTCTGGAGTATGTGTTGGTTCTCGGCTGCTCGTGAGATAAACGGCCGATAGAAGTTGATCATACCCAGAAATGTTTTTAGGTCTTTAGGAATAAGCGGCTTTTTTAAGTGCCGGATGGCTTTCACTTTGGCCTTGGATGGTTTCAAGTAGTACTGGCTGATGTGTCCCAGGAACGTGAGCTGTGATTTACCGAATTGGCACTTCTCAAAGTTCACGATGAGTTGTCTTTCGAATGCGGTCAAGAATAAAGTGAAGGCGCGTCTCGTTCTGACGCAATCAGAATGTCGTCGATGTATGCAAAAGCGAAGTTGAGGCCCTGTATGACGTCGTTTATGTGACGCTGAAAAGTTTGCGCAGCGTTGTGCAATTCGAACGTCATGAACAAAAATTATAAAAAATTAAAAATTTTAGGTCGATTTTAAAGAATATCTTTTTACCATATAAGATGCTGTACGGAATAGGCACTGTTACGTTGTTTAGTGCTCGGTAGACGCCACTCTCCATTTGTTTTCTTAACTAGGTGTCATGAACTGGACCAGTTGCTATTTGAGGTCCGACATATTCCTTTTTCGACGAGATAGGAGAACTCGGTTTGTGCAGCTTTGAGTTGAGTCGAAGGGCGCGGGCGTGAGTAGGCGGGTCGTTGGTCGAGATGAAGTGCGTTATTGGTTGTTCGTGTAGTAGGATAAAATTGCCTTGATATTGTTTTAATGAGTAATGCACCAAGTGAAATACAGCACTAGTTCTTATGTAAATTTAAACTTAAAATACCGTAGTTAAATTTTTTTTGATGGAACTTTAGTTCTGCCTTTTCTTCTAAATTTTCAAAGTTTTAAAGAAATCTATTTGAAATTAATTTATTTCATCTTTTGGTAATATCTCAGGTAAGAATATATTGTTTTTGGCTGATGCTATGTTTTCTTGAATATAGTTTAAAAAAGGAGTATAATACTTTTATATTGACGAACTGTGTCTGCTAATGTATTAATAGTGTGCCTACACCATTAATAAGTCCTCTCTTTCTTCTTGTGGTTGGAGTAATTGATTTGATTTTGGCCCTGATTAATTATATTTCTTCAATGATCAATTCTTTGTTTGCTATGCCAATATCTTTTATATTATTTATTGATATTCTATATATTTGACCTATTTTATTGTGGTGATCTGATTAATTTCAATAATATGTAAAATTTTAAGAGTTTTATTCACAATTTCAGTGGAATGAATGTGTATAGGGACGTATCCTGCGTCCTCTTGAATTGGGACCACATGTAGTCTGGCATGTGCCATTGATAGGATTATAAAAATAATCAAAAAAATATTTTTTAAATATGAAAGAAACTTATTACTACGCTTGTAAAATTTTTTTTTTTTTTTTTTTGTGTTAATTAAAAAAAGATTTTTTTCATACATGTATGTTTTTTATATTTTTTTGTGTTTATAATGTTATGTTATTTCCATTTGTAATGAAAGCTATATATGTATAGAATAACGTATTAAAATTTAGAGCCGATTGGATTGATAGGTTTTGAGTAACCTCATGTGTCAGTCGTAAAAACACTGTTTCGAGGAAAACGCGTTTAAAGTTTTGAGACGGCACTTGCCGTCGCCAGACGCTTCCACCATAAATTAGCCGATTTACGTTCTAGAGTATTTCAGTATTTTCACTTGAAATTTTAAAGGATCATTCTTGAATAGTTATAAGTTCGAATTAAATTTAAAAAAAATCGATTTTTTGAAACCGAAAATCCCCTTATATTCAAATTTGGTTTTATTGGGTTTCTATCACATTTTTTTTCCTGCACTTTCGTTTATGTGTGATTTCGTTATGATTTTTATAATCATGTTTATGTGTTCTTTTAGTTTTGGGAAGTAAATTTGTCTTTTGAACTATGAAATGTTTCATTCATGCCACTGTGAAAGGATTCTTTTGTATGACATAGAGAAAATTGTTTATGAAGTTCTTCTTGGTTTTATATTTCTTTTGGTGCATTTAAAAAAATTTATACTTGGTGTGTCTTTACAGATGTCTATTATGATGCATTGAACTTTGTAATATACTGTGACTGGTACATCTGAAAATATACCAATTGTACCTTTTTTATATTATAAAATAATTTGTGTTTACTTTCTAGGGGTCCTCTGTTGGGTTTATTTCTATAATTTTTCTTCCGTTATTGTAAATAATAGGATCTCTTGCTGAATAGGTTACAATAATTTGTTTTGTATTTATTTACTATTCCATCTTTTATAAAAAAATATAATGGTACGTTTTCATCCGCTGAATGGATAGTTTCTGGTATCTCTAAATTTGATTCCTCATCATTATTATTATTATTTATTGGAGGTACTTTTTCCTGTTTTATTAGAAAGTCTGATACTTTTTTATCTTATTCTTTAACATATTGAATGTCACAACCGAATTGTTGTAACATTAAGATCCATCTTTTATGTCTATCTTTTAAGTCTTTTCCTTCGATCTTTCCTTCGAGCTTCGATTGCAAAATCACTGGCATCTGTTGTCACTTTAAATGGTTTATCGAATTCTGAAAATTTTAATATTGGGTATAAACCTATGAGTGCTTTTATATTTTCAAATGAATCAATATACTCCGGATAATATTCATTGATTTTATTACCTTTTTGTAAATATTTAATCATTGGGTATTTAATTTTTGATTAGTTTTTAATGAATTTTCTGTAGAATCCTGTAATTCCTAAGAGACCTTTAAGTCGTTTCTCTGTTTTCGGAATCGGTATAGCTAAAATATCGTGTTTTTTTTTTTAGATTTGGTTGTATCCTAAAAATTCTATATGTATCCTAATATGTGTCCTAAAAAAATAAAAAAAAATAAAATATATCCTAAATGTATCCAGGACGTATTCTAAAAATTCTGTATGTTGTTTCATAAATGAGCATTTATCTGGCTGAATTTTTAAGTTGTGTTCTTGAAGTTTTCGAACAATTTTTACTACTGCATGTTTATGTTCTGCTAGGGTTGTCGAAAATATAAATATACAGTAGTGGACAATGAAATCCAGATAGGCAGAAAATACTACTTTTGTAGTTTTATGGAGTACATTTGTTTTAAATCGATGAAATTAATATAAGTGTATGAGATTTTTATAAACAGAGTTTATACAAACTTCAAGAATACACCAGCCAGATTTGCCAAATAGTAAAAACACTTTAATTCTTGGTTTCAGTTAATTTTTATTTTCACAACCGCACGCTCTCGTTGTTTTCATGCAAGTAAGTAAGGGTACGCATGGGCATACAACAGGAAGAAAGAGAGAACAAACAGAGAGAACTTTGGCTCTCTCTGAGATCTTCATTTTTCATCCCTTTCCCCCCACACACACAATATAATATTAATTCAAAACGTGTTCTTTTAAATTTCATTAGGTTTTATTTTAAAATAAAACGTATAATTCAATATTTAATAGAATTAAAAAAAGTGTAGGAAAAGGAAAAAAAAAATTTTTTTTTAACTATTTCAAGGTAACAAACATTTTTGAAAATATTTCTTAATAGCTTAGCATTTAACGTATTCAAAAATAATTTTGTTTTGGTTCTTAAGTATTTAGTTCGTCTTCCTTGAGTTTTTAATAGGGCTTTAATCTTGATGGCATAAAATCTACCAAGACTCTAATGTACTGATATATTGTGCCCTGCCAAGTTTGTCTAAAATTAAGTCCATAAGAGGTAAAGGGTATTTATCTGGTATCGTTACGTGAATCAATAGTCGATAGAATAAGCGATAGTCTACACATAGTCTAAACTTTTGAATTCCTAAGTTACCTTTTTTTTTGGTACCATGCATATGGGAGAACTATATTTGCTTCTGCTTTTCCTAATAATACCAATTTTTTCTATTTCCGTCATTTGTTTTCTGATTTCTTCCTCATATTTTGGCGACATTCTATAAATTTTCGAGTTTACTGGTTGATCGGTTACGGTCCATATACAGGGTGACAATAAATAACCCGGAAAAAACATTTTTGATCATAACATTTTTTAGGAACTGTATTTGACAAAAAATGCAGATACACAACTATTAAATAGGTATTGTGTTAACATATATTCAGCCGGTTTCGAAGTGGCTTCCTAGGGCTGCGATGCAGAGCCCTAAACGTTTCTGAAAATTTAGCGCAATGGGCCGCAGGTCTTCTTCCGATAATCGATCCCATTCTCGGAGCAATGATTGCTTCAGCGCCTCCAAACTTATGTGGCGTTAAGCACATGCCCTGGACTCCAAAATAGACCACACACTGTAGTTCATCGGATTAAGATCTGGCGAGTAAGGTGCCCTTTCACTGGATGTGATAAAGTCCGAAAAATTGGCTTTCCACCAGTCCTGAGTCAATTTGGCTCTATGGGGTGACGCTGAATCCTGTTGAAACGTCCACTCCGTATTCACTCCGGGCTACTTTTCTCTCTGCAATTCCGAGTGATCCGCTTTTTCACGATCTGACGAACTCTGGAAGTGTTAGCGGTGCATGGTCTGCCTCGTCCTGGACGGTCACCTTCATGGCCAAGCTCATTAAATCGCCGGGTAGCGTCAGAGACCCTTTGTTTTGGTATGCCAAGCAAACGAACAATGTCGCATTGGCGATTTCCTTGTTGAAACAGTTTTAAAATTGCACAACGATTGTTAGACATCCCGAAACAAATATCAAATTGATGGGAATCACAAAGATGTAAATATATTTGTTTTAGAAAAGTACAAGCTATCGATAAATGCATTTATGTAAGGGCTGCATAACACATTTATAATAGATTGCTTCAAAGTTTGTCCGGGTTATTTATTGTCACCCTGTATTATGTAATATGTTTTTGTTAAGTGATTTTTGTAATATGTTTTTTTAAAACGCTTGTTTAAGCTATTTTTTATTTCTTTTTCTTCACTATTTAAACCTGTTTAATTGAAGTTTTCAATTTAACTTACTTCCAACACACAAATCTCTTCACGGAATTCGGAGTGGAATGGAATTTCAACATAATTTATTAGTTTAAGTGCTTTGTTTACGTTGTCTATATTTTTAACATTTCTTTTGATGAAATCCATACCCAATAGAAAATCATATAATTTTCAAGGGGAAAAGCCACCCATTTTGTACGTTTATTTTAAGGGGAGTGTCACCGCTTGGCCGATCACGGGAATGCCTTATAACACTCAGATAGGAAAGTTGTTGAAGTGATGTGGTGTGTAACGAGCGTTTTATTCTACAAGACAATTGTTCTTAACCTGACACATAATTCCTTATCCTACATACCGCAGTTTCTCTTCCCCTTTCTGTGATGGCGCAAATCGATGTGCTTTATCCGCCAAATTATTTCTTCCAAGCTACCCGATTTAGTGTGAACAGATAACATAAACTTAAAACCCTAAACATACAAAATACTGACATCTGACACCTAACACTAATCTCAACTATCGATAGCCACAAGTTCGTTCCGCGACATCCCCACCCCCGTGAAGCAGCCGCATTCACCACGTCCAGGACAGCTAGGATCGGTAGTCCGCACCGCTGCTCGACGAGGTACTCCATCCTTCCCGTTGAACACCTCTTCCACGACGCCTCGTTTCCATTCCCTTCGTGGTATGGCTGGATCGCAGATGAATACCAGGTCTCCTCGACGGATGGGCTCGACGCGCTTGCACCATTTCTCCCTGCGCACAAGAGTTGGCAGGTACTCATGCACCCAACGCTTCCAGAAGCGATCGCACATCATCCTTGCTATGCGCCACTGCTTCCTAGTAGCGGATCTCACGGGCTCCTGTCCATCATCCTTGGGGAGATCTGGGATATCCGATGCTGCTTTCAGCAAATCGTTAGGCCTCAGTGGAGCCTCCTGGTCCACCGTCACAGGTAGATGAGTGAGCGGACGAGAGTTTACGATGCTCTCTGCCTTAATCAGCAGGTTTTCCAGTACATGCTCCTTGGGCGCGAGCTCCTTCATTGTGTGCGCCAGCACCTTCTTCACGCACTCCACCATCCTCTCCCAGGCACCGCCTTCAGCTGGGTTCGCCGGGCAGTTGAAGATCCATTCGACTCCCTTAGACGACGGCTCGCCCTGGATCTGTGCAGGCTCGAACACTTCGCTGAACCTCTTGGCCTCGCGGTCGGCTCCAACGAAGTTCTTCCCATTGTCGCTCCTTATCCTGACCACTGGTCCACGGCGGCTCATGAAGTTCGTCATGGCGATTATGCAGGAGTCGGTGGACAAGTGTGGCCCTCGTGTGGCCAATAGCCCTCGTGGTCAGGTGCCACCCAAACAGTGCCACCCACCTCTTCTCTGTGCGACGTCCAATTGTCACAAAGAGCGGCCCAAAGTAGTCCAGGCCAGTAGACTTAAATGGCCATCCGTTGGCCTCTAGTCGATCCGCAGGCAGGGGGCCCATCTCGGGCTGTGTGGGTCGTGCCTTCCGCAGCTTGCAAACATTGCATTTGCTCACCACCCTCCGTAGCAGTCTCCGCAAGTTCGTTATCCAGAACTTGCTACGAATCGATCCGATCGTCGCTTCCGTGTTATGGTGGCAGATCTTTTCGTGGTGTTGCTGCACGATCATCTCTGCCAGCGCCTTCTCGTGAGACAGTATGATCGGCCGACGTGCGTTGTATGGCACACACGTCGCGTCGTCGATCCTTCCACTGGCTCTCAATACTCCGTCCTCGTCGAGGTATGGGGACAGTCCGTGCAGTCGGCTGTCCTTGGCGACATTTCCTTGGCTGTCCTCAGCAAACGCTTCTCGCTGCGACTGCCGTATCAATGCGCGCTCTGCTTCATCGCACTCCATCGCGGTCAATCCGTAGACCTCTTTGCAACATCGCGACGTATTCCACGGCATCGTCGAACAAATCTGAGCGCCCACGCAGTCGTCCTCACCAGTCGATTATAGCTGGAGAACCTCTGCAGGGATATAAAGTTTACCGTGACCAAGGCAAACTCACATTTCATTTCCTCGTCGTCGGTCGTCGGAGGAATCCAGTCCTCGCTCGATCTCGGCCAGCTCTCCTCTGGTCCTCGTAGAAACGGCGGTCCGCTTAGCCATCGCGAACCGATGCTCAGCTCCACGGCCTTGCGCGGCCTTGTCGCGTCATCCGCCACGTTTTCGGCGGACGGGATCCATCTCTACTGGGACGCCTCTGTCGATTCCAAAATCTCCGCCACCCGGTTTCCGACGAACTGTTTGTATCTCCGGTGGGTGCTTATCCAGTGCAACACAGTCTTGGAGTCGTGGCCAGTAGGCCAGTAGGCCGCTGATGCGAACGTCAATTGACTGGAGTCCACGAAGATGTGCAGCTGTAGCGTCCGCACTCGTCCGCCGCCAAAGTAGTGGCGCGGGCATCGGAACTCCTGGATCCGACTCATCCCTTGCCGCCAATCCTCGAAGGCTGCGGCCAATTCATCCGGTAGCGGCTCGTCCCAGTTGACTCCTCTCCGCCAAATCTCCCTCAGCAGCAGTTTGGCAGTCACCATGTAGCAGTTCAGGAACCCAATCGGGTCAAACGTAGACATCACCAGGCTTAGGAACTCCCTCTTGGTAGGGACTCGTTCCCCCGTCATCACGTTCCTCGGGACTCGATGGTACTTGACGCCGAACTTGAAATCATCGGTAGCCGGCTGCCAGTACATCCCAAGTACCTTCTCCTCAGCTTCGGTCAATCCGACGCTGGCGATGGACTCAAGTGGGTTCAGCGCTCTGACCACACTTTCCGAACTGGAGGTAAATCGGCACAAATCAAAACCTGCTTCAGCGTGAATTTCTCTCACCCGTGTCGAGATGGCGATAGCTTCGTCCTCGCTGGCGAAACTGTCGACGTAGTCATCCACGTAGTGGTATTCGTTGATGGCCAGGGCTGCTCGCGGGTCCGTGCTGCTATACCGCAAGGCATTCACGGTCTTCACGTAGTCCGCCGAACATGGTGAGCAGGCCGCTCCGAACGTCATCACTGCCATCTCGTATACGTCCGGCTCTCGCTGGTCGTCTCCGTCTCTCCACAGAAACCTCTGGGCGCATCTGTCCTTCGGCTGCATCAGTACCTGATGAAACATCTCCTTGATGTCTGCACAAACTCCAACCGCTCCTTCCCGAAAATGGAAGAGCACTGCTGGGAGGGGCTTGTAGCGCTGTGGGCCTTTCAGTAGCGCTGAATTCAAGGACACACCGTCCACCTTGGCAGCTGCATCGAAAACCAGCCGGATTTTCCCAGGCTTGTTCGGGTTTTCCACTCCGAAGTGCGGCAGGTACCACACTTTGCACTCCTGAAACCTCTGGACTTCCTGGGCCTCCAGTCGTCGTGCGTATCCCTTCTTGACATAATCGTCCATTATCCGGATGTAAGCCGACGCGAAGTCCACATCGCGCTTCATTTTACGCTTTATGTTGACGAGCCTCCTGAGGGCCATGCTGTAGCTCTCCGGCAATCTCACTTCGTCGTCCTTCCATAGCAGCCCGGTCTCGTATCTCTGGCCTACACGTTTGGTCGTCTTCTCCAGGGTGCTCAGGGCCCGTGCGTCGCCGCTATCTCCGACTGACGGCTCCAGGTCCACTCTGCCAGCTGCGACTGGCTGCACCGGCTTCGCTCCGAAATTCTCGGTCTCGAAGTAGTCGCTGACCATCTTCTCCAGAAGATCATCCTGGGGCACGGCTAGGAGGCACGAACTCAGAAGCGGCGAGCTCGGCTTTCCGTTCACCGGTCCATATACCACCCATCCAAGTGCGGTCAAACGGAGTGCAAACGGCCCTCCAGATCCATAACTCCTAAACACGCATGATCCAGTCCAATTAGGATCCTCGGCGTCGCATTGTTGTACGGCATCACCGGCAGACGCGTGTTCGCCTTCACTGCCTGTACATCCTCCTGACGCAGGCTCTGCATCGGAAGGTTCAGATTGGCCACTCCGTACACATTTTTCAGCCCATGGCGCTTTGGTTTGCCCGCTGCGCTGATCTGCAGGCTGACCACCTTCGTGTGCTCTTTGGCGGATTTTCCACCAAACCATTGCACATTCAGCTGTCGACTATCGCCTTTCAGGTTCAGGCTGCGGATGAGTTCGTCGTCGATGAGTGTGACAGACGATCCTTCCAGCAGTGCGTACGTGTCGACCTTCGTATTCTCGCCGTACAGCGTCACGGGTAGAATCCTGAACAGCAGGTGGCATCCAATTGAGTCGATGCTGAGGTTTCGGTGCGGCAACTCCTGGCGATAGTACGCCGATCGCCCTTCATCCCGCTCACGTCGCGCGTCTACAACTGCGAGCGACGTAGGATAGTTCCTTTCGCTGGAATCCACTGACCGTGGCACTCCCCTCCGATTGTTGCCGTCTCTGTACGGCTGTCGGTCCTGATCCCTCCTGTGGCCCGCATCTGCGACTGGCGCCCGTTTGGATCGTTCAGGTACTTCGTGGAGTAGGTGGTGATGCCTCATCTGGCATCCGAGGACGTTGCATTCGCGGCTCTTCCTGCAGAACCGGGACATGTGTCCGGGCTCCAGGCACGAGAAGCACAGTCATCGCTTCCTCGCGGACTCGATCCGTGTCGTTGTAGAGGCGCTGATGAAGTTCTTGCAGTCCCTGATCTGGTGCTGTCCCTCGCATATAGGTCAGCATCTGGGGCGGTCAACATATCGCTCCTCCTCGCGAACACTATTCGCGTGCAGAATCCTTCGCTTCGGTTGTACCCTGGCTCCGGCGTCCGTGACAGTGCACACCAGTTTGGCGAATTCATGGAGCCACTCGCTCAGGTGCGCCACCGTCGGATACGGCTGTATCGTGGCCGCGTCCCTTGCCCAGTCCCACCTCTTGCTTAGCGGCAACTTGGCTATCAGCTCCTCCATTAGGGTTGGGTTGGCTAGGTGCTGGCTGGCGGGCGCGGTCGACTGCAGGAACGCTGACAGGTTGCTAACCTTCGTCGCGAACGGCACGATCCTCGCGATGTTGGCCTCCTGAATCGGCTGCACTTCGCGCACGCTCTCCAATTGGCTGCGGATCAGTTGCTCCGGGCGTCCATACCGGAATCGTAACTGCTCCATAACAGCTTGCACGTTGCTGGGATGGATGAGCAACGACTTCACTGTTTCGCGAGCCTCTCCCTTCAGGGCTTTCACTAGCCTCTGGTTGTTCTCCAACTCGGTACACTGGTAGGCTGCAGTTGTCTCCGTGAACGCACACAGGAATATTGGCCATTCCTCTGGCTGACCCTCGAAATCGGGAAGATCAGGTAGTCTGCGTGGCGTCCATCCTTGTATGCTTGTCGTCGGCGCTCCATATGATATGGGCGATGGCGCAGGTAACTCTGGGTGAACATAACCTAGCACCGGCTGTGCTGCGGCGGTCACACAAGATAGCGGGAAGATCTGCCTGGGCAGGTTTTCGCTCAAACTCTGCCGTGGCGCTGCTCCATGATGTGGCAGCGTTCCACTCGAACATGGCGGTGTCTTCGCTGCACCGCTCACTACAACGCCGCGTGCCCGATTCCAACGGGATCTCTGGCGGCCTCTGCTTGTCCTCCACTTGCTCTTGCCTTCGCCAGCTCCGACTCCAGACGTGCGATCCTTTCCATTAAGGTCGCCACTACAGTTGTGGAATCCGTAGTCTGCCCCGTCGCTTAGGGCTGCAGGTTACTTGCCGCTTTCCTGGCGGCTGTTCCACTTTCCTTCGGAGTCTGTGGCCTCTGCCGATCACCAGCCACACTCGCAGAGCTGGTCGCGGTACCAGTGGCTGTGGTCGTGGTGGTCGCAGTTGCGGGAACGCCCGAGGCTTCCAGCTTGGGGCTCCGCCTGGGTGAGTGCTTCGTGGGCATCATCTTGCAGAGTGCGAATAAAAGAATTTGTCACCGCTTGGCCGATCACGGGAATGCCTTATAACACTCAGATTGGACAGTTGTTGAAGTGATGTGGTGTGTAACGAGCGTTTTATTCTACAAGACAATTGTTCTTAACCTGATACATAATTCCTTATCCTACATACCGCAGTTTCTCTTCCCCTTTCTGTGATGGCGCAAATCGATGTGCTTTATCCGCCAAATTATTTCTTCCAAGCTACCCGATTTAGTGTGAACAGATAACATAAACTTAAAACCCTAAACATACAAAATACTGACATCTGACACCTAACACTAATCTCAACTATCGATAGCCACTAGTTCGTTCCCGACAGGGAGGGTAAGGTATTAAATGTTTTTTTTTTTTCATTTTTTTTTTATTTTTTATATTGAATGCATAATATCTGAAGAATATTGTGTCAAAATTTCAAGTCAATTAAAGCAAAATGATGAAGTTATTAGTTATTGACGAAGTTGCTTATAAACGTTTTACACTGGATTTTTTTGTGTTTAAAACTTTAAAGCGTTTTTCCCACAACTCACGTTTTCAAAGTCGATGCCCCTAATAACTTCAAAACTACTGCACCGATCCTTTTGAAATTTTAAACACTATTTCTGTACATATTTTACGAGGTAACGCTGTCGTTTTTTTTTTTTTTGTTCATAATTTTGATTTCGCAATGACAAATTAACCGATTTTTTCCAAAAAAATTGAGTTTTTCACTTCAAAGTCTTCGAAAAAATTAAAAAATTGCAATTTTCAAAAAACCTTTACAGCGGTACCTGGGGCGAACTATTATCTAACGAATGAATTTTCATTTTTTGATTACAAATGATCCAGAACCGAGTTATGAGGGGCACCGCAATTCAACTTTTTTTGGCGACACGTCCGGACAATTGCTACCCTTGCCATATTTTTAAATATTTTTTTTGTAGGTTAGGTTAGGTTGAGGCGGCGATGAGGGGCCGGTTCTGACCCCCATCCACTTGAGCCGCTGGGGCTCTTTGTGATACCGCACAAGCAAGGATCCTACAAAAGGACCTCTCCCTTCCCACTACTTACATATGTGCCCAAGGGTGCTCTATCCTTCTTGAAACGGCTCGCGGTCCCATCCAGATTTACGGATGAAGGCTACGAGTCTGTGTGGAGCGACCTCCGCGAGGTCTGTAAGGTTTGTAAGTATTGCTGCGCCCAAGAATTTGAGTCGGATGCGCCGCAGCGCAGGGCATTGACACAGGAGGTGTGCGACTGTCTCTTCCTCTTCTTCGTCTCCACAGCTCCTGCAGTAGTCATAATGTGGCACCGCTAGTCTAGCCGCGTGTGCTCCTATTAACCAATGTCCCGTAATGGCCTTGATCGCCAGACTACAGTCCTGCCTATTCAGGGCGATAAGCATCATTGACCTCTTCCTAGATCGGATTGGCCATATCATGCGGGAGTTCCTGCAGTTTTGGAGGTTTCTCCATTTCCGCAGTGATGCGCGGTCAAAGTGATCCCTGCATTTTAGCCTACACGTAGCTAAGGGGATACCTACTGGTTCCTTCTCCGGTAGGAGAGGATTGGTAGTACCTGCTCTTGCTAGTTCGTCGGCGGCGCAGTTGCCCTCGTGGTCCCTATGCCCCGGCACCCATATGAGGTGTATGTCATGCTGCTCTGCCATCTCGTTAAGAGATCTGCGACAGTCATTCACTGTCCTGGAGTTGGATGAAAGACCGTCAAGGGCTTTGAGTGCCGCTTGACTGTCTGAAAAGATACAGATTGTGTCCTGATTTCCAATAAGTGCTGGGGATCTGAGTGCTTCTCCGATAGCTATTACTTCTGCTTGGAAAACACTACAGTGGTCTGGGAGTCTGAAGGACTCATTTAAACACAGCTGTTCGCAATGGAAACCGCCTCCCACCTGGCCATTCAATTTTGAACCGTCTGTGTAAATATGGAGGGAACCGGCTGGTCCCGGGATTTGTGTGTCCCATTCCTCCCTTGTTGGAATGTAGACCTTGTATTTTAAGGTGGGATTATCGACAGGTACGCAGTAGTCTGTAGACCCCGTTGGCGTGCAGTGGTGCAGATCTAACTTGGTATGTCCGTAGTCAGTCCTTTTCCATGCGCCCGTCTCTCGTAGCCGGATTGCCGATAGCGTTGCCATCTTGACTCCCACTATCTCTACCGGTAATAGGTCGAGTATGAAGTCTAGTACGTCCGTAGGAGTGGTACGTAGGCTGCCCGTGATACAGACCTCCGCCATCCTTTGCGTTTTCCTGAGCTTCTCCCTGATTGTGGAGTTGGTGAGAGCAGGCCACCATACCACCACCCCGTAGAAGAGGATGGGTCTTATGACCGCTGTATAAAGCCATCTTACTATTTTTGGTGACATTCCCCATTTAAGACCAATGGCTTTTCTGCAAGTATAGAGCGCGATTGTAGCTTTGTTGGCTCTATCCATAGTGTTTGATTTCCAGTCCAGTTTCCTGTCTAGCGTAATCCCTAGGTACTTGGCGCTATCGCTAAGAGATAGTGTTTCTCCTAATAGTTTTGGAAGCCTTAAGTTTGGTA
This sequence comes from Drosophila malerkotliana malerkotliana, assembly GCA_018153235.1. NCBI lineage: Eukaryota > Metazoa > Arthropoda > Insecta > Diptera > Drosophilidae > Drosophila > Drosophila malerkotliana. The sequence continues at coordinate 2,777,923 of JAECXV010000087.1, read as the reverse complement.
TTTTGTACTTCCTGGTGAAGAGGACGAGCTCTGTTTTGGATGGGTTCACACCTAGTCCATTTCTAGCTGCCCACGTTGAGAGGACCCTAAGTTTGTCCGTCATGCGGTCACATAGAGTCTGGGGAAATTTTCCTGAGAAGGCAATTGCGACATCATCCGCGTAAGCGATAACTTTGCAACCACCCCCTTCTAGGGATCGCAGTAGGCTATTAACCGCCACGTTCCAGAGTAGGGGTGAGAGTACGCCTCCTTGCGGGGTGCCTCTTCTGACGTATCTATGAATAGATTCTCCTCCTAGTGACGCCTCAACAGTCCTGTTTACCAGGATCTGCTTTATAAGGCGTACGGATTGATTGTCTATTCCTAGTCCTGTCAGCGCATTGGTTATCGAGCTTGGTAGGATGTTGTTGAACGCACCTTCTATGTCTAGAAAAGCAATGAGTGCGTATTCCTTATCACTAAGTGCCTTCTCGACAAAAGTAGTGATTTCGTGGAGTGCCGTTTCCGTGGATCGTGCCTTCCTATACGCATGTTGTGATCCCGAGATATCATCTGGGTTTATAGTAAGATTAATATGGAGGCTGATTAGTCTCTCCATTGTCTTGAGAAGGAAGGACGACAGGCTTATTGGTCTGAAGTCCTTGGGGGTGCAGTGAGATGGTTTTCCCGCCTTGGGTATAAATACGACTTTCGTCCGCAACCACATTTTGGGTACGATGCCCATCCTGAAAATTGCTGAGAAAGCTTTCTTGACCCAAGATCTCAGGTTGGGACTGGCTTTAATTAGTTGAGCCGGGACAATGCCATCTGGGCCCGGGGATTTGAAGGGCTTGAAGCTATTTATTGCCCAGCTGAGATATCTATCACTCAATAGGTATTCAAGTGGGTTAGTGGTGGAGGGGCTATTCCCCTGTGTCTGCATTTCCAGAGTTGTGTCTTCTCGAGAGCATCCCGGGAAATGTGTCTCTATGAGAGCCTCTAGGGTTTCTTTGCTGGACGATGTCCAATTGCCCTCTGAGGTTTTAATGTATCCTACATTTGGTGCAGTAGTTGCAAGGACCTTCCTGAGTCGAGAGGCCTCTGATGTTTGCTGAATGTTCGTGCAGAACTTGGCCCAGGGATTCCTTTTTTCCTTGCGAAGTTCTTTGTTATATCGCCTAAGGTCCGCTTTATACGACTCCCAGGCTGTCTCCGAGTTTGTTTTTCTGGCAAATTTGAAGGCCTTGCGGGCCTTGGTTTTAAAGGGCGCAAGTGTTTGCGACCACCATGGTGGTTTCTTTGACTTGCTTTTGCCCGATCTGATTTTGGGACAAGCTTTATTGAATGCCTTGGCGCACGCTGCCGTGAGCGTGTCCACCATGGCATCCAGGGCTGCCCTACTATCAACATTCCCTGTTGGAGGATTTCCCAAGGAACTATCTAGCTTCTTTCTATATAACTCCCAGTTCGCTTTTCTCGGGTTGCGTACCGTTAGTCGATTAAGGTTCTCGAAGTTGACCACTAATTCTATGTAACGGTGGTCTGAGAATGAGTGTTTCTCTAGGACTCCCCATCTAACAATCCTGTCTGCTAGTGTTTCAGAGTAAAGAGTGACGTCAAGTACTTCTCTTCTGTTCTTGACTATGAAGGTGGGTTCTGTACCCCTGTTACCCACTAAAAGATTGGAGCCTAGGATAAAATCGAAGATTGACTCACCCCTCTCGTTTGTGTCAGTGCTGCCCCACTGATGATGATGGGCGTTAGCATCGCAACCTATGATCAGGTCGATCTTGTGCTTCCTGCTGTCTTCCACCAGCTGTTTGATCAGCGGGTGCGGGGGAAGGGCCTCCTGGTCGTGGCCCATATACGCCGAACATATCCTTAGAGGGCCATTTGGGCTCTCTACGGCTGCGGCTACGTGGTCCTCATTGCTGAAATTGGGTAGCCAAAAGAGGTTAAGGTTCTTTTTTGCGAGGATGCAGGCTCGCCTTTTACCTGTAGTGTTGGCTTTGCAGAGCCTGAACTCCGACGCCCCCAGCCCAAGAATCCTGTCTCCTAGGATCCAGGGTTCTTGGATGAGGGCCACATCTGCTCCACTCTCGACGAGGTGGAGAAGGAGGGCAGCTGACGCTGCTTTACTGTGGTGGAGGTTTATTTGTAAGATCGTCAGGGACATCCTTACAAATCTCCACCACAGTTATCTCTGCCTCCGTCTCGGAGCCCAGCAGAGAGTCCTCCTCCATTCCGACACCACCAAGCGCCCTTGCCAAGTCGCTTTCCTCCGAGGTGTACCCTTCTAGAATGTCCTCCTCCTCATCCGACATTCCCTCCGGGTGCCCCTCTTCGGTCGGCTCCTCCAAGTCTGGCTCTTGTGTGTCTGCCTCCAGACCGATACCTCCTGGCTTGGCCTTCGCATCAGATTTATAGATACGGACCGAGACATGCTCGAATCCGTACTTTAGCCGGTGCTCCGTCCTCTCCAGGGCTTTTACGGTCTCCTCATTTAGTGTGAGGACGACCTGCCTCCGCAGTCCCACCGCCTCCTCGACCTTGGCGACTCTCCAGTCCGCCGTGGGGAGCGTCGGGTTGCACATCCTAAGCATTGTCAGGATGGTCTTAGGGTCGGCTGGCTTTTCTGTGAGCCACACTCGCGCCCTCGGTTTGCTGGGGATCTCGTCCCAGTCAACCGCCACCAGCTTAGCTCCAGGGTAGATCTCTCCAAGCGATGCAACCATCCGCTTGTAAGTCTCCACCGATCGCGCGTCTTGGCAAGCAATCACCTTGACGCTACCCTGGTACCATCCTGCGTCTTCGCATTCTGGTGGGGGTCCTCCACTACGCAGCATCTCCTCCACGAAGCGCCCATGCAACTCGTTTACCACTCGTCGCCAGAGTTCCTTGGGGATGAGCCCATCCTTGGAGCCCTTGTCCAGGACTCCAATTAGGGTTCTTCCCTTCGTCACCTCAGCGAACGAGCGGTTGGGCGGCTGCGGCTGGGCCTTCCTCTTCTTGGCCTGGGGGGCTTCTCCCTCTGCCTCTTCGCGCTTTGCGCTGCCTCCTTGGCAGGGTCTGACCCAGTGCGTCTCTTCGGATCCAGCCTTTCTCCCGCCTTTTCCGGATTGAAGTCGGGTAGGATCTCCCTTGCCCACTTAATAATCTCGGCCTGGTCCGGGTTGGCTTCGGCCGATGGGTCCGCCCTCATCAGAATGAAGGCTGCTCTTCTTCTGTCCTTGTAGGATCCTTTACGCTGCGTCGAGTGAGGCGCTTCCGGACCAGGGTTCGCCTTAGGGGCACCGCCGGTTGGTTTAAAGGTTGACCCTAGGGTCTTCCTCTCCACACCGTTCGGTGGTCCCATAGCTAGCCCCGCTTTGGAAGAAGTTGCCTTGGCAACCTCCCCCGCACCGGCGCGTCCCGCCTCCAGATGATCGGGAATCCTCCAGATAACTGATTGATCGGGAATGGTATAACTTCGATGTTTTTATAGTTAGAGAGTTCAAATTTTACATGAGCGTTATTTCTGGCAAAATAATACGACATGCTAAATTTCGTAAGGATCGGCCGACTATATCCTATAGCTGCCATATAACTGAACGATCGGAAATAACCCAACTTTCGTGTTTTTGAAGATAGAACTTGGAACTTGGTACAGATTATATTTTTGGTCAGTTAATCCGACCTACCAAATTTCATAACGATCGGCCGACTATATCTTATAGCTGCCATATAACTGAACGATCGGATATGGTTTTTGGTAGAAATACCAACTTTGGTATTTTTGAAGATAGAAGTTTGGGACTTGTTTTAAATTTTGTATTATAATAAATTGGGTTATATTATCATATTCTCATAAGGATCGGCCAACTATATCCGATGTTTGCGATATATATCCGGTTTTAACTGCAAGGGTATATCAACTTCGGCTCCGCCCGAAGTTAGTTTTCCTTTCTTGTTATTAGGTAAAGTGTTCATGTTTTGGTCCCACGAGTAGGCGGGAAGGGGTTCGTCCATCATGACATAGCCCGCTTGTCACGATAAGCCTGGTTAAAACTGGGAGGTCGGCCTGTCCCCCAAAGTTCGCATATTAGCGTCCGAGCCCGCCCTCGGACACGCATCCTTCGGCATATGCTGTTCCACCTTGGATTGGGGTAATTAAAGGGTAATTTTTTTTTTTTTTTTTTGTAAAAATTTGATAAAAAATTCTTCTATTGTCATACTTTAAAATACCGTTGGTTGAATAAATAAATTTTAACTGTGTCGTCAGGAAAAAAATCACAAAAACATGGCTTTTTCGCATGATTTGACCTTACCCTCCCCTTAAGGATATTGAAATTTTCTTGGTACTTATTATACTTTTGCAGAGGGTATTATAATTTTGTTCAAAAGTATTATACATAACATTAAAATATAATGGCTAAAATTAAAGTCCCTTAATAAACTCATATTTGTCATATCTTGACAATAGGATATTTTTTGTGAGATGCATTACTTCCATGTCAGCTGAACATAACATCGAACCTGGAGTTCCTCAAGGCAGCGTTCTCGGGCCAACTTTATACCTACTCTACACTTCTTATATCTCTACGATCAGACAACTGACTATATCTAAGTTTGCCGATGACACCGCGACCATAAGTCGAACTAAATGTTCATAACAAGCTTCAGCGCATTTTTCGACCCATCAAGATGTAGTAGAAAAGTGACTCTCTGACTGGCGTAAAAAGTAAATGAGTCCACTAAGCGTAAAAACTCCGATGTTTGTGATCCGCCTCAGCCTGCTCAGCCGACAATAACGCAGCCGCTCATTTTTGCTACCCCAAGGCCTAGAACAAACATTTTTTGCCCGCGCTGATGTGCAAGACTTGTGTTTGGTCATCGAGAGTTTTCGATGCCGTAACTAAAAAATCAGAATTTAATTAATTTCAACGTTATAAAACTTTATTCAGGCCGCATATGAAATTAGGATTTATGTACAATATTTCAAATCCAATTTAGGATGCGAGCGCAGTAAGAAGACGAACGAGAGAGGCGCCAACCTTGCAGAATAGGCTGAGCGGATGCTCGCTAACTATAAGCGCCGAAGTAGCGAAGCCGAGCGGCCGAAAGAGAGTCGGCTTGCGACCAGCAAAACATCAGTTACTTATTAATTGTTGTGTTTAAATTAGTTGCTTGCTGCTTGACCCGACATTCTCCCCCCAGTTGGGGCTTCTACTCCAACTTCATCCTTAAGGGGCAAAAGGCACAGCTTAGTCACTGCTCGCTTGGTAATTCCAGATGAGGTTTTTATCACCGCCACTCGAAAGATGCCATCCCGACCAGGGATTAACTCCATTATTCTCGCAAGCGGCCATTTCATCGGAGGTAGATTCTCGTCCTTTACTAGCACCACATCGTTCGGGGCCAAGGCAGGACCAGAGGCGCGCCATTTGGAGCGCTGCTGGAGAAGACTTAGGTACTCCTCCTTCCATCGGGACCAGAAAGACTGCTGCAGGAAAGACACGCGCTGCCAGCTGTCCAACCGGTTGAAGTTCAGCTTTGTGACATCAGGCTCGATAAAGCTGACTGACGGACCACCAGTTAAAAAATGAGCCGGGGTCAGAACATCAAGGTCTGCAGGATTTTCTGAAAGAGACAATAAGGGTCGTGAATTTATAACAGCCCCAATATGGCACAGCAGCGTTCGCAGCTCCTCGAATCCCAGAACTGCAGATCCGACAGCTCGGTAAAAATGGTGCTTGGCGGTTTTAACAGCCGCTTCCCACAGACCACCGAAATGCGGAGATCGAGGAGGAATAAAATGCCATTCGATGGACTCCATAGAGCAAAACTCCAGCAGTGACCGTTGATGCTCTTCGCTTAGAAATAATCGGCGCAGCTCCTTTAGCTCGTTCTTGGCTCCAACAAAGTTGGTTGCGTTGTCAGACCAAATATGTTGAGGACTTCGGCGGGTGCATATAAACCGCTTCAAAGCCTGCAAAAAAGACATTGTGGACAGATCCCTTACAAGCTCCAGGTGGACGGCTTTCGTAGCAAAACAAATGAAAATGCTAATGTAACATTTTACTGGAGCCTTATTACGCACTTCCGGCTTATAATAGAACGGTCCACAAAAATCCACACCAGTGACTCCGAAGACCTGGGAGCCGCTAACTCTTTCCTCCGGGAGATCAGCCATAATGTGCTGCAACAGCCGAGGCTTAGTCCGGAAGCATCGGATGCATTTGTGTAATGCCTTCGTCACGGTTTTTCTCCCCCCAATTGGCCAATATTGGGACCGAATAATTGCCAACAGTGCGCGAGGTCCCGTATGTAAATTTCGCTCATGGAGGTCACCAATTATAGCCCGCGTAACTGGATGGCTTCTTGGAAGTATAATTGGATGCTGACTATCAAAATCCAACGACGAATTTTTTAGCCGGCCGTCTACGCGCAACAGTCCAAACTTGTCCAAGAAGGGAGAGGATGAGGCAAGGGCACTGGATACCGCTATGTCTTTTCCATTTTGAAGAGCCTTTATTTCCTCCCAAAAATGCACACGTTGCACTAGCCGCAATAACAGCTGTGTTCCAGATTTTATATCGCTAGCCGTAACACCGTTGTGGTGAATTCGTTGAGAAAACTTGTATACGTAAGCGAATACCCTCTGCAGTGCTGGAAACGAATTAGCGTACTTAGAAACCGCTGTTATATCCACGTACGGAGACTGAATGAGCAGGACCCTTGCACGCAACTCCAGGGTTGATCTCTCAGATGGGGCCGCGGTTGGCCACGTCTCTTGGGATCCAACGAGAAACGGAGGACCATGAGACCACAGCTTATTCTCAACCAATTCATTGGGAAGAGCACCACGCGACAGGATGTCTGCTGGGTTCAAAGAAGTTGGAACATACCGCCACTCCATTTCTCTAGTTAGCTTCTGAATGGTCGAAACTCGATTGGCGACGAAAACATTAAACCGAGAGGGTTCTTCTCGAATCCAAGACAGAGCCACAGCAGAATCGCACCAGCAAAAATACTTTCCAACGTAGACCTTCAACTGCTCTACTTCCGACATAAGTCGAGCCAACAACTCGGCTCCCGATAACTCCAGCTTAGGCACCGTAACAGTCTTTAACGGCGCAACTCGGGACTTCGAACAGAGTAAATAGCTTGCAGATCCTGCGCCCTTGGACACGACATAAACGCATGCCCCATACGCCTCAATGCTGGCATCACAGAATCCATGGACCTCCACCTCGGATTTCGATGTTAGCACCCATCTAGGGAATTCGGCGCGCTGCGTACTACCAAAACTGCTACAAATCATATTCCAGTCGCAGTGAAGAGCTTGAGGAAGACTTTCATCCCAGGACAACTTCTCACGGCACAGCTTCTGAAGAAAGATCTTTGCCTTTGAAATTACAGGACCAACAAGGCCTAAGGGGTCATAAAGCCGAGCGACTGAAGAAAGCACAATGCGCCTAGTGGGCTTTGAGATTGACTGAATCCCTTCAAAAGAAAATAGCAAGCGGTCAGTTGCAGGATCCCAAGCAAGACCCAGTGTCTTTGTGAAGTTGCTACCATCATCAAACTTTAGGAAAGACTCCCGATCTTCTTCAGGCACCTTATCCAGAACGTCAGCAACATTGGAGCACCACTTCCTTAACCGAAAATGGCCTTTGGCAAGGATGGCGGATGTTTGCTGCATTATGCTAATAGCTTCATCTACAGAGTCGCCTCCGGAAAGCAGATCATCCACATAAAAGTCGCGACGCAGAATTTCGGCCCCCTTTGGAAACATTATTTGCTCATCATCTGCCAACTGATGCATTGTCCGAACTGCTAAAAATGAGGCAGGCTTCGTTCCGTAGGTGACCGTGTCCAGCTTAAAAACCTGTAACTCATCCTGGGTGGAATCCCGCCAAAGAATACACTGAAGATAGCTGTCCTCAGGAAAAACCCTGACGCAACGATACATTTTACAAATATCTCCAGTAATGGCCACCCGATGGCATCGGAACCTTAACAGAATATGCAGTAACTTTGGCTGAATAACTGGGCCAGACATCAACACGTCATTCAATGAATACCCAGAAGTTGTGACAGCAGATCCATCAAAGACAACCCTGAGCTTGGTTGTTGTACTGTCCTCCTTTAAAACACAATGGTGTGGAAGAAAGTATTGGCCAGTGACGCTCGCATCAGAAGGGACTGGAGACATGTGACCCAACTCCAGATACTCCTTTATGAAGGCAGCATATTGCTCCTTTAATTGAGGACGGCGACAGAGCTTCCTTTCGAGGGAAAGAAATCGTCGAACAGCTTGGGGGTACGACTCTCCCAGCAGCTTAGAGCCGCATTTTAACGGAAGCCGCACAGCGTAAGCGCCGGAATCCAGCCGAGCAACATGTTGCACGAAATGCGCATCGCAATCTAGCTCTTCCTTCGTCCGCTTCACAATAGGCTCGGAGCAGTCTTCGATTTCCCAAAACCGGCGGAGCAAAGAATCCAGCTGATCATCCAGCATTGTTGCGCTCTCCGGAACATCCTTGTGGGCAGTGGAAACGAGTGATCTTCTCTGGACCTGTGAACCGCCTCCACACACGACCCATCCAAGTTGAGTTTTCTGCAGCAATGGCAGGCCGGCTGAGAGCTTAATTTGCCCAACACACAACAGCTCATAAAACAGACTGGCACCGATAAGAAGGTCGATGCGCTGTGGGCGGAAAAATTCAGGATCAGCCAAAGAAAGATTGCCAGGAATATTCCAGCTGGAGACATCCAAGCTGAAGCTAGGCTGCAGGTCCGTGATATTGGCAGCGATGACGGCGTTAACCAGGGCCGAGTACTCGGAACAGTGGGAACGTAGGAGAACATCAACAGCGAATCCATCTGTCGCAAAGCCGGCATCTCCAATACCAGACACCGCCATGAATGATTTGTACCTCCGGAGCTGCAGCTGACTTGCCAACCGGGAAGTGATCACGTGCACCTGAGATCCAGAATCCAACAAAGCTCGGCATGGAACAAGGGATCCAGCGCGACTACGAACAAAAATGTTCGCTGTAGCAAGCAGCGATATATCGCCGCTGTGACCTTGAGCAACTAGTGCATTAGCAGTGGACGGCGAAAAGGCTGCAGGCTCGGCGACCTCGGCTATGGCTGACGTGGGAGGACCAACCAAAGTCTGGCCGCTAGATGCCGGCGGCTCCAGGAAATGCAGCAGGCTGTGATGCCTCCTTCCACAACTGCGACAACTAGCAGCGAGGCACTCACGCATGTGATGGCCCGTTTGCAGACACTTCCGACAAAGACCGAGTCGCCTGGCCTCACCAAGGCGAATCTCAGGGGGCATTGATAGAAATCGGGGGCATGCAGACATTATATGGGACCATCCACCGCATAGAGCACAGGTAGAGGGAAGCGAATTAGTAACAATAAAGGATGATCTACCATTATTTGCACCTCGACGCCTTCCCACATGAGCGCCCGGGGCGTATGCAGCCATGGCCACGTCCATAGCCTCCAGCGTCCTACACCGCTGCTCCAAAAACTCGGCCATCGACTCCCAAGTAGGGATGGCGTCTGAACCTGAGGAGTTTTGACTCTCCTCCCACTTGGCCTGGGTAGCTGGGTCCAACCTTTGAAGCAGAACTTGGACGATGATGCAGCTGGCGATCTGAACTGAAGTACCCAAATTCTTTAAGGCTCGCATATGGGCATTAAATTTGTCCGAAAGACTTCGAAGCGCTGCTATTGAGCCACTTTCCAACAGACTGAGGCCCAGAATCTCGTTCACGTGTGCCTGAAATATTAAGCGACGGTTATTAAATCGTTTCTCCAATAAATTCAGCGCAACATCATAGTTCTCGTCGGAGACTTCCAAGGAACGAACTGCTTCGAAAGCGGACTCCCGAAGGCAAGATCGCAACCTTTGCAACTTTTCCACCTTACTAATACGAGGATTGCTGCCGACGATGGTAGAGAAGATCGAGTAAAATTCAGCCCATTCCGAGTATCCACCGCTGAACGTAGGGAGCGGCAAAGGAGGCAGAACTTGAAAACTTTGACCTAAACCTGGGTCAGCCTGCATGGTGGACATTCCGTTGGAAAGGGTGGAGTGGGCAGCAATTCGAGATGAGCGAAGGGTCGTCTCGTGCTCAATTTCCGCCTGCATCGTCGCTACGAGCTCCGAAACAGTCCATCGAAGGTCACTGCTGATCTGCAAAATGTCCAAATCCTCAAGCTCCCCGTGGATGGCCTTGAAGTCGCTGAACATGGTGGCTATCTGACCATGTCGCACGTGTAGCATGGCATCGTCCACCTTGGAAATAGGCTGAAGAGCTCCTTGGATCCTCTGTAAGTCCTGGAAAATACCCAGGGTCTTGCACTTTAAAATTGCACTCCGGGTTGGAGTGGGTGCTCCTGTGACGGCGCCGCTGGAGTTCATGATTTATTATATTGAGTTCCGAACAACCGAAATAAATTTTATTTGCTCGCGGCGAACACGATCTGTCCCACTGTGCGTTCAGAACCGTAGCGGAATTGTGGAATGTATATATATATGAAGCTATGTGCGAGCGAATGCACTTGCGTTGTGGATCGTATGTTTGTATGAAGTCTATGCGCGGGCGAATGCACTTGCGTTGTGGATCGTAAATATGTATGTGTGCTTGTGAACTAACGTTATGTTTATGCCTGTATGTATGTATAATATAATAATATATTATAATTTGTTTATTATTGTAAATAAACTTATTAGACAAGTATGATAATTCGATAATGATAATTTCACATAACACTTTTTACAAAATTGTTTTGTTTTTGTTTTAGCAATTTGTTTATGTGTATATTAACGATCACGTCGGGGTTCACCAATGTTTGGTCATCGAGAGTTTTCGATGCCGTAACTAAAAAATCAGAATTTAATTAATTTCAACGTTATAAAACTTTATTCAGGCCGCATATGAAATTAGGATTTATGTACAATATTTCAAATCCAATTTAGGATGCGAGCGCAGTAAGAAGACGAACGAGAGAGGCGCCAACCTTGCAGAATAGGCTGAGCGGATGCTCGCTAACTATAAGCGCCGAAGTAGCGAAGCCGAGCGGCCGAAAGAGAGTCGGCTTGCGACCAGCAAAACATCAGTTACTTATTAATTGTTGTGTTTAAATTAGTTGCTTGCTGCTTGACCCGACAACTTGTTTACCCAATTTTTGGGCAAACAACATTTTCGTCCAAGATAAACAGTCTAGTACCGTAAAGAAAATAGTTTTAAAACCATTGGGAGGAAATTTTCACCATGTTATAACCATTGACCAACCTTCCACCTCTTCTTCGCCCACAAATTCAAAAAACGAATATAATGCACTAACACTTACCTATCAAAAACTAAGGGGCTACGAAGCAAACTCCCTAAACTATATTCTGATAGTTCACTTTTTGCATCGCATGGCATAATTTGTCTGCTATTCTATCCGTTTTGTATCTTATGACTGATTGTCACCAGCTTGTAGCTGTAGCTGGGCGACTTCAATATCCCCGAATTATAGTGGCCCAATGTCGATAACGCACCATCTTTATCACTTAAAGAGATACGAGATCGTTTATACGATATTTGTGACCACTACCCGCCAATTTAATATGCACACATTTTTAACAACGCCAAAATGATAAATAGAAGTCACCTGCAATAGTACCTTTTGTAGCATACACCTGATTCTAAGATGAAAACGAATTCCTAGGCAGGCCAATATTTCTTTATTTAGTGTATCCACTCGATAGATGGGAACAAAATTGTATAGGCAGATGCAAAGTTCACCCACACACGCACGAAAGGAACAAAGCACTATAGAAAATTTGACCACTTTTTTCGGCCCAAATTAATTTATTAAGAACGAAAGATATTTTAGTTCTGATTTTTGTTTTGAGTTCACATGGTCAATAGATTTAGGATTTAAAAAAAAAATGTGTGCATGGTTCCGCCCACATTTGAGAAACACATTCTAACTCAAAAACTAAGCAAGATAATTGGATTCCGATTTTTGAATTGAGTTTATATGGCCAAAAGAACTAAGATTTGATTGTGGGTGTGGCACCGCGATCACATGATAATATATTTAAAAATCACATGCTACCTAAAAAAAAACAAGTTTTTTTGGTGGTTTTTAAATTAAAGGTTTCGAGGTTGCCTCCTTAAAATATAATATAATATTATAAAGCTTTTCTACTCATATAAAGGAAATTCATGGACTCGGCTGGACTTAGTTTTAATCTCTTTTTAAAAATGAGATTTAATTCTAAAAATTCGTTTGCTAAACTACTTACATTTGTACTCTATTAAAAGGACATCAAGTTTTTTGGACATTTCCCCTACACAAACTCATAAAAAAAACCACACTAAAAAGTATTCATATTTTTGAATTCATATTTTTGAATCAAAGATTTTGATTTTGTTCATTAATTTTTCACTTTTTGCGTTTCTAAAATTGCACTCAAATCTAAAATTGCAAGCTCATGTAAGAGTTAACATCAACAGCTGATTTCTTCGCCGTGGCGCCATTTATGAAAATGTCTGCTATGCAACATTGAAAATTTATGAATTGTGAATGATATGCAGTTAAAGGTGTTTAAATTCTTTAACTTTCAAAAAATGATTTTGGCCAGAAAGAGAGGTAAAATTTTTTAAAGTGCAACGGTCTCTCTCTCCTTAAGAGTAAAATGAAGCTTGTAACATTCATCTGCGATTTAACTGAATTCCTAGTAGCTATACCAATATCTATAAGAGTGAAAATACAGTAGAAAAAGCTATATTTGAAGATTTCATTCTAAAGTACGCTCCAATGAAGACGTTCATTACGGACATGGGAACGGAATATAAAAATTCAATTATGGAAGGTCTACGCAAAAATTTAAATATTTAAATAAACCACCAGACTGTAGGTACCATAGGAGCGAAGCCACAGAACACTCAATGAGTTCATTCGTTCATACATCTCAGTTGACAAAACTGATGGAGATGTATGGCTACAATACTTCGTCTACTATTTGTCCATACATTTACATACATTATTTGTCCGCACATGACTATTGTCCATATGAGCTAGTTTTTTGTGAAACTTTAAATTTACCAAAATATTTTAATAGCATAAATATCATAAAACTCCTTTATAATATAGAAGATTATGTTAAGGAATCAAAATTAAGATTAGAACAAGCATTTAAGAGAGCTAGACTAATGGGCATTTAAACGAGCTCATAAACTAAATAAAAATTATTTACGACAAACTAGTTTAGATTTTGATTTAAAAATAGGAAATATAGTTTAATTGAAAAATAAAACAAGACATAAGCTAGATTTTAAATATACAGGTCCTTATAAGGTAGAACAAATAGAAGAAAGAGATAACATACCTATATCTAATAATAACAAGAAAGGAAAGCTAACTTCGGGCGGAGCCGAAGTTTATATACCCTTGCAGCTAAAACCGGATATATATCGCAAAAATTGGATATAGTTGGCCGATCCTTATGATTACATCATAATAAAACCAATTAATTACAATAAAAAATCTAAAAAAAAGTCCCAAGCTTCTATCTTCAAAAATACGAAAGTTGATATTTCTACCAAATACCATTTCCGATCGTACAGTTATATGTCAGCTATAAGATATAGTCAACCGATCTTTATGAAATTTGGTAGATCGGAATACTGACCAAAAATAAAATGTGTACCAAGTGCCAGCTTTCTATCATCAAAAACACGAAAGTTGGGTCATTTCCGATTGTTCAATTATATGGCAGCTATAAGATATAGTCGGCCGATCCTTATGAAATTTGGCATGTCGTAATATTTTGCCAAAAATAGCTTTCATGTCAAATTTGAACTCTCTAACTCTAAAAACACCAAAGTTATACCATTTCCGATCAATCAGTTATATGGCAGCTATAGGATATAGTTGGCCGATCCCGGCCGTTCCGACTTATATACTGCGTGCAAAGGAAAGACGGGTGTGTGCAAAGTTTCAAGTCGATAGCTTTAAAACTGAGAGACTAGTTTGCGTAGAAACAGACAGACGGACAGACGGTCAGACGAACAGACGGACAGACGGACATGCTCATATCAACTCAGGAGGTGATCCTGATCAAGAATATATATACTTTATAGGGTCGAAAATGTCTCCTTCACTGCGTTGCACACTTTTGGACAAAATTATAATACCCTCTGCAAGGGTATAAAAAGATGGAATAAAACTTTTTATTTTATAATCAATTTTAATTTCATAAATATATCATGGCCATGCATATAAAAATAAAGGGACATAAAATAATCATACATAATATAAACATATCTTAGATAAAAATAAAAAAAATAAAAGAAAAATAGTAAAACTAGTAAGTGTAAAACTAAAACTAAAACAAAAAAAAATTTAATCCTATGTTGTTTATGAATAGTGGACTGTATTATGGATTTTATTATAGTTTTATGCATTTATTTTCACTATTTAGCGGGTTTACAATACTTTAAGCGGGGTTGCTATCAGCGAGCGGTTGCGGTTAATATCAACAAGCGAATGCGGCCGGCTTGCAAAACGTGCAGAAAAAGAACAGAAAAACGATCGCGTGATGTTCTAATACTAACGCATTGCACTTCAATTTCGGCTATGCGTGTGAGCTTAAAGCTCCCAAATGGTTACAATACAATGATGTGCGCAAAAATAGGTACTATAGGTAATAGGTAAAAATAGGTAATAGGTAAATAGGCAAAAGTAAAAAAGCAAATGTAATACTATTTAAATTCAACATAAAGACGAACTATTTCCCAACATACCGGCCCCCCTGAACGACGGTTCAGTTCAAAGGAAGCACAGCAATTTTCGTAATAGGGCGCTTGTAGATTCCCTTGGCGGTTTTAACGGTGACCACCCGAACCCTCTGAGCCTGGCCAGGATGAACTTCGGTGACTCGTCCTAGCATCCACTTGCTTGGCGGTTGATTGGGCTCCTTCAGCACAACCAGTGTGTCCACGGCAACATTTGGAGCATCTTGATGCCATTTCGTGCGAGGTTGAAGCGTGCTGAGATACTCGAGATTCCAACGTTTCCAGAAACCTTGAACCTTGGCCTGTAGTTGTCTCCAGCGCTGCAGTCTGTTGATATTTACATCCAGGAAAGATGGTTCTGGTACCGAATTGAGAGGCTGACCTGTTAGAAAATGAGAAGGAGTTAGCGGGTTAAGACTGTGATCGCTAGGTGCGCATAAAGGGCGAGATTTCAGAAGCCCTTCAATCTGAATTAACAAGGTCGAATACTCCTCGAGTGTCAAGGCACTGCTGCCAATGACTCGTTTTAAGTGCAGCTTTATGGATCTCACACCAGTCTCCCAAATGCCTCCGAAATGGGGAGCAGATGGCGGAATGAAATGCCAATTAATCTCGTGGCTGGCCATGAAGCTTGAAATTTCTTCATCTTGACTTTGAGCTATTGCCATTCGTTGCATTTCAGCTAAATCTCTTTTGGCTCCATGGAATGTCGTTCCATTGTCCGAGTATAAATCCGATATAGGTCCACGTCGAGACCAAAAGCGTTTGAAAGCGGCTATAAAGGCGGATGTCGTCAAATCGCTGACCAATTCTATGTGAATCGCTTTTGTAGATAGACAGACAAAGATCGCAAACCAAGCTTTGCCAAATCTTGGTGTCCGGCCTGTCGATGTTTTGATTGACACAGGTCCAGCATAATCCAATCCAGTGTGCAGAAAACAACGGGCGGGTTGAACTCGAAACTCCGGTAAATCAGCCATAAGTTGAGAACTCGTGTGTCTTCGCTGCAGAAAGCAAGTTCTGCAATTGAATACAGTTTTGCGAACGAGGTTCCGAGCTCCTAGAATCCAATACCTTTGGCGTAGACTATGAAACGTGTATTCGACTCCAGCGTGTAACAATGCAGCATGTTGATAGCGAACTAGCAGACCAGCTATTGGAGATTCCTTAGGAAGGAGAATGGGATGCTTTGCGTCATAAGTAGCTATAGAATTATCGATGCGACCACCAACACGCATTACTCTCTGCTCGTCTAAAAAGGGTGTGTAGCGAATCAACTTCGATTTCTTCGACAATGGCTGTCCGGTAGTTAACTGCTTGTACTCCACGTTGAAGAACTCCTCTTGAGCGTGCGTAAAGATCTTAGCTCGTGCATATTGTAGCTCCCACGCCGATAGGAATGGTGAAAGTCGATTCCTCTCACGAAGACGATGAACGAAGCGAAGGCAGTAGCTGAATATCCTTAATAAACGGGACCATGAGGAGGATTTGTTGATCATACAAGATAGCGAATTTCCGTCGTCGGAAATGTGTAGATTAACTTTCGTTTCAGCCTTCATCTCTAGGCAGGCTTCTTCTTCTGTCGACAGAACAAACTTAGCTTTAACAGGTGGCCAAGCTGAACGTGACTGAGATAGCCAAGGTGGTCCATTCCACCATATTTGATGATCCCCGAGGTCCTTTGGCAGTACTCCTCGCGATGCGCAGTCTGCGGGATTATCACCACTTCGAATATGTTGCCAGCAGCTGCGTGGGCAAACCTCTAGAATTTCAGCAGTGCGGTTGCAAACATAGGTGTTCCAAGTCCTAGGCGGAGAAGATAGCCAATGCAGGACTATTTCAGAGTCTGACCAACAATTAATTCTGGAAATAGGAACAGTTAATGATTGCTTGACCAGATAAATCAGTTTAGAGAGTAAATGAGCTGCGTTTAACTCTAGTCGCGGAATGGAGATAGGCTTAATAGGGGCTACGCGAGTTTTAGCCATAATCAGTTTGACAGCATATCCATTGTTGACTTCGACGCGGCTATAGATGACGGCAGCATACGCTTGAGATGATGCATCAGCAAATCCGTGCAGTTCCATTTCTTGATGTGGTGCAGATATGTAGCGAGGAACTCGACAAGTTTCCAATAAATGCATTTCCGATGCAAACTGTTGCCATCGTGTACATATTTGCTGCGGTAGTACTTCATTCCAATCGACAGAACTTAGCCAACTATCTTGAAATAGGATCTTCAGAAAAACAACAGTTGGCGAAAGCAAACCCAGCGGGTCGTAGATCTTGGCTAGTTCTGAAAGCAATATGCGTTTAGTAAGAGCAGTCGTAAATGCGGGGGTTTCTAATTTGAAGAAAATATAGTCCGGTTTTGGTTCCCAACACAATCCCAGGACTTTAACAAATCGAATTGAGCGGTCTTCCTCTAAATCCTCTGGTGGATACTCACAAATCTCCTTTGGCAACGACTTTAAAAGGGCGTAACAGTTTGAGCTCCACTTTCGCAATTTGAATTGAGCTTCGCTAAGAAGCAGAATCAATTCATCTTTGAGTGCCATGAGATCCTTGATGTTGTCGCATCCAGTAGGAATATCATCAACGTACGCGTCTCTGTTGAGCACGACAGCAGCGGTGGGATACAATTCGGCATAGTCATTCGAGAGCTGTTTAAGAACTCGAACTGCAATAAACGGCGATGAAGCTAATCCATATGTTACTGTCAACAGTCGATAATGATCCAGCGTAGCGTTTTCATCCTTCCTCCAAACTATGCGTTGGTACTGTGTATGTTCGTCCGACACCAAAATGCCTCTAAACATCTTCTCGATGTCTGCACAAAATACATAACGATGCTGACGAAATCGAAGGCATACTCCAATTAAGTCCCTTTGAATAGGCGGTCCTATATGCAGTCGCGAATTAAGAGAATGACCCGTGGAATCCTTTCCAGAGCCGTCAAATACCACTCGGCAACGTGTGGTAGTACTATCTGGCTTAAAAACTGCATGGTGTGCCAAATAGTTGTAGCGTGCGGGATCCTCACCGCCTGCAGCAGCCGGAATCAATTCCATATGTCCTCGATTTAAATAATCATCCATGAAATCCACATATTGTTGTTTGAGTGCGGGGAATCTTCTAAATTTCCTTTCCAAAGCGGCGAAGCGGTTTAAAACCTGTGGCAAAGTGGAGCCAATTAGGGTGCGGGGCTCCTTGAATGGGTATTGAACAATAAACACCATCTTCTCTACGAGCATGTGTTTTCCGAAAATGTTGTTCGGCGGGATCACTGGCGTCTATCGTTGTTTTACTCGGATGCACTTGTTCCATGTCCATAAATGAGCGAACTAAGGAATCCAAATCTTCATAAGCGTGATGAACTTGTGCGTGCGTAGATGCTTCGTTACAATCAGTATAGCTGCCTGTAATAACCCAACCAAAATTAGTATGCAGTGCGATGGGGTATTCGATACCAAACTCTCGGCGATGTCCAGTATATAAGTTCCACAGCTGATCAGCGCCTAAGATAACGTCGATTTTGCCCGGAGATCCAAACGTCGGGTCAGCTAGCGGTAGGCTGCGAATCTTGGTCCAAATAGTTGCATTTGATTTGACCTGCTGAGCTGGAATCGTAGAAGTTAGAGAACTCATAATTAGACAAGAGACTTCCAATGATGCAGTCGTGGTTCTTGAGAGTAAGGTGAAGCTAGCGCGACCTCGGCTAACACCAGCCGGGTTAGCACCTAAACCAACTACCGAAATGCGGGCATGCGTGCGAGGAATTCCGATCCTTTGGATAAACGACTCAGATACCATGGTTATTGTTGATCCAGTATCGAGCAATAACCTACACGAGGTCTCGTTTCCCCATGTGTCAATAACATTGGCGACAACAGTTGGCAGTAGGGCTGGATTGTTGGCCCTCTCCAAAATATGATGGCTAACAGCGGCAGTATTCGTATCAGCGGCAGTCGAGTGCGCAGGTGCCACAGGAACCGATCTTCCTTCAATCGGGTGTACTAACGTGTGATGCTTAGCGTTGCACTGACGGCAAGTGTTCGATGAATTACAATCCCTGACTTGATGCGATCGACTCAAGCAGTTGAAGCATAATTTTGTATCCTTGGCGAAGGTGCGGCGGCTGACTACATCCAGTGCCTTGAATTCATTGCATGAATATATAGAATGCTGTCCTTGGCAATATATACATTCGCGAGACGACTGAGTTGATCCACTGGCATGAAAAGCGGCTTGGCGGCGTCTACTCTGGGCTGGTCTTGAGGGTTGCATTGCGGGTAAATCCTGACAAGACTCCAAAGTATCACAATGAGCGAAAAGAAAGGCGAACAGCTCCTCTATGGTGACGTCTTCAGTGGCCGATAAACTGCAGTTGGCCCAAGCTTGTTTAATTTCTGAACCTAACTTTGACAGCAAAATATGAATGAGCCATACATCGCGGCTGTCACAGTTCAGCGCATGTAAGCCTCGAATGCATTCGTCGGCCGAGTCAATTACCTTGCGTAATTCTGCAATATTTGAATTGTTAGCGGTTGGCAACGATAAAAAATTCTGAACAAACGATCGAGCGATGAGCGACCTTTTATTATAACGATTTTCTAATTTTTCCCATGCGTCTTGGTAATTATCATTACAGACGGCAATATGTTTAATTAGGGACAGTGCTTCTCCCTCCAGATATGATTTGAGATAATGAAACTTTTGGCACTTGGAGAGCTTTTCGTTACTATTTACTGAGCTTAAGAACAGATCACTAAACTGGCTCCAATCCTCATATTTACCAGAAAATGTGGGAATCCGAATTTTCTCAAACCTTAAATCAGCAGTTCCCGATGAAGTATGAATTTTCTCCAAAAGGTTGTTTTGTCCCTCAAATAGGCGTTCCACTGTACTTGAAAGTAGAATGTTCGACTGGTCCTGTCCATGATCTTGACCTCCCATGTCCTTGATGGCGTTACTAAAAATAGCATGCGCGGCGTAGAACTTGTCTTCGTATTCGGGTATGTCCAATCCAGGGTCTTCATATCCCTCCTCCAAGTGAAATTCCACTAACTCATCTGAGAGCTCCATAAAGTGGTTGAAAGTGGCGACCAAACGCTCCAGCTTGAATTGCAATGTTTCCACATTCTCACATCTTTGTGAAAACTCCACAACACTGTTGAGGGTGCGCGTTATTTGCCCCTTGCAGGCACCACGTTGTTGAATCGTTCTATGCATTATCGCGTTCATGACGAAAAAAAACGGTAAATTTGTCTCTAATGTTCACAAAAGTAAATGCACAAATAAACGCGGGTATCCGGCTCGAACGGACCAAAATTTTTTATGTTTATGAATAGTGGACTGTATTATGGATTTTATTATAGTTTTATGCATTTATTTTCACTATTTAGCGGGTTTACAATACTTTAAGCGGGGTTGCTATCAGCGAGCGGTTGCGGTTAATATCAACAAGCGAATGCGGCCGGCTTGCAAAACGTGCAGAAAAAGAACAGAAAAACGATCGCGTGATGTTCTAATACTAACGCATTGCACTGCAATTTCGGCTATGCGTGTGAGCTTAAAGCTCCCAAATGGTTACAATACAATGATGTGCGCAAAAATAGGTACTATAGGTAATAGGTAAAAATAGGTAATAGGTAAATAGGCAAAAGTAAAGAAGCAAATGTAATACTATTTAAATTCAACATAAAGACGAACTATTTCCCAACATATGTATTGCTATAAATTATATCATTTCTTAAAGTTTGTAAAATTTATATTAGAAAATACCTCCATTATATTACGTTATTTTTCAAAGGAGCTAAAAAAGGATTTTTTCGACCACCCATTGTACCAAGAATACTAAAGGGGGCACACACTGTAACACATTGTCGAAGTTTTTACATAATTTGAGGTCTCGGTCATAACTGAACCTAGGTGCCCGAAATACGAAACGCCCGCTGTGTCTTAGCCGCAAAGTCAATTCAATTTATCCCGAAGTTCACTTTTTAAAAAAATAATTTTTTATTCTTTATTTTTTATTTTAAAAAACTTTGTTATTATTTCTTATTTGTTTCACAAACTTCGTTTAATCGCTTAAGGCTAGACCGATTGAAGATGACAGGCCTGCTCCCGGAATATGACTGCCAATTTTTAATTACCAGATAACCAACAAACCTCGGCTTAAGAGAAATAACCCAAAAGGGTCATGGATTGAATAAACAATTGCCCTAAGAGATTTTAAGAGAAAGGGACAATTCGTTGATGCAATAATTGAGTCATTGGTGAAGAGTGGTAAGATCGGAAGATCAATCAAATTCGGACTTCTAACATATATATGCATATACCTCGGCCTAAGCGAGCATAGCTATATACTTAAGAATAAATAGCCGTCTCTTCGCTGCCGCTGTTGGCAACAACGGCTGCACCATATCAAGATCCAAATAAAATAAAGAATCATTCAAAATGAATCTGACTTGAAAATAAACTGAACGGGATCGTTGACGGTGGAAGAAACCTATTACAGTCATTTCCCATCTTTCAGGTTTATGACAGCTATAGGATATAGTTGGTCGATCGATTAAATTTATCCAGATCAAGAATATGTATACGTTATAGGGTAGAAAATGACTCCTTTACTGTGTTGCACATTTTTGACCGAATTTCTTTTCCTCTGCAAGTATATAAACAGTATAAGGTGTATTTCAATATTAAGCTGATTTCAGTAATTGAAAAGTCAAAAGATTTCCCGGCCTGTTGGGGTTTTACTTCAGAGCAGGCCTGCCATAGCCCCCGGGGCCAAAGACACAAGTCGCTATTTTGACCCAATAATAGATAAGATTTTAGATAAAATGCTACAAAGTACTTTTTTTGAGTTTGCATCGGAGAACCCGTTGTTATATCATTAAAATAGCCATTAGCCATAAAAACTTTCTATTAATTGTAGCTTTTGGGATATACGGGGCCTATTTCCACAATGTCTGGAGCTGTGAGCCCTACCAATTTAAGCCTTTATTCAGCTCCAATGGCTGTTACGCGTTCAAGTACCCGGACACGTTGGAACGAAGAAGAGCTGAATGTAATATCGCATTCTATATCTAGTACAAATATAGAAAATACTCAAGTAATATTAATGGATGATGGTAAGTTTATTTTTTTTTTATATAACATGAATAATTTGCTTAAATAATTTTTCAGCATCGGGGCGCTATATTGAAGAATACGCAAACCGTGACTTTGAATCATAATTTCAAACATTGTATGGTTTAGAATAAACTTGAGTTTTATGGAAAAAATATAAGTACCTAAAGTATGAAAAGACAAATTTTATAAAAATCATAATAATCAAAGGAAATAAACTATTAATGAAACGTTAATTAATAAAATTGTATGGTATGCTTTAGGTAGGAATAACAAACGAGCAGGCAATATTTCATATAACAGGCAATATATTACATTTCAAGGGCTTAGATAAGTTGTCGAAAGGCCCTATTCCGGCGGCATAGAACCTTTTTTTTGCCCGAAATCTGCTGTGTGCGGCAAAATAAACAAAATAAACGTATGAAGCGTATGCATTAGTTACTTATACTAATGCATTAAAATTATATGAATGAATTAAGGGCCGACCACTGGTTTAGATGTTTTCAAGAGAGCAAAACGCTATGAGGCAGACAGTTCCAACTCATAGAATATACATATGTAGTTTCTTTGTAAAATTAGATGCACCAGGGCAACGGACGCCTCTGTTAAGGCTAGTAATTCAGGAATTAGTATTCCAAAAAAGGAAATAAGAAAATTTTATAAAATTTATGTATTAGTGTAAGTATTTTATTTTAGTAAGTGCTATTTTTAAATCTATTTTCTAGAAATATATACATATGTTATATTCTATAAATATGCAAAAAAAACATAATATATTATAATAATAATTATAACATTTATTAAATAGATAAGATTAAGTAAGGACCTATGTTTTTTGTTGTGGATGCCCCAAGAAAAATTTCGTTAATATTTATTAATATCCAATAATTAGTCAAGATTGGTTGACTATATATTATTGCTTCAATATAACTCAACCATCAGAAATGGCTTAACTTGCGTACTTTTTTAATTTCAAACGACATAAATATGTAACTTTAAATCGAACCTCATATGTGGACTAGGACGAGTAAATTTTTATGAACCAAAAAAAAACGTGGTAAGCGACCATCAGAATCAGAAACTCTAAAGTATTCTTAGCATATCTCACTAAAAAATCTCTGCTCTGCGGGAGGTTAAAATCCATTTTGGACCCGTACTTTCTACGTGATATGTATATTCTTCGAATACTTTCCAATTTTAATGGTCGCTTATAGCAAACAAATTTACCTGTCCTAATGTAGACATATTAGGATATGTATAGACATTTTTTGTAACATTGTGGGTCCTCCTAACATTCGTCTGTTAAACTAACTTCTCACTTTATAGCTACAGATTTCAAACATTGTATACGTGCTTCTTTTCTTTTCACACAATCTGCCGGATAGGTCAAATAGATTTTGTACATAGCTGCCGATAGCTGAATCATAAAATAACCCTTATCAAAGAAGGGTCATATTATGGAATAGAAGCATACCAAGTATCATCTGGTGAGGATACTCGACTATAGCCGTCGATTATTGTCATATACACTATGTGATACCTGGAATTCTTCTCTTTAACCAACATTCAAAAAATTGTGTATTTCAAATTAAATTTATTTATATATAGTTTATATATACAATTACAATAAATTATATAAGAATAAAAATATTATAATAATATATTTTAATATAATACAGTCTATATATTATAAAGACTGTATATAGATTTATATACACATATAGTATATATGTATGATAATGATATTGATAGCCATTATATATTATTAAGATTAAAAAGATTGAACTCTTTGATAGATCAATAAAAGTACAAGAACAAAAAATTGTAAAATAGGAGTAGAGTATCGAAAGCTAAGTTCAAGAACTTTTTAAATATATGGATGTATCTTTGGATGTTTTAAAGTTTAAGGTTTAAACTTTAAACGAAAGATAGATTTTAAAAAATAGTGGTCATATTGAGTCGAAAATAGCTAACAACATTTATTTAAGAAACAATCGTACACTGACTGTAGTACATTTGACGAACGGTAAATTCAGCTACATATGATCAATTTGTTGAATATGTTCTTGAGACATTGTATTTTACTGGATTTAAGCAGAATTTTACAAACTTTAGAAAGTTAAATTTTTTTTTTTTGCTTCTTCTTTTCTTTTAAAAATAAAAAAGTTCCAGCCAAAGCACCTCTAACAATAAAAAGTTGCAAAAATCAAGAAGCAAACTCAGTTGCCTCTTTTGGATTTTTATACACTACAACGTCTGTAGACGGCACAGGAAGAAAACCAATAAAATGTACAATATTTTCCGACTTTTGCTACTTTTTCTTTAGTTTTTTAATACATAGATTTTAGTCTTCTAATTACACAGTGTGACAGTGATTTGGAACTTTTGAAGAGACCTAGTAGGAATAGTTCATTAGGTCGAGTATAGTATAAAACCATGTTTGAAATCTTTCATAAACCCTCAAATCTTGATTTATTTCGAAAAATCGGTTTTTCGAAAGTGTTTTGCTCTTAAAAATTCCTGAACGCGTAATTTTAGGCCGATTTTCAATTTTTGCAATATTTTTCAATATTGATATGTGTCAAAAATGATACCATTTCTTGGAAGTTGTACCGAAAAAATGGCGTCCAAGTTCGAAAAACACGACAAAAAATCAAAAATGTCAGTTTCTTTTGTAAAATTTGTATCCTTTCTGTTTAAATAAATTAAAGTTGTATTTTTTTTTTTTTTTTTCAAAAGCTACAACATTTAACTATGGAAAAACGTAAAAAAATTGAAAATCGGCCTAAAATTACGCGTTCAGGAATTTTGAAGAGCAAAACACTTTCGAAAAACCGTTTTTTCGAAATAATTCAAGATTTGAGGGTGTATGAAAAATTTCAAACATGGTTTTATACTATACTCGACCTAATGAACAATTCCTACTAGGTCTCTTCAAAAGTTCCTCCAACTTTTCTTTTTTTGTCGCACTGTGTTATCCTCTTAATTTTGCCTGTGCGTCAGATTTTTTTGGTTTTCAAGCTAAAATAAGTTTTTTGGAGAGGGCCAAAAATAGCTTTTGATAGCTTGAAGTAATAAAGAATATATAGGCAAGCCAAAAAAAAAAAAAACAAAGCATTTGTAACCTACAAAAATTATTTTAATTTTTATACTTAAAGTGTAACGCTGAATTGATTACATGATCAAAATTTGATTTTTAAATACTCAGAATAGATAAATGCAAAAGTAGACGGTAACAACTTATGTATTTAAGATTTTTTATTCAATGTACAACAAAATAGGAAATTTATTGTAATTCTAAAAGAAGAAATTATGAAATGTAAATTAAAAAGTGTAGCAATGTACATTGCTACATCAATAATCACCTTTCATCATCAGAATTCAGACAGCCATCAGACATCAAAGTTTTTATTTCTCCTTAAATGAAAATTATCTTTTTGGGTTGCTGAAAAATTAAGAAAACATTGGCAGATACAGATACTAATAATAAACAGATACTAATCAAGTTTTCTCCACCCGTCCTATTGCTGAAAAACTAAAAAAACATACACCTTATTCGCTACTATGAATCCAAATTCAAATGAACGGAAAACAGTAAGATCTGGCGCAAAAAAGGACAAATACTTAGTAAATGTAACGTAAAGTCTTGACTAATTTAATGTAATGATTTGTGTTTTAGGTGGTAAAATGTAGGTAAATTAAAATAAATGGTATAATGTAAAAGAAACATAATTTAGAAATTCTTCAAAACGATCTGCCAGATTTTTAAAACTGAGTATATTTATGTTGCTACTGTTTAATTTTATTTTACTAAATGGCTTTTTCACTGTTCACGGTAGTGCACATAGTGGTGAAAAGCACTTAGGCTTGCTTTTAAGCCTAATTACCGGGTATAACAAGAGGGGACGTCTGAAGTCGAATTTCCCGACTATTATACCTATTATTATACTATTCTACTATTATACCCGGTACTCATCTCTTTCACCCAAAATTTAACTAACCTTTAAAGTTGCTAAATTTTGAGCTTTGGAAAAAATAAACAACGGCCTACTACTACAACTTACGTCCATATTACCGATTCAGTAGAAAGCAGACTAAAAAGTCCATAACTCCTCTAAAAATGATCCGATCCGAAAATTTTAACGCGTGGATCTCGAAAACTATAAGAGATAGAACAGATTTGGAACTTTAACTTGTATGGTAATCAAGCTTATGTCAAATTTTTGCCACGCCCACTTCCGCCTCAAAACGAAAATCTTGTAACGCCAGGGCAGAGGGTATTATAATTTTGGTCAAAGTGCAAAGCAGTGAGGGAGATATCTCCGACCCTATAAAGTACATATTTTCTTAATCTTGATTCTTTATGAAATGATATAAGCTGTCCAAGCAGCCTGTCCGTCTGTCTGTTTTTACGCGAACTAGTCTATCAGTTTTAAAGCTATCGACTTGAAACTTTACACACACCCATCTATCCTTTGCACGCAGTCTACATGTAAGTCGAACTTTATCCTATAGCTGCCATATAACTGATTGATTGGAAATGCTATAACTTTGGTGTTTTTAGAGAAAGAAAGTTGAGATTTCCATATAATAGCTGCCATATAACTGTAAAATCGGAAATGACCCAATATGGACTTTCGTTTGAACTTTCTACAGAATAAATTTGTTGCCAATTGAATGGACCTACCAAATTTCATTGGATTTGGCCGTCTATATCTTATAGCCACCATGAAACTGAACAATCGGAATTTGGTTTTGGATAAACTTTGGTACTTTTGAAGAATAAAGTGGGACTTTAAATTCTGTATTCTAGAAAAATTTGTTTTATGATAGTATTCTCATAACGATCGGACCAATCGTATATCCCGTATTTGTGATTTATATCAGATCTTAACTGCATGAGTATATCAACTTCGGCTCCACTTTAAAAGAAGTTAGCTTTCCTTTTTTTTTTGAAAATGTTTTGATGTCAAGCTATCCCAATGCCTAATCCTTAGCTTCTTACTTAAAAAATAACTGCGTAAGAGAAATTCATTCCTTCAAGTCGACCATTCTGAAAGAAACAAAAACAAGAATGTATTTCTTACAGTGAAAAGTTTTCGGCAATCAAACAACAAAATTGATTCGTATTATCACGATTGAGAAAAATGGAAAAACATTTTTGTATTGTAATTTCGCTTTGCCTATGCTGAATGTCACACATGACATATGTAACTTTGCAATTTCCATATGAAAGAGCCATCCTACACAAAGGAAGGACGAGAGCAATGAGAGTGGGAATCCATGCTTTAAACTTTAAAGGTTAGTTAAAGTGTGGGAGGAAGAGACGATTCGGGAAACCAGACGATAGCCGCCCTCTCTTTTTATGCTCGATTGAAGCTTGAAATTCGGATCCGAAAAATTTAATTTTTCCAAATGAGCTAAAGGATCTCCAAGTAACAAAATACAATTTTACATATTTAACAAGTTTGTTTCCGATTTGTAGTGAAACATCGGGGTAGGTACAAATAATTATGTTCCATTACATGGTGCGAGGGTGAGAGGCTTTGGACAATGATTACGTTTTCATATTGTAAGAGTTTTATTATCTAACGATTGAAAAGAAAAGATAAAATTCTTTGAATGGCGTTCTTTGAATGTTTACGTTTTATTAAATGGGGGGAGGACGTCAAAAATCTTGAAAACGTGATTACGTGACAGGCCCATATTCAATGTTTTTTTTTTTTTGAGCTTGTTGACTAGTTTTGAAATTTTTGGCATGCATATGCATAAGCGTAATGTGTGGGAATGGGAATAGCAGTGGGAATTTATGATACATAATTTGCTTGAAAAAGATTTAGCACAAGTGTAACATTTGAATTATGAAAATTATTTATGACCAAATTTCTTGTTGTTTTGATATATGTACTTGACATTTTTGTCAATGTTATTAGATCGCTTCTGCCAATGTCAGATCAATATGATCAGATCATATTTTATTGCTACTTAAAGACTTTTTTTGTTTTTGCTCTAAATGGCTCATAATTTTACAAAATTTAATCCGAGCACGGAGTCAATACTAATAAACTAATTTAATTATTTAAAAGTTAAAGTCACGTGAGATTTACACGATATATATTTCTTATTACAACGCCCTTTAGCGTATGTCAATTTGTATAAAGGTTCCTACGAATCGAATTAAATGTCAATAACAGCTTATAAAAACAAAGCTTAATTATTGTAATGAATAAAAGAAATTAGTTTTTTTTTTAAATGTAGTACAATAATAGCTGTAAGAGATTCGCATAGGTCAAGTGAAATCAAATATTAATAATGCGTTTAAAAATTGGCTGTGAATATAAATCTACGCTGTTTATGAGTGTAATAAGTATATGCTTGGAGTGTTTATTAATGATATATATACATGGATATAAATATTATTTTGTACTATTCGCCTATACACCTAAAATAAATAGACTGTAAAGAAAAGGAGACTTGCGATAAATATATAATATAATATATTGTTATAATAAATAAATAAATTTATATAATAGTATGTGTAACATATACAAATAAAATTTAAAAATTATGGTGAATTATTAATTTTTTTTCTTTTTTGATTTTTTATACCCGGTACTCTTAGAGTACTCTTAGTACTCTTAGAGAATTAAATTAGTTGGACCGGCAATAACCCAACCCAAATCTAGAGCGGTTGGTAATTGACTCGCTCCGTGTCTTGGACAATTGTAATAATAACTAATTAAAATCGTTTATAATAATCTTTATATTAATTATATTAATCTTTATTAATTAATTAATGACGCATCTCTGATCGGCTTGCGCATCTTTTATCGCTGCAGTCTTATCTGTCCGGTGCATTTTCGCGGTATGCATTTGTCCCCTGTTCGAGCTTTGCGTATATGCACCCGTATATATTTGTTAGGTCGTTGGCCAACGGATCGCTCAACGGGGTGCAAGGCAGGACGTGGCCAAGAGGAAGAAGAGTGAGACGCAACCTAGTCTGGAGAGGCCAGTTAAAAAATAAAAAAACTACTAGTTTTGCATCCGCTTTGTTGTTATTTGTAACGGTTGTGCTTTTCGGAGCTTTGGAAGTGCTTTAGCGTCAAAGCTCATCTACTGCACTTTTCTTTTGAATATTGGACCAAATTGAAATTATTATAAAGTTAAAGATAGTGTCGGGTTCCATCCATCTTTAATCCATCCATCTAGGTTCCAGCCATTCGAGCAATTAGACCAAGCTTGGCGAACCTAATCGAAGTACCTGATTCGACATTGCATTGCTGCACTTTCGACCCGCGCCCTCACTCCCTCCGTCGCCGTTTAAATCATTCGGTCACCTGCACTCGCTGGCTTGTTCGGAACCGTTTCTCTCGTTCACACTCTCTTGCTTCGTTTCTTGTTTGTTGTTTGTTGCTTAGATATAAAATAAACATAAATAATTCAAACATCGAGCTTATTCTTTGAAGAAAATTTTGGAACATTATTTTTCACTAACGGAAAAAACTCGGTCACTTAACAGATAGAAACCAAATATTTATACTGATATACAACAAACAAGTCTGGCGGATGTGCGATCGATCACACAAATTAGAAGACTGAGATTACTACTGAAAGACTGAAAAGGATAAGACTGAAATAATTAATCCACTGAATAGTTTCCACTGAAAATAGTTAGTTAAACAACTTTAGGCAATAGTTTGTAAAACCATGGTAGATTATGAGTGTTCGCGTGGAACGGATGCTCCAGAAGCATCTTCCACTTATGGATTAAGAGTTAGGATTAAAGAGTTCACCCCGGCCATAAAGGAGCAACAATAATTAGATACGTTCTAGTCAAAGCATTAGGATCAAATGGCGCTGAAGAAACATTTACACTGATAGACGAAGGCTAAGCATGCTTTGATCGAGTCAAAAAGGACTCAGCTGACCGAAAATATCAGCCTTTAATATTAGGTAAGCTTAAGGTAAGGTCAACTTACAGCTAACAGTGAGTTTACGTTAACCATGTGAGCAATAGGCTATTAAATAAACCACAACTAGATGTATTTCTTGGCAAGTAAAATACAACTAAGGACTGCAACATGGTGCCAAAAACCAAAAAATGGAGAAAAAATATCTTTACCAACCATTTTTAATTCAACTCTCAAATGTCCTATCTTCCTATTCCTATCTCATTTCAACCCTATTCTCCTTCCTATTTTATTTTTTTTAATATTAACTTTTAATTAATATGTAATTCGTCGTATCCGGACTTGTTTCTTTGACCTCTAGCGCCAGATTGCCTATATCTTCTGTGAGTTCAAGTTTGCACTTTTCGCGACAAGTTGAAATATAATTATGATTCTCAAATTTTATTTGACTTAAAAAGTTTATTGAACTATTACTTAGGCATAAATAGAATTACCGTTTAAATTTATTTCTGTCGCGCTTTGACTTATTTTTAAACAGAATCACCCACTGAAGCTTACTCTTTATAGGACGTAACCTATAAAACAGACTAGGAAAGCACTTCTCGGCCCTTAATGAGCCCAAACCCAATTCCTTTATCTTAAGTTTTAAAGCGATTTGCCAAGAAGAAAAATTTCAAACAACTTTCTGACAGTCCATTTTTGGGTTCTCCTACCTCCCATGTGGTACAGTCAATATAGTTTCGACGCAAAATATTTTTCCCCCGCCTACTTGCCTACTTACTGTTATTGTTCGAGTACCAAGGTAAATGTTGAGCCTCCTAGCAGAGCAGACAACCTACATGCTGCTCCTGCTGTGTCGTCTCCAAGGCTTCTGGCTGGTTTGGTGCATGAAGTTAGTTCTTCGTGGAATACGCTTAGAGCGGTAACTTAGCCCCATCCATAACACTCGTGGCAAATTTCTGGACCTTATATTCTCCAAAGTGAAATCGTCTGTGATAGTAATTCGGTCGTCCCCGCTATCGCTTCTTAAAGACTTTCACTATTTGCTTCTGTGTTAATCGATGTGCATCTTAATAATGCTTGCTTTAGGGTTCAACCACGCTCCAAATGTTTTAGGAAAACGGATTAAAACCGTTCGCTACCAAAATCGATTGGAACTTTCTGTCATTTTTAATCTATATCGAAGCTGCTACGGATTCGTTTAATGTATCATGCGTTGAATAAATTTGATCCTAAGTCTCATCATAATTGTCAACAAAACCACCTTGACTTAATATATACGTTATTCGTCTTAGACACAGGAAATCGAAAGCTTACAAAAAGGTTTTTATGTCAAGATAGTTGTCAAAATATCGAAATCCCATCGTCGTCGCATGCAGACCTGTATCTATTGTGCTCCGGGAAAAAAGTATTCAATGAAATCAAAAACGTGCAGTGACTGATTTCGTAAATCAACAACGCGAAAAGACGCTTTCAGCGATGAAATCGCTAATAATTATATTGATTAATTAATTAATTATTATAAAACATAACATTTAAAACTCGAACAAAAGCAACCTCGATTGCAATGAGTCTAAACGACGTTAGCACACAACGTCAACGTGAGCAAGACGAGAGACGGCTCTCAGTACAAAGAAACAACGCTTACTTCACTTTCAAAGCAATCGAAAGTATTGCAAGCTCATCCCAAACACGGTCAATTACCCCAAACTTGACCGAATACTAAACGTAGAGAGCGTTCTTGCTCCCCCTCGCTACCATCGATGTCTCTACAGCAGTGATCGGCACCCCAATACATTGATATGATTTTACCGCATTAGTGTTAGTAACGAATAGCAGAAAGTAGGCTGTGAGCATGACGTTTCACACATTTATACTGTGTGTGTGTGGCAGAGCTCGGGCAGAGAAATTTCCTATGCCCCCGAGATAGGCCCGTGCCGACCTCTGCTCTACAGCCAAAGAGTGCAGTAGCTAGCAGGAATAAGACTCCGCCAATTTAACAAAATTATAGAGCTTATTGGCAAGGACAACTTCCACATAATATAACTCGTAAAGGGCAACATCCATAAAACAAAAGTTCAAACGAAGTCTAAAGATAATTACAGAGTATTATCGAAATACCTCACCGAAAAAAAATAACTTTTACACGTATCAGCTACTTAACTTAGTCGTACTTAAGGGCATAGAGTCCGAAGTATCGCCTGCAGAGATAACAAAGTATCGCCTGCAGAGATAACAAAAAAAATCCCTACAAGAGAAGGGATTAAGCGCTAAGACAGTCTTCAATATCCTTAACAGGGATAGAAACCCACAGCCACTCTTTAAGGTTGAGCTCGAACCACAAATTAAGCCCCTAAAGAAATACGAAGTGCACCCTATATACAATCTTCAGTTCCTGCATCAATCGCCGGAGCAGCCAAAAAGTATCTTTGAAGCTATGATGTGCAGTCTACAACAAAGCCTTACGGAGTTTATGTCGTTTATGCGTACAACTATGCAAGATCTGATGCGAAACCAAAATCTATTAATACAAATGCTGGTTTCACAACAATCCAAATAATAAATTCCCTGCGAATATCTACGTGGAACGCTAACGGCTTTTCGCAGCATAAACTCGAGTTAGCGCAATTCCTACTAGACAATCAAATCGACGTAAAGCTGCTTTCAGAAACACATCTTACGAACAGATACAATTTCCAATTACGAGGATATTCATTCTATGGAACAAATCATCCAGATGGTAAAGCACACGGCGGGACTGGAATTTTAATCAGAAGCCGTATTAAGCACCATTATCATCCGAAATTTGCTAAAAACTACCTACAGGCCACATCAATAAATATACACCTAAATACTGGCAAGCAATTACCTCTAGCTGCCGTATACTGCCCCCCACGCTTCACCATAGCCCAAGATGAGTTTATGCAGTTTTTCAACTCACTCGGAGACCACTTCATAGCAGCAGGAGACTACAATGCCAAGCTCACACACTGGGGATCTCGTCTCGTGACCCCAAAAAGAAAGCAGCTCTGTAATGCAATTATTAAAGCTAAGAACAAGCTAGACTACGGTTCTTCTGGCACACCAACATACTGGCCGGCAGACCCAAAGAAACTTCCCGATTTAATAGACTTTGCGATTACCGAAAACTTTCCTAAAAATCTGATAAGCGCCGAATGCCTTTCTACTCTACTCCGACACCCAGGAAATGGACACATAAAACCAATTGGGTTAAGTACAGGAAGTATATGAGCTCACACATTGACACATTGACACCTAATGGTCCATGATCAGTTCAGACACAAGCTTCCGTTCCATTGCTGAGCTAGGCATTTTCGCAACATGTACACATCCATTTTTTTGTCTTACTTTAAGCTTCTTTGGAAACTCTTTCCGTTAAGACCATTAAGACAGTTATGATTTAGAATCCAAAGAGATCAGATGAATATATTAAACTCGTAATACATTTAAACATATAAACCTCCTCATTCTTATTGGTAAGTGGCGCAGTATGTCATTACGGACAGGATACTCTCCCAGGAAGAAGCGAAATACGACGATTAGAAGCCTAAAAATCCTGGGATTATACATAATCTAGTAAGTCTAAAGTGCAGTGAATATCGTAAAAAGATAAGATGTAGTTAAAAATTATGTAAGCCGTGCTCTGATGGAGTGTTAAAACAAATTTTAACTCAATAAAAAAATAATGGTTTAAATTAATAATAAATAAATAAGTATTAAAACAAAATAAAAGTTGAAAAAAAAACAAGAAAGGAAAGCTAACTTCGGGTGGAGCCGATGTTGATATACCCTTGCAGTTAAAACCGGATATATATCGAAAAAATCGGATATAGTTGGCTCATCCTTATGAGTATATCGTAATAAAAACAATTAATTACAATAAAATATCTAAAAAAAAAAGTCCCAAGATTCTATCTTCAAAAATACCAAAGTTTGTATTTCTACCAAATACCATTTCCGATCGCTCATTTATATGGCAGCTATAAGATATAGTCGGCCGATAATGAAATTGGTAATAGGGATCCCCGGACCAAAAATAGAATCTGTGCGAATTTTTAACTTTCTATCTACAAAAAAAAGAAAGTTGCGTCATTTCCGATCGTTTAGTTATATAGCAGCTATAGGATATAGTCGGCCGATTTTATGAAATTTGATAGGTTGGATCAACTGACCAAAAATATAATGTGTACTATGTTCCAGCTTCCTATCTTCAAAAACACGAAAGTTGTTCAGATATATGTCAGCTATAGGATATAGTCAGACCATCCCACCCGCTTCGACTTATGTATATACTGCGAAAGACAGTATACAAAGTTGCAAGACGATAGCTTTAAAACTGAAAGTCTAGTTTGCGTAGAAACAGACAGACAGACGGACATGCTTACATAAACTCAGGAGGTGATCAGGAACACGAGGGTGGGCTGATAAGAAGTCGGCCTAACAAAGAAAACAATTTTTTTAATATTCGTAAATATTTTATTCGATTAGTGTTTTCTATAAGTTGATGAGTATGAAACTTTCACAGTAATCAACTGATAGAATTACTTGATCAGTATCAGTTGATTACTGTGAAAGTAATCAAACTTTCAAAGTATAAAACTTTCACAGTACTCTTAAGGATGAGCCAACTATATCCGATTTTTTCGATATATATCCGGTTTTAACTGCAAGGGTATATCAACATCGGCTCCACCCGAAGTTAGCTTTCCTTTCTTGTTTTTTTAAAAGAGAAATCCAACGACGATATTAAAAAGGAGTTAGACAAAGTTTATAAGGATTCAGCTCCATCATTTTCAACAATAAAATATTGGACTGCTGAATTTAAACGCGGGCGGACAAGGATTTTTGACGATGATCGCCCGGGTTGTCCCAGAAAGGTGACAACACCAGAAATTGTGGATAAAGTCCATGGAATGATATTGGATAATCGCCGAATCAAGCTGCGAGAGATTGTAAGCTTTCGTCAACCGCTTGCACATTGCGAAGGAGAGTTTGGAATTGCTTAACGCAAACAAAAACGAATTTTTTCGTCGTTTTGTGACTGTTGACGAAACCTGGATTCATCACCATACACCAGAGAGTAAGGAACAGTAAAAGCAATGGATTTCAACTGGAGAAACGGCACCGAAAAGGCAAAGATCGGTTTGTCTGCAAACAAAGTGATGGCAATAGTTTTCTGGGATGCCCGAGGTGTAATTCATATGGATTATCTGGAAAAAGGCAGAACAATTACGGGAGAATACTATTTCAATCTCTTTGAACGATTTGGCTCGGAGCTGAAGAAAAAAAGACCGCACATGGCGAAGAAGAAAGTCTTGTTTCACCAGGACAATGCTCCCGCTCACAAGAGCGTTATCGCCATGTCAAATTTGTGTGAATTGCACTACGAAATTCTACCCCATCCACCCTATACTCCAGATTTAGCATCCTGCAAAAAAAAATAGCTTGGGGGTAATAAATTTCAGTCCAATGAACAGGTAATCTTTAAAAAAAACGCCTATTTTGAGGACCTGGACAAATGGAAGGTATTGCGAAACTGGAGGATCGGTGGTTCAAGTGCATACGTCTAAAAAGAAATTATGTTGAAAAAAAAATCAAAATTAAAAAAAAAAACGTATTTTCTTTTGTAAGGTCGACTTTTTATCAGCCTACCCTCGTATATATACTTTAAAGGGTCGGAGATGTCTCCTTTACTGCGTTGCACAATTTTTGACAAAATTATATAACCCCTTATATTAAGGGTCGGATTAATTTAAATCATCGGGTAGTAACCATTACTGATGTGAAATATCCTCCTTGAGATTATAATTATCTAAATGCTTAGTTTGTTACTTTTGCAGAAAATGTTTTTTTTTAACTGGAAACTTCAAATAACGTATAAGACAAAATTACTTTTCTGTCTTCTTAATTTGTCTCTCCTTAAGTGAAGTCAAGCCTAGAATGTTTTTACTGAAAATATACTTATGATGAAGAACTAAAAATTTCCTAACTTAAAACTTGTTAAATCGGCAGGTTTTATTTTTCCGAAAATTGACAAGAGGCGTACAAAACGGCCGTAAAAACTAGCGGGCGCGTTGAAGAAATCGAGCAACTAAGGCACGGCGAAGTGCCCTTACGACCAGAGAAAGTGAGCACATTTGGATGCAGCAAACTAAGAAGGTGCTAGCGGACATAGCCACTGTTGGACACAGCCACTGTCACTGTTGGACGAATGCAAAACTGCCAACGTCTGTTCGATAAAACTTCAGGAAAATTTTCAGTCAAAAAGTTATGTACATAAAACGGGTTTACTGAAATAAATAGCGCTGTAGCGTATGTCCAAGAACCAGGAGGTACAGCAACACATCTAAACTAAAACTAAAGAAAATCGGGGTCATAATCGAAGAACACTTACAAACCTATTACTATACAGTCACCCAGATTCATATGAAACTTTTCACTAACCGAGTTCAAAGTACAAATTTTGAAAGAAGAGGAACCCAGAAAAACCTAGACCAAAACAAAAAGATCGAGATGCTTTATACGTAAAGTTTAAATAAAAAAAATATGACTATATCTATGCCTATATAACTGAACGATCGGAAATGGTATTTGGTAAAAATACCAACTTTGATAATTTTGATATAGAAGCTTGAGACTTTTTTTTTAGATATTTTATTGTAATTAATTGGTTTTGTTATGATATTCTCATAAGGACCGGCCAACTATATCCGATGTTTGCGATATACATCCGGTTTTAACTGCAAAGGTATATCAACTTCGGCTCCGCCCGAAGTTAGCTTTCCTTCCTTGTTATTTTTATAATTTCATTCTTATGATGTTGATGACAGTATATTCCACATAGAAAGTTAGAAGTAAACTTAAATTCTAAAATTATTAGGTAAACCAATTATATTTAGGAAACCCCGAAATGGTGCTACCCTGTAGCATCCCTGTATGTGCTACTGCTCTATCTTAGTTTTGTTTTTGGTTTTTTCTCACCTGATTTTTAGGCACCGTCTCTGTGGGACCACTTTCTTTACCTTCTTTTCTTCCTTACCCTCTTCTTTACCCTTGTAAGAATGCAAAGAAGAAAACATCAGCAAATTATAGTTCAAATCAATAAAAAACAATTTGGTCGATCCTACATTGGTCTAGTCACCGAGAATAGCGTCCCATTTAATGTGCTAAATTCTGACAATATGCGTAACATAATGGATCCCATATGTCAAGGTCTAAAAGAAAAAAGTGAGAAAAACTTTTCATTAAATGGAACAAAGTGCAAATCTGTACTTCGAGAGGTAGCAGAGGTAGGTAGTGCAACGCGATTGATCGGAATATATTCGGTGTCAGTGCTCAATTCATTAGTTCAGATTGAATAAAATCGCGAGTTCTTGGAATGGTGGGACTCAGAGAAGCT
Organism: Drosophila malerkotliana malerkotliana; assembly: GCA_018153235.1. Taxonomy (NCBI): domain Eukaryota; kingdom Metazoa; phylum Arthropoda; class Insecta; order Diptera; family Drosophilidae; genus Drosophila; species Drosophila malerkotliana. The sequence continues at coordinate 2,740,682 of JAECXV010000087.1, read as the reverse complement.
GGGTCAAGTACAGCCAAAAATCTTGCCAGGGAGATTCTTTCTGTATTAGACAAATACGGAATAGCCCTAGGCCAAATCGTGTCAATTACTTCAGATAACGGGGCAAATATGATAAAGACGACGAAAATTTTATCAGAAATGAACTTGAGCGATGAACTTGAACATGGAAGATGCCGGTATTGAAGAGAACGTCGAGTACATAACACAAAGCGAGATGTTGGAAAAACTGAAACTGCGCTTGTCTGCGTGGACAGCTTTGTGCACTCCACGTGACAAAAAATGCAAATATTAGAGAATATTTGTTAATGTGCCGAAATCTTACGAAATACATTCGGAAGCAATCAAATGGTTACCGTGACTTGTTTGAAAAATTTTAAATTACGTCAATTAGATTGTCCAACTAGATGGGGATCAACTTACAACATGGTTGACCAACTCAATAAGGAGAAAAGTATTTTAAGCCTTATTAAAACTGTCGGGAACAAATCAAGAGATGACGATTTTATATAAATGAAATGATATGGGACTTTATGGAGTCGTATGTGACTATAGTGGCTCCACTACAAAAGACCATAGTGCAGTTTCAAGAGGAGCAACTTCACTATGGGAATTTGTGGCTGGTCTGCAAACTAACCAAATTTGATCAAAAAGTGCTCCGGATTCAATTATTTATACAATTGGAGAGGCGCTTATTAAAAGTATGGTAGCATGAACTAAGAAATAAACATCTAAGGTTGGCTTCAAAGCTTGTTTGTACTTAGACCCAAGATTCCATCATATTCTGGACTATTACTTAATTCGAAACAAAATTTATATTTCCCAACATTTATAGGTAACAATAGAGCGGGCATTTTCTTTATTAAAAGTGTTTTTGTCGGACAATAGAAATCGTTTTTCTGCTATTACTATAGCTATAGCTTTGAACTTTTCTTAGCTCGGAGCAGAGCAGAGCAGACAATTTTCTTTTTTCTTCTACGGCTCTGCTCCCGCTCTGGAACAAAGTGAGAGCTGTAGCAAGAGCAAAACGAAAAACTACGGGAGTAGCGTAGCTTTTCAAAGCTGGTAGCTGGTTCAGCCAATGAATCTCCATTTAGTAGGCCAAAGGTGGCACAATCGGGCTTGCCATTACAGAATCGTCCGGGAAAAAGACCAGAACCTCTTAAAGGATTGCCAACTCAACTGCCTCATCCAAATCATTATGAAGTACGACCCGATCGGGTAAGCCAAATAATGGCAAATTGGAAACTCACATTCACGGGAAGGTCTTTTATATCAATAAAAGACTTTATCTATCGTGTAGAGGGTCTGACGATCCAAACTTTAGAAGGCGATTTTAATTTAACTGCCAAATATGCCAGTAATTTGTTCGAGGGCAGCGCTAGCGAATGGTTCTGGCGATATCACAAAAGTGTTACAGTACTTAACTGGCCAAGGACCGATAGGAATATTACGTCAGAAATATAACACCGCACGCAACGTCATAATGAACGGTTTGACCGTCGACAAACGTTCAACCCCACTATCTGAAGCTTCCCTATTGGAAACTTTAAGACTTAATTTATTACCGGAAATTTAACATGACAATTTAACATATTGTACATCCTTACAACTACTCTCAAGGAGTTAAGAACAATGGTCCGCACAAGATAAATGTTTTTAGGAACTGTCCCATCAGATGGAGACTCAGGTTAAGATGAATATGAGCTGTCTGCGCTTAATGTTTCCTGCTGGAACTGTGCCGCTAAAGGTCACAGATATGGGATCTTAGATATGAGATCACAGGTTGTGGGAAGGCCAATACGTATAAACCTACATGTCGGACTTGTAACCAAAACGCTCAATAAACTACCAAGGTGGTGCACCACAGAAAAGTGCGCGCAAACAGTTAATCAGTATAGCGACTAATACAGAGTAACACTTTCCGTCCACCTCACGTCTGTAGGCTCAATACCGCAACCTAAATGTATACCATTCCCTATAACTAAGCTAGATGTTAAGAGAAAACGGTCAACAATGTAAAGTAGAAAAGAAATTAATCCTTTCATCGATATTAGATAATCCTCTTGTCTTACGTCCTCACGCTCAAGTGATGCTTTGTGGAAAGTCTGTAGTTGGGTTAATGGACACTGGTGCTTCTGTAAGTTGCATAGGGGGTGGACTTGCAAACGATCTTCTTCAGGAAAACCTTAAATACAAGTTAATGACCTCAAAAATCAAAACGGAAAAGTTGCGTAGATAGTAGGAAGGTGAATTCCGTCACCGTAAAGGGTGCATATCCCATGCCGATAATCGATGGTATCTGAAGTAGATTACCAACTGCCGATATCATCACTAGCCTCGATTAAAAGATGCTTTTTGGCAAATACCTCTAGACCCGAAATCTCGCGATAAAACCGCTTTCTCAGTACCCGGACGTCCGTTGTATGAATTTGTGGTCATGCCATTTGGCCTCATTAATGCCCCGCAGTCCATGTCGCGACTTATGGATAATATAATTCCAGCCTATTTACGCAATGAGGATTTTATATATTTAGATGACTTACTCATTGTCTCAAATACCTTCCCAGATGTCTCAGGTAACGACATCTTGAAATCTTATCGGTAGTCGCTTCCAACCTGGCTCGTGAATATCTTACAATTAATGTCGGAAAAAGTAAATAAAGTATTTAGAACACGTGATAGGTAATGATATTGTTAGTACCGATTCTGATAAGATAGCTGCAGTCAGAGCTTACCCAAGCAGGTTCGAAGATTCCTTGGTATGACCGGATGGTAGCATAATTTCGAGTCCATAAAGGCAAGCATCTGTGCAGCCCCAGTACTGCACATCCAAAATTTTTCGCTCCCTTTCTTACTTTATTGCGACGCAAGCCACACAAGAGTAAGCGCAGTCTTAATGCAAGTGAATAAAGATCGCGCAGAGGTGCCGATCGCTTTCCTGTCAAAGAAGCTAAATCGTTGTAAACGTCTATTCACCGTAACCGAGAAGGAGTGTTATGCTGCTGTGTTAGCTGTAAAAAAATTTAGAGCTTATGTCGAAGGACTGGATTTCGTAATAGTCACAGATCCGGCCTCCTTAAAATGGCTTGTGACCCAGGCAGATCTAGGCTCCTTGAATGGCTTATGACCCAAGCTCACTTATCGCTCGTTGGTCTCTTAAGCTTCAAGGACTCCAATTCAAGATACATCATCGAAAAGGTACTCACAATGTAGTCCCAGACGTTCTGAGTCCTTTTCCGAAGACTTGTCAACCCTTGCTTGTGATAGCCTAAAACTTGACGTCAATTCCTTTGAATTCGATTCAACCGAATACGATTCGCTTAGGAGTAAAATCTGGCTTAATAACTCTTCCCTACCGAATCTCAAAATCAAAGGTAAACATATATATAATTAAATGTTTGTACCATAAGTTTTCAATAAAAAAAAATTATCTTTATTTCTTATATTCAACTGGTTACAAATATTTTTATTTGAAGAACACCAACCTACTACTTGTAGATATCAAACTGAACTCAACTCCTAACTCTGACTTCTTTTACGATCATACCTCGGTTGTGGAGCTTTCGAGCTTTGCTTGAGTGTGTTTTATTGTTTAGGCTGAGAACTTTCCCGATTGGACTTTGGATTCTTGCTTTTGAATTTGTTTTTGGCTTTGGTCCCGAAATTTGAGTTTTACGATTGGATTTGGGGATCTGAATTATGGGAACGTGCTGAATGCATGTTTCCCTCGGTCTGTTTAGTCTGAGGATTTGTTTATGAGTACTTTTCCATCCTCAATTATGTTTAGGTTTGATTTGGCTAGGGATCATGTTCGGTGCATTTGCCTATTTGCCTAGTTCTGACAAATACTTAATGTGTATGTGTGAGTGTGTGGGTGTGTAGACATTTACATAGTTTATGTATGATGCTATGGATATGTCACTCCCCCAACCTTTGAATTTGGCCTGTCCTCAGGAGGATAAGTTTGGGTATAACATAAGATGCTCTCCTATGTTCATATTAGGTTGATCGTTTACAATTTCTGGGATCTTTGGTGTTTCTTCCTTTGGTTTTACATATTTTACAATTAGTTTCTTCGGTAAACTTTTAAACTTATAGAATAGATACAAAGATAAACTTATAATTGTAATTATGAACGTAGTTGTAGTTATTATTTGGAATACATTATAATATTTTGTGTGTGTTTTTACAATTTCTTTTGTTTGGATGTATGCTAGCGGTTCTAGTTTTGTTACATTATAAGTGACATAAACTGTTTGGGTGTAATCTGCCATTGTATTTGAAAGGATAAATTCATTCAATTGAACCGAACAATTAAGGATTTTGATAAGGTTACTTCCGCTTATAGAGATTTCTTTATTAATGCAATTTTGATTTAAAAATGTTTTAGGGATGTTCCATGTCAATAAAATATTTGGTTCAATATAATTAATTTAAAAATTTTTATGAGTTTTAGTGTATTTACAGCCTGTATTTTCTTGTCTAATTATTCCATTTATACATTCGTCAAATACAATCTTTCCTGTTTCTTTATCAAGTACCTTTTCATCATGTAGGAAATACTTATTGTCCGTGTTCTCTGTTAGTATGTTATTGTCTTCATCTGGGTAAGGAATAATTTCGAAAACAGGGGCTTTAAATATTTCAGTAGGAATGTGGGACATAATCAGAATTTCATTTGTATTAGTTTTGAGCCAAGTGGAAGTTTTGATTTTAAGCCATTTCTCGGAATTCACCTGTTTTAAATTATCATGTTTTAAAAGTTTGGGGTTAAAAATTCCAAGTCTTGTTAGTTGCATTCCTAACTCAATGTCTACTATGTATTTTGTGAAGTGTTGTAAATTAAATATTAGGACGTTAGCCTGTTGTTCTATCTCTTCCTCGTCTCTAAATTTGTTGATTAAATCTAATCCATTGTTTACGACATCAATGATCTTATTTAGATCATTACTTTGAATAATATTCTCGGTTAATGTATCGATTTTTTGTTCTAACTCTTCTTTATCATCCTGATCCAATGTTCCAAATAAGTATTTGTAAGTTGTTCCTAAAATGTTTAACAACCCTCTTTTGCTACGTTTTGCGATTTTAATTCCATTAATTTGTCGTTGAAGTTTTCCCACTAAATATTCTATCTGCATTGTTCCTTTGAATTCACATGCCTCTTCTACTAATTTTTCAAAGATTTGTTCTGTTTTCGTGATATTTATACTTATAAAGTGATTCTCATAATTAGTTGGAACGTCTATCGTGCCTGTTTTAAACATCAAGTATCCATTTTGGGCTTTTATCGGATTTATTTCGATGTTTTGTCCATTCGCCATTTGAATTGAAGTAGTTAATATAATCAAAAACATAATAATTTTATAGAGGTTGTTGAATCCATTAGGTTTGTTCTGTTTGTCTGGAATTATTATATTTACTATCATTAATTATTTTTTTCTTTTTAAATTTAGATTTATAATGAGTAATTTTCCTACCTCTATTGGTTTCTTCAAAATGTTTCTCGTCTACTTGTCTGATATTTCCTGTCTTTTTAAATGGGTTAGTTGTTTTTGATTTTACTAACGGAGATTGCTTATATTTGGTATCTATTTCATAATCATGTCTGTCTTTATTTAGCTGATTAATCTTATTGATTTTCTTATCCTGTGTATCATAATCGGGTGTTCCTGCATACATGAAAGTGTCGGCTGGTACTCTGTTTGTAGCATTATGTTTTGTTTTGTGGTTATAAATGTAAAGTATTAACTCGAATTTAGTGTACCCATTTTCAATATTTGTCTCACTTCCAATGATTCGTAGTTTTTCGTTAACTGTCTTGTGGAATCTTTCTACGTCTGATATACCGTTCTTACTTGTTGTTGAGAAATAGTTCGTCTTTATTTTGCATTTAAATAGTATTACATTTGCTTCTTTACTTGTTCATTAATTTCTTATTATCGTACCTATTTTTGCGCACATCATTGTCTTGCATAACCATTTGGGAGCTTTAAGCTCACACGCATAGCCGAAATTGCAGTGCAATGCGTTAGTATTAGAACATCACGCGATCGTTTTTCAGTTCTTTTTCTGCACGTTTTGCAAGCCGGCCGCATTCTCTTGTTGACATTAACCGCAACCGCTCGATGATAGCAACCCCGCTTAAAAACATTGTAAACCCGCTAAATAGTGAAAATAAATGCATAAAACTATAATAAAAACCATAATACAGTCCACTATTCATAAACATACCAAAATTTGGTCCGTTCGAGCCGGATACCCGCGTTTATTTGTGCATTTACTTTTGTGAACATTAGAGACAAATTTACCGCTTTTTCGTCATGAACGCGATAATGCATAGAACGATTCAACAACGTGGTGCCTGCAAGGGGCAAATAACGCGCACCCTCAACAGTGCTGTGGAGTTTTCACAAAGATGTGAAAATGTGGAAACATTGCAATTCAAGCTGGAGCGTTTGGTCGCCACTTTCAACCACTTTATGGAGCTCTCAGATGAGTTAGTGGAATTTCACTTGGAGGAGGGATATGAAGACCCTGGATTGGACATACCCGAATACGAAGACAAGTTCTACGCCGCGCATGCTATTTTTAGTAACGCCATCAAGGACATGGGAGGTCAAGATCATGGACAGGACCAGTCGAACATTCTACTTTCAAGGACAGTGGAACGCCTATTTGAGGGACAAAACAACCTTTTGGAGAAAATTCATACTTCATCGGGAACTTCTGATTTAAGGTTTGAGAAAATTCGGATTCCCACATTTTCTGGTAAATATGAGGATTGGAGCCAGTTTAGTGATCTGTTCTTAAGCTCAGTAAATAGTAACGAAAAGCTCTCCAAGTGCCAAAAGTTTCATTATCTCAAATCATATCTGCAGGGAGAACACTGTCCCTAATTAAACATATTGCCGTCTGTAATGATAATTACCAAGACGCATGGGAAAAATTAGAAAATCGTTATAATAAAAGGTCGCTCATCGCTCGATCGTTTGTTCAGAATTTTTTATCGTTGCCAACCGCTAACAATTCAAATATTGCAGAATTACGCAAGGTAATTGATTCGGCCGTCGAATGCATTCGAGGCTTACATGCGCTGAACTGTGACAGCCGTGATGTATGGCTCATTCATATTTTGCTGTCAAAGTTAGGTTCAGAAATTAAACAAGCTTGGGCCAACTGCAGTTTATCGGCCACTGAAGACGTCACCATAGATGAGCTGTTCGCCTTTCTTTTCGCTCATTGTGATACTTTGGAGTCTTGTCAGGATTTACCCGCAATGCAACCCTTAAGACCAGCCCAGAGTAGACGCCGCCAAGCCGCCTTTCATGCCAGTGGATCAACTCAGTCGTCTCGCGATTGTATATATTGCCAAGGACAGCATTCTATATATTCATACAATGAATTCAAGGCACTGGATGTAGTCAGCCGCCGCACCTTCGCCAAGGATACAAAATTATGCTTCAACTGCTTGAGTCGATCGCATCAAGTCAGGGATTGTAATTCCTCGAACACTTGCCGTCAGTGCAACGCTAAGCATCACACGTTAGTACACCCGATTGAAGCAAGATCGGTTCCTGTGGCACCTGCGCACTCGACTGCCGCTGATACGAATACTGCCGCTGTTAGCCATCATATTTTGGAGAGGGCCAACAATCCAGCCGTACTGCCAACTGTTGTCGCCAAAGACACATGGGGAAACGAGACCTCATGTAGGTTATTGCTCGATACTGGATCAACAATAACCATGGTATCTGAGTCCTTTATCCAAAGGATCGGAATTCCTCGCATGCCCGCATTTCGGTTATTGGTTTAGGTGCTAACCCGGCTGGTGTTAGCCGAGGTCGCGCTAGCTTCACCTTACTCTCAAGAACCACGACTGCATCATTGGAAGTCTCTTGTCTAATTATGAGTTCTCTAACTTCTACGATTCCAGCTCAGCAGGTCAAATCAAATGCAACTATTTGGACCAAGATTCGCAGCCTACCGCTAGCTTACACGACGTTTGGATCTCCGGGCAAAATCGACGTTATCTTAGGCGCTGATCAGCTGTGGAACTTATATACTGGACATCGCCGAGAGTTTGGTATCGAATACCCCATCGCACTGCATACTAATTTTGGTTGGGTTATTACAGGCAGCTATACTGATTGTAACGAAGCATCTACGCACGCACAAGTTCATCACGCTTATGAAGATTTGGATTCCTTAGTTCGCTCATTTATGGACATGGAACAAGTGCATCCGAGTAAAACAACGATAGACGCCAGTGATCCCGCCGAACAACATTTTCGGAAAACACATGCTCGTAGAGAAGATGGTGTTTATTGTTCAATACCCATTCAAGGAGCCCCGCACCCTAATTGGCTCCACTTTGCCACAGGTTTTAAACCGCTTCGCCGCTTTGGAAAGGAAATTTAGAAGATTCCCCGCACTCAAACAACAATATGTGGATTTCATGGATGATTATTTAAATCGAGGACATATGGAATTGATTCCGGCTGCTGCAGGCGGTGAGGATCCCGCACGCTACAACTATTTGGCACACCATGCAGTTTTTAAGCCAGATAGTACTACCACACGTTGCCGAGTGGTATTTGACGGCTCTGGAAAGGATTCCACGGGTCATTCTCTTAATTCGCGACTGCATATAGGACCGCCTATTCAAAGGGACTTAATTGGAGTATGCCTTCGATTTCGTCAGCATCGTTATGTATTTTGTGCAGACATCGAGAAGATGTTTAGAGGCATTTTGGTGTCGGACGAACATACACAGTACCAACGCATAGTTTGGAGGAAGGATGAAAACGCTACGCTGGATCATTATCGACTGTTGACAGTAACATATGGATTAGCTTCATCGCCGTTTATTGCAGTTCGAGTTCTTAAACAGCTCTCGAATGGCTATGCCGAATTGTATCCCACCGCTGCTGTCGTGCTCAACAGAGACGCGTACGTTGATGATATTCCTACTGGATGCGACAACATCAAGGATCTCATTGCACTCAAAGATGAATTGATTCTGCTTCTTAGCGAAGCTCAATTCAAATTGCGAAAGTGGAGCTCAAACTGTTACGCCCTTTTAAAGTCGTTGCCAAAGGAGATTTGTGAGTATCCACCAGAGGATTTAGAGGAAGACCGCTCATTTCGATTTGTTAAAGTCCTGGGATTGTGTTGGGAACCAAAACCGGACTATATTTTCTTCAAATTAGAAACCCCCGCATTTACAACTGCTCTTAGTAAACGCATATTGCTTTCAGAACTAGCCAAGATCTACGACCCGCTGGGTTTGCTTTCGCCAACTGTTGTTTTTCTGAAGATCCTATTTCAAGATAGTTGGCTAAGTTCTGTCGATTGGAATGAAGTACTACCGCAGCAATTATGTACACGATGCAATTATGCAACAGTTTGTATCGGAAATGCATTTATTGGAAACTTGTCGAGTTCCTCGCTACATATCTGCACCACATCAAGAAATGGAACTGCACGGATTTGCTGATGCATCATCTCAAGCGTATGCTGCCATCATCTATAGCCGCGTCGAAGTCAACAATGGATATGCTGTCAAACTGATTATGGCTAAAACTCGCGTAGCCCCTATTAAGCCTATCTCTATTCCGCGACTAGAGTTAAACGCAGCTCATTTACTCTCTAAACTGATTTATCTGGTCAAGCAATCATTAACTGTTCCTATTTCCAGAATCAATTGTTGGTCAGACTCTGAAATAGTCCTGCATTGGCTATCTTCTCCGCCTAGGACTTGGAACACCTATGTTTGCAACCGCACTGCTGAAATTCTAGAGGTTTGCCCACGCAGCTGCTGGCAACATATTCGAAGTGGTGATAATCCCGCAGACTGCGCATCGCGGGGAGTACTGCCAAAGGACCTCGTGGATCATCAAATATGGTGGAATGGACCACCTTGGCTATCTCAGTCACGTTCAGCTTGGCCACCTGTTAAAGCTAAGTTTGTTCTGTCGACAGAAGAAGAGGCCTGCCTAGAGATGAAGGCTGAAACGAAAGTTAATCTACACATTTCCGACGACGGAAATTCGCTATCTTGTATGATCAACAAATCCTCCTCATGGTCCCGTTTATTAAGGATAGTCAGCTACTGCCTTCGCTTCGTTCATCGTCTTCGTGAGAGGAATCGATTTTCACCATTCCTATCGGCGTGGGAGCTACAATATGCACGAGCTAAGATCTTTACGCACGCTCAAGAGGAGTTCTTCAACGTGGAGTACAAGCAGTTAACTACCGGACAGCCATTGTCGAAGAAATCGAAGTTGATTCGCTACACACCCTTTTTAGACGAGCAGAGAGTAATGCGTGTTGGTGGTCGCATCGATAATTCTATAGCTACTTATGACGCAAAGCATCCCATTCTCCTTCCTAAGGAATCTCCAATAGCTGGTCTGCTAGTTCGCTTTCAACATGCTGCATTGTTACACGCTGGAGTCGAATACACGTTTCATAGTCTACGCCAAAGGTATTGGATTCTAGGAGCTCGGAACCTCGTCCGCAAAACTGTATTCAATTGCAGAACTTGCTTTCTGCAGCGAAGACACACGAGTTCTCAACTTATGGCTGATTTACCGGAGTTTCGAGTTCAACCCGCCCGTTGTTTCCTGCACACTGGATTGGATTATGTTGGACCTGTGTCAATCAAAACATCGACAGGCCGGACACCAAGATTTGGCAAAGCTTGGTTTGCGATCTTTGTCTGTCTATCTACAAAAGCGATTCACATAGAATTGGTCAGCGATTTGACGACATCCGCCTTTATAGCCGCTTTCAAACGCTTTTGGTCTCGACGTGGACCTATATCGGATTTATACTCGGACAATGGAACGACTTTCCATGGAGCCAAAAGAGATTTAGCTGAAATGCAACGAATGGCAATAGCTCAAAGTCAAGATGAAGAAATTTCAACCTTCATGGCCAGCCACGAGATTAATTGGCATTTCATTCCGCCATCTGCTCCCCATTTCGGAGGCATTTGGGAGACTGGTGTGAGATCCACAAAGCTGCACTTAAAACGAGTCATTGGCAGCAGTGCCTTGACATTCGAGGAGTATTCGACCCTGTTAATTCAGATTGAAGGGCTTCTGAACTCTCGCCCTTTATGCGCACCTAGCGATCACAGTCTTAACCCGCTAACTCCTTCTCATTTTCTAACAGGTCAGCCTCTCACTTCGATACCAGAACCATCTTTCCTGGATGTAAACATCAACAGACTGCAGCGCTGGAGACAACTACAGGCCAAGGTTCAAGGTTTCTGGAAACGTTGGAATCTCGAGTATCTCAGCACGCTTCAACCTCGCACGAAATGGCATCAAGATGCTCCAAATGTTGCCGTGGACACACTGGTTGTGCTGAAGGAGCCCAATCAACCGCCAATCAAGTGGATGCTAGGACGAGTCACCGAAGTTCATCCTGGCCAGGATCAGAGGGTCCGGGTGGTCACCGTTAAAACCACCAAGGGAATCTACAAGCGCCCTATTACGAAAATTGCTGTGCTTCCTTTGAACTGAACCGTCGTTCAGGGGGCCGGTATGTTGAGAAATAGTTCGTCTTTATTTTGCATTTAAATAGTATTACATTTGCTTCTTTACTTGTTAATTAATTTCTTATTATCGTACCAATTTTTGCGCACATGTCTTGCATAACCATTTGGGAGCTTTAAGCTCACACGCATAGCCGAAATTGCAGTGCAATGCGTTAGTATTAGAACATCACGCGATCGTTTTTCAGTTCTTTTTCTGCACGTTTTGCAAGCCGGCCGCATTCTCTTGTTGACATTAACCGCAACCGCTCGCTGATAGCAACCCCGCTTAAAAACATTGTAAACCCGCTAAATAGTGAAAATAAATGCATAATACTATAATAAAAACCATAATACAGTCCACTATTCATAAACACTTGTTGTTACCTGAATTTTTACTCCTTCCGAATTTAACCAGTTGTGAAAAGCTACACACATAAATGCTGAATCCTTATCTGCTTTAATTTCTTGTGGTTTTCCCATTTCATTAAATACTTTCATTATTGCTCTTTTCGCTTCTAACCAATCTTTACTTGTTATTTCTACTAATGAGGCAAATTTTGAATACACGTCAATACAAGACAAAAACTGTTGATTACCCACTATGTAAAAATCCATTACGTATTTTTCACAGATGTTTTGTATTTCTGGAGTGGTTTCAAAAGAAAGTTTTGTGTTTCTATGTTCTGTTTTAGATATGTTACAAATTTCGCACTCGTTAATAATGTTCTGGATTAAGTTTTGATGGTCAGGGAAATAGTATTTTTCTTTGAACCGATTAATTGTTTTTTCTATTCCTGGATGTAATAATTCTTTATGTCTTCCCAATATTTTCTCCTTAAATACTGCGTATGTCAAGATATCTTCTAATTTAGTTGTGCATCTTACTAATTTTGTTAAATGATTGGAATTGATTATTTCTACGAAAACTTTCTGGAATGTTGGGAAATCTGAATCATTATGCATGTAAATAGCGCTTTTCTTTGTACATAAATATTCTTTACTTATTTCTTTTGCCAGTTCTTCCGTCATTTCTTTATAAGTTATTTTGATTTTGATTTTATGAAAATAATGCTGTACGTTCGTTTGGTCTTCATTTCCTTTTATTAATTCAATTTGTCTAGAGAAAAAATTAAATGGTCGTTCCGTTATTGGTATGTAATTTTGGTTGTCTTCCTGTGCACTATGTACGGTTGCGCCTACACTTTCGGCTACTTGTCCTAACATATTTTCTTCTATTTTGGTTCGGGATAAAGCGTCAGCTACATAATTTTCTTTTCCAGGTAGATATTTAATTTCGTAATCAAATTCATTTAGTTTTATTTTCCATCTCTGTAACTTCATGTTTGGTTCTTTGGTATTGTTCAGCCAAACAAGAGGTTTATGGTCACTGAGTATTTCAAAACGTCTTCCGAATAAGTAAGATCTGAAATATTTCGTTGCCCAAACGATTGCTAACAATTCTTTTTCTATCGTGGCATAATTAATTTCATGCTCGTTTAAAGTTCTGCTTGCATAACATACGGGTTTGCACAACATACTTGCATCAGTTGTTAAGGAAAATTTTACTGAAATCAGGATAAATAAGTATTGGATCTGAAGTGATAAGTACTTTTAATTTTTCGAATGATTCTATGTAATTTTTATACCCTTGCAGAGGGTATTATAATTTTGTCCAAAAGTGTGCAACGCAGTGAAGGAGACATCTCCGACCCTATAAAGTACATATATTCTTGATCAGGATCACCTCCTGAGTTGATATGAGCATGTCCGTCTGTCCGTCTGTCTGTCCGTCTGTCTGTTCGTTTCTACGCGAACTAGTCTCTCAGTTTTGAAGCTATCGTCTTGAAACTTTGCACACACCCTTCTTTCCTTTGCACGCAGTATATAAGTCGGAATGGCCCGGATCGGCCGACTATATCCTATAGCTGCCATATAACTGATTGATCGGAATAGGTATAACTTTGGTGTTTTTAGAGTTAGAGAGTTCAACTTTGACACGAGAGCTATTTTTGGCAAAATAATACGACAAATTTCGTAAGGATCGGCCGGCTATATCCTATAGCTGCCATATAACTGAACGATCGGAAATGACCCAACTTTCGTGTTTTTGAATATAGAAAGCAAAGAAAGAAAGAAAGAATATAGAAAGAATATGAAACTTAATACAGATTCTATTTTTGGCGAGTTGATCCGACCTACCAAATTTCATTAGGATCGGCCGACTATATCCTATAGCTGCCATATAACTGAACGATCGGAAATGGTACTTGGTAGAAATATCAACTTTCGTATTTTTGAAGAGAGAAGTGTGTAATCATAAGGATCGGCCAACTACATCCGATGTTTGCGATATATATCCGGTTTTAACTGCAAGGGTATATAAACTTCGGCTCCGCCCGAAGTTAGCTTTCCTTTCTTGTTACACTTTATATCAATTACTGCTCCTTTTTTTAATTTAACTGTCATTGGTTTTACAATATTAGCGAAATTAGGAATGAATTTGCGATAGAAGCCGCATAATCCTAAAAATGACTTTATTTGTTTTGGGGTCTTAGGTATTGGAAAGTTGGTTATAGCATTGGTTTTATTAGGATTAGGTTTGATACCACTTGTAGTTACGATATGACCTAAAAATTCAGTTTCCTTTTTCATGAACTCACATTTATCCAATTGTAATTTCAAATTGGCGTTCCTCAATTTTCCAAAAACCTTCTTAAGAGACAAAATATGTTCTTCCAATGAAGTGGAGAAAATAATGATGTCATCCAAGTATACTAAACATTCTTTATAGATTAAATCGTCTAAGAGATTGTTCATACATCTTTGAAAAGTTGCAGGGGCGTTTTTGAGACCAAATGGCATACGGTTATATTCATAATGGCCATGTTTAGTTGAAAATGCAGTTTTTGCTATGGAATTTTCATCCATTTGTATTTGGTGGAAGCCTTTGGCTAAATCGAGTGTTGTAAAATATTGACATTTTCCTAATTTGTCTAGAATTTCATCCATTCTAGGGATCGGAAATTTATCATTTATTGTGATTTCATTTAAACTCCTATAATCTATTACTAATCTGAATTTTTTCTTTCCTGAAGCATCACTTTTCTTTGGGACTATCCAGATTGGTGAACAATAAGGAGATTTCGACTTTCGAATTATTCCTTGATTAATCATCTCAGTAATTTGTGTATTAACTTCTTCGTCGAAAGCTTGCGCATATTTGTATGGCTTTTTATATATCGGGTCTTCGTGTTTTGTTTGTATTGAATGTTTTATTATACTAGTAAAAGTCAAATTTTCACCTTCCTTGTACTGAATATCTTTGAATTAAAAAAAAAACCCTTTATAAATCTTTCTTTTCCTCTTCATTTTAATGTTCGAGACGAAATTCATTGCATTCTCTAAGTTCGTTGTTTATGGAAAAATTAAATGAATCATCCTCTGATAGAGGTGGATTAAGGCAATCTTGTGCGGTCTCATCCTTTTTCTCTTTCTTTTCGGTTGACTTTGGGCTAAGGCATTTTGGTGCGGTCTTGCCCTCTTTAATTTCTTGTTCGGATGATTTTGGGCTAAGGCATTTTAGTGCGGCCTTGCCCTCTTTATCATCTTCACCATATTCAATGAAAAGTTTTTTGTTCCCTAATGTAATTGATTCATCTTGATAATCTATCTTAGCTTTACTTTCTTTCAAAAAATTTCTGCCTATAAGTATGTCATAATTCTCTGAGAATTTGTGTAAGAAAAATTTTTGTTTTACTGGGCAAATTTTACTAGGATTAAATGTAATGCTCTTAAGTAAGTTAATTGGTCCATTTATTGTATAGACTTTCTGATTTTCGTTAGTTTCTGCAAAATTTCCTGGGTTTTCTCTCATGATGTTAATGGAAGATACTGTATCGATCATTGCTTTGAGAGTTTTATCTTTGACTACTACTCTGATATAAGGATACTGTCCAATTTACGTCCATTCTGCTTTGAGCGCTTTCACTTTCCCTCTGTCTCTTAACAGGTGCATTTGGAGAATTATTAGAAGTTGATGCCTGATAATTCATGGGGTTCTGAGCTCTACCTTGATTTAAATTCCTTCTAAGTTCGTGATAATTGCCTTGGTTTTGGTTTCTGGCAGGTGAATTCGGAATATTTGCTGGATTGTTTGATCCTGGATTATAATTCAAATAATTATTTGAGTTATGTCGGGGATAATGATTTGAATTATTTCTCGAGTAATTTTGATTCTGTCTTGAATTTCCCAAATTCCTACGATGATCATAATACCTGGTTTTATAATTATCGTATGGATCTGAATCCCAATGGCCTAGAGTCATTGCTGCCTCTTTTAAATTAGTAATAGTTGTAATATAGTGAATTATACAATCTGTCCGGAAGTTTCTTTTCAATGCAATCCCTGATTGTTTTGTTCAATGAACTTGTATAAATTGTTTTATCTGTCTGATCCATTTCTAATTCTAACTTATTTAAAACTACGGAGGACCTGATTTTAAGTTCGTTTATGAACTTACTGATGCTCCCCGGATAAGGTGTTTGATGTACGTTGCGGATAACATCTTCGTATGGCCTATGGTCCTTAAATGCTTTGATCAGGGCCAGTTTCGTCTGCATCCATGTTGTGGTTTTTTCTTCTGCGATGACTGCTTGTGCTGAGTCAACAATGGTCCTCTCGATGGCCCCGTAGATGATATGGTTTTGCCTCACATCCTGTGTTGGGTATAACTGCAACAGATACTCGACCCGTGTAATGAATCGGCTGAGCTCTATTGGGTTGCCGTCGAAATAAGGCAGTACCTAGATTTGTCCAATCAATTGATTGAGATGGATCTCGCATAACTGTGGTGTTGCCATTTTCGTCGCTTTTGAAGTTTTTTGTATTGCAATATTGTCGCACGAAAATTCGTGGAGTTATTGACCGAATTGGATTTTTAATTAATTGTCTTTATATACAGTCGCACTGCACATAAATTCTTTTGCGGATTTCTTTTAGTCACTTTCGCTGATGAGGATAAACTAGTCGTATAGTATTATCCTTCTTTGTTGATCAGTACCGATAACTTTGTTAAAGGACCTTTTTAGAAATCCTACCGACTGCGCCAATAAGTTACCATAAGTTTTCAAAAAAATTATCTTTATTTCTTATATTCAACTGGTTACAAATATTTTTATTTGAAAAACACCAAACTACTACTTGTAGATATCAAACTGAACTCAACTCCTAACTCTGACTTCTTTTACGATCATACCTCGGTTGTGGAGCTTTCGAGCTTTACTTGAGTGTGTTTATTCTAATTGAGTGTGTTTTATTGTTTAGGCTGAGAACTTTCCCGATTGGACTTTGGATTCTTGCTTTTGAATTTGTTTTTGGCTTTGGTCCCGAAATTTGAGTTTTACGATTGGATTTGGGGATCTGAATTATGGGAACGTGCTGAATGCATGTTTCCCTCGGTCTGTTTAGTCTGAGGATTTGTTTTAAAAAAAAGTTAGTTAGTGAAAAAGTTAGGAAATTCTTTTGTACGGATTCTATGCGGTCCTGATGTACTCCATATTGGGGACTCCAGACACATGAACCGTACTCCAGTATAGGACGGACCAAAGAAATGAATAGTGTTTTGGTTATATAGGGGTCATTAAATTCTTTTGACCACCTTTTGATAAAACCAAGGACTCCTTTAGCCTTATTAACCATTAAGGAAATATGGTCGGCAAATTTAAGTTTGATGTCTAATAGGATGCCGAGATCATTAACCTGGGTTAATTTTTCTAAGGCAATCCCATTAATAGAATAAGTAGCTTGCAGAGGGCAAGAACGATAAAAAGACATATGTTTGCATTTAGATCCATTAAGTATTAGATCATTAGCTAAACACCATTTTTGAAAGTTATCAAGGTCAGACTGAAGACTGCATTGGGCAGAGATGGATTTGTACTGAAGACAAAGCTTTACATCATCTGCATACATAAGAACTAGAGAGTTCGTTAAAGCAGGGGGCAAGTCGTTTATAAAAAGCGTAAATAATAACGGGCCAAGATGACTTCCTTGAGGGACGCCGGATGTAGCACGGACCAGACGGGACTGAATGTTTTTAAATAAAACTCTTTGTGTCCTTCCATCTAGGTAGCTGGAGATCCACGTTAAGAGGTCTTTAGGAAAACCCAGCATATTCAGTTTACTCAACAAGAGTGAGTGATTAACTGAATCAAATGCTTTGCTGAAGTCTGTGTAAATTACATCGGTTTGATATCCCTTACAAAAGCCATCTATGACAAAGGATGTCAACTCCAATAAGTTTGTGGTGGTGGAGCGACGCTTAATAAAGCCATGCTGACAAGGAGTGATAATCGAAGAGCAAAGGTGTTGCAAATGAGGGGTAATTAATTTTTCAAATAACTTTGGAATTGCCGACAACTTAGAGATGCCTCTGTAGTTGGCAGCCTCAGACTTTTTCCTTTTTATGTAGGGGAATTATAAATGATTCCTTCCACTTAAGGGGAAAAATCGAGGTTTCCAAAGATAAGTTGAAAAGTCTAAGTAGAGGCTTGCACAGAGCCCTGGCACAGTATTTTAGCACACAGCCTGGTACTCCATCGGGGCCTGGCGAATAAATGGGTTTGACCCTTAAAAGACCAGATAATAAGTTGTTCTCAGAAAAAAACGGACAGAAAATAAGATTTGCTGCTTGAATGTTATATGCGTAAGGCTGATCAGTCAATTTTGGAGGAGAATAAGTTGTTTGATAAAAATTCTGCGAATAGATCGGCAATGGCCTGATCAGAAGTCGCAGAGGAATTTTCAAACGTAAGCAGGGGTGAAAAAGATACGTGTTTACGCTTAGTGTTTACGCAAAATTATAAAACTGCTTTGGATCCTGAGTAAATTGTATCCGGCAGCGGTCAATATAATTCCTATAACATTCAGCGTTATGCACGGTAAAATTCGACCGAGCTAGTAGGTATCTTGAGAAATCAACACTACTGCAGGTTTTTTTATATTTAAGTAAAAGCTTATTTTTTTTATTTTTTAAGTTAGCGAGGCACCTTGTAAACCAAGGAGGATTTGTTGAAGCGGACGGATATTTCCAAGGCACACATGAGTCATAAAATTTATTTAAAGTAAAATAAAATTTTTCTAAAGTGACATTAAGATCAGTGCACGCCAGAATATCAGACCAGTCAAATGTATCAATAAGGCTATTAAGTTTCTGAAAATCGGCTTTACAACAGCGAATCTTATTTACCACGCTCGGAGACATCTGATCGATACCAGGAGTGGTTTCGATTGAGACCTGAGTAAATTGTAGCCGGCAGCGGTCAATATAATTCCTATAACATTCAGCGTTATGCACGGTAAAATTCGACCGAGCTAGTAGGTATCTTGAGAAATCAACACTACTGCAGGTTTTTTTATATTTAAGTAAAAGCTTATTATACCCTTGCAGAGGGTATTATAATTTTGTCCAAAAGTGTGCAACGCAGTGAAGGAGACATCTCCGACCCTATAAAGTATATATATTCTTGATCAGGATCACCTCCTGAGTTGATATGAACATGTCCGTCTGTCCGTCTGTCCGTCTGTCTGTCTGTTTCTACGCGAACTAGTCTCTCAGTTTTAAAGCTATCGTCTTGAAACTTTGCACACACTCTTCTTTCCTTTGCACGCAGTATATAAGTCGGAACGGCCGGGATCGGCCGACTATATCCTATAGCTGCCATATAACTGATTGATCGGAAATGGTATAACTTTGGTGTTTTTAGAGTTAGAGAGTTCAAATTTGACATGACATTTTTGGCAAAATATTACGACATGCCAAATTTCATAAGGATCGGCCGACTATATCCTATAGCTGCCATATAACTGAACGATCGGAAATGACCCAACTTTCGTGTTTTTGATGATAGAAAGCTGGCCCTTGGTATTTCATAAAGATCGGTTGACTATATCTTATAGCTGACATATAACTGTACGATCGGAAATGGTTTTTAGTAGAAATATCAACTTTCGTATTTTTGAAGATAGAAGCTTGGGACTTTTTTTTAGATTTTTTATTGTAATTAATTGGTTTTATTATGATGTAATCATAAGGATCGGCCAACTATATCCGATGTTTGCGATATATATCCGGTTTTAGCTGCAAGGGTATATCAACTTCGGCTCCGCCCGAAGTTAGCTTTGCTTTCTTGTTTTTTTTATTTTTTAAGTTAGCGAGGCACCTTGTAAACCAAGGAGGATTTGTTGAAGCGGACGGATATTTCCAAGGCACACATGAGTCAAAAAATTTATTTAAAGTAAAATAAAATTTTTCTAAAGTGACATTAAGATCAGTGCACGCCAGAATATCAGACCAGTCAAATGTATCAATAAGGCTATTAAGTTTCTGAAAATCGGCTTTACGGAAACAGCGAATCTTATTTACCACGCTCGGAGACATCTGATCGATACCAGGAGTGGTTTCGATTGAGACCTCATGCGTGGGGTGATATGGATCCTCTGGGGTTGAAAGGGGAAAAGCTCTGGAGAGAGCAGTCCCATCAGGATCAGATACAAAACATAAGTCTAAAAGCCAACCTAGCGAATTTCTAACATGATTGATCTGACCTAGGGACATGTCAAACATGCCCGCGGTGAAGTCATGGTAAGTTATAAGTGACAAAGAACATGCTATTAGCCAGTTCTACCTCTGAAAAGGGCTCGTAGCGCACCTCGCGGGATCAGATAGATTAGTTATAATTGGTGCGAGAAGTGGAATTTTCACTGCGAGAAGTGGGATTTTCTTTGGTAGTAAGGTGGATGTGCCAATAATTTTCTATCATTAAATAAAACCCGGCAATGGATCGCCCCAAGACAGTTATGCGTGTCCAATGTTAGTTTCTGGAATTATTAATTTGATTTAGATTTTTTTTATTTTGGTACTATTTATTTTATGGAGCTTGGAGTTTAATAATGTATGAAAATTTTGTACAGTTCAGTTCAGTTTGTACAGTTCCCGTAATTTTGTATTTTTTATTTTATTACTTAAATACTAAGAATAGTTCGCAAATTTTAAATACATAAAAATAACCTTTAAACCCAATTACCTTACGGCTGCGATCGGTCTCGATAGCTGCCATATAACTGATTGATCGAAAATGCTATAGCTTTGGTGTTTTCAGAGTTAGGGGTTTGCTCCAAAATGGAAAACTGCGAAAATGCCTGTTTCAGGCCAGCAACTATGTTCCCAGTAGAAACGCATCAACCGAATTCAATGGAAGTTCATTTATTACTAGTTTCTATCTGCTCCTTCTATTCTTTCCTTCGAAACCGCGACGCAACGAGTAACAAGAACGAGTACTTAACAGAGTGATAATATCTTTAGGCGGTACAATTCAAATATTTCTCATAAGTATGGGCGTAAGGAACTCACGTAGATATCTTGCAGCTCGGGCTCGTTGGGGGTTATTTTATTTGCTCGTAGCTTGCTATGCCCCGTCTCATAGCTAAGTAGCCCAAGTTGCGAGTTCTACGTATTTCCCTCACATATTATTTTTTAAACAAGTTACGACTAAACATCGGCCGCACGTTTGTAGTTTTTACGATGGCCAATCGGACCCTTCCATCAGCACCTGTAATCGTTTCAGTGATGATGCCCAAAAGCCATGTCTGAGGTGGCAGATTGTCCTCCTTAATTGCGACACCGGTTCCAGCAGTTACATTTGGCGACTCCTTATTCCATTTCACGCGTTGTTGTAAGCTTAACAAGTAGTCTCGTGACCAATCCTGCCAAAAGCGATGTTTTATCGGAGACACCAGATGCCAGCGCTGAAGAAACGATAAATTCGGTTCCACATTTGCCTGAGCGGATGCTGGAGGCAAGGTCGCCAAGCTGGTCCCGACGAGGAGGTGCCCAGGGGTTAAAGCTTCACCATCGTTTGGGCTTGAGCCGTCAGCGATAATCGGCCGCGAATTCAGCACTGCACCAACTTCTACAATCACCGTCTGGAGCTCGTTTTCTTTTAGTAACGCGTTACCCTCAGCTCGGAGAAACAAGTGTTTAACCGATTTAACGGCCGCCTCCCAAAGCCCTCCAAAATGTGGGGCTCTGGGAGGGTTGAATATAAATTCGAATCGATGAGGTGCTCCAAATGCTGTCATTGCGTCCTTATGGGTTTCCAATTTGCTCATTAGGTCATGTATGATGCGAGACGAGCCCGAGAAATTCGTGGCGTTATCGCAATACAATTTCTCGATAGGTCCACGTCTTCCGACAAATCTAGATAAGCACATAATGAATGTATTAGCGGTGAGATCTTTTACAAGTTCTAGATGAACCGCTTTTGACAGGAAGCAAATGAATATCGATACATACATCTTGATTGGAGGCTTGCCACGAATTCCTAGCGATACTCGAATCGGCCCAAATAAGTCAACTCCACTAATTGCAAACGGCCTTGTTCCTAACAAACGGTCGGCTGGTACACTCAAAAAAAAATTAACCCTAAGATTTAGAAATTCGCCCTATTTTTGTCTTCAACGGCACCGCACCATAAAATTTAGGGTAAATTTTTCTAAAATTAATGGCATTTCCTTTCTAAAATATAAGGAAAATTGCCCTAAAAATAAGAAAAAATTTCTAAAAAATAGAAAAAAATTTCTTAAATTTAGGGTAAATTTTTCTAAAATTAATGGCGTTTCCTTTCTAAAATCTAAGGCCAATTTCCCTAAAAATAAGAAAAAAATTTCTAAAAAATAGAAAAAAATTTCTTAAATTTACGGTTTGTTTTTCTAGGTTTTAGAAAGTACTTTTCTAAAACTAAGGAAAAAATGTCTTGATTTTATGGCGATTTTTTCTAAGCCCCAGGGCAAGGCGCCCTAAAATTAAGATAACCCTTTCTACAATATATACAAATATTTCTTAAATTAAAGGTGACCTTTTCTAAATTCTAGAAATTTTATTTCTACATTTTACATTACATATTACATCATACATTTATATATTTTTACATTATTTTTACATTTACATTTGTTTTCTTTGATAGCTCTCTTCAGTTCTTACTTTCACAGAACACTTTATTTATGGTATATAATAAATTTGACCCTCGAATCTTGAATTGTATACTTGACTTTTAAAATTCCAGTAGCACCATGTTTTCCCCTTTTGGTGGGGACTAGAATAGCGTGAATCATGTGCGTCCTTTTTATCTGTGGAAAATAACGTCAATTAATATTGCGATATAAATATATTAATATACTATTTAATTGTGAATGTTTTAAAACATCTTTTAAGGTAGTGTAATTATTGCCTTTTTACCTTCGCTTTGTTGAGGGAATGTTTTTAGTAAGATAAAACTCTGGACTTCCTTTTAACGAAATGAGAGAAAAAATTGCCACAATCTAAGAATTTATTCAATAAATGCATTAAATAAAACAAAATTAATGTATAAAAAATATTACCAATTTGTCTTCACAACTCTGCTTAAGAATGGGCAATTCCTCCTAAGCTAAGTGTAGCTACACTTGTATCGTCCTAGAAAAAGAAACTTTTGCGCCACTCAAAAGTAAGATCAAATTTTGCGTTTGCAAGGCTAAGCTTCACCTCTTCACTATTGAACATCAGCCATATTACCTGAAAATGTATTTGGGAAATTATTTTTAACCTTTGAAGTGGGGCGTAATTTACCAGTTGAAACTTTTTCTCCTTAGCCTTTAAATGATAAATTTTGCCATATGCAGCAGACCTTCTGGCTTTTTTCCGATGTTAAGATCTATCATGTCTTTCCACAATTAGCTCTAGATTAATTTAATTAGTAATTAAATTAAATTACTTATGAAATTAGTAACGTTTTTAGTAACTTACCAGCGAAAAAAAAGAAAAGGCTTCTCAGTTTATCTTTTTCAGCAAGGAATCAATTAGCATTTTTTAAATAAACTTTTTAATAAACTTGTAATGTCAACATCTTAGAGATAGTTTAAATATCGTTACATTATTTCTTAACATGATTTTTTGTATTTAACATGTTAAAACTTTATACATAAAATATAATATAGATCAGTCTGCATTTATCTGCCCGTGCTCTGCCACACACACAGTATAAGTGTGTGAAACGTCATGACGCGTCATGCTCAGAGCCTACTTTCTGCTTTCTGCTATACTAATACTAATGCGTTAAAATCATATCAATGTATTGTGTGCCGACCACGGACAGAGATAAAATATAAAAAAAATTCTATATTAAACAAAATATTTCTATTTTCTAGGGTTACTTAAATTAAAGGGTAACACCGTGCATTTTTAGAAAGGAATTTCTATATTGTAGAAACAGTTTTCTATTTTTTAGGATTAGTATCTTTTTAAGAAAAGGATTTCTATATTGTAGAAACAGTTTTCTATTTTTTAGGGTTAGTAAATTTTATGGTGAGCCTTTCTATTATTAAGAAAATATTTCCTGAAAATAAGTCATAATTTGCCTTATTTATAGAAAAGTTTTCTTGATTTTAGGGCGATTTCAGTTTATGGCGACTATTTCTATATTTGAGAAAAACTTCTTTGATTTAAGAAATTTTTCTTGTTTTCAGAAAATTTTTTCTAGAAACTAGAAATTTTTTTTTGTATTTAGAAAAAATTAAGTTTTATGGCGAATTTCTAAATTTAAGGGTAAATTTTATTTTGAATGCAGTTGAACGAGTTGTAATGTGGTCCGATTCAGAAATCGTCTTGTATTGGCTGCAAACACATCCTTCAAAACTAAAAACCTTTGTTGCCAACCGCGTCAGGGAGATTCAAGAGATGACCTCATCGGCTAGTTGGCGCCATGTACCCACTGACAGCAATCCAGCAGACTTTCCATCTCGGGGTTGTACAGTTAATGAATTAAAAAATTAATTTTGCTTTGATGGTCCCCACTTCTTGACTCAAGATTAAAGGCGTTGGCCTCAAAATACAAAAATTCAGCAAATCAACACTAACAAAGAGTTAGAGATTCGGAATATAACTACTAGCTACGGTACAACACAACTCAAGCCGAATCCGATAGAAAAAATGGTCGAAAATTGATCTTCATTTCTTAAAGTAATGCGCATTGTTGCGTACTTCCTACGATTCGTTAACGCAACAAAATCTCGCTCGTGGTCTTTGTTAAATCCTACCTCGGTTGAGCTCGGCTCGGCCTTTTTACTTGTTGTAAGCGTCATCCAGCAAAATGCATATAAAAGTGAACTCATAAAATTACAAAAATCAGTAAATGGCCAGACTCACTTCAAAAATTAAGTCCATTCGTTGTGACTGAATCAACTGGTGACTGGTGTCTTTGTTGCGAGTAGGAGGTCGATTGTTCAATGCACAGTTAAGCTACAGCGTAAAGTTTCCGCTTCTTATGCCAAAGGGCAACAGATTCGTGAGTTTATACATTCAACATCTGCATAGAACAAACTGTCATGCAGGACCCAGAGCATTGGTTGGTCTTATTCGCCAAACAATATGGCTCATAAATGCTAGGCGCGAATGTAGTGCGGTCGTACGACAATGTGTACATTGCTTTCGATACAAGCCAAAATTAGCTTCACAAATAATGGGTAGCTTACACTCAAAATAAAATTTACCCTTAAATTTAGAAATTCGCCATAAAACTTAATTTTTTCAAAATACAAGAAAAAATTTCTAGTTTCTAGAAAAAACTTTCTGAAAACAAGAAAAATTTCTTAAATCAAAGAAGTTTTTCTCAAATATAGAAATAGTTGCCATAAACTGAAATCGCCCTAAAATCAAGAAAACTTTTCTATAATTAAGGCAAATTATGACTTATTTTCAGGAAATATTTTCTTAATAATAGAAAGGCTCACCATAAAATTTACTAACCCTAAAAAATAGAAAACTGTTTCTACAATATAGAAATCCTTTTCTTAAAAAGATACTAACCCTAAAAAATAGAAAACTGTTTCTACAATATAGAAATTCCTTTCTAAAAAAGATACTAACCCTAAAAAATAGAAAACTGTTTCTACAATATAGAAATTCCTTTCTAAAAAAGATACTAACCCTAAAAAATAGAAAACTGTTTCTACAATATAGAAATTCCTTTCTTAAAAAGATACTAACCCTAAAAAATAGAAAACTGTTTCTACAATATAGAAATTCCTTTCTTAAAAAGATACTAACCCTAAAAAATAGAAAACTGTTTCTACAATATAGAAATTCCTTTCTAAAAATGCACAGTGTTACCCTTTAATTTAAGTAACCCTAGAAAATAGAAATATTTTGTTTAATATAGAATTTTTTTTATATTTTATCTCTGTCCGTGGTCGGCACCCAATACATTGATATGATTTTAACGCATTAGTATTAGTATAGCAGAAAGCAGAAAGTAGGCTCTGAGCATGACGCGTCATGACGTTTCACACACTTATACTGTGTGTGTGAAAGAGCACGGGCAGATAAATGCAGACTGATCTATATTATATTTTATGTATAAAGTTTTAACATGTTAAATACAAAAAATCATGTTAAGAAATAATGTAACGATATTTAAACTATCTCTAAGATGTTGACATTACAAGTTTATTAAAAAGTTTATTTAAGAAGTGATAATGGATTCCTTGCTGAAAAAGATAAACTGAGAAGCCTTTTCTTTTTTTTCGCTGGTAAGTTACTAAAAACGTTACTAATTTCATAAGTAATTTAATTTAATTACTAATTAAATTAATCTAGAGCTAATTGTGGAAAGACATGATAGATCTTAACATCGGAAAAAAGCCAGAAGGTCTGCTGCATATGGCAAAATTTATCATTTAAAGGCTAAGGAGAAAAAGTTTCAACTGGTAAATTACGCCCCACTTCAAAGGTTAAAAATAATTTCCCAAATACATTTTCAGGTAATATGGCTGATGTTCAATAGTGAAGAGGTGAAGCTTAGCCTTGCAAACGCAAAATTTGATCTTACTTTTGAGTGGCGCAAAAGTTTCTTTTTCTAGGACGATACAAGTGTAGCTACACTTAGCTTAGGAGGAATTGCCCATTCTTAAGCAGAGTTGTGAAGACAAATTGGTAATATTTTTTATACATTAATTTTGTTTTATTTAATGCATTTATTGAATAAATTCTTAGATTGTGGCAATTTTTTCTCTCATTTCGTTAAAAGGAAGTCCAGAGTTTTATCTTACTAAAAACATTCCCTCAACAAAGCGAAGGTAAAAAGGCAATAATTACACTACCTTAAAAGATGTTTTAAAACATTCACAATTAAATAGTATATTAATATATTTATATCGCAATATTAATTGACGTTATTTTCCACAGATAAAAAGGACGCACATGATTCACGCTATTCTAGTCCCCACCAAAAGGGGAAAACATGGTGCTACTGGAATTTTAAAAGTCAAGTATACAATTCAAGATTCGAGGGTCAAATTTATTATATACCATAAATAAAGTGTTCTGTGAAAGTAAGAACTGAAGAGAGCTATCAAAGAAAACAAATGTAAATGTAAAAATAATGTAAAAATATATAAATGTATGATGTAATATGTAATGTAAAATGTAGAAATAAAATTTCTAGAATTTAGAAAAGGTCACCTTTAATTTAAGAAATATTTGTATATATTGTAGAAAGGGTTATCTTAATTTTAGGGCGCCTTGCCCTGGGGCTTAGAAAAATCGCCATAAAATCAAGACATTTTTTCCTTAGTTTTAGAAAAGTACTTTCTAAAACCTAGAAAAACAAACCGTAAATTTAAGAAATTTTTTTCTATTTTTTAGAAATTTTTTTCTTATTTTTAGGGAAATTGGCCTTAGATTTTAGAAAGGAAACGCCATTAATTTTAGAAAAATTTACCCTAAATTTAAGAAATTTTTTCTATTTTTTAGAAATTTTTTCTTATTTTTAGGGCAATTTTCCTTATATTTTAGAAAGGAAATGCCATTAATTTTAGAAAAATTTACCCTAAATTTTATGGTGCGGTGCCGTTGAAGACAAAAATAGGGCGAATTTCTAAATCTTAGGGTTAATTTTTTTTGAGTGTACCAGCCGACCGTTTGTTAGGAACAAGGCCGTTTGCAATTAGTGGAGTTGACTTATTTGGGCCGATTCGAGTATCGCTAGGAATTCGTGGCAAGCCTCCAATCAAGATGTATGTATCGATATTCATTTGCTTCCTGTCAAAAGCGGTTCATCTAGAACTTGTAAAAGATCTCACCGCTAATACATTCATTATGTGCTTATCTAGATTTGTCGGAAGACGTGGACCTATCGAGAAATTGTATTGCGATAACGCCACGAATTTCTCGGGCTCGTCTCGCATCATACATGACCTAATGAGCAAATTGGAAACCCATAAGGACGCAATGACAGCATTTGGAGCACCTCATCGATTCGAATTTATATTCAACCCTCCCAGAGCCCCACATTTTGGAGGGCTTTGGGAGGCGGCCGTTAAATCGGTTAAACACTTGTTTCTCCGAGCTGAGGGTAACGCGTTACTAAAAGAAAACGAGCTCCAGACGGTGATTGTAGAAGTTGGTGCAGTGCTGAATTCGCGGCCGATTATCGCTGACGGCTCAAGCCCAAACGATGGTGAAGCTTTAACCCCTGGGCACCTCCTCGTCGGGACCAGCTTGGCGACCTTGCCTCCAGCATCCGCTCAGGCAAATGTGGAACCGAATTTATCGTTTCTTCAGCGCTGGCATCTGGTGTCTCCGATAAAACATCGCTTTTGGCAGGATTGGTCACGAGACTACTTGTTAAGCTTACAACAACGCGTGAAATGGAATAAGGAGTCGCCAAATGTAACTGCTGGAACCGGTGTCGCAATTAAGGAGGACAATCTGCCACCTCAGACATGGCTTTTGGGCATCATCACTGAAACGATTACAGGTGCTGATGGAAGGGTCCGATTGGCCATCGTAAAAACTACAAACGTGCGGCCGATGTTTAGTCGTAACTTGTTTAAAAAATAATATGTGAGGGAAATACGTAGAACTCGCAACTTGGGCTACTTAGCTATGAGACGGGGCATAGCAAGCTACGAGCAAATAAAATAACCCCCAACGAGCCCGAGCTGCAAGATATCTACGTGAGTTCCTTACGCCCATACTTATGAGAAATATTTGAATTGTACCGCCTAAAGATATTATCACTCTGTTAAGTACTCGTTCTTGTTACTCGTTGCGTCGCGGTTTCGAAGGAAAGAATAGAAGGAGCAGATAGAAACTAGTAATAAATGAACTTCCATTGAATTCGGTTGATGCGTTTCTACTGGGAACATAGTTGCTGGCCTGAAACAGGCATTTTCGCAGTTTTCCATTTTGGAGCAAACCCCTAACTCTGAAAACACCAAAGCTATAGCATTTTCGATCAATCAGTTATATGGCAGCTATCGAGACCGATCGCAGCCGTAAGGTAATTGGGTTTAAAGGTTATTTTTATGTATTTAAAATTTGCGAACTATTCTTAGTATTTAAGTAATAAAATAAAAAATACAAAATTACGGGAACTGTACAAACTGAACTGAACTGTACAAAATTTTCATACATTATTAAACTCCAAGCTCCATAAAATAAATAGTACCAAAATAAAAAAAATCTAAATCAAATTAATAATTCCAGAAACTAACATTGGACACGCATAACTGTCTTGGGGCGATCCATTGCCGGGTTTTATTTAATGATAGAAAATTATTGGCACATCCACCTTACTACCAAAGAAAATCCCACTTCTCGCAGTGAAAATTCCACTTCTCGCACCAATTATAACTAATCTATCTGATCCCGCGAGGTGCGCTACGAGCCCTTTTCAGAGGTAGAACTGGCTAATAGCATGTTCTTTGTCACTTATAACTTACCATGACTTCACCGCGGGCATGTTTGACATGTCCCTAGGTCAGATCAATCATGTTAGAAATTCGCTAGGTTGGCTTTTAGACTTATGTTTTGTATCTGATCCTGATGGGACTGCTCTCTCCAGAGCTTTTCCCCTTTCAACCCCAGAGGATCCATATCACCCCACGCATGAGGTCTCAATCGAAACCACTCCTGGTATCGATCAGATGTCTCCGAGCGTGGTAAATAAGATTCGCTGTTTCCGTAAAGCCGATTTTCAGAAACTTAATAGCCTTATTGATACATTTGACTGGTCTGATATTCTGGCGTGCACTGATCTTAATGTCACTTTAGAAAAATTTTATTTTACTTTAAATAAATTTTTTGACTCATGTGTGCCTTGGAAATATCCGTCCGCTTCAACAAATCCTCCTTGGTTTACAAGGTGCCTCGCTAACTTAAAAAATAAAAAAAACAAGAAAGCAAAGCTAACTTCGGGCGGAGCCGAAGTTGATATACCCTTGCAGCTAAAACCGGATATATATCGCAAACATCGGATATAGTTGGCCGATCCTTATGATTACATCATAATAAAACCAATTAATTACAATAAAAAATCTAAAAAAAAGTCCCAAGCTTCTATCTTCAAAAATACGAAAGTTGATATTTCTACTAAAAACCATTTCCGATCGTACAGTTATATGTCAGCTATAAGATATAGTCAACCGATCTTTATGAAATACCAAGGGCCAGCTTTCTATCATCAAAAACACGAAAGTTGGGTCATTTCCGATCGTTCAGTTATATGGCAGCTATAGGATATAGTCGGCCGATCCTTATGAAATTTGGCATGTCGTAATATTTTGCCAAAAATGTCATGTCAAATTTGAACTCTCTAACTCTAAAAACACCAAAGTTATACCATTTCCGATCAATCAGTTATATGGCAGCTATAGGATATAGTCGGCCGATCCCGGCCGTTCCGACTTATATACTGCGTGCAAAGGAAAGAAGAGTGTGTGCAAAGTTTCAAGACGATAGCTTTAAAACTGAGAGACTAGTTCGCGTAGAAACAGACAGACAGACGGACAGACGGACAGACGGACATGTTCATATCAACTCAGGAGGTGATCCTGATCAAGAATATATATACTTTATAGGGTCGGAGATGTCTCCTTCACTGCGTTGCACACTTTTGGACAAAATTATAATACCCTCTGCAAGGGTATAATAAGCTTTTACTTAAATATAAAAAAACCTGCAGTAGTGTTGATTTCTCAAGATACCTACTAGCTCGGTCGAATTTTACCGTGCAGAACGCTGAATGTTATAGGAATTATATTGACCGCTGCCGGCTACAATTTACTCAGGTCTCAATCGAAACCACTCCTGGTATCGATCAGATGTCTCCGAGCGTGGTAAATAAGATTCGCTGTTGTAAAGCCGATTTTCAGAAACTTAATAGCCTTATTGATACATTTGACTGGTCTGATATTCTGGCGTGCACTGATCTTAATGTCACTTTAGAAAAATTTTATTTTACTTTAAATAAATTTTTTGACTCATGTGTGCCTTGGAAATATCCGTCCGCTTCAACAAATCCTCCTTGGTTTACAAGGTGCCTCGCTAACTTAAAAAATAAAAAAAACAAGAAAGCAAAGCTAACTTCGGGCGGAGCCGAAGTTGATATACCCTTGCAGCTAAAACCGGATATATATCGCAAACATCGGATATAGTTGGCCGATCCTTATGATTACATCATAATAAAACCAATTAATTACAATAAAAAATCTAAAAAAAAGTCCCAAGCTTCTATCTTCAAAAATACGAAAGTTGATATTTCTACTAAAAACCATTTCCGATCGTACAGTTATATGTCAGCTATAAGATATAGTCAACCGATCTTTATGAAATACCAAGGGCCAGCTTTCTATCATCAAAAACACGAAAGTTGGGTCATTTCCGATCGTTCAGTTATATGGCAGCTATAGGATATAGTCGGCCGATCCTTATGAAATTTGGCATGTCGTAATATTTTGCCAAAAATGTCATGTCAAATTTGAACTCTCTAACTCTAAAAACACCAAAGTTATACCATTTCCGATCAATCAGTTATATGGCAGCTATAGGATATAGTCGGCCGATCCCGGCCGTTCCGACTTATATACTGCGTGCAAAGGAAAGAAGAGTGTGTGCAAAGTTTCAAGACGATAGCTTTAAAACTGAGAGACTAGTTCGCGTAGAAACAGACAGACAGACGGACAGACGGACAGACGGACATGTTCATATCAACTCAGGAGGTGATCCTGATCAAGAATATATATACTTTATAGGGTCGGAGATGTCTCCTTCACTGCGTTGCACACTTTTGGACAAAATTATAATACCCTCTGCAAGGGTATAATAAGCTTTTACTTAAATATAAAAAAACCTGCAGTAGTGTTGATTTCTCAAGATACCTACTAGCTCGGTCGAATTTTACCGTGCAGAACGCTGAATGTTATAGGAATTATATTGACCGCTGCCGGATACAATTTACTCAGGATCCAAAGCAGTTTTATAATTTTGCGTAAACACTAAGCGTAAACACGTATCTTTTTCACCCCTGCTTACGTTTGAAAATTCCTCTGCGACTTCTGATCAGGCCATTGCCGATCTATTCGCAGAATTTTTATCAAACAACTTATTCTCCTCCAAAATTGACTGATCAGCCTTACGCATATAACATTCAAGCAGCAAATCTTATTTTCTGTCCGTTTTTTTCTGAGAACAACTTATTATCTGGTCTTTTAAGGGTCAAACCCATTTATTCGCCAGGCCCCGATGGAGTACCAGGCTGTGTGCTAAAATACTGTGCCAGGGCTCTGTGCAAGCCTCTACTTAGACTTTTCAACTTATCTTTGGAAACCTCGATTTTTCCCCTTAAGTGGAAGGAATCATTTATAATTCCCCTACATAAAAAAGGGAAAAAGTCTGAGGCTGCCAACTACAGAGGCATCTCTAAGTTGTCGGCAATTCCAAAGTTATTTGAAAAATTAATTACCCCTCATTTGCAACACCTTTGCTCTTCGATTATCACTCCTTGTCAGCATGGCTTTATTAAGCGTCGCTCCACCACCACAAACTTATTGGAGTTGACATCCTTTGTCATAGATGGCTTTTGTAAGGGATATCAAACCGATGTAATTTACACAGACTTCAGCAAAGCATTTGATTCAGTTAATCACTCACTCTTGTTGAGTAAACTGAATATGCTGGGTTTTCCTAAAGACCTCTTAACGTGGATCTCCAGCTACCTAGATGGAAGGACACAAAGAGTTTTATTTAAAAACATTCAGTCCCGTCTGGTCCGTGCTACATCCGGCGTCCCTCAAGGAAGTCATCTTGGCCCGTTATTATTTACGCTTTTTATAAACGACTTGCCCCCTGCTTTAACGAACTCTCTAGTTCTTATGTATGCAGATGATGTAAAGCTTTGTCTTCAGTACAAATCCATCTCTGCCCAATGCAGTCTTCAGTCTGACCTTGATAACTTTCAAAAATGGTGTTTAGCTAATGATCTAATACTTAATGGATCTAAATGCAAACATATGTCTTTTTATCGTTCTTGCCCTCTGCAAGCTACTTATTCTATTAATGGGATTGCCTTAGAAAAATTAACCCAGGTTAATGATCTCGGCATCCTATTAGACATCAAACTTAAATTTGCCGACCATATTTCCTTAATGGTTAATAAGGCTAAAGGAGTCCTTGGTTTTATCAAAAGGTGGTCAAAAGAATTTAATGACCCCTATATAACCAAAACACTATTCATTTCTTTGGTCCGTCCTATACTGGAGTACGGTTCATGTGTCTGGAGTCCCCAATATGGAGTACATCAGGACCGCATAGAATCCGTACAAAAGAATTTCCTAACTTTTTCACTAACTAACTTTTTTTTAAAACAAATCCTCAGACTAAACAGACCGAGGGAAACATGCATTCAGCACGTTCCCATAATTCAGATCCCCAAATCCAATCGTAAAACTCAAATTTCGGGACCAAAGCCAAAAACAAATTCAAAAGCAAGAATCCAAAGTCCAATCGGGAAAGTTCTCAGCCTAAACAATAAAACACACTCAATTAGAATAAACACACTCAAGTAAAGCTCGAAAGCTCCACAACCGAGGTATGATCGTAAAAGAAGTCAGAGTTAGGAGTTGAGTTCAGTTTGATATCTACAAGTAGTAGTTTGGTGTTTTTCAAATAAAAATATTTGTAACCAGTTGAATATAAGAAATAAAGATAATTTTTTTGAAAACTTATGGTAACTTATTGGCGCAGTCGGTAGGATTTCTAAAAAGGTCCTTTAACAAAGTTATCGGTACTGATCAACAAAGAAGGATAATACTATACGACTAGTTTATCCTCATCAGCGAAAGTGACTAAAAGAAATCCGCAAAAGAATTTATGTGCAGTGCGACTGTATATAAAGACAATTAATTAAAAATCCAATTCGGTCAATAACTCCACGAATTTTCGTGCGACAATATTGCAATACAAAAAACTTCAAAAGCGACGAAAATGGCAACACCACAGTTATGCGAGATCCATCTCAATCAATTGATTGGACAAATCTAGGTACTGCCTTATTTCGACGGCAACCCAATAGAGCTCAGCCGATTCATTACACGGGTCGAGTATCTGTTGCAGTTATACCCAACACAGGATGTGAGGCAAAACCATATCATCTACGGGGCCATCGAGAGGACCATTGTTGACTCAGCACAAGCAGTCATCGCAGAAGAAAAAACCACAACATGGATGCAGACGAAACTGGCCCTGATCAAAGCATTTAAGGACCATAGGCCATACGAAGATGTTATCCGCAACGTACATCAAACACCTTATCCGGGGAGCATCAGTAAGTTCATAAACGAACTTAAAATCAGGTCCTCCGTAGTTTTAAATAAGTTAGAATTAGAAATGGATCAGACAGATAAAACAATTTATACAAGTTCATTGAACAAAACAATCAGGGATTGCATTGAAAAGAAACTTCCGGACAGATTGTATAATTCACTATATTACAACTATTACTAATTTAAAAGAGGCAGCAATGACTCTAGGCCATTGGGATTCAGATCCATACGATTATTATAAAACCAGGTATTATGATCATCGTAGGAATTTGGGAAATTCAAGACAATCAAAATTACCCGAGAAATAATTCAAATCATTACCCCCGATATAACTCAAATAATTATTTGAATTATAATCCAGGATCAAACAATCCAGCAAATATTCCGAATTCACCTGCCAGAAACCAAAACCAAGGCAATTATCACGAACTTAGAAGGAATTTAAATCAGGGTAGAGCTCAGAACCCCATGAATTATCAGGCATCAACCTCTAATAATTCTCCAAATGCACCTGTTAAGAGACAGAGGGAAAGTGAAAGCGCTCAAAGCAGAATGGACGTAAATTGGACAGTATCCTTATATCAGAGTAGTAGTCAAAGATAAAACTCTCAAAGCAATGATCGATACAGTATCTTCCATTAACATCATGAGAGAAAACCCAGGAAATTTTGCAGAAACTAACGAAAATCAGAAAGTCTATACAATAAATGGACCAATTAACTTACTTAAGAGCATTACATTTAATCCTAGTAAAATTTGCCCAGTAAAACAAAAATTTTTCTTACACAAATTCTCAGAGAATTATGACATACTTATAGGCAGAAATTTTTTGAAAGAAAGTAAAGCTAAGATAGATTATCAAGATGAATCAATTACATTAGGGAACAAAAAACTTTTCATTGAATATGGTGAAGATGATAAAGAGGGCAAGGCCGCACTAAAATGCCTTAGCCCAAAATCATCCGAACAAGAAATTAAAGAGGGCAAGACCGCACCAAAATGCCTTAGCCCAAAGTCAACCGAAAAGAAAGAGAAAAAGGATGAGACCGCACAAGATTGCCTTAATCCACCTCTATCAGAGGATGATTCATTTAATTTTTCCATAAACAACGAACTTAGAGAATGCAATGAATTTCGTCTCGAACATTAAAATGAAGAGGAAAAGAAAGATTTATAAAGGGTTTTTTTTTTAATTCAAAGATATTCAGTACAAGGAAGGTGAAAATTTGACTTTTACTAGTATAATAAAACATTCAATACAAACAAAACACGAAGACCCGATATATAAAAAGCCATACAAATATGCGCAAGCTTTCGACGAAGAAGTTAATACACAAATTACTGAGATGATTAATCAAGGAATAATTCGAAAGTCGAAATCTCCTTATTGTTCACCAATCTGGATAGTCCCAAAGAAAAGTGATGCTTCAGGAAAGAAAAAATTCAGATTAGTAATAGATTATAGGAGTTTAAATGAAATCACAATAAATGATAAATTTCCGATCCCTAGAATGGATGAAATTCTAGACAAATTAGGAAAATGTCAATATTTTACAACACTCGATTTAGCCAAAGGCTTCCACCAAATACAAATGGATGAAAATTCCATAGCAAAAACTGCATTTTCAACTAAACATGGCCATTATGAATATAACCGTATGCCATTTGGTCTCAAAAACGCCCCTGCAACTTTTCAAAGATGTATGAACAATCTCTTAGACGATTTAATCTATAAAGAATGTTTAGTATACTTGGATGACATCATTATTTTCTCCACTTCATTGGAAGAACATATTTTGTCTCTTAAGAAGGTTTTTGGAAAATTGAGGAACGCCAATTTGAAATTACAATTGGATAAATGTGAGTTCATGAAAAAGGAAACTGAATTTTTAGGTCATATCGTAACTACAAGTGGTATCAAACCTAATCCTAATAAAACCAATGCTATAACCAACTTTCCAATACCTAAGACCCCAAAACAAATAAAGTCATTTTTAGGATTATGCGGCTTCTATCGCAAATTCATTCCTAATTTCGCTAATATTGTAAAACCAATGACAGTTAAATTAAAAAAAGGAGCAGTAATTGATATAAAGTGTAACAAGAAAGGAAAGCTAACTTCGGGCGGAGCCGAAGTTTATATACCCTTGCAGTTAAAACCGGATATATATCGCAAACATCGGATGTAGTTGGCCGATCCTTATGATTACACACTTCTCTCTTCAAAAATACGAAAGTTGATATTTCTACCAAGTACCATTTCCGATCGTTCAGTTATATGGCAGCTATAGGATATAGTCGGCCGATCCTAATGAAATTTGGTAGGTCGGATCAACTCGCCAAAAATAGAATCTGTATTAAGTTTCATATTCTTTCTATATTCTTTCTTTCTTTCTTTGCTTTCTATATTCAAAAACACGAAAGTTGGGTCATTTCCGATCGTTCAGTTATATGGCAGCTATAGGATATAGCCGGCCGATCCTTACGAAATTTGTCGTATTATTTTGCCAAAAATAGCTCTCGTGTCAAAGTTGAACTCTCTAACTCTAAAAACACCAAAGTTATACCTATTCCGATCAATCAGTTATATGGCAGCTATAGGATATAGTCGGCCGATCCGGGCCATTCCGACTTATATACTGCGTGCAAAGGAAAGAAGGGTGTGTGCAAAGTTTCAAGACGATAGCTTCAAAACTGAGAGACTAGTTCGCGTAGAAACGAACAGACAGACGGACAGACAGACGGACAGACGGACATGCTCATATCAACTCAGGAGGTGATCCTGATCAAGAATATATGTACTTTATAGGGTCGGAGATGTCTCCTTCACTGCGTTGCACACTTTTGGACAAAATTATAATACCCTCTGCAAGGGTATAAAAATTACATAGAATCATTCGAAAAATTAAAAGTACTTATCACTTCAGATCCAATACTTATTTATCCTGATTTCAGTAAAATTTTCCTTAACAACTGATGCAAGTATGTTGTGCAAACCCGTATGTTATGCAAGCAGAACTTTAAACGAGCATGAAATTAATTATGCCACGATAGAAAAAGAATTGTTAGCAATCGTTTGGGCAACGAAATATTTCAGATCTTACTTATTCGGAAGACGTTTTGAAATACTCAGTGACCATAAACCTCTTGTTTGGCTGAACAATACCAAAGAACCAAACATGAAGTTACAGAGATGGAAAATAAAACTAAATGAATTTGATTACGAAATTAAATATCTACCTGGAAAAGAAAATTATGTAGCTGACGCTTTATCCCGAACCAAAATAGAAGAAAATATGTTAGGACAAGTAGCCGAAAGTGTAGGCGCAACCGTACATAGTGCACAGGAAGACAACCAAAATTACATACCAATAACGGAACGACCATTTAATTTTTTCTCTAGACAAATTGAATTAATAAAAGGAAATGAAGACCAAACGAACGTACAGCATTATTTTCATAAAATCAAAATCAAAATAACTTATAAAGAAATGACGGAAGAACTGGCAAAAGAAATAAGTAAAGAATATTTATGTACAAAGAAAAGCGCTATTTACATGCATAATGATTCAGATTTCCCAACATTCCAGAAAGTTTTCGTAGAAATAATCAATTCCAATCATTTAACAAAATTAGTAAGATGCACAACTAAATTAGAAGATATCTTGACATACGCAGTATTTAAGGAGAAAATATTGGGAAGACATAAAGAATTATTACATCCAGGAATAGAAAAAACAATTAATCGGTTCAAAGAAAAATACTATTTCCCTGACCATCAAAACTTAATCCAGAACATTATTAACGAGTGCGAAATTTGTAACATATCTAAAACAGAACATAGAAACACAAAACTTTCTTTTGAAACCACTCCAGAAATACAAAACATCTGTGAAAAATACGTAATGGATTTTTACATAGTGGGTAATCAACAGTTTTTGTCTTGTATTGACGTGTATTCAAAATTTGCCTCATTAGTAGAAATAACAAGTAAAGATTGGTTAGAAGCGAAAAGAGCAATAATGAAAGTATTTAATGAAATGGGAAAACCACAAGAAATTAAAGCAGATAAGGATTCAGCATTTATGTGTGTAGCTTTTCACAACTGGTTAAATTCGGAAGGAGTAAAAATTCAGGTAACAACAAGTGTTTATGAATAGTGGACTGTATTATGGTTTTTATTATAGTATTATGCATTTATTTTCACTATTTAGCGGGTTTACAATGTTTTTAAGCGGGGTTGCTATCAGCGAGCGGTTGCGGTTAATGTCAACAAGAGAATGCGGCCGGCTTGCAAAACGTGCAGAAAAAGAACTGAAAAACGATCGCGTGATGTTCTAATACTAACGCATTGCACTGCAATTTCGGCTATGCGTGTGAGCTTAAAGCTCCCAAATGGTTATGCAAGACATGTGCGCAAAAATTGGTACGATAATAAGAAATTAATTAACAAGTAAAGAAGCAAATGTAATACTATTTAAATGCAAAATAAAGACGAACTATTTCTCAACATACCGGCCCCCCTGAACGACGGTTCAGTTCAAAGGAAGCACAGCAATTTTCGTAATAGGGCGCTTGTAGATTCCCTTGGTGGTTTTAACGGTGACCACCCGGACCCTCTGATCCTGGCCAGGATGAACTTCGGTGACTCGTCCTAGCATCCACTTGATTGGCGGTTGATTGGGCTCCTTCAGCACAACCAGTGTGTCCACGGCAACATTTGGAGCATCTTGATGCCATTTCGTGCGAGGTTGAAGCGTGCTGAGATACTCGAGATTCCAACGTTTCCAGAAACCTTGAACCTTGGCCTGTAGTTGTCTCCAGCGCTGCAGTCTGTTGATGTTTACATCCAGGAAAGATGGTTCTGGTATCGAAGTGAGAGGCTGACCTGTTAGAAAATGAGAAGGAGTTAGCGGGTTAAGACTGTGATCGCTAGGTGCGCATAAAGGGCGAGAGTTCAGAAGCCCTTCAATCTGAATTAACAGGGTCGAATACTCCTCGAATGTCAAGGCACTGCTGCCAATGACTCGTTTTAAGTGCAGCTTTGTGGATCTCACACCAGTCTCCCAAATGCCTCCGAAATGGGGAGCAGATGGCGGAATGAAATGCCAATTAATCTCGTGGCTGGCCATGAAGGTTGAAATTTCTTCATCTTGACTTTGAGCTATTGCCATTCGTTGCATTTCAGCTAAATCTCTTTTGGCTCCATGGAAAGTCGTTCCATTGTCCGAGTATAAATCCGATATAGGTCCACGTCGAGACCAAAAGCGTTTGAAAGCGGCTATAAAGGCGGATGTCGTCAAATCGCTGACCAATTCTATGTGAATCGCTTTTGTAGATAGACAGACAAAGATCGCAAACCAAGCTTTGCCAAATCTTGGTGTCCGGCCTGTCGATGTTTTGATTGACACAGGTCCAACATAATCCAATCCAGTGTGCAGGAAACAACGGGCGGGTTGAACTCGAAACTCCGGTAAATCAGCCATAAGTTGAGAACTCGTGTGTCTTCGCTGCAGAAAGCAAGTTCTGCAATTGAATACAGTTTTGCGGACGAGGTTCCGAGCTCCTAGAATCCAATACCTTTGGCGTAGACTATGAAACGTGTATTCGACTCCAGCGTGTAACAATGCAGCATGTTGAAAGCGAACTAGCAGACCAGCTATTGGAGATTCCTTAGGAAGGAGAATGGGATGCTTTGCGTCATAAGTAGCTATAGAATTATCGATGCGACCACCAACACGCATTACTCTCTGCTCGTCTAAAAAGGGTGTGTAGCGAATCAACTTCGATTTCTTCGACAATGGCTGTGCGGTAGTTAACTGCTTGTACTCCACGTTGAAGAACTCCTCTTGAGCGTGCGTGAAGATCTTAGCTCGTGCATGTTGTAGCTCCCACGCCGATAGGAATGGTGAAAATCGATTCCTCTCACGAAGACGATGAACGAAGCGAAGGCAGTAGCTGACTATCCTTAATAAACGGGACCATGAGGAGGATTTGTTGATCATACAAGATAGCGAATTTCCGTCGTCGGAAATGTGTAGATTAACTTTCGTTTCAGCCTTCATCTCTAGGCAGGCCTCTTCTTCTGTCGACAGAACAAACTTAGCTTTAACAGGTGGCCAAGCTGAACGTGACTGAGATAGCCAAGGTGGTCCATTCCACCATATTTGATGATCCACGAGGTCCTTTGGCAGTACTCCCCGCGATGCGCAGTCTGCGGGATTATCACCACTTCGAATATGTTGCCAGCAGCTGCGTGGGCAAACCTCTAGAATTTCAGCAGTGCGGTTGCAAACATAGGTGTTCCAAGTCCTAGGCGGAGAAGATAGCCAATGCAGGACTATTTCAGAGTCTGACCAACAATTGATTCTGGAAATAGGAACAGTTAATGATTGCTTGACCAGATAAATCAGTTTAGAGAGTAAATGAGCTGCGTTTAACTCTAGTCGCGGAATAGAGATAGGCTTAATAGGGGCTACGCGAGTTTTAGCCATAATCAGTTTGACAGCATATCCATTGTTGACTTCGACGCGGCTATAGATGATGGCAGCATACGCTTGAGATGATGCATCAGCAAATCCGTGCAGTTCCATTTCTTGATGTGGTGCAGATATGTAGCGAGGAACTCGACAAGTTTCCAATAAATGCATTTCCGATACAAACTGTTGCATAATTGCATCGTGTACATAATTGCTGCGGTAGTACTTCATTCCAATCGACAGAACTTAGCCAACTATCTTGAAATAGGATCTTCAGAAAAACAACAGTTGGCGAAAGCAAACCCAGCGGGTCGTAGATCTTGGCTAGTTCTGAAAGCAATATGCGTTTACTAAGAGCAGTTGTAAATGCGGGGGTTTCTAATTTGAAGAAAATATAGTCCGGTTTTGGTTCCCAACACAATCCCAGGACTTTAACAAATCGAAATGAGCGGTCTTCCTCTAAATCCTCTGGTGGATACTCACAAATCTCCTTTGGCAACGACTTTAAAAGGGCGTAACAGTTTGAGCTCCACTTTCGCAATTTGAATTGAGCTTCGCTAAGAAGCAGAATCAATTCATCTTTGAGTGCAATGAGATCCTTGATGTTGTCGCATCCAGTAGGAATATCATCAACGTACGCGTCTCTGTTGAGCACGACAGCAGCGGTGGGATACAATTCGGCATAGCCATTCGAGAGCTGTTTAAGAACTCGAACTGCAATAAACGGCGATGAAGCTAATCCATATGTTACTGTCAACAGTCGATAATGATCCAGCGTAGCGTTTTCATCCTTCCTCCAAACTATGCGTTGGTACTGTGTATGTTCGTCCGACACCAAAATGCCTCTAAACATCTTCTCGATGTCTGCACAAAATACATAACGATGCTGACGAAATCGAAGGCATACTCCAATTAAGTCCCTTTGAATAGGCGGTCCTATATGCAGTCGCGAATTAAGAGAATGACCCGTGGAATCCTTTCCAGAGCCGTCAAATACCACTCGGCAACGTGTGGTAGTACTATCTGGCTTAAAAACTGCATGGTGTGCCAAATAGTTGTAGCGTGCGGGATCCTCACCGCCTGCAGCAGCCGGAATCAATTCCATATGTCCTCGATTTAAATAATCATCCATGAAATCCACATATTGTTGTTTGAGTGCGGGGAATCTTCTAAATTTCCTTTCCAAAGCGGCGAAGCGGTTTAAAACCTGTGGCAAAGTGGAGCCAATTAGGGTGCGGGGCTCCTTGAATGGGTATTGAACAATAAACACCATCTTCTCTACGAGCATGTGTTTTCCGAAAATGTTGTTCGGCGGGATCACTGGCGTCTATCGTTGTTTTACTCGGATGCACTTGTTCCATGTCCATAAATGAGCGAACTAAGGAATCCAAATCTTCATAAGCGTGATGAACTTGTGCGTGCGTAGATGCTTCGTTACAATCAGTATAGCTGCCTGTAATAACCCAACCAAAATTAGTATGCAGTGCGATGGGGTATTCGATACCAAACTCTCGGCGATGTCCAGTATATAAGTTCCACAGCTGATCAGCGCCTAAGATAACGTCGATTTTGCCCGGAGATCCAAACGTCGTGTAAGCTAGCGGTAGGCTGCGAATCTTGGTCCAAATAGTTGCATTTGATTTGACCTGCTGAGCTGGAATCGTAGAAGTTAGAGAACTCATAATTAGACAAGAGACTTCCAATGATGCAGTCGTGGTTCTTGAGAGTAAGGTGAAGCTAGCGCGACCTCGGCTAACACCAGCCGGGTTAGCACCTAAACCAATAACCGAAATGCGGGCATGCGAGGAATTCCGATCCTTTGGATAAAGGACTCAGATACCATGGTTATTGTTGATCCAGTATCGAGCAATAACCTACATGAGGTCTCGTTTCCCCATGTGTCTTTGGCGACAACAGTTGGCAGTACGGCTGGATTGTTGGCCCTCTCCAAAATATGATGGCTAACAGCGGCAGTATTCGTATCAGCGGCAGTCGAGTGCGCAGGTGCCACAGGAACCGATCTTGCTTCAATCGGGTGTACTAACGTGTGATGCTTAGCGTTGCACTGACGGCAAGTGTTCGAGGAATTACAATCCCTGACTTGATGCGATCGACTCAAGCAGTTGAAGCATAATTTTGTATCCTTGGCGAAGGTGCGGCGGCTGACTACATCCAGTGCCTTGAATTCATTGTATGAATATATAGAATGCTGTCCTTGGCAATATATACAATCGCGAGACGACTGAGTTGATCCACTGGCATGAAAGGCGGCTTGGCGGCGTCTACTCTGGGCTGGTCTTAAGGGTTGCATTGCGGGTAAATCCTGACAAGACTCCAAAGTATCACAATGAGCGAAAAGAAAGGCGAACAGCTCATCTATGGTGACGTCTTCAGTGGCCGATAAACTGCAGTTGGCCCAAGCTTGTTTAATTTCTGAACCTAACTTTGACAGCAAAATATGAATGAGCCATACATCACGGCTGTCACAGTTCAGCGCATGTAAGCCTCGAATGCATTCGACGGCCGAATCAATTACCTTGCGTAATTCTGCAATATTTGAATTGTTAGCGGTTGGCAACGATAAAAAATTCTGAACAAACGATCGAGCGATGAGCGACCTTTTATTATAACGATTTTCTAATTTTTCCCATGCGTCTTGGTAATTATCATTACAGACGGCAATATGTTTAATTAGGGACAGTGTTCTCCCTGCAGATATGATTTGAGATAATGAAACTTTTGGCACTTGGAGAGCTTTTCGTTACTATTTACTGAGCTTAAGAACAGATCACTAAACTGGCTCCAATCCTCATATTTACCAGAAAATGTGGGAATCCGAATTTTCTCAAACCTTAAATCAGAAGTTCCCGATGAAGTATGAATTTTCTCCAAAAGGTTGTTTTGTCCCTCAAATAGGCGTTCCACTGTCCTTGAAAGTAGAATGTTCGACTGGTCCTGTCCATGATCTTGACCTCCCATGTCCTTGATGGCGTTACTAAAAATAGCATGCGCGGCGTAGAACTTGTCTTCGTATTCGGGTATGTCCAATCCAGGGTCTTCATATCCCTCCTCCAAGTGAAATTCCACTAACTCATCTGAGAGCTCCATAAAGTGGTTGAAAGTGGCGACCAAACGCTCCAGCTTGAATTGCAATGTTTCCACATTTTCACATCTTTGTGAAAACTCCACAGCACTGTTGAGGGTGCGCGTTATTTGCCCCTTGCAGGCACCACGTTGTTGAATCGTTCTATGCATTATCGCGTTCATGACGAAAAAGCGGTAAATTTGTCTCTAATGTTCACAAAAGTAAATGCACAAATAAACGCGGGTATCCGGCTCGAACGGACCAAATTTTGGTATGTTTATGAATAGTGGACTGTATTATGGTTTTTATTATAGTTTTATGCATTTATTTTCACTATTTAGCGGGTTTACAATGTTTTTAAGCGGGGTTGCTATCATCGAGCGGTTGCGGTTAATGTCAACAAGAGAATGC
The DNA here is from genome assembly GCA_018153235.1 of Drosophila malerkotliana malerkotliana. NCBI lineage: Eukaryota > Metazoa > Arthropoda > Insecta > Diptera > Drosophilidae > Drosophila > Drosophila malerkotliana. The sequence goes on along the minus strand of JAECXV010000087.1, from coordinate 2,696,466 downwards.
GGCCGGCTTGCAAAACGTGCAGAAAAAGAACTGAAAAACGATCGCGTGATGTTCTAATACTAACGCATTGCACTGCAATTTCGGCTATGCGTGTGAGCTTAAAGCTCCCAAATGGTTATGCAAGACAATGATGTGCGCAAAAATAGGTACGATAATAAGAAATTAATGAACAAGTAAAGAAGCAAATGTAATACTATTTAAATGCAAAATAAAGACGAACTATTTCTCAACAACAAGTAAGAACGGTATATCAGACGTAGAAAGATTCCACAAGACAGTTAACGAAAAACTACGAATCATTGGAAGTGAGACAAATATTGAAAATGGGTACACTAAATTCGAGTTAATACTTTACATTTATAACCACAAAACAAAACATAATGCTACAAACAGAGTACCAGCCGACACTTTCATGTATGCAGGAACACCCGATTATGATACACAGGATAAGAAAATCAATAAGATTAATCAGCTAAATAAAGACAGACATGATTATGAAATAGATACCAAATATAAGCAATCTCCGTTAGTAAAATCAAAAACAACTAACCCATTTAAAAAGACAGGAAATATCAAACAAGTAGATGAGAAACATTTTGAAGAAACCAATAGAGGTAGGAAAATTACTCATTATAAATCTAAATTTAAAAAGAAAAAAATAATTAATGATAGTAAATATAATAATTCCAGACAAACAGAACAAACCTAATGGATTCAACAACCTCTATAAAATTATTATGTTTTTGATTATATTAACTACTTCAATTCAAATGGCGAATGGACAAAACATCGAAATAAATCCGATAAAAGCCCAAAATGGATACTTGATGTTTAAAACAGGCACGATAGACGTTCCAACTAATTATGAGAATCACTTTATAAGTATAAATATCACGAAAACAGAACAAATCTTTGAAAAATTAGTAGAAGAGGCATGTGAATTCAAAGGAACAATGCAGATAGAATATTTAGTGGGAAAACTTCAACGACAAATTAATGGAATTAAAATCGCAAAACGTAGCAAAAGAGGGTTGTTAAACATTTTAGGAACAACTTACAAATACTTATTTGGAACATTGGATCAGGATGATAAAGAAGAGTTAGAACAAAAAATCGATACATTAACCGAGAATATTATTCAAAGTAATGATCTAAATAAGATCATTGATGTCGTAAACAATGGATTAGATTTAATCAACAAATTTAGAGACGAGGAAGAGATAGAACAACAGGCTAACGTCCTAATATTTAATTTACAACACTTCACAAAATACATAGTAGACATTGAGTTAGGAATGCAACTAACAAGACTTGGAATTTTTAACCCCAAACTTTTAAAACATGATAATTTAAAACAGGTGAATTCCGAGAAATGGCTTAAAATCAAAACTTCCACTTGGCTCAAAACTAATACAAATGAAATTCTGATTATGTCCCACATTCCTACTGAAATATTTAAAGCCCCTGTTTTAGAAATTATTCCCTACCCAGATGAAGACAATAACATACTAACAGAGAACACGGTCAATAAGTATTTCCTACATGATGAAAAAGTATTTGATAAAGAAACAGGAAAGATTGTATTTGACGAATATATAAATGGAATAATTAGACAAGAAAATACAGGTTGTAAATAGACTGAATCTCATAAAAATTTCCAAATTAATTATATTGAACCAAATATTTTATTGACACGGAACATCCCTAAAACATTTTTAAATCAAAATTGCATTAATAAAGAAATTTCTATAAGCGGAAGTAACCTTATCAAAATCCTTAATTGTTCGGTTCAATTGAACGAATTTATCCTTTCAAATACAATGGCAGATTACACCCAAACAGTTTATGTCGGTAATAATGTAACAAAATTAGAACCGCTAACATATATCCAAACGAAAGAAATTGTAAAAACACACACAAAATATTATAATGTATTCCAAATAATAACTACAACTACGTTCATAATTACAATTATAAGTTTATCTTTGTATCTATTCTATAAGTTTAAAAGTTTACCGAAGAAACTAATTGTAAAATATGTAAAACCAAAGGAAGAAACACCAAAGATCCCAGAAATTGTAAACGATCAACCTAATATGAACATAGGAGAGCATCTTATGTTATACCCAAACTTATCCTCCTGAGGACAGGCCAAATTCAAAGGTTGGGGGAGTGACATATCCATAGCATCATACATAAACTATGTAAATGTCTACACACCCACACACTCACACATACACATTAAGTATTTGTCAGAACTAGGCAAATAGGCAAATGCACCGAACATGATCCCTAGCCAAATCAAACCTAAACATAATTGAGGATGGAAAAGTACTCATAAACAAATCCTCAGACTAAACAGACCGAGGGAAACATGCATTCAGCACGTTCCCATAATTCAGATCCCCAAATCCAATCGTAAAACTCAAATTTCGGGACCAAAGCCAAAAACAAATTCAAAAGCAAGAATCCAAAGTCCAATCGGGAAAGTTCTCAGCCTAAACAATAAAACACACTCAAGCAAAGCTCGAAAGCTCCACAACCGAGGTATGATCGTAAAAGAAGTCAGAGTTAGGAGTTGAGTTCAGTTTGATATCTACAAGTAGTAGGTTGGTGTTCTTCAAATAAAAATATTTGTAACCAGTTGAATATAAGAAATAAAGATAATTTTTTTTTTATTGAAAACTTATGGTACAAACATTTAATTATATATATGTTTACCTTTGATTTTGAGATTCGGTAGGGAAGAGTTATTAAGCCAGATTTTACTCCTAAGCGAATCGTATTCGGTTGAATCGAATTCAAAGGAATTGACGTCAAGTTTTAGGCTATCACAAGCAAGGGTTGACAAGTCTTCGGAAAAGGACTCAGAACGTCTGGGACTACATTGTGAGTACCTTTTCGATGATGTATCTTGAATTGGAGTCCTTGAAGCTTAAGAGACCAACGAGCGATAAGTGAGCTTGGGTCATAAGCCATTCAAGGAGCCTAGATCTGCCTGGGTCACAAGCCATTTTAAGGAGGCCGGATCTGTGACTATTACGAAATCCAGTCCTTCGACATAAGCTCTAAATTTTTTTACAGCTAACACAGCAGCATAACACTCCTTCTCGGTTACGGTGAATAGACGTTTACAACGATTTAGCTTCTTTGACAGGAAAGCGATCGGCACCTCTGCGCGATCTTTATTCACTTGCATTAAGACTGCGCTTACTCTTGTGTGGCTTGCGTCGCAATAAAGTAAGAAAGGGAGCGAAAAATTTTGGATGTGCAGTACTGGGGCTGCACAGATGCTTGCCTTTATGGACTCGAAATTATGCTACCATCCGGTCATACCAAGGAATCTTCGAACCTGCTTGGGTAAGCTCTGACTGCAGCTATCTTATCAGAATCGGTACTAACAATATCATTACCTATCACGTGTTCTAAATACTTTATTTACTTTTTCCGACATTAATTGTAAGATATTCACGAGCCAGGTTGGAAGCGACTACCGATAAGATTTCAAGATGTCGTTACCTGAGACATCTGGGAAGGTATTTGAGACAATGAGTAAGTCATCTAAATATATAAAATCCTCATTGCGTAAATAGGCTGGAATTATATTATCCATAAGTCGCGACATGGACTGCGGGGCATTAATGAGGCCAAATGGCATGACCACAAATTCATACAACGGACGTCCGGGTACTGAGAAAGCGGTTTTATCGCGAGATTTCGGGTCTAGAGGTATTTGCCAAAAAGCATCTTTTAATCGAGGCTAGTGATGATATCGGCAGTTGGTAATCTACTTCAGATACCATCGATTATCGGCATGGGATATGCACCCTTTACGGTGACGGAATTCACCTTCCTACTATCTACGCAACTTTTCCGTTTTGATTTTTGAGGTCATTAACTTGTATTTAAGGTTTTCCTGAAGAAGATCGTTTGCAAGTCCACCCCCTATGCAACTTACAGAAGCACCAGTGTCCATTAACCCAACTACAGACTTTCCACAAAGCATCACTTGAGCGTGAGGACGTAAGACAAGAGGATTATCTAATATCGATGAAAGGATTAATTTCTTTTCTACTTTACATTGTTGACCGTTTTCTCTTAACATCTAGCTTAGTTATAGGGAATGGTATACATTTAGGTTGCGGTATTGAGCCTACAGACGTGAGGTGGACGGAAAGTGTTACTCTGTATTAGTCGCTATACTGATTAACTGTTTGCGCGCACTTTTCTGTGGTGCACCACCTTGGTAGTTTATTGAGCGTTTTGGTTACAAGTCCGACATGTAGGTTTATACGTATTGGCCTTCCCACAACCTGTGATCTCATATCTACACTCAAAAAAAAATTAACCCTAAGATTTAGAAATTCGCCCTATTTTTGTCTTCAACGGCACCGCACCATAAAATTTAGGGTAAATTTTTCTAAAATTAATGGCATTTCCTTTCTAAAATATAAGGAAAATTGCCCTAAAAATAAGAAAAAATTTCTAAAAAATAGAAAAAAATTTCTTAAATTTAGGGTAAATTTTTCTAAAATTAATGGCGTTTCCTTTCTAAAATCTAAGGCCAATTTCCCTAAAAATAAGAAAAAAATTTCTAAAAAATAGAAAAAAATTTCTTAAATTTACGGTTTGTTTTTCTAGGTTTTAGAAAGTACTTTTCTAAAACTAAGGAAAAAATGTCTTGATTTTATGGCGATTTTTTCTAAGCCCCAGGGCAAGGCGCCCTAAAATTAAGATAACCCTTTCTACAATATATACAAATATTTCTTAAATTAAAGGTGACCTTTTCTAAATTCTAGAAATTTTATTTCTACATTTTACATTACATATTACATCATACATTTATATATTTTTACATTATTTTTACATTTACATTTGTTTTCTTTGATAGCTCTCTTCAGTTCTTACTTTCACAGAACACTTTATTTATGGTATATAATAAATTTGACCCTCGAATCTTGAATTGTATACTTGACTTTTAAAATTCCAGTAGCACCATGTTTTCCCCTTTTGGTGGGGACTAGAATAGCGTGAATCATGTGCGTCCTTTTTATCTGTGGAAAATAACGTCAATTAATATTGCGATATAAATATATTAATATACTATTTAATTGTGAATGTTTTAAAACATCTTTTAAGGTAGTGTAATTATTGCCTTTTTACCTTCGCTTTGTTGAGGGAATGTTTTTAGTAAGATAAAACTCTGGACTTCCTTTTAACGAAATGAGAGAAAAAATTGCCACAATCTAAGAATTTATTCAATAAATGCATTAAATAAAACAAAATTAATGTATAAAAAATATTACCAATTTGTCTTCACAACTCTGCTTAAGAATGGGCAATTCCTCCTAAGCTAAGTGTAGCTACACTTGTATCGTCCTAGAAAAAGAAACTTTTGCGCCACTCAAAAGTAAGATCAAATTTTGCGTTTGCAAGGCTAAGCTTCACCTCTTCACTATTGAACATCAGCCATATTACCTGAAAATGTATTTGGGAAATTATTTTTAACCTTTGAAGTGGGGCGTAATTTACCAGTTGAAACTTTTTCTCCTTAGCCTTTAAATGATAAATTTTGCCATATGCAGCAGACCTTCTGGCTTTTTTCCGATGTTAAGATCTATCATGTCTTTCCACAATTAGCTCTAGATTAATTTAATTAGTAATTAAATTAAATTACTTATGAAATTAGTAACGTTTTTAGTAACTTACCAGCGAAAAAAAAAAAAAGGCTTCTCAGTTTATCTTTTTCAGCAAGGAATCAATTAGCATTTTTTAAATAAACTTTTTAATAAACTTGTAATGTCAACATCTTAGAGATAGTTTAAATATCGTTACATTATTTCTTAACATGATTTTTTGTATTTAACATGTTAAAACTTTATACATAAAATATAATATAGATCAGTCTGCATTTATCTGCCCGTGCTCTGCCACACACACAGTATAAGTGTGTGAAACGTCATGACGCGTCATGCTCAGAGCCTACTTTCTGCTTTCTGCTATACTAATACTAATGCGTTAAAATCATATCAATGTATTGTGTGCCGACCACGGACAGAGATAAAATATAAAAAAATTCTATATTAAACAAAATATTTCTATTTTCTAGGGTTACTTAAATTAAAGGGTAACACCGTGCATTTTTAGAAAGGAATTTCTATATTGTAGAAACAGTTTTCTATTTTTTAGGGTTGGTATCTTTTTAAGAAAAGGATTTCTATATTGTAGAAACAGTTTTCTATTTTTTAGGGTTAGTAAATTTTATGGTGAGCCTTTCTATTATTAAGAAAATATTTCCTGAAAATAAGTCATAATTTGCCTTATTTATAGAAAAGTTTTCTTGATTTTAGGGCGATTTCAGTTTATGGCGACTATTTCTATATTTGAGAAAAACTTCTTTGATTTAAGAAATTTTTCTTGTTTTCAGAAAATTTTTTCTAGAAACTAGAAATTTTTTTTTGTATTTAGAAAAAATTAAGTTTTATGGCGAATTTCTAAATTTAAGGGTAAATTTTATTTTGAATGCAGTTGAACGAGTTGTAATGTGGTCCGATTCAGAAATCGTCTTGTATTGGCTGCAAACACATCCTTCAAAACTAAAAACCTTTGTTGCCAACCGCGTCAGGGAGATTCAAGAGATGACCTCATCGGCTAGTTGGCGCCATGTACCCACTGACAGCAATCCAGCAGACTTTCCATCTCGGGGTTGTACAGTTAATGAATTAAAAAATTAATTTTGCTTTGATGGTCCCCACTTCTTGACTCAAGATTAAAGGCGTTGGCCTCAAAATACAAAAATTCAGCAAATCAACACTAACAAAGAGTTAGAGATTCGGAATATAACTACTAGCTACGGTACAACACAACTCAAGCCGAATCCGATAGAAAAAATGGTCGAAAATTGATCTTCATTTCTTAAAGTAATGCGCATTGTTGCGTACTTCCTACGATTCGTTAACGCAACAAAATCTCGCTCGTGGTCTTTGTTAAATCCTACCTCGGTTGAGCTCGGCTCGGCCTTTTTACTTGTTGTAAGCGTCATCCAGCAAAATGCATATAAAAGTGAACTCATAAAATTACAAAAATCAGTAAATGGCCAGACTCACTTCAAAAATTAAGTCCATTCGTTGTGACTGAATCAACTGGTGACTGGTGTCTTTGTTGCGAGTAGGAGGTCGATTGTTCAATGCACAGTTAAGCTACAGCGTAAAGTTTCCGCTTCTTATGCCAAAGGGCAACAGATTCGTGAGTTTATACATTCAACATCTGCATAGAACAAACTGTCATGCAGGACCCAGAGCATTGGTTGGTCTTATTCGCCAAACAATATGGCTCATAAATGCTAGGCGCGAATGTAGTGCGGTCGTACGACAATGTGTACATTGCTTTCGATACAAGCCAAAATTAGCTTCACAAATAATGGGTAGCTTACACTCAAAATAAAATTTACCCTTAAATTTAGAAATTCGCCATAAAACTTAATTTTTTCAAAATACAAGAAAAAATTTCTAGTTTCTAGAAAAAACTTTCTGAAAACAAGAAAAATTTCTTAAATCAAAGAAGTTTTTCTCAAATATAGAAATAGTTGCCATAAACTGAAATCGCCCTAAAATCAAGAAAACTTTTCTATAATTAAGGCAAATTATGACTTATTTTCAGGAAATATTTTCTTAATAATAGAAAGGCTCACCATAAAATTTACTAACCCTAAAAAATAGAAAACTGTTTCTACAATATAGAAATCCTTTTCTTAAAAAGATACTAACCCTAAAAAATAGAAAACTGTTTCTACAATATAGAAATTCCTTTCTAAAAAAGATACTAACCCTAAAAAATAGAAAACTGTTTCTACAATATAGAAATTCCTTTCTAAAAAAGATACTAACCCTAAAAAATAGAAAACTGTTTCTACAATATAGAAATTCCTTTCTTAAAAAGATACTAACCCTAAAAAATAGAAAACTGTTTCTACAATATAGAAATTCCTTTCTTAAAAAGATACTAACCCTAAAAAATAGAAAACTGTTTCTACAATATAGAAATTCCTTTCTAAAAATGCACAGTGTTACCCTTTAATTTAAGTAACCCTAGAAAATAGAAATATTTTGTTTAATATAGAATTTTTTTTATATTTTATCTCTGTCCGTGGTCGGCACCCAATACATTGATATGATTTTAACGCATTAGTATTAGTATAGCAGAAAGCAGAAAGTAGGCTCTGAGCATGACGCGTCATGACGTTTCACACACTTATACTGTGTGTGTGAAAGAGCACGGGCAGATAAATGCAGACTGATCTATATTATATTTTATGTATAAAGTTTAAACATGTTAAATACAAAAAATCATGTTAAGAAATAATGTAACGATATTTAAACTATCTCTAAGATGTTGACATTACAAGTTTATTAAAAAGTTTATTTAAGAAGTGATAATGGATTCCTTGCTGAAAAAGATAAACTGAGAAGCCTTTTCTTTTTTATCGCTGGTAGGTTACTAAAAACGTTACTTATTTCATAAGTAATTTAATTTAATTACTAATTAAATTAATCTAGAGCTAATTGTGGAAAGACATGATAGATCTTAACATCGGAAAAAAGCCAGAAGGTCTGCTGCATATGGCAAAATTTATCATTTGAAGGCTAAGGAGAAAAAGTTATCAACTGGTAAATTACGCCCCACTTCAAAGGTTAAAAATAATTTCCCAAATACATTTTCAGGTAATATGGCTGATGTTCAATAGTGAAGAGGTGAAGCTTAGCCTTGCAAACGCAAAATTTGATTTTACTTTTGAGTGGCGCCAAAGTTTCTTTTTCTAGGACGATACAAGTGTAGCTACACTTAGCTTAGGAGGAATTGCCCATTCTTAAGCAGAATTGTGAAGACAAATTGGTAATATTTTTTATACATTAATTTTGTTTTATTTAATGCATTTATTGTATAAATTCTTAGATTGTGGCAATTTTTTCTCTCATTTCGTTAAAAGGAAGTCCAGAGTTTTATCTTACTAAAAACATTCCCTCAACAAAGCGAAGGTAAAAAGGCAATAATTACACTACCTTAAAAGATGTTTTAAAACATTCACGATTAAATAGTATATTAATATATTTATATCGCAATATTAATTGACGTTATTTTCCACAGATAAAAAGGACGCACATGATTCACGCTATTCTAGTCCCCACCAAAAGGGGAAAACATGGTGCTACTGGAAATTTAAAAGTCAAGTATACAATTCAAGATTCGAGGGTCAAATTTATTATATACCATAAATAAAGTGTTATGTGAAAGTAAGAACTGAAGAGAGCTATCAAAGAAAACAAATGTAAATGTAAAAATAATTTAAAAATATGTAAATGTATGATGTAATATGTAATGTAAAATGTAGAAATAAAATTTCTAGAATTTAGAAAACGTCACCTTTAATTTAAGAAATATTTGTATATATTGTAGAAAGGGTTATCTTAATTTTAGGGCGCCTGGCCCTGGGGCTTAGAAAAAATCGCCATGAAATCAAGACATTTTTTCCTTAGTTTTAGAAAAGTACTTTCTAAAACCTAGAAAAACAAACCCTAAACTTAAGAAATTTTTTTCTATTTTTTAGAAATTTTTTTCTTATTTTTAGGGAAATTGGCCTTAGATTTTAGAAAGGAACGCCATTAATTTTAGAAAAATTTACCCTAAATTTGAGAAATTTTTTTCTATTTTTTAGAAATTTTTTCTTATTTTTAGGGAAATTGGCCTTAGATTTTAGAAAGGAACGCCATTAATTTTAGAAAAATTTACCCTAAATTTGAGAAATTTTTTTCTATTTTTTAGAAATTTTTTTCTCATTTTTAGGGCAATTTTCCTTATATTTTAGAAAGGAAATGCCATTAATTTTAGAAAAATTTACCCTAAATTTTATGGTGCGGTGCCGTTGAAGACAAAAATAGGGCGAATTTCTAAATCTTAGGGTTAATTTTTTTTTGAGTGTGTAATAGCATATTTGCGAAGACGAAACCTTAGCAATGTAGCGTATAGACACGGCTGTATAGTTGGTCGGATCATCAGCAATTCGTTCAATGACACTTGCGAGCTTGTCTTACTCGATGCATCGAAAACCACTCTAAGTTTAGTGCTTGAACTTTGCGGTCTGAGCACACATTGATAAGGAATGAAGAAATGAGGCTCAGTTGGAATTTCATCATTGACCAGCGTCATGTGTCCTAAGAAAATGTACTCCTTCATAAAGGCAACGTACATGGAATTTATTTCTGGGTTATTGGGCATCCTCCTTTCTAGTGCTAAGAACCGCCTTTTTGCGATTTCAAACGACGAGCCGAGTCAAGTAGGGCTGGACTTAAATGGCAATGAAACTTGAAGTCGACCGGAGAGTAACCGAACAATACTCTCGATGAATGCCTATTCGCACTTAATTTGCTCCGGAGTGTAAAGTTTATTCTGTGCAATGCTCGGGAGACTTTCTATTTCCCAGAATTTTCGAACCAACATGTCTACACTGCAATGATCTTGAACCGCGCTCAACATTGAGGTAGCCTGCTTGAAATTTGTTTTTGATGATTTGCACCGACCTGATACGATCCATCCAAAAACGGTTTTGTAGGACTGGACCATGTGTTTCTTGTTTAAATTTCCCTTCCCTTAACAACTCGAAAAATGCGTCAGCACCAAGCAATATGTCAATTCTCTGAGGTTTGTGGAACAGGGGATCAGCTAACTTTATGTTGTCAGGGAGGTTCCAGTCTAAAGCCTAGTACTGAGTTGACGAAAATCCGCTCTTGAAAATCTGACAGCTGTCAAACTCCATATAAAAAAAACGGTATAAAAAACAAAAGAAGAAGAATTTTTGGTCTTCTAAATTTTTCGGGTACTGAGTTGAGAAAAATTTTAGGTCTTGAATTGAATGGCGTTGCCGGATCAAAAAAAATAAACAGCTGATTTTGGGGTCTTGAAATAAATCATTTTATTTATTTCATAAATCATTTTATTTATTTCAAGAGCTAAAACATGGAGGGAAAATTTGAAAGAAAAAAATTGTCGGACCGAAAAATTTTCGGCGTGCGAGGATAAATTGAAATTAATTAGTGCGGTCAGGGCGAAGCCCATAATATAGGATTTGACCCGCAAGGAGCATTTTAATTCCATAAAATGGCATTAAAATGATTTGTGATTGATTTTTATTTTGATTTTGACCCAGTTTTCTATTTCTTAATCAGCTTCTTAGGGGCGAAATACATAAACAAAACACCAAAATCCAATTGATTTGAATTCATATTTGTTTATTGTTATTTTGTTTACAAACAACAGCTGTTCAGTATTACCCTTTTTCTTAATTTTTTTGGTCACACTAGCTCGGTAGTTGAATAAAGTGCAATTTCACAAGAGGAATTTCAAGAGCGGATTTTCGTCAACTCAGTACTAGGCTTAACCTTTTAACTGCCCTCTCTGGTTGGGACGATGATATTGACTTCAGAACAATAAGTTCAGCTTCAAATTGAAATGCCTGTGTTTGGGAGTGTATAGTTGCTTGAACTACATGGCGAGCTGATACAGCTGATTGACCTATTCCAAGAAGGTTTGTATCTTTTCGATCGCGCTTAAGTTTTAGAATTTTGGATAACTCCTCTGTTATAAAATTTACCTGTGACCCGGAATCTAAAAGCACACGAGCAATGTGCATTTGACCTAATACAATTTGATTTGAGTCGGCTGTCATCGCGTGGTGGACGGCAGAGGTGGTCAAAGGTTGTGTCACAATCGGCTCTTGAGTGGAAGCTAGCTCTGACGGTAAAGAGTCGGAGCTGGATGTATGAAGCAGTGAATGATGTGGTTTCGAACACACGCGGCACTTAGAGGATTGACACGAAAGAACGGAATGCCCTTTCTTTTATGCACAATGGCAGTTTAGGCAGTTTATGCACAATGGGAATGTCTTAGCGAATTTGAATCGTGTAGCGACTGTTGCGGCCACAAACGAACTGCACGCCTGAATGTAGTGATCCACAGCTTTGCAATAATAGCATTTTGGGTTCTGGGTTCGAGTAGTATTGGCAACGGACAAGGAAGTTTTACTAAAGTTCTTTCAAGAATTTGGCCGCCCCAACTTTCGAGACCTTTGCGTGGTTGACGTAGCTTCATCTGCTGCTAAATGTTGGTAGCGTTTCCTGCCAAAGGGGGAGGTTTTGAAAGTCTAAACTTTCTTCCCATTTAGACTTAGTTTTTGCGTCCACTTTGGTCATGACGATGTGTATGAGCATTGCATTTGCTATTATCTTGTCGCAGTGACAAGGCAGACGGACCCTGCATTTAGGAAACGTCAAAGAGGCGTGAAATACAATAAAAAAAATTTAAACACTGATTGTCGAACACCCGATTTAAGGCGGCCAGTGCCTGTGGGTAATTGGTCTCAGTTATTTGGTATGCTTTCACGGTCCCCAACGCTTCTTTCTCCAGACATGAAAACAGATGATTACATTTTTCGACGTCGCTAAGAGTTGGATTGCTATCTATGAGACTGGTGAATAAACCAATAAAGTTCTTATACTCTGAGTAGCATCCGGAAAACTTGGGTAAATTCATTCGAGGTAAATTTTTATTGTGGGAGCTTGTGGTATTAAGGGTCGAGTTAAGTAATGGTGGTCTTTGATTCTGTACACTGGCTGACATATAAAGAGATTTATAGCGAGGACAATACCGGATTAATGGACTCAATTTCCTCTTGAAGGTTGCATGCACGATTTATGTAATTGTTTAAAATGTCTAATCTGCACTCTAATTCGCTGCCTCGAATGGATACGATTTGTTGTTGCATCAACTCTCCCATGCGGTCTATGTCACCCTTAACACTTTCAAGACGCGAGAGTAATGAATTAGCACGATCGTTGCCATCATTGACATCATGTACACTTGAACTTTGCTGACGACTTAAACGTCGCTTCGGAGCCATGATGCAATTTTACGCTAAAATGTCAATATAAGTAAATATTTGCCACCCACTGATATAATTGAAATTGAATTCTCAAGTAGAAAGCACAGTTATGTAGTGTTGCGATAGGTTATTGATTGATCTTATTTTAACTTTGGAACTTTGTTATAACTGTACCCGAATTGTATGTGAGCTGAAGTGCAAGCGTGAGCCGTTACTCTACAGCAGAGAGACAAATTGAAATACTCGAATCCACAAAACTCGAGCAAAGCGCAATTAAGGTGCTGCAACGATTTTCAAAGCTCCCTCTGATCGATGAACTGTATTTTTTCTGTATGTATGTGTGTGTGATGTGTGCGATGGTATGTGAAGAGAGAACGAACGGCACCAAGCAACTAAAGAACCAACCTGTAATCTTGACACGCGTTTGCCTCAAAACTTACGCCTTGGCTGATATTTGCAGTCTTATGTATGTAGTTCATTTAGCGAAATGCTATCAATTTGTTACCTAGCGATCAGCGAAATCCAGCGGCGTGTCCAGTACAAGTCCAAACTGAGATTCCACGGTGAATGTATATATGTAAAGCTGATCTGCTATATGAACGATGAATTCCAGCGGCGTGTCGAGTACAAGCCCAAACTGAGATTGCGGATGGACGTATAGCTGATCTGCTATGTATATATGATGATACGTCCTTCTGAGTCCACCCGGGAGCGCCAAAAAATGTTTGCTCCAAAATGGCAAACTGCGAAAATGCCTGTTTCAGGCCAGCAACTATGTTTCCAGTAGAAACGCATCAACCGAATTCAATGGAAGTTCATTTATTACTAGTTTCTATCTGCTCCTTCTATTCTTTCCTTTGAAACTGCGACGCAGCGAGTAACAACAAAGAGTACTTAACAGAGTGATAATATCTTTAGGCGGTACAATTCAAATATTTCTCATAAGTATGGGCGTAAGGAACACACGTAGATATCTTGCAGCTCGGGCTCGTTGGGGGTTATTTTATTTGCTCGTAGCTTGCTATGCCCCGTCTCATAGCTAAGTAGCCCAAGTTGCGAGTTCTACGTATTTCTCTCACATATTATTTTTTAAACAAGTTACGACTAAACACTATGTTTGGCAAAATAATATGATATGGCAAATTTCATAAGGATCGGCCGACTATATCGTATAGCTGCCATATAACTGAACGATCGAAAATGACCCAACTTTCGTGTTTTTGAAGATATAAAGCTGACCCTTAATACAGATAATCCGACCTACCAAATTTCATAACAAACGGTCGACTATATCTTATAGCTGCCATATAACTAAACGTATTTGGTAAAAATACCAACTTTTATATTTTTGAAGATAGAAGCTTGGGTCCTTTTTTTTAGATATTATATTGTATTAGATTGGTTATATTATGATATTCTAATAATGTTCAGTTGGCCGAACATCAGATTTTTGCCACATATATCCGGTTTTAACTGCAAGGGTATATCAACTTCGGCTCCGCCCGAAGTTAGCTTTGTTTCTTGTTATACCCTTGCAGATGGTATTATAATTTTGTTCAAAAGTGTGCAACGCAGTGAAGGAGACATCTCCGACCCTATAAAGTATATATATTTTTGATCAGGATCACCTCCTGAGTAGATATGAGCATGTCCGTCTGTACGTCTGTCTGTCTACCTGTTTCTACGCGAACTAGTCTCTCAGTTTTAAAGCTATCGTCTTGAAACTTTGCACACACCCTTCTTTCCTTTGCACGCAGTATATAAGCCGGAACGGCCCGGATCGGCCGACTATATCCCATAGCTGCCATATAACTGATTGATCGGAAATGGTATAATTTTGATGTTTTTGAAGATAGAAAGCTGAAACTTAGTACAGATTATATTTTTGATCAGATGATCCAACCTACTAAATTTTATAACGATCAACTGACTATATCTTATAGCTGCCATATAACTGAACGATCGGAAATGGTTTTTGGTAGAAATACCGACTTTGGTATTTTTGAAGATAGAAGTTTGGGATTTTTTTTAGATTTTATATTATAATAAATTGGGTTATATTATCATATTCTCATAAGGATCCGATGTTTGCAATATATATCCGGTTTGAACTGCAAGGGTATATCAACTTCGGCTCCGCCCGAAGTTAGTTTTCCTTTCTTGTTTTTCATTGTTTTTTCTGTGTTCCGAAATTAAAATTATTTATAATGTTAATCTAAATCCTTTGCTATCAAATTTTAATTGAACATAAATAAGTCACCTTTGAGACATTTTAAGAAATAAATTTAGGAAATAATATTAGAAAATACCCGCTATGGAATACAAGATTCTCTTCATATATATGGTTCTTAATATTACTTTTATATAGCCTTATATTTTCATATTAATATTATATTATATTTCATAGCCTTAATTTTTCATATTAATTCGACTTATTATTTCTTATGCCGACTAATAGAGATATTATTTCCAAGATAATCTTTTTTCGGTTAAAGATTTCAGATTATAACATATCTACTAACTACATTTAATTACATTTAATATTTTAAATTTAAATTTTCTTTTTTTTTGCCTTATGCAACCTAATAAACATGAATTAATTTTATCACTTTTGAAAATGAATGGCTAATCTATTATTTGTGGGAGTCATTCAGGATGAAGATGACAAGTGAAATTAAATAGCCGATTTCTTTGGGATCACCAATGATTTTTTCGCGGAACTGGTGACCATAGAAGGGTGGGCAACGGCTGTGGCAAAACATCCGCCCAGCTTTACGTCATCTGCTGCAACCCCACCAGCGCTGTGACAACGGCCTTGATTACTTTGAATGTCGAAAATAATGCAAGAAACCTTTTTGTCCCATTTCCTGCTATTTTTTTCAATACGTACTAATGGGAGGAATGGGAACAGTCTCAGGAACAAGGACTTTTACTATTAGCACAACACCAAACAAAAATTTTGATGAGAAATCTTTTTTACAAAAGTGTGTTAACATTTAAACAAGATACATTAATCAGATTAACCACGGCCCTGTTGTTACCTACATTAATTTAAAACTCGAAATGAAAAACCATTTCGGTTTCTTATTGACACGGGGCCTCTACCTCATTTATCGATCCAAGTCTAATCCCACAGAATTTTCAAATTCAACTGTAATCACCAATCCCCATAAAAACCACCCTCAAGACACACGAAATAACTCAAAAGACAAACTTACAACTGTTTGAAGAAGAATAACAACTCCTACTGTTTCACTTTTACGAATTTTTCGAAAAATTTAAGACATAGTGAACTTACCGAACCTCACCTTACAAACAAATATGGAAGACATCCAGCACTAGACCCTTTAGACATAACATGATGAAATCACAGGAGATCAAGAGACAGATAGACGACCTTTTAGACCAAAATACTATGCAGCACTCCCACAGTCCTTGCGGGGCACAACGACCCCATCCTGGGATTCGCCTATTTTAACAAACAATTTATACATACCACTAATGCCAGAAGTGTAGCGATAAGAGCAGTCCTATCATAAAAGACCTGTAACCTACGCTAGCAGAACACTCTCGGATACCGAATGAAGGTCTTTAACAATCGAAAGGGATATGCCACCCCTTTATTGAGCCAAGAGTTATTGATCAATACAGACCACAAGTACCTGGTTTAGCTGGAAAGCTTCGATGAACCAAATTCAAAACTATTTCGGTGGATACAACCCTTGAAAGCTTTCTCCTTTATGTTAACCAACGTAAAAAAAACCCAAAACCTTGTGGCAAACGCTTTTAGCAGAATCAAAATAGATTGCAGTATGCATGAACTACGAATGGAGACAAGATTCATAGTAGCGAAAGACCGCTCAATGAATTCGCCTTGCAAGCAATCTTCAAATCAAATGACACTTCATCTGCCAAACGGGAAACCCCATTTAAAAACAAGTGTAGACTACTTATACTCACAGAAGAGAAAAATCCTAAAGCCCCACAGGATCCATGCTATATTAAGATCTAGATTTCAAAACACTACACAAAATATTTACAACAAAAATTCCAAATCATCACCTGTACAAACTATTACATTTTAAAACCCTTTTAGAAGACATCACGTCTTCTGAAGAATTACAGACAAGTATTAAAGAATTCCATGTAAAATTCAATCATAGGGGAATCGATGAACCCTTTAACCAACTTAAAAGATCTATATATTCACCAAGTCTAAAAACACTTATTACAAGAATTATAAAAAATTACGACATCTGTCAAACTCTGAAATATGATAGAAACCCATAAAGACCCAAATACCAACTAACTGAGACACCTACCTACCCCAATCGATTGTGTTAACTTTTCGTTTTTGTTAACTCCACCAACTTTAAAATCACGTTTCCACGCTCGTTGCGGTCATTGATCTCGTTACCGGAAGCTACTTTGTTGATGTGCAGTACTTAGACCCTTTTAATCAAGAAGCGAATTGCTATTGCTGCAAGTCCCGTGATTATTATGGATCCCGTTGAAAAATCGGCTGCATGCGATGTAGTTTTCAAGAGTTCCAAGGTGTTCGTATTGTTGATGTTTAGCTCTTTGATCAATTCGAGTGATAGCTTCTCTTCGATCTTTCTCTGTTTGGAGAATGGCTGGCATCGGGTGATAGTGCACCGTGTCTTTGTTGGTGAAGGTCTGTCCATCAGTATTAATTGTAGAATTGGTGAAGTTGATAACGAAGGTTCCGCTGAGACTTGTGGATGTCTCATTTATTTCTACGTTGCACTATGGTCCAGAACCCGTTTTTTTTTTGGCATAAAGTCAAAAAATTGAGCTACAGGGTTTAAACTTTGCAGAATTTATTTTTATGGCATTAAAAATTTTAATACAAAAAATTGGGTCAGTGCGATCACGCCCACGCCTACCGCCCCTGCAAACTGATTAAGAATAAATATGTATTATTTCCTGTTCTATTCAATTACTTACTTATTTTTTAAATGCAATTTTCTGCTTCATCCAATTCAATATTCAATTCAATATTATAATTATCCAGATCGTCGTCAGAATCGCACTGCAGATCATTCTCATTTTCTGCTGTGAACGGAAGGTCCAAAAGACTTAATACCTCTTTTGAGAAAGGTTTCTTTTTATTTTTTTTTTCTCTTTCCCTTAGAGATACACTCGATAATAATGGATCCGAGGAATCTATAGCTCTGTGAAATATATCTCTCATAGTATTGAGACGACTATTTTTCCTTGAATGCGACAATCTATCTTTTTTGTATATTTTGTTTTCGCCTAAGCATCCTAGTGGAACTAAGCTCGAATTATTAATCTGGTAACCATGAACCAATATTTTATGAATTGTTGGTGTCATCGGATACCAAGGGTAGCTTCGCAAATATAATAAAAAAGTTGTTTCACAAAATGAGCGAAATTTTTCCGAATTTATATAATGATTGGAAGAAATGGCGATTAAAATTGCGTGAAATTTATTTAATTTTGTCTAATTTTTTTGTCTATTTCCTTTATCGTATTGGATTCCAAAGCGTTTTTATTAATTTTTGTGTATATCCAATCAGATACACATTGATTTTTGCGATTGCCGCTGCGCCATATTTCAAAAGGTTCGCTGTGAGTAAACTCAAACGTGCCTATAAATTACCAAAATGCGAGAAAAGGAGGACGAACGGGGATGAGTTTTTGGTTTGTGGCTAAAGACAACACTCACAAGTACATTCTGGACCAATTAGTTGCTGTCAGCATGGAGCAGCTCATTAGTTATATTCCACGAAACTCGGAGAATGCATGTTAGTTTTCTAAAAACATTCACATAAATTGGACATTACACAACACTAAATAGGTAGAACTACACATAAAATAACAATATACATTAAATAGTGCATACCTTGAGGATTATTTTCCATATTTTAGTTTAATTTTTCGGACTAAATTAAACCGTGTGACTCCACTCAAAGCAAGTAAATATTTTGGCCCGAATTTCTATTCGGAAATCAGCTGATCGCAATCGCGCTTTTAAAAGCTCACAATAAGCCTTGGTGGCACATTTAAAGCTTTTAATTAACATTTTTACCATATAATGTATGAAGAATTTACTTTAAGATAGAAACAAGAAAACAACGATATATTGACATAAAAAAATCGACTTTATGCCAAAAAAAACGGGTTCTGGACCATAGTGCGTTGGCAGAGAATTTGTTGAGTAGAATTATACCAGGTGCGAGTTCATCAATAATTGGAATGTGTTGGTTGTTGATTTGAGCGCAGGTGGCAGGGCGACTTTTTAATAAATTTGGTAGGCAAGAAGAATTACTTATGTCTATCATATTTCTAGTTTACAAATTGTAATTCATTATAATTATTACATTTTGAAATTTTTGCAAAAAGTTTTTCTTTACATCTGATTACATTCATTGGCGGATACAAGGGGGGGCGATAGGGGCGATCGCCCCCCCCCAGCTTCTGAAAAAAGGAGCTTTACTTAAATGCGTCCGACTCCTCAGAAAACGCGTGAGCGGAGTGAACTGGCGTGAACTTCGGAAACCTGCGTGTTACAGGGTGTCGCCAGTCCTTCCTTGCCCCACTTCTTCCCTTGTCTATCCCACCTCCTATCTCTTCACATACGAAAATAAGTAGCACATAAAGTAGCACAAAAAAATAGCACATAAAAAAATATTTTTTTCTCTGCTCTGCTCTCGCTCTAGATTTTTGGCTACGGCTACGAGGAGCACAGAATATTTTTTTCTGCTGTTGCTTTGAACTTTTCGTAGCTCGGAGCAGAGCAGAGAAGAAATTTTTTTTTCTGCTACGGCTCTGCTCCTGCTTTGGAAAAAAGTGGCAGCGGTAGCAAGAGCAAAACGAAAAACTACGGGTGTAACGTAGCTTTTCAAACACTGACCGGCACATTGATCGAATGGTATGAACGGTGCCTGATTCTATCAAGCCATTTTCCAGTTGAAATTGATTTTCAAATCCTTCTTTCTTTGAGTGAAGAGGGACTGGTGACTATTCACGCGTTTTCTAGCTGAGGAATCGAAACAGGCTGTCGAAAATGGTCACATTTCTCTAGAATTTGAGGTTTATATTGCATTAACGAGGGTTTTTTTTTTTTAAAGTTTGAGTGGTTGATAAATTATAAAACGCATCTATCATAATAGTTAGACCATTGAAACGTGGAACCATAATCACGCAAAATTTTAATTGAGCGATACGGTACCCTTATTAAATTTTTTAATATTTTCCTTGTATATCAATTTTTCGTGAATTTTCTCGATAGAATGGATATTTTGTGCAGTTCCTAGAAGTTTTTTTTGGCTCTCTGCACTTTTTAACTTTTTTGTTTTTGTTTGTTCTTCGAACTTTTTAATATCATGTATCTCTTTTGGAAGTGACAGTAGATATGAGGAGCTGGTATACCTGGGTCTAGGGGATACCAGTAAAAAATAATGCACGCATAATAGACCTTTGTGTACTAGCCAACTTCAAATTCAAATCTAGTGTCCACTTCAAGAGAGATACACGGTATTTTGGATTATTTTATCTTTCGGTTTCCTTGCACTTTCTGTATTAATGAATTCTTTTTTTATTTCATTTAATTATCTTAAAACTCTTCTTGTCAATTTTTTAATATTGTGTTTCTTTTCTTTCTTTAATTGGGAATTTACTGCAACTTTTTTTATTGCATATGTTGATAGTTTATCTAAAATAATTAAATACATATATTTTCTTTTTGCTTTATCTCGTAAATTGACTGAAATACAGCGTTTTTAAAAGTTATATTAAGTTCTATTCTCTCTATTCTGGTATTACACAATCGCATACATTTTCGCAATTTTTCATTTTGAGATGCAGCACTTTAAAGATTTTTAAAATTTAACAATATGAATATCCAAACAATATGAATTTGTAGTAGAGAATTTTTTAATATCTTACCTTCTGAATCCTAAATTTTTTTTACAAATTTCTCTATCACGTAGGAAGAGGATGCCACGAAAAAGGCAAAAAAAGGATGGCTTCGAAAACTATCGACTCGTATTTCTCCAAGCGTGCCAAGTCCGAAACTGTCGTTTCAGAAAATGTAACTGATGTCATAACAGAACATTCTGATTCATTCAATAGCAATTTCGTTGAAGAAATCGAAAAAAAAACAAAGTAATGATATAAATGCAGTATCTTCACATGAATCATCCAATACGCCATCAAATTCGAATAGTCAAGTTTCTTCGAGTCAAGATTTACAATCGAAAAATGACATAGGCGCTTTTGTTGGAAACAAGCATTTGTTGGATGACTATACAAAGTATAAATTACTCAAAGCTCATTGGATACCACCGGATGATTATACTTTTCCTTTTTCGAGTCATAACAAAAAAGGAAAGATCGAAAAACGATATTTTCAAAAACATTACCTGATTGAAAACGAGTGGCTTGTCTTTTCAGATATAGCAAAGGGATGTTTTTGCAAATACTGTTTTCTTTTTGCGAGTGATACTGGTGACCCGAAATCAAATTGTCCTTTGAATAAACTGGTAAAGGTGCCATTGACTTTGTTTTCCAAATTGTCTGGAAAAACCGGAGATCTAGCAAATCATGCTATCAACATCTTTCACTTCCCTCTCTTTCTTTCAAGCGAACGGTCGTGTTTTTTTTGTGCGCACTGCGTTTTATTAAAAATATTGGTAAACCGGTGTTAACATACTTGTGAATTAAATCTTGTGAATTTTAACTTTAAATTAATCTTAAAGCCTAAACCGTATCGCTTCGCGAATGCTGTGGTATATTTGGAGTCGAATCAATAATTTGCCTAAATTCTATTCCAAGCATAGCTCAGCTCTGCTTATTCCCCGGCTTTTCTATATTTCTGCATTTCTCTTTTGCACTCTTTCAAAGCTCCCGCTTCGGCTTCTTGTTCGGCACAGTGGTTCAAGGTATTGTGTTTTTTAACTTTTTAAATATTAATTTTTGTCATTAAATAAAAAAAAAAAAAAAAAAAATAAAATGGAATTTAAACTGGTCTGTGCCATTAAGTCTTGTAACAAGACAATTTCCACATCGCAGCCTAGCATCCATTGCTGGTTATGTGAAAACGTCGTGCACGCCAAGTGTGCCGGTTTCACTGCATCAGTTTCGGATGCCATTTCCCGTAGGTCTGGGATACATTATTGTTGTGATAATTGTCGTGCTGTGCAAGGCGAAATGAGGTCGTTCATGAGACAGACCAAAAATGGATTTAAAGAGCTGATCACTGGTTTTCGTAAAATCAATGAACAGCTCTGTGCGCTGGACACTCAGTTTAGTGGCCTTCAGCTGCTAAATGAGTCCCCTAAGCGTAAGAAATCCGCTGTTTCTGATCCGCCTCAGCCTGCTCAGCCGACATTAATGCAGCCGCTTATATCTCTGGCCACCCCAAGGGCTAGAACTGAGAAAAATTCGTCCGAATTTCTCAGGGATAATGAGCAATTGTCCGATATGTCCGCCATGGCATCCCTTCAAGTGATGCCACAGGTCCTAGGGAACGAAACCCACATTAGGGTCACCCAAATGGGTATTCCACAGTCCGGACCACCGGCACCGACTGATGCTGCAGTTCTTGTACCTGCGACACCAAAACCCTTACAGGTGATTCCTCCATCGAAACATATATTTGTTTCTCGGCTTGCCCCTGATACTTCAGAGATTGATATCTCGGCTTATATCAAAGCCAAAACTAAAGCCGATATAAAGGTGGAGGACATACAAAAATTTAAATACAATTATACAAGGCGCACGTCTTCTTTCAAGATTCGTGTGCCCGCGCTGATGTTCAAGACGATTTGTTCTCCCAGTTTTTGGCCAGAGAATCTTTTCGTCCAAGAACATCAGCCTAAAAAAAGTTAAAAAACCAGTGGGAGTGAGACTCCCCAATATCGGAACCACTGACCAACCCTCCACCTCCTCTTTGGCTACTAACCCAAAAAACTAGTTTCCTCATTAACTCTTACCTATCAGAATACTAGGGGGCTTCGTAGCAAACTCCCCAAGCTATATTCTGATAGTTCTTTCTTTGCATCCCATATAATAGCATTTACAGAAACTTGGTTAAATCCGGAGATCTTTAGCTCCGAAGTTTTTCCAAGTAAGTACACCACTTTTAGACGGGATCGATCTCAGCGAAGAGGAGGTGGAGTCCTCATTTCGGTAGACTCTACTCTTGCTTCTGAAGAGGTGAAATCCCATGAGTTTGGTGACATAGAATTTATTTGCGTTAAAATCACTATGTCCGTTAAAGCTTTATACATTACATGTTCATATATACCTCCTATGTCTGAACCGCCTACATATTGGCAGCATTTATCCGCCATTCGATACGTCTCTAATCTTATGACGGATCGTGACCAACTCGTAGCGGTGGGCGACTTTAATATCCCAGAATTAAAGTGGTCCAACGTCGATAACTCACCATCTTTGTCACTTATAACTTACCATGACTTCACCGCGGGCATGTTTGACATGTCCCTAGGTCAGATCAATCATGTTAGAAATTCGCTAGGTCGGCTTTTAGACTTATGTTTTGTATCTGATCCTGATGGTACTGCTCTCTCCAGAGCTTTTCCCCTTTCATCCCCAGAGGATCCATATCACCCCACACTGGAGGTCTCTATAGAAACCACTTCTGGTATCGATCAGATGTCTCCGACCGTGGTAAATAAGATTCGCTGTTTCCGTAAAGCCGATTTTCAGAAACTTAATAGCCTTATTGATACATTTGACTGGTCTGATATTCTGGCGTGCACTGATCTTAATGTCACTTTAGAAAAATTTTATTTTACTTTAAATAAATTTTTTGACTCATGTGTGCCTTGGAAATATTCGTCCGCTTCAACAAATCCTTCTTGGTTTACAAGGTGCCTCGCTAACTTTTTTTTTTTTTTTTTTTTTAACGTTGCTTTTATTTCTTGAATCTTCTCTTTGCGAGACTAACAAGAGGTGTATCAAATCTTATATTTTTACTTAACTAACAGTCATATTGACTGATACGGAGTTAGACGGCCCTAAAAATTGATTGCTGGGTTGGGAGGTCGTTGCGTCTAAGGCGGGATACGCTAGAAACCCGAGTCAATCCCCGAGCGAGAAAATTTGGGTGCGAAGACAGTTTTTCTTTGTATGACTCTTTTTGCTTCTGGATTTCGTCCTTCACTGCGAGGATGCCCAGATCCCGGTGGATGTTTTCGTTGCGAACATACCAAGGTGCCCCTGTGATAGTTCTCAGGATTTTTGATTGTGCGCGCTGTATGATGTCTATGTTGCTGCTGCTCGCGTTCCCCCACAGCTGGGAGCCATACGTCCAGATTGGCTTTAGGACTGAATTGTACAGTAGTAACTTGTAGTCCAGGCACAGTGGCGATCGTGAGTTTATGATCCAGTGGAGGCTGCTGGCTTTCAGTTTTAGATGCATCTTTTTGCATTCGATGTGCTTACGCCAGGTAAGTCGTCTATCAAGGTGAACGCCAAGGTACGTTACGTCGTTAGCTTGAGGGATCTGCATACCGTTTAGTAAAAGCGGAGGGCATGTTTGTCTATTAAGAGTAAACGTTATATGTTTACACTTTTGTTCGTTTATTTTAATGCGCCAGTCGGACAGCCACCTTTCCACTATTGTGAGATGATTAGCCAGTTGGGTTGTTGCCTGCGTTGGGCATCTGGAGCGACTAAGAATAGCGGTATCATCGGCGAACGTTGACGTTGTTAGTTGTGCGCTCGTAGGAATATCCGCAGTATACAAAACATATAGACACGGCCCGAGTGCGCTTCCCTGTGGAACTCCAGCTTCGATGGTGTAGTCGCCCGAAGTAGCTGCGTTGCATCTCACTGAGAATACCCTATTGAAGAGGTATGATTCCAGTAGCTTGTGGGTGTATGTTGGCAAATACGTTTTAATTTTGTGCATGAGTCCGATGAGCCAAACTCGGTCGAAAGCTTGAGATACGTCGAGGAAAATAGCGCTGCAGTATTCTCGTTGTTCGAAGGCTGAGCGTATTTCGGATGTTAATCTGTTCACTTGTTCGATGGTTCCATGGTTTCTTCGAAAGCCAAATTGGTGTGCCGGGATGATATTGCAAGCTTCCAGATGTGGTATTATGCGAGTTAACAAGCATTTTTCAAACAGTTTAGACAAACAAGATAGAAGGCTTATTGGTCTGTATGATGACGGAATTGTGTGGTCTTTTCCAGGCTTCGGTATCATTATAATAATGGATTTCTTCCACTTTTTTGGGAAATAGCCAAGATTAATGATTCCATTAAATAGTTTGCAGACGACCTCTATAGCGCATTTTGGAAGTTCGATCAGCATCTTTGGGGTCAATAGGTCACCACCGGGAGCCTTTTTTGGTTTTAGCCCTCTTATGACTTTTTCGATTTCGTTCGGCCGGAATGGAGGTGCGGCTGGCTGAGGGGAGGACTCTGGCTGAATTACTGGCAGGAGGAATGAATTTGAGGCTGGGTTTGGCTGGAAGACACTTCGGAGATGTGTGGCGAATGTGTCAGCTCGGTCTTCGTTGCTGCGAGCCCAGCATCCCGAAGAGTTTCTTATCGGGGTGGTCGTTTCAATTGGGGCACTAAGATTTGGGTGGGCCCTCCACAGGGGGTACTTTGTGCTTGTTGGCGAGAGATTCTGGATGTACCTCAGCTGTGCATTTTCTTCCTGTTGGTGAAGAGCCTGGTCGAGTGATCGGGTTGCTTCCTTAAGGCGTTGTTTTGAAGCTGGTGATCTGCTGTTTTGCCAATCACGACGCGTGCGCCTCTTTTCTCGCACGAGCTGTTCGATTTGCTGATTAGATTTGAAGTGTTTGTTTCGGTCTACTTCTTTCCTATGAGGAGTAGAGATTTTAGCTGCCGTAACGAGTACTTCTTCCAGGGCGCTCGTAGTGTAGTCGATGTCCGATTCCATGTTAAAATCCGGGGCGAGTTCTATGTGGGCACTCACGTACTTTTTGTATTTTAGCCAGTTTGTTTTTGTCGTCGTCAGACTGAAGGGGTGTTCGGTTATTTCTGGGCTTTGAAGAAGCGTTAGAAGCACAGGCGAGTGGTCTGATGATAAGTCCGAGACTGCTTTGGCACTTATTAGATTGCGAGGTATGTTTTTGTCACTGCAAAATCAATAAGGTCTGGGAGCTTTCGTGAGTCTGTTGGCCAGTATGTGGGACTTCCAGGGGAAACGTAGTCCAGTTTATTTTTCACATTTATAATTGCATTGTACAATTGTCTTCCTTTGGGAGTCACTAGACGTGATCCCCAGTGCGTATGTTTGGCGTTGTAGTCTCCTGCGGCTATAAATCGATCCCCAAGTGAATTGTAGAAGTCCATAAATTGTCCTTCCGAGATTGAGAAGCGAGGAGGGCAGTAAACGGCAGCAATTGAAAGGATTCCGTTGCTTGACTGAATTTGTATCGATGTGGCCTGCAAGAAGTTTGTTGCAAACCTTTTGTGAAAATGGTGTTTAATTCGTTCTCTGATTAGAACTCCAGTTCCGCCGTGGGCTTTCCCATCTGGATGATCTGTGCGGTAGATTGTGTAGCCTCTTATATGAAAGTTGTATTTGCTTGTAAGATGCGTTTCCACCAGTAGCATAACGTCAATATGGTTTTCGGTCAAGAATTGTGACAATTCTAGTTTATGCCGTGAGACACCATTGGCGTTCCACATTGATATTCGTAGCGCCTGCATAGATTATTTGGACTGTTGTGCTACGAGCAGCTGTATCACCATGTTCTGGTTTTGAACAAGCGTTTGCATGGTCGTTTTCATGAATGACATAAGCTCCATCATACTTTGTTGGAGGGTAAGCATCATAGTTTCCGTTTTGCTGTGTGGCTGTTCTGGGGCCTGTTAAGCGCTTTGAGAGTTAGGCTGAATTGGAATTTCCCTTCCAGATCGTAGAGCATCGGCATAGGAGAAGCCGTTGGTGGTGTTTAGTGGACCGAATGAGGATCTCGCAGCTTTGGCGAAGAAGACGTCTGGCGTGGTTTTTGACGAAACGTACGCATTCTGTGGATTTTGGTTGCGCGTTGCGGTCGCTTGACGCATGCGACTCTTTAACTCCTTATACACAATACATCCTCTATAGTTTGCCGTATGGCTGCCTCCGCAGTTTCCACATTTCTTCACGGTACTGTCCTTGTTTGTAGTGCAGCAAGCGGACTTGTGGGCGTCCCCGCAGACTACATACTCTTGTGTGTCCATACTCTTGACAATTGGTGCATTGCACTGGACCGTTACGTTTATGTGGCTCTTCAACAGTGATTTTCCGATGCAAAAGATATTGCAGGTTGTAGATTGGGTGGACTTCGTTCTTCTTCAGCAATCTGCTTTCAGGCTCGAGCTCGACCTTGAAGAGGGGTTGTGGCTTTTTATCTTTATTTAGAATGTTAATAACATTCTTGGCGGCGAAGCCCTTTTCTTTAAGGGCGGTTTTTATTTCCTCGGCGGTAACATCAGGTTCTATTCCCTTTACTACCACTTGTAGGCCCTTACTGCTTTTCAGCTGGTACGTGTAATAGTTTTTCTGTACAGTGTCCAGATATTTTGACACTATTCGGAAGTGCTCTTCAGTCTTGGTTTGCACCTCTGTTTCATGGATGTTCCATTTGGTAAGCGGAACAACATGAAAGTTTTCACCGTTCCCGATCAACGACGCAATTTTGTTGACCAGGGCACTCGAGCTTTTTTCCCTAATATAGATTGGAGGGGGCTTGGGTTTTTTTGCGGTGTCTTGGGCTGGTTGGTTTTCCTCAGCCTCCGCCAGTAGGGCAAATCTGTTAGTAGTGGATCTGTCTGTTTCATTATCGTTATTCAGGACACGGTTAATTTTTGTTTTGTTGCCTGCCGGATTACTCTGCGGGCTAAGCTTGCGCTTAATTTGGATGTAGCGATCCATTCCAGTCTGTGTGGCCGTTGCCGCTTTGGCACTTTCCGAGGTTGTTGTTTTTGTACTCGCTGTAGTCGTTGACGTCGTGGTACTTTGGGTTGCAGGGGTTTTCGCTGTTGTTGCAGAAGTTGTAGCGCTGCTTGTTGTTGGTGCGAAATTTGTTTCCGATATTGGAGGGGGTTTTACACTGCGAACTCCATGACGCGGGAGTCGGAGTGAGCAGAGCGGGTGAGCAAGACCGTGCCCTTTGGGTTTCAGCGGTCAGTAAAGCCGGGTTGCTTTTAAGCGCCGATTTTTCCACTTCGGTATCGCGGGTTGAAAAGTAAGAGTAGAAGCCGTTTCTTTGGTTCACTGAACTTCTACGCTCGTTCTTTTGGTCGTTGCTCAATGAGCTCATTGCGTGGTACGTATTTTTTTTTTCAACAATGCACTAGTTTTGGTTTAGCACATTACAACTGTTAAAAAAAAAAAGCTTGTCTGTCGCTTTTAGTAAATTGTATTTCAGTGTCTTTTCGCTTATATTGGCGAAAATATAAGCGAAGTGAAGTTTTCCCGGAGCTCGGACAAAGCACGTCCGCTCAGTTCGGTAGTTCGATTACGATTCTCGCTAACTTAAAAAATAAAAAAAAAAAGCTTTTACTTAAATATAAAAAAACCTTCAGTAGTGTTGATTTCTCAAGATACCTACTAGCTCGGTCGAATTTTACCGTGCAGAACGCTGAATGTTATAGGAATTATATTGACCGCTGCCGGCTACAATTTACTCAGGATCCAAAGCAGTTTTATAATTTTGCGTAAACACTAAGCGTAAACACGTATATTTTTCACCCCTGCTTACGTTTGAAAATTCCTCTGCGACTTCTGATCAGGCCATTGCCGATCTATTCGCAGAATTTTTTCAAACAACTTATTCTCCTCCAAAATTGACTGATCAGCCTTACGCATATAACATTCAAGCAGAAAATCTTATTTTCTGTCCGTTTTTTTCTGAGAACAACTTATTATCTGGTCTTTTAAGGGTCAAACCCATTTATTCGCCAGGCCCCGATGGAGTACCAGGCTGTGTGCTAAAATACTGTGCCAGGGCTCTGTGCAAACCTCTACTTAGACTTTTCAACTTATCTTTGTAAACCTCGATTTTTCGAGGTTTTTATAATTCAAGGAATCATTTATAATTCCCCTACAAGGAAGGAATCATTTATAATTCCCCTACATAAAAAAGGGAAAAAGTCTGAGGCTGCCAACTACAGAGGCATCTCTAAATTGTCGGCAATTCCAAAGTTATTTGAAAAATTAATTACCCCTCATTTGCAACACCTTTGCTCTTCGATTATCACTCCTTGTCAGCATGGCTTTATTAAGCGTCGCTCCACCACCACAAACTTATTGGAGTTGACATCCTTTGTCATAGATGGCTTTTGTAAGGGATATCAAACCGATGTAATTTACACTAGAGGTCTGCATGAATACAGTCAAAGCAGCATTTGGCACTCTCACTCAAAGTTCTGACTGACTGAGTGAGACATTGAGTAAAACGGATTTGGCAAATGTGGTAAAGGCGTGAGTAAAAAATTTACTCTATCCGAACGGCGACGCAATAACCAAATGAGTTTTGTAACCGAGTACTCGGTTAGTTGTGCGTCGCATTTGTGACGTCAAATTTATTTTTTGTTTTTGTTTTTGTGTTGCTTTTAGAAAAATAGAAAAATAAAGAAATAGAAAAATATAAACGCATGGATTAATTATAATATATAAATATATGTCATTTATTTAATTTTTTATAACAGAATGCAAAAACATAATTTTTTTTATTGTATCTGCATTGTTAGCAATCTAGCATGTTCTAGCATCTGAAAAGGCTCTTTGCAGGTAGCTGCTTGCTACATGCTTGCCGAGCTGCTTGCAGGTATACAAAAAAATGTGCAACTAGTTTTAGCTTCTGCTCTACCTTCCATGAATGACGAGAATGCCAAAATTTTATCCGAGTACTCGAAGCATTTACTCTGCATTCACTCATTCTATCCATTCCACATTGGTTTGAATTTCACTCATTTCACATACAACGAAAACAACCCTTACCAATCTGCAATTCACTTTGTTGAAATGGTTTGGCACGCTCAATTGCGACTTAAACTTATTGTACTCAAATAACCGAAAATTTTGAGTGCAATCATGCAGACCTCTAATTTACACAGACTTCAGCAAAGCATTTGATTCAGTTAATCACTCACTCTTGTTGAGTAAACTGAATATGCTGGGTTTTCCTAAAGATCTCTTAACGTGGATCTCCAGCTACCTAGATGGAAGGACACAAAGGGTTTTATTTAAAAACATTCAGTCCCGTCTGGTCCGTGCTACATCCGGCGTCCCTCAAGGAAGTCATCTTGGCCCGTTATTATTTACGCTTTTTATAAACGAACCCTGCTTTAACGAACTCTCTA
Source organism: Drosophila malerkotliana malerkotliana (assembly GCA_018153235.1). NCBI lineage: Eukaryota > Metazoa > Arthropoda > Insecta > Diptera > Drosophilidae > Drosophila > Drosophila malerkotliana. The sequence continues at coordinate 2,666,186 of JAECXV010000087.1, read as the reverse complement.
GTTCTTATGTATGCAGATGATGTAAAGCTTTGTCTTCAGTACAAATCCATCTCTGCCCAATGCAGTCTTCAGTCTGACCTTGATAACTTTCAAAAATGGTGTTTAGCTAATGATCTAATACTTAATGGATCTAAATGCAAACATATGTCTTTTTATCGTTCTTGCCCTCTGCAAGCTACTTATTCTATTAATGGGATTGCCTTAGAAAAATTAACCCAGGTTAATGATCTTGGCATCCTATTAGACATCAAACTTAAATTTGCCGACCATATTTCCTTAATGGTTAATAAGGCTAAAGGAGTCCTTGGTTTTATCAAAAGGTGGTCAAAAGAATTTAATGACCCCTATATAACCAAAACACTATTCATTTCTTTGGTCCGTCCTATACTGGAGTACGGTTCATGTGTCTGGAGTCCCCAATATGGAGTACATCAGGACCGCATAGAATCCGTACAAAAGAATTTCCAAACTTTTTCACTTAGAGATTTGCTGGGATGCAAATCTTCAACTTCCATCTTATAGTAGTAGACTCTTACTCATAAACTTACCTAGCTTAACAAATCGTAGGACAATGCTCGGTGTAGTTTTTCTGCATAACCTTATTAACGGGGATGTAGATAGCCAGCATTTACTAACACGCTTAAATTTTAACATTCCTATAGAAGGACTCGAAACTTTAGTCCTCTGTTCCTTAGCCGTTGTAGTTCGACATATGCACTGCATGACCCTTTTAGGGTATTATGTTCGAACTACAATGGTCTCTACTCTATTACATCTCTTTCCTGTCCCTCTAACTTAAAATATAGAATTTTAAATTTCCTTACTAACTCCTCTTAGCTTAATAATTAACAAATAACTTAATATATTCCAACAAATTGTTTCTTGAGCGCCCCTCGGTCGTCTGGGCCTCTAAGCTTTATGATGAATACAGGAATGCTAGCTGATGCTCTTATTGATGCACAAGCCATTTCCAAATTCTGAAAGACCGGTAAAAAAGAAGAAATTCAAGAAATTTTGATAAGCAGGGTACAAAAGGCTAAATTTTATGCTATTGTGTTTGACGTCACATTGAGCAGCTCAGTCTTTGTTTGCGCTATGTCGATGAAGGTAAAATTCGAGAAGAATTTTTTACATTTGTTGATGCTTACGATTCAATTCGTGAAGAGGATATTGAAAATGGGGAAAAACGCTTAACTGGGGTAGCATTAGCGCACTGTGTAATTGATCTTCTCCGAAAATTCGGTCTTGCTTTACATGATTGTGTTGGTATATGCACGGATGGTTGCTCTGTCATGACATCAGAATTCAAAGGAGCGGTACAAGAAATTCTGAAGAGTTGTCCAAACTCTAAATATTGTCCATGTTTCAACCACTCACTTAACAATTCACTCTCCAAAACATCGCAAGTCCCGCAGACAAGAAATTGTATTACACTGATGAAAAAAATTATTTCTTTTGCGAATTCATCGGCGAAACGAAGCCAAATTTTCAAGAAATTTTTGGGTAGTAAATATTTGAGTGGATTGTGTGAAACTCGCTGGGCAGAAAAACACGATGGAATAATGCAGTTTGAAAATGTTATCACAGAAATCGTCGAAGCTCTCGAGAAAATTTCAGAATGGCGAGATTCAAAAGCATCTTCAGAGGCTCTTTCTTTGATTAAATCGATTAATGATTCTGAGTTTGTTGTCTCAATGTCTCTTTCGATAACGCGACCTCTTAGCTTACTCTTACAAGCACCAACAATTGATTTGAACCAAGCCTCTGAAGCGATGAAAAATACTTTGAATATTCTCAAAAATTATCAAGAATCTGCAGAAACTCAATTTTCAAAATTGTTCACGAAAATCTCGAACGTTGCCGGAAGATTAGGACTTAACATCAGTACTCCTCGGCTTACGATAAAACAAATTCATCGTGCGAACTATCCGATGGCTAATGTTGAAGAATATTATCGTAGGGCAAAATTCATGCCATTATTAAATCACATTGTGAATGATCTTCAAGAGAGACTGCCAAAAGAAACTTTAGAAGTTTTCGATTTGAATTTTCTGTTACCGGCTAGAATTGTGAAAACCGTTTCACTTGGAAAAGACGAAGTTTTAAAGCTCATAGATTCGCTTGGTGAACGTTACACATGTTTTCTGGGAAAAAGCGGTGCGAATTTGCGAGGGGAATACAAAGTGTGGTCAGAACTCTGGAGTGGTAAGGAAACATCAATTCTACAGTCGGCAGTGGAAGCCCTAAGTGATTGCGACCAATACATGTTTCCAGGTATAAGAACACTTTTTTTTTTTTTTTTTTTTTTTTTTTTTGCCTTGCTTTTATTTATTGAATCTACTCTTAATTTTGAGACTAACAATAAGTTGTCGAATCTTAACATTAAAATTTAACTAACAGTATACTAAGACTGCATTCTGGTTGCGCGTCCCTCAGGTCGGTCGCTGGGTGGGTAAGTCATTGCGACGAAGGCGTGATTGGTTGCTTAACCTTGTTAGACCTCTCGCCAGGTGGTTAGGGTGCACCGATAGCTTGGTTAAGTACTTTACCTTCTGTTCTGCGATCGCTTCTTTGACTGGTCGAATGTTTATCTTGCGGTAAAGCCAACTGCTAAGGACAAGGCACTGACGACTCCACAATTGGCTTTTGTGCGGGTTTATGTTGGTGCGGCTAATCAGTGTACTGTGCCAAACACTTCATTATTAAACGCACACGTAGATTGCTCAAACAAGCCTGCAATTATATTCCGGATAGCTGCTCGCAACCAAAAGGGTTACGGACCAGCTACTCAAGTGAGATGGCTGCAAGGTATGACTTTTAAAAATAAACACTTAAAATTTTAAATTTTGAAGATATTGATATTTTTTTAAATTTTCAGATCCAATGGCTACAAAAAATGCAATCACCGGCAAACCCACAAAGTTTAAAAAGATCCCAAGATAAAATGCCTAATGCAACTGGAAGCACATCAAGTTCTTTCGGCTTGCCAAACAAACGAGGGCGCAATGGATTACCGGAATGACCATCTAACAAATTTTTTTAAATTTATAAATACGAGTAGAGATAGTATCATTGATAAGTGAAATATTGAACTTATAAATAAAATGCATGGAAATATTTTTAAACTGTATTACTCCCTTAACTTTTTATACCCTTTTTTATATAATTTTTTCCAAAATTGTGCAACGCTGTGAAGGAGACGTCTCCGACCCTATAAAGTATATATGTTCTTGATCGGGATCATCTCCTGAGATCTCCTGATCGGGATATGAGCATGTCCATGTTCGTGTGTTTGAAGATAGAAAGTTGGAACAGATTCTATTTTAAGTCAGTTGATCTGACCTACCAATTTTCAAAAATATTTTTTTTTTTTTTTTTTATTATAGCTTTGCTTTTATTTATTGAATCTACTCTTAATTTTGAGACTAACAATAAGTTGTCGAATCTTAACATTAAAATTTAACTAACAGGTTTAACCTCAGGTCGGTCGCTGGGTGGGTAAGTCATTGCGACGAAGGCGTGATTGGTTGCTCAACCTTGTTAGACCTCTCGCCAGGTGGTTAGGGTGCACCGATAGCTTGGTTAAGTACTTTACCTTCTGTTCTGCGATCGCTTCTTTGACTGGTAGAATGTTTAAGTCGCGGTGTATGTTTTCGTTGCGAACGTACCACGGTGCCCCGGTGATTGTTCTCAAGATCTTCGACTGAACTCTTTGAATTATGTCAATGTTGCTATTGCTGGCGTTCCCCCATAACTGGGAGCCGTACATCCATATAGGTTTTAGTACCGAGTTGTACAGCAGGACTTTATATTCAAGGCTAAGAGGTGACCGAGCGTTGATAAGCCAATGAAGACCGCTGGCTTTTAGCTTTAGGTGTGTTCTTTTGGCTTCAATGTGCCGGCGCCATGTGAGTCTTCTGTCGAGATGTACTCCTAGGTATGTTACTTCGTTTGCTTGTGGGAGTAGAGTGTTGTTTAAGCGGGCAGTTTTGCCTGTTCAGAGTGAACGTAACATGCTTGCATTTTAGTTCGTTCACTTTAATTCGCCAGTCTGACAGCCATTTTTCGACATCGACCATATGATGAGCTAGCTGCGCAGTTGTGTGGTCTTTTGTGGATAGTGTGGTCTTTTCCCGGCTTTGCTATCATTATTATAATTGACTTTTTTCATCTCACTGGAAAGTGGCCAAGTTTTGCGATGGCATTAAATAGCTGGGTGAGAGTGCAAACGGCACAGTATGGGAGCTCAATGATCATTTTGGGAGTTATGAGGTCGCAGCCCGGGGATTTTTTCGGATTCAGTTGTCGTTTGATGATGTTAACGATTTCATGGGCGAAACTCAATCGGCTCATGTTGAGGCTGGGGCTCATCTGATAGAGTCGGCAAGTAAACGCATTGGTGGCAGGATTTGGTTGGAAGACATTTTTAAGGTGTTTGGCAAACGTCTGCGGCTCTGTCTGCGTCGCTGCGCGCCCACCCGCCTGTGGAATTTCTAATAGGCATCACGGTTTCTTTCGGTGAGCTCAGAGTTGGGTGAGCTCTCCATAGTGAGTGTTTCGTACTGTTAGTTGACAATTGCTCTATGTAGCGGTGGTGGACATACGTTTCTTCTTGCTGTAGAGCTTGATCAGAACACTTGTATAAGAACACTTGTCCAGATTTTGGCCACACTTCCGTGTAGCAATGCTTCGGCAGAACGTAGTTTTTCAACTCTTCGCAGGTTGAAAACATGGTTGCGTACAACTATGGCTGAGGGGAGACTAACTGGCCTAGCATTGCTACATACTCATTCCGAAATGAGCATTGACATAGAGAGAGTTATAGAAAAGTTTTCAAAAAAAGGAAAAAGGAAAATTGAATTCGCCATTTAGATTAAAATTAATTAATTAATTTACTTTTTCTTTACAATTACAATTTAAATTAATTTTAATTTACTTTTCAATTTTAATTTACTTCTGCTACTGTAACATTAACATTAATTTGCATTTATGAATAGCGTTAGAATTTAAGTTATATTTAAGTTAAGTGCAGTATGATTTGAATAAAACTATAGTTTTGTTTATTGATGGAAACTGCGTATAATTTTTGATTATTTGCCACCTGCTACTTATTTATAATTATTATTAATTTAAATATTTAATTATTATTAATTATAATTATAACTATTTAAAAAAAAAATTATGATCGCAACGCAAAAAATTATGATTTGCTGCTTGAATGTTATATGCGTAAGGCTGATCAGTCAATTTAGGAGGAGAATAAGTTGTTTAAAAAAATGCTGCGAATAGATCGGCAATGGCCTGACCAGAAGTCGCAGAGGAATTTTCAAACGTAAGCAGGGGTGAAAAAAAGATACGTGTTTACGCTTAGTGTTTACAAAATTATAAAACTGCTTTGGATCCTGAGTAAACTGTATCCGGCAGCGGTCAATATAATTCCTATAACATTCAGCGTTCTGCACGGTAAAATTCGACCGAGCTAGTAGGTATCTTGAGAAATCAACACTATTGCAGGTTTTTTTATATTTAAGTAAAAGCTTTTTTTTTTATTTTTTAGGTTAGTAAGGCACCTTGTAAACCAAGGAGGATTTGTTGAAGCGGACGGATATTTCCAAGGCACACATGAGTCAAAAAATGTATTTAAAGTACAGTAAAATTTTTCTAAAGTGACATTAAGATCAGTGCACGCCAGAATATCAGACCAGTCAAATGTATCGATAAGGCTATTAAGTTTCTGAAAATCAGCTTTACGGAAACAGCGAATCTTATTTACCACGCTCGGAGACATCTGATCGATACCAGGAGTGGTTTCGATTGAGACCTCCAGAGTGGGGTGATATGGATCCTCTGGGGTTAAAAGGGGAAAAGCTCTGGAGAGAGCAGTACCATCAGGATCAGATACAAAACATAAGTCTAAAAGCCGACCTAGCGAATTTCTAACATGATTGATCTGACCGAACATGATTGTTAAACATGCCCGCGGTGAAGTCATGGTAAGTTATAAGTGACAAAGATGGTGAGTTATCGACGTTGGACCACTTTAATTCTGGGATATTAAAGTCGCCCAGCGCTACGAGTTGGTCACGATCCGTCATAAGATTAGAGACGTATCGAATGGCGGATAAATGCTGCCAATATGTAGGCGGTTCAGACATAGGAGGTATATATGAACATGTAATGTATAAAGCTTTAACGGACATAGTGATTTTAAAGAAAATAAATTTTCTGTCACCAAACTCATGGGATTTCACCTCTTCAGAAGCAAGACAAGAGTCTACCGAAATGAGGACTCCACCTCCTCTTCGCTGAGATCGATCCCGTCTAAAAGTGGTGTACTTACTTGGAAAAATTTCGGAGCTAAAGATCTCCGGATTTAAAAAAGTTTCTGTAAATGCTATTATATGGGATGCAAAGAAAGAACTATCAGAATATAGTTTGGGGAGTTTGCTACGTAGCCCTCTAGTATTCTGATACGTAAGAGTTAGTGAGGAAACTAGTTTTTTTGGTTAGTGGCCAAAGGGTTGGTCAGTGGTTCCGATATTGGGAAGTCTCACTCCCACTGGTTTTTTAACTTTTTTCTTCACGGAACTAGGCAGATGTTCTTGGACGAAAAGATTCTCTGGCCAAAAACTGGGAGAACAAATTTGAACATCAAACATCAACATCACCGTCTTGACCGTCTTGAACATCAGCGCGGTCACACGAATCTTGAAAGAAATGTCCTCTACCTTTATATCGGCTTTTGTTTTGGCTTTGATATAAGCCGAGATATCAATCTCTGAAGTATCAGGGGCAAGCTGAGAAACAAATATATGTTTCGATGGAGGAATCACCTGTAAGGGTTTTGGTGTCGCAGGTACAAGAATACCCAAGACTGTGGAATACCCTTTTGGGTGACTCTAATGGGGGTTTCGTTCCCTAGGACCTGTGGCATCACTTGAAGGGATGCCATGGCGGACATATCAGACAATTGCTCATTATCCCTGAGAAATTCTGACGAACTGTTCTCAGTTCTAGCCCTTGGGGTGGCCAGAGATATAAGCGGCTGCATTAATGTCGGCTGAGCAGGCTGAGGCGGATCAGAAACAGCGGATTTCCCTACGGGAAATGGCATCCGAAACTGAGGCAGTGAATCCGGCACACTTGGCGTGCACGACGTTTTCACATAACCAGCAATGGATGGTAGGCTGGGATGTGGAAATTGTCTTGTTACAAGACTTTATAGCGCAGACAAGTTTAAATTCCATTTTTTTTAATTAATAAAACAAAAATTAATATATAATAAGTTAAAGAACACAATACCTTGAACCACTGTGCCAAATAGAAGCCGAAGCGGGAGCTTTGAATAGTGCAAAAGAGAAATAGAAATAGAGATAAGCCGGGGAAGAAGCAGAGCTGAGCTTTGCTTCTAATTGAAATTATTCAATTTATTAATTCGACTCCAAATATAACACACCACTCGCGAAGCGATACGGTTTAAGCTTAAGATTCACAATATATGTATGCAATTGATTAAGTGAGTAAACACCGGTTTACTAATATTTATAATAAAACGCAGTGCGCACAAAAAAAACACGAGCGTTCGCTTAAGAGGAAGAGAGAAAGATTGAACATATTGACCAATTTTTATTGGTTTGACCAAAAGTTCTTCACAAAGGTTGGTGTCGGTTATGGGAATTTTAATAATGTAAATAAGTGATGGCCCATTGCTTGCTACGCTTACTTCTGCTATTTTCATGGCTTCTTCAAAATTAGTGTAAGGTAACTGGTCTTGATCTAAAGTTTTTGTAACTTAATTTACCTCTTAATCTCCTAATATCTGTGTGTTACTAATATCTGCTTTCGCCCATTGTATTGTGTGGTTAAGGTTAACGATTTCTTCTTTAAACATTTTAATTTGAAACATTAATGTTTTGCTAGTGTCTCTTTGAGGGTTTCCTCCGTATTTCAAGCTATTTATTAAATTTGTATTGGCTTGGGTGATATTGTATATTTTTTCTACGATGAGTCTGTTTAGAACAGTGGTGGGCAAAACTAACACATGTTTAAAGTTTGAGTGTGTGCGTAGCAGAGAAAAACAATGAGAGCAGAGAATTCACTGAGCGAAAAAAACGTATTTTTTTTTTTTTTATTTTTCGTTAATTCAAAAGTTGGAATGGGCACTAAAATTGAGTATTTTATTTTAAAAAAAAGCTTTGCTAGCAACAGGTCTTAAACAAATGAAAAACTACGCTTCCCTATCTACATTCTCCATGAAGAAAACTTTTTCCAACCCACTTTCTGAAAAAATTTGGAAAAGTGGAAAAATTTTGATTTATAGTTTGTGATGTCAAATAAATCAAAATGAAAGAGCTTCTAAAAAAAATTTGAGAGTGCTCACACTGTCAGTGTGCCGGCAGCGCTGCGGCAGAATTTCCTACCCTATACTCGCGTGCTATGTAAAATGAGAGTTTGCCCACCACTGGTTTAGAATAACTTGATTGTTGTTGTTGGTTAATGCAGAATTTATCTTTTCTTGAACTATTTCGAAATCTCTACTGTCGGGGGATCCAGCTAACCATTTCCAGGCGCTGCCTAACAAATCGATATGTCTTTTCCTTATACTCCTAGGTTCCCGTTTGTACCTTAGCCAGTCCGGTACCTAAAGTCATAATATTGGGATTTAATTTCGAATAAGTTGTTTGTAAATAATTCTTCCATTCTCTGTTAGTACTGTGGTATTTCTGTCTTCTTTTACGATTTCTTTTTTATATCTGCCGGAAAGTTTTGTACCTAATCTTTTATTATTTTGAACAAATATCTCATCTCCTGGGGAATATTTTTTTATTTGATCTCTTTTTTTTTTGTTATGGTATGTTAGGTCTTTTTTGTGGGTGTTCGGAATTTTCTCTTTGATTTGTTGTCTCTCTGTCTGTTGTAGTCTAGGGTTGAGTGCTACATTTCTTCCAAAAAAAAAGTCAACTGGTTTTCTGTTAGTGGTTGAGTGTGTTGAATAATTATATTTGACAACTGATCTGTCTATAAGATCCCTTAACGATGCGTGTACTTTGTCTGCTTTTTGGCAACGAATAATTTCGGACAGTGTGGAATGGGAGCGTTCGATTTGGCCGTTTGCTGAGCTGTTATATGGGGGTGCTTTGTAAACTTCAATATTAAATTGATCTTGTAGCATCCGCATTACGGGTGCCGAACCAAGTGCTTTCTCATTATCTATGACTATCATTTCTGGAATACCAAAAATGATTAATAATTCTTTTAAAGGTTCCTTTATGTGCAAATTTTGAAAATTGTTCTATTGCAGTCAAAACAACTTGTTTGCAAGTAAGGTAAAAATCGACGTGAATAATTTGACCTGGGTATTGGTGCTTTTTGTAACTCTGGTTTGTTGGGGTGTCTTTCGTATTTCTGTTCTTTTCAAATTTGGCATTCTTTTACAATTTTTATTATTTTAGCCCTCATCTGAGGAAAGTAAACTTTGTTTAGTAATTGTTGTTTTTTCATTGCTATTTCTATGTGCTCTTCTATGCTCTGTTATAATTGCATTTTCCTAATCAGCTTGTAGATAATAGAATTTGATTTTTAAAAACATTTAATGGTTCTTCTGCCATTGGTATTTGTCTTTCAGGAGAACTAGAGCTGCTGTGAATAGTGCCTGTTAATGTGTTTACTTCCCTCGCGTTTGAATGGGAGGTCTACTCAGAGCATCGGCAACAACATTTCTGGGATACCAAAATTGATTAATAATTCTTAATAATTTTGTTTAGTAATTGTTGTTTGTTTTCATTGCTATTTCTATGTGCTCTACTATGCTCTGTTATAAATGCATTTTCCTGATCAGTTTCGTCTTTTAAATCCCTAACTAGTCTGCTTGAGAATCTGGTTTTATCATTTTTGAAAAGTGGGTAGATTTCTTGAAGTTGACCTTAAGTTTTTTCGTCTGTATGAATAATGACAGACGGGTCGAGTCTATCCTTTAAAATTTTTAATAGGATTTCTGCATTAAAAATTGGTTCTGTAATAATGTTATGTGTCTATTGTATGTGGGAAAAACAAGTTAGAATTTAAAGGAGGGTGTCTTTCCTAAATATAATAGAATTTGATTTTTAAAAACATTTACTGGTTCTTCTGCCATTGGTATTAGTCTTTCAGGAGAACTAGAGCTGCTGTGAATAGTGCCTGTTAATGTGTCTACTTCCCCTCGCGTTTGAATGGGAGGTCTACTCAGAGCATCGGCAACAACGTTTGCCTTGCCGGGTTTGTGGATAAGTTCATGGTTGTACTCCTCTAGAATAGCTTTCCATCTCTTCATCTGGTCGTTACGGCTTTTCGGGTTAGTTGGGTGTGTGAGAGATTCATGGTCTGTGAATATTTTCACTTTAGTCGGAGGGTACAGAAAATTTCTAAGAGTCTGAATTGACCAGATTATATCTAGCATCTCCTTTTTGTTAGGACCATAGCTTTCTTCTGCTTTGCTTAGAGTTCTAGAAATAAACATTAAAGGTTTGTCTTCTTGGGCCAATACGGCACCAATAGCATTTTCTGAACTTAGTCTTAGGGTGCTTTTTCTACTATTTCTCATACCCTTGCGTCTACTAGAATTTTTCATTAAAACAAAAGCCCTTCTCATTTTTTGCATTTTTTCTTTGTATTTTTTTAGTTCAAGAGACATCTCATAATTTTTTTTTCTGTAAAATCTCTCATTTTCTTCCCTCTTCTGGCAATTTGAACAAAAATCTTCTAACTGAGGTGAAGTTTCTATGTTGGGAGTTTCTAAATTGGAAGGGCTACCTACCCTATTTAAAAACTCTTTTCTTCCTATTGGGTTAATATAAGTGCCAATTGGTTCTTCCGCCCCATCATCACAAAATTCAAATTGTTCACATGGAACAGTACTGTTCGGACGCAATAGTGAATTGTCACATAAATTTTAAGAGGGTACGGCATTGCTTCTAAGCCTACTTTTCCCAATATATTTACTTTCAAAATGTCTGTTACAAATTCGCGCAGTTCGTCTATTAAAAGTGTCATCCAATTGGCACAATTCAACCCATTTCTTAAGATTTCTATCATCCGATGGAAAAGAAAACAACCTAATTGGAATGGAGTGTGATGAATCCCTGTAACTCCCCTGGCAGGATGCAATAATGCACTTGCGTCCATTTTTCCTAACATTAAGCCGATTCATTTCAAAAATATTTAAACCGAATATTTAAATAAATTATTTAAGGTTTAAATAACTAGATTTATACTTGCAATTAATGATGATTTAGCCACGGACCCTCGGAAAGTTTACGTTTAGTAAAAATATTTCCAAAAAATATATTAACACACCGATACTAATCACTTGGTTCACAAAAATCAGCACTTAATTAGGTCCTCACGAAAAACGCTCCTCACAGAACAAAAATAGAATGCCGATTAAACCATTTTCCTCTTCTTCATCAAATGGCAATATTTTAGGCGGGTAAATTAGGTTGGTGGGTAAGCCAAGTGGCAACCAAAAATTACAAGAATCAAAACAAACCAGAAAAAAAATAGTTTTGGCGCGCAAGTTAACACTTTCATTGCCAAGAACTCCAAAAGCATATCACAGGGAAATGACGGTGTGTAAATACGGCTGTGACATTTTTATATTCATGTATATATTTTAAATTACACTGCAGATCATACAATAAGATATGCACTATAGATCATAAAACCATATAAGAATCCATAAGCATAAAACCAATGTAAATATATATATATATATATATATATATATATATATATATACAAATTCGAGCGGCGACTTTTTTAAAGTTTCAAAATATATAAGGAAATAATTTAATTAACGACAATAATTTAATTAAATCTCACAATAACCCAAATTAATAACAAGTGCCTGAAAAATTGTAAACAAAAAAGGTAAACAAGTCCATCAGCTGTTTTCGTGTCTTCACCCTCCCCTAAAAATCATTCCATCGTTAGAGTAGGCATGCACAAGCCTCTTTCAGAACAACAAAAACTTAAAAGCAATCGGCGTTTTAAGTGACTCCGACAGAAATATACTCTGACACTTTCTCAGTATATTGATTTTTAATGATTCGTAAAAATATATATACAGAAAACATTTTACTACTAACACTTAATCTTATCCCTAAATAAATTAAAAATGTATGCTGAAATAATAAAAAATATAATATAAAAAATAATATAATTTCTTTCGTCATTTCATTAAATAACGAATACCCGAATTTGGTTAGGGTAGCAAGCCTGAAAAGTAAGAAATATCCAAATTTTGTGCGCTGGCTTCGAAACGAAATCGCACGCACACATACACCCGTGTATGTGAATGTGTGACACGCATACATACAAAGATCAACCGAAGCGAAGGCCAACCTTCTTCATCGCGCTCCGTTTAGAGACTGAGAAACAGAAAACATTTAATGAGAGAATGAGCGTAAGATGAACGAACGATGAGCGTAAGAGAGCGTAAGAAATCCGCTCTGGGGCCTGTCGCAAGAAATTTTTGCGTCCATTTTCGTTGTATGAAATGGGTTGTCTATATGCTGTATGGTTAGTGATTATATATTCATATTCCCATAAGGATCGGCCAACTATATCCGATGTTTGCGATATATATCCGGTTTTAACTGCAAGGGTATATAAACTTCGGCTCCGCCCGAAGTTAGCTTTTCTTTCTTGTTTTAGATTGGATTGTTTTAGATTGTTTGCTTTGTTTAAGCTTTTAAATTTTTGTTTAAAAACTTTAATTTGTGTATGTTTTACTTTTGTGATTTCTTGTTTTATTAGTGGTTTGTAATTAAAAGTTAGCTTACAGTAAGATAATATACATCCTGAACCGGCTAGTTGGTAGTAGTCCTTTTTGCTCCTTGCTACTGGGGTACCTTTTCCTGACACTCCCGTCCAGTTGTCTACGGCGATAGCCTGCAGTCTGATGTAAGTGAGTCCTTTTCGTGGCGGGTCGTCCAGAAGTGTTGCCTTTCCTTTGGTGCGCTTATTTTCCGGTGTTTCCAGGGCAGCCTATGGGGTGCACTTGCAGGTGGTTTTTGGAGTCGCACCTTAGATTTCGGATCGGTGGAACCCGGGCAGCCTATGGGGTGCAGTTACGAGTGTTACTTTGATTCGATACCAAGGATATTTCCGCGGACAGGACCCTTAAACGTTGGGCGCCAGTTAAACACTTGGGTTTATTATTTTTAAAAATATTTAATTTTTTTGGACACTTGGTCCGTAATTATTAGTACAAGAATTGGAACTAAATTATGTTTACAAAAATTGGCATATTTATACTCAATAGCTTTGTCGCTGCCTCTGCCAACGTCGGAGCTTTGCCGTTGTCTTCGCTGCAGCGGGAAGTGGATCAGACGCTGCAGTCAGCACCTTTTGGAAGCTATTGACCGATGCCGGGAAATTGCCCTTGCACTTTTGCTTGCTGTTGCAATGCCGGATGCGCGTGGCCAACTTCGGTTGCGAATTCGTTTTGTGTTAACTTATATACGGACTTGTATATCAATAATAAGACCATATTAACAATTATAGACAAGTTTTTCCGATTCGCCTCCGCATATACTCTACCTAACAGAGAGTGCATTAGTGCACTACTAAAGCATTACTAAAATTCGTTAATACGTACGGCATCCCCCAAAAACTAGTTTCGATCAAGGCACTGAATTATCGAGAAAAAATTCCGAGATTTCTGCGATCAATACAATTTATACCCACGTAACTTCGGTCCAACAATCTTCTAGTAATTCTCCAGTTGAAAGATTACACACCTCCTTAACGGAAATATATAGAATAATCGTTCATAGAAAAAAGCAAAATAAGTTGGAAATCGATCACGAGGAAACTATAAACTAGACCCTCATTAAGTACAATAATGCCATACACTTTGCTACGGGATAAACTCCGTACGAACTGTTTACCGAAAGAACACATAACTTCAATCAGGATGTCAAGTTTAACAATGAACACTTACTGTAAATCAACTCAATTGATTCAGAAAAAAGTTATATTCACAAGTTCAAAAGGACACGTTAGAACAAAAGACAGACAGAATGCAGAAACTAAACAACGACAGAGACGACCCTATGTACAGGAGACATAGTTGGAACAAATTGACACCCAGGTTCTCAAAACTCACGGTGCAAGAGGACCTAGAAAACACCTTACATACAACAAAAAACAAAAACTACCCAAATCTAAGATTAAAATATCTTTTTCAAGATCAACAGACTAAAACATCTCTATCTTTCCTTTTACCAGCATGTTAACATGGCAAAAGAATATACTTTCCCTATCTTTAGATGAGGGACCGTTGTGCCGCTCAGCTGAGCTTAAAAGCGCACCCGCGCTGAAGAGCGCACCCGCGCTCACCCCTCTTTGCAATCTCGCTCTTTTGTCGGCCGTCGTCGATCGTATTCTTTTTATTACCTTTGTCTTTATTCATTGCAAAGTTAAGTTTAATCTCTTGTAAGCAACGGAATAAAGCTGAACGCGTTTTTGAATTTACCCCGAAGACGCCCCCGACTTCTTATTTCATCCTTACTTCCGGAATATTTTGCGGCAGCAACGCCCCCCTACAACATTTTGGTCCTTCGAGCCGGATACCTTTTGGATATTTTCTACCAGCAGTCCAGGCATTGTTCCGCCAAAAGATAAGTACGACATTTTTTCGTCTCCGACTCTCTGCCGGTCTTCACCAGTGGTCCGAACACTACATTTTGTTCACACTGCTGCAAGATTTGTTTTTCCTTCCGTGTCAACTCCACGTCCGAGTTTTCCGACGCAACGGCAGTTTTCTATTCTATCTAGAGATTTTCTATTCTTCGTCTTCAAATTCTGCAAATTTTTCCATCCATCTCCGTTTTGTTTGCCTCGCCATATTCCTCGCCGTTTTTGGCCTCTCCGTTATCCATTCGCTTACCAACGGTCGAGGCATATGTGCATACATACACACATACATATTTTTTTGGTGAAATTGTGTGTGGAAAAAAAGGGCATAATTAATATTGGCCAGCCGGTGTGAAGTGGTTTCGGTAATTTCCAAGTTCACCGAACAGTCCGCCGCTGTCGTAATATTTGTTTTTTCTTCCCCAATTTGTAACACCACATAACTTTTCCGTTCCCCCAGTTACATATACAGTCCACTTATCGACGCTCCACTGTGCAAACATATGACCACATGCCCTTACATATATCCGTACTTGCATGCATGTCCATATATTTCCAAATATTTTCTGCCTCCAATTTCAGGAATTATATAACCGATACAATTTAACATATACCGTCATATACAGTCCTCTTATCAACGCTAAACTGTGCCATCATATACCCTTCATGCCCTGGCCCAACTTGCATGCATGTCCATATATTTCCAAAATATGTTCTGCCTCCAATTCCAGGAAATATATAACCGATAAAATTAAAAAAAAAAATTTTAATTTTCCCAAACCAACAATTATATACCGCCATTTCACTACAAATCCGTGATTGTGTTCCTTAATTTCTCTAACTAGCCGCCGTCGAAGCCGTGTTGTGTTTTTTTGGTGCTGTTTTTTTCCCTTGGGGTACGTAAAGGTGCCGACGGCATAACTGGCTGCGTAACCGACTACCTTCAAAAAAATCAATTAATTATAAGTTTATATATTTATAATTATAGCCACCACAATTTATTTAATTATTACTTCCGGTCGAGCGAAGGGCCAGGTTTGTTTTAAGTCACCGTTCCGACCACTCAACAATTAAAATTATAAAAAAAAATTAATAATCGAAAATTATTAATAATTTATTCATCAACCTTCTGTCCGAATAGAACCGGTTTCAATTCCACCTTTCCGGCTTCGGGATAATTAAATCTAATTAATTAAAGATTAAGGTTTCAACTCCACCCTTCCATAATAATTAAATACGACAAATAGTCAAAATGAATTATAATTAAATATTTATTTCCTTTTTTTTGGGTGTTAAATCCAAGCCAAGGTCAAGTCCACCTTTCCGGCTCCGCAAATTCAAAAATAGTTAAGAATTCAATATCTACGTACGAGCCACACTTGTCAAAATATACATAAATAGACCGTCTTCAATTTTTTTCCAAACGAGCACGAATTTTCCGGTACTTGTCCATTTTCCGTTTCCGCTTCTACTCCGCATCAGGCAACATCCGCCCAGAATCTCAACAAACCTCGTCCCATTTGGTTGTTTTTCGGGTTCCTGAAGTTTCCTTCCACATTGTGCCGCATAAGACGTTCCTTTCGACATGGGCGCTACTAATTCCCACTTGTGCCTTGTAATCGCATTTTATCCGCAATCTCACCGGTCTCTTCACATTAGTGCGACCGACCACCGCTTCGTACGAGGCACCTATTGCGCAAGTTAGTCGACAAGCTCAGCGAATTGGAGTCTGAGAATGCCCACGGGAGACGACCAAAGGCCACGTCCGATCCCAACCATCCGTTTGGACAGATCTCAATCCGCGAAGTCAATATATTCAATCATATTGGTCAATAGCAAGTTGAAGATCCTTTTCAACATCCAGGCTATTTCTCAAGAGTCCGGGGTCGCGCTGAAGGAGCTGCAAGCCCCATTCAAAGTTCTCTGACAGCCCTAAAAATGTCCTCCATCAGTGTTGAGGCTAGGGACTGTCTCCTGGTATTTATGATGTCCTCAAAGCTCCCCAAAGTCACACTTTCTATGTGGGAGCAATCCGTACATAATATGGCCGAAATTCCAACATGGAAGGAATTAGACAACTTCCTGACAGACCGCCATTGCACTCTGGAGGCAATCGACGACGTCAGGCCTAGTGGCAACTTCCGCCAAGGTCGGGAGGAGGCTCGGGGGCTCAATTCATACGAGACTCAAGTGGTTCCGGGCCAAAAGGGTTACCATCTCTGTTCGAGGGAGAACCTCAGTTATGTTAAGAGGAAGCAGTTATGTGTGAACTGTTTTGCCCGATGGCACCAGCAACGAGACTGCACGAGCGCCCATACCTGCTTCACATGTCACAGCCGACACCACACCCTCCGGCACCGCTGCAATCCGTTCGCCACCGCTCCAAGTCCGCCTACGACAGCAAGGGCTCGACCCGCACAGACTGCCAGAAGCACAAATGGCTCAGAGGATCAGTCGGATGTGCATGTGCATGAAGCTTCGCTTCCGGGTCAGGAGCCGTCCTACTGGGCTCGGCCCTTATCAACGTGTGCCATTCGGCGTGCAGCTTCCAGGCACGAGCACTGATAGACTCAGGGTCCGAAGCGACCTTCATAACGGAACGACTGTTCAACCTCGTCAAGCCTCCCTCCAAGACGATTCAAGCCCAATTTTCCGGCCTTAATCAGACCATTTCCGCGCAGTCTACTAAATTGTGCCATTTCTCCATTCGGACTGCGGCTTACGTCCTTCCGCAGTTGGCAGGAAATCTGCCATCATATCCGATTCCACGGGATCGTCTCAAGGGGCTGCCCGACATTCCCCTGGCGGACCCCAACTTCTTTCCGTCCATTCTCCTCGGTAATGTCAAGGCTAACATATGCGGGTCGCTTCACGGTCAGGAGACCATTTTTGGATGGGTGCTGACAGGCCCATTATCTCCAGCAAGCCCCCGCAGCGTATCCGTTTTTTCCACACGAGGGGCCCCCAGCCTCGGTGCCTCACTGGTGGGAGGTGGGAGATATGCCCACACAGATAAGTTCGGAATCGGATTCAGTTTGCGAGTACAATTTTGTCCAGACGACGAGAAGAGACGAGTGTGGCAAGTACGTTGTGACGCTCCCCTTACGCGACCCCGGGCAGAAGGGTTCCGAGCTAGCGGCTTCACGGTCTTTTGCCCTTGCTCAGTTCCTGCGTATTGAGCAGCGCCTGAAGAGGGACCCGCCCCTTAAGGCCCGCTATGACTCGGTAATTCAGGAGTACATCGACTTAGGCCACATGACCGAGGTCTCTCCCGCGAGCAATTCCGCTATCTAATATCTTCCACATCATGCCGCCTTCAAGCCCAAAAGCACGACCACAAAGGTGCGAGTGGTCTTCAATGCTTCGAGCCCGTCCGCAAACGGAACCAGTCTGAACGACATTCTATACGCGGGCCCTGTCTTACAATCCGACCTTACGATTCAAATCCTAAAGTGGCTATACTTTAGATTTGTCTTCAACGCCGCCATCGAGAAGATGTATCGGCAAATTTTGGTAGACCCCAAGCATACTCCGCTCCAACGTGTTTTGTTTCGCAATCCCGATGGGGATATCCGCGACTACGAGTTGAAAACTGTCACCTTCGGTGTCAATTGTGCCCCGTTCCTGGCGATCCGTGTGCTGCAACAGCTCGCTGACGACGAAGAGTCGTAGTATCCGCAGGCAAGCTAAATTATCCGATTCTGCGAGCTGCTGCGAAGCTGCGATTCTGGAGCTGAAAGGGGCCCTAGAGTCGGCAAGGTTCCCACTTGGGAAATGGACGTCGAATAGCAAAGCGATCCTGGCCTACATTCCGAGCGACCAACTACTTTGTGCTGATTTCCTCGACATCGATGCATAGAGCACGGTCAAGACATTCGGCGTCCGGTGGAAAGCGGCGACTGATGAGTTCTTTTTTGTTCCGCCAGAATTGACTTCCGGCTCGTCTTTCACGAAGCGCCAAGTCCTCTCCCGAATTGCCAAATTGTTCGATCCAGCAGGTTGGCTCGTTCCTTTCAAATGTTCATGCAAGACATTTGGCTTCTGGATCTAGGGTGGGACGACGCCCTCCCTTAAAATATCTGTCAGCGATGGGTTGACTTCCTAAAGAATTACTCGGTGCTCGATCAGATACGTGTTCCTCGGTGGGTCCCGTTCCAACCACACCTGAAGGTCGAACACCACGGGTTCTGCGACGCTTCACAGAAGGCGTACGGTGCAGCAATTTACCGGGGCGTAGCTCTCCAAGATCTTGCAGATAACCAGCTGTGGTGGCACGGTCCTGAATGACTGCAAAGGCCTCGCAGCGACTGGCCCACTCAAGGCAATGATGACCCCGCGACTGAACTCGAGAAGCGAGCAGTCAAGGTCCATGTCGCGAAGGCGCCCCCCGAAGATCTCTTTGAGCGGTTTTCCACACTCGACAAGGCATTAAGAGTCCTTGCCTATGTTAATCGCTTTATCCAGCGCGCGCAGAAGATTCGATCCTCGTTTGAAGAGCACCTGACCGCTAATGAGGTTACAGACACTTCGTCTCTGAGATGGGCTGCTTAAGCGAAAAGCGTCCAATATCGGCATCCAGTCCGATTCAAAATCTGAACCCCTTCGTGGATTCGCAAGGCCTTATGAGAGCCTGCGACCGAGCCTGTCCGTCGTCTACTCTTGTAAGGTATGTGTCATCCACAAGAAGAAGTTGCAGACGCAACTCATGGGAGAGCTACCCAAGGAACGGACGTCCTTCTCGCACCCATTCAAGTACACCGGTGTGGATTATGAAGGTCCCTTCGAGATAAAAAACTATACGGGGAGGGCCTGTCTCATCACAAAGGGTTATGTGTTGGTGTTTGTGTGCTTCTTCACTAAGGCCATCCATTTAGCGCCTACGTCGGACCTTACGACCGAGAAATTTCTGGCGGCTTTCGCACGGTTCGTGTCTCGGAGAGGATGTCCCCGTCAAGTGCAGTTCGACAACGGGAAGACCTTTGTGGGGGCAGCTGCTCTACTATCCCGCGATTTTCTCCAGAGCCGGTGCCTATAGTCACCAGCAGCTTCTCTGGCATTTCATTCCTCCGGGAGCTCCCCACATGGGGGGCCTGTGGGAAGCAGGCGTCAAGAGCTTCAAGACCTTGTTCTACAAGTCCACTGCCAATGTCATGCCTGAATTCGCGGCCACTCGCGCCAATGTCCGAAGACCCTGCTGATCTGTTGGCTCTTACACCTGGGCACTTTCTTGTGGGAGGTCCACTTCTCGCCACGGTCGAGCCGTATCGAGAGATAAAGGGGGGGACCAATTCCATCATTAATCGCTGGCAACACCTCAAAGCGCTTCAGCAGAAATTTCGGCTCCGATGGAAGGAGGAGTACCTCAAGGAGCTCCATAAGAGAAACAAGTGGCGAGCCCCTACGAGGGACCTCCGCGTTGGGGATATGGTCGTCATCAAGGAGGACAACCTTCCGTCCAATGAGTGGCGACTAGGCAGGGTTGACGCGGTGTATCCCGGCTCCGATGGCCATGTCCGCGTGATCGATATCCGCACCGCGCTAGGGCTCGTAAAGCGATCCGTTGCTAAGGTCGTGTTTCTTCCGTTGGAAGCGTCCGCCTACCCACAATAATTAAGCATTTCTTTCGCTCCACTGTTCCTGTCCATTGTGCTGCCTCGTAGCTCTGCCCGTAGTTCCGAACCTTCATTCACACTGATTCTGATAATGTTATTTGTTCCTTCACCATATTTCCGTCAGCCATAGTCAACACGATATCGACACGTCCACGCAACACCCGATCGCTGAAGAGCAGATATACTCGAGGTATTCAATCCTACCGTTGCCGAGTCTGCAATGGAATCCATGCCTTGAAGAAGTGTCGGCGCTCCCTACGCCTTAGTGCCGAGAAGCGGCTCCGAGCGGTTTTTTACGGATCCTGTCGGCGTGGTGACGGCTGTAAGACGTGTGGTCAGGATCACCACACGCTGCTGCACCTCGTGGAGAAGCCGCGGGCCCGGCGCAAGGCACGCCAAGAGGAGCACCGGTCACGGAGCGCGGGAGACAGGACACGGAGTGTCTCGTCTGGCGCCCGGCCGTCATCCGCCAACTCCCGGCGCGGTTCGGGTGCTCCTCGGCCGGCGTCCGCCACTTTCCAGCATTCCCAACCCGATCCACGGCCACCGACTTCCCGGCATTCGTCGATAAATCCTCGGCATTCTTCCGCCACTCATCGGTTGCCGACCACCGCTCATCCGCCCGCGTCATCCGCACCTAGGCAATGTTCCGCCTCTCGTCGAGGGCCCCCGCAGAACGCGGTCGCTGCGCCCACCCTCTCGTCGCTGCTGCAGTGGAACAGCGTCAACGTGCTGCCGACTGCACTAGTGCGGATAGACACCGGGAACCGGAGCTTCGGAACCGGAGCTTCGGGAACCCAAGCACGCCCTCGAGCTGCATTGACGCCTCGCTCGCTGCGTGTTTCCGGCTGCCCGCTACCACCGTGGGAGACGTACAAATTTGGTTGGCCAACGTGGGGTCAAAGACAGATGGTAGCGTTCGGCTGGAGGTCATCTTTATGATTGAGCCTCACGTGCGCGTTCGTACGCCGTCCCGGGAGCTGAGCGAGGCATTGCGTGCCCACTTCCGAGGCGTGACGTTGGCGGATGAGCTATAAGCGGGCTGCAAGTGGCCCAGAGCACAGTTTTTGGATGGGTAGTGTCCGGAGCCTGTCACCAGCCATAACATCGAGCGAGCTATTGCAACCCGAGCGATTGCAAGGGGGGCGGAATGTTTAGGTGAGGGGCCGTGGTGCCGCTCAGCTAGGGATAAGAGCGCATCCGCGCTGAAGAGCGTACCCGCGCTGAAGAGCGCACCCGCGCTGAAGAGCGCATCCGCGCTCGCCCCTCTTTGCACTCTCGCTCTTTCGTCGGCCGTCGTCGATCGTATTCTTTTTATAACCTTTGTTTTTATTCTTTGCTAAGTTAAGTTTAATCTCTTGTAAGCAGCGGAAGAAAGCTGAACGCGTTTTTGATTTTACCCCGAAGACTTCTTATTTCATCCTTACTTCCGGAATCTTTTGCGGCAGCAACGCCCCCCTACAACACCCTAAAAATTACTCATTTCAAAGAAAACGAATCTTTGGCCAAAATAGATTTAGGAGAAACCAGAATAATAAAATCATTTATATTTTTATCCCACGTTCTCAGATTAGAAAATTAGGTAGAAAACATAAGAATGATAGAGATATCCCATATGTTTTTGATTTATGATGTTATCTCTTATGATATGATAGAGATAGAGATAATTAGAATTGTAGAAACCACCTATCAATTAAAAGATCGCCTAGATTCAATAACTCCCAGAGTTAGACATAGAAGGGGAGCTATAAACGGTTTAGGCTTAGGAGGAGTTAAAATTTTGGATTAGGAGTATAATTTTACAGCCGACAATCTGAAGGGTAAAGAAAATTTTGTAGCGGATGCGTTATCAAGAATAACCATTCAACAGCTAAAACAAACAAATGGATCTGTAAAGAAAGTCACTACAAGATATCAAAGTAGAAAAAATTCCTGCGCAACAAAAGAAAAAATAGACTTGCCAAGGCAATCTATAGAAAAAGCTTCAAAGCCCAACGTATATGAAGTCACAAACAATGACGAAGTACGTAAAGTAGTGAAATTGCATGTAAAAAATATGCTATGTTTCTTTAAACATGGTATGAAAATTACTGCATGGAACTTACCAAAGGAACTCTTGACTTAGGACAATTTTTCCAAAGGCTTGAAACACAAGCCGGTATAAATTAAATCAGCCAACTTAAAGTGGCACCGTGGGAAAATATCTTTGAACACGTTTCAATTGATAATTTTAAAAGTATGAGCCATAAAATATTAATTTCATTTAGAGTAGCGCTACTCAACCCGGTGACCCAAATAAAAACAATAAAAGATAACAATAACTGGTACGCCAATACATGCTTTCGACAACGTTGTAGTAGACACCATTGACACGCAGTAATATTAATTTGTGATCTGACTAAATATCTAGTCGCGATTCCAATTCCAAAAATAAATGCTAACACAGTAGCAAAGGCGTTTTTTGTGAATTTTATTCTAAATTACGGTCCAATAAAGACGTTCATTACGGACATGAGAACAGAATAAAAAAATTCTATAATAAATAGTTTTTGCAAGTATTTACAAATAAATAACAAAAAATCACATGTTGGGGTCACAATAGATAAAATAAACCAAACAATACGAATATTATACCCTATAATCAATAGAAAATCTAAATTATCAATTGAAAACAAGTTAATAATTTTTAAGGTAATATTCAGGCCAGCCTTGATGTATGGACACTCCATTTGAGGAAAATGTGCACAAACACATATTAAAAAAATACAAACGTGCCAAAATAAACTTCTAAAACTATTACTTAATCTACCATATTACACAAGCACTAACTACGTGCATGAAATGTCTGGAGTCCAAACGGTACAACAATATATTTCACAATAAACTCTCTTAGTCAGTAAAAGTAGTAAAATTAGTAAATAAGTGTCAGATCAAGGTTTTAATCCAATTTTTCCTTGAAATAATTATATGTTATAAATAACCAAACGAATAAAATATTATAGTATATTTCAGTTATTTCAGAAAAGCATATGCTATAACTCTGTAAAAATTAAATTTGTAACATTTGCTTTAATGAAATTTCTAGATTTTTAGGAAATAAAGCACACAGAATAAATAAATAAAAAATAACATAAAATCAACTGCACACTACCACTAGACAGTTGGAACAGTCGAAAGAAGTCACAAAACTTTTAATGAATACATACGTTTATATATATCGGTTGATAAAACTGATTGGGACATATAGATACAATTTTTCGTGTATTGTTTCAACAAAACCCCATGTATGGCCCATGACTATTGTCCATATGAACTTGTTTTCGATAAAACAAACAGTTTATTAAAAAAATTTTAAAAGCACAGATAACATAGAACCTTTATATACATAATATAGATCATTATGCTTAAGTAAGTAAATATAGATTAGGAATAGCAAATAAAAGAGCTAGAATTATGTTAAAAGAAAATAAGAGAAATAATTAGGAATTATATGATAAAAACTTAATAAACGTAGATATATCGGTAGGAGACAAAGTCCTACTTAAGAATGAAACAGGACAGGACAGAACAGCGACCGCCCAATAGCTAAGTCACCGTTCCCACACTTGACCGTCACTGCTTATACATATGTGCGCGCATGACTCCCTCAGCTAGCCACCAACGTTCCCGTTGCTGTACATAATAAGCGAAAACAAAATGATGTAAGCGCTGCTCACTCAGTGAACAGCGCAAAAGATAAGAATCAAGAATCAAAGTTTAACAAAATAAGTAAGCTTGGCACTGTATTCACTGCAACATAAAACAAAAAAAATAAAATAAACCACGAATCTATATTTTGATTTTTAAACATTACAAAGCACATTGATTAAGAATGAAAGATCATTAGTAATTATGTAAGTAATCACAACAGGGACATTTATACCTATGCCACGAGGAAGATACTTCGGGCCCCAAATACCAAAGGAAATGGTTGGAGTAAATCTTATGAGGAACACCAACACCAAATCTTATGAGGAAATTCGTATCGACCATACCTTCACTCTGGCCGTCACTTCACTCTAGGAGGGCAGGAGTTACCGACAACGTCACTGGCGGGTGACGTCACGGTACCCATTGCCCAGACACAAGCTTCCGTTCATTGCTAGGCTTTGCAATATACATATACACATCCATTTCTTTGTCTTACTATAAGCTTCTTTGTAAACTCTTTCCATACAATAAAGACAGTTCTGGTTTATAGTTAATCCAAAGAGATCAGACGAATATATTAAACTCGTAATACATTTAAACATAAAAACCTGCTTAATCTAATTGGTAATTCGGGCACACGAATCTTTAAAGAAGATGAGCGCCTTACATAATTATATTTATATTTAGCTATGTCCTCCACCTTTATATCGGCTTTTGTTTTGGCTATGATATAAGCCAAGATATCAATCTCTAAAGTGTAAGGGGCAAGCCGAGAAACAAATACATGTTTCGATTGAGAAATCACATGTAAGAGTTAAGAGGTAAGAGTACCAGGTACAAAAAGGTACTGTAAAATACCCTAATGGGTGACTCTAACGGTTTCATTCACTAAAACCCGTGGTATCACATGAAAGGATTTGCTCATTTTCCTCGAACAATTGCTCATTTGCACTGAGAAATTTGGACGGCACATTGTTCTCAGTGTTAGCCCTTGGGGTGGCTAGAGATATGAGCGGCTTCGTTATAGACAACGGATTTCTTAAGCTTAGGGGACTCATATAGCAGCTGAAGGCCGCTAAACTGAGTTTCAAGCACGCAGAGCTGGTCATTGATTTTACGAAAACCAGTGATCAACTCCTTAAATCCATTCTTAGTCTGTCTTATGAACGACCTCATTTTGTATGGAAAGTACGAAAATTATCAGCAATAATGAAGACCAGACGTACGGGAAATGGCATCCGAAATTTGGGCAGTGAACCCGGTGAACCCACTTCGCGAATACGTCGTTTTCACTTAGGCAGCAATGGATGGTAGGCTGGGATGAGGATTTTTTTTTTAAAAAACTTAATTGAGCAGACGAGTTAAAATTCCATTTTAATAATTAAAAATGTAAAAAATATATAAAAAGTTTAAAAACACTAAACCTTAAACGACTGTGCCAAATAGGAGCCGAATCGGGAGCTTTAGAGAAAGCGATTGGAGTGGGAAAAGGACGAAGAAGGAAGATTGTAGAAATAGAGATAAGAACCTCTATTGCACAAGAAAAAAAACAAAAGAAGAAGAAGAAGCAGAGCCGAGCTATGCTTGATATTGAAATTAAACAAATTAATTATGCGCCTCCAAATAGCTAGTTTCTCTAAATTTGACTTTCAAGTAAAATGGGCCCCACAATGGGATGGGCCCCACAGGCGAGCATATTGGCGAACATGTTGTGCTCGGCGAAATTTTTCCCTTGGATGTCGCCCGTGAGTGTCGTCGTCAAATTTTTGTTCGCCGAAATGCTTCCATGAAATTAAAATCATTCTATTTTGTCTACGTTGGCAAGAACATGCTCGCCGATGAATGGCAACGTTGGAACGAACATCATTTGCGAAAAAGTTTGGAACCGAGAACAAGTGTTTGCGCAGCTCAAAATGAGTAACAAATTTATGCAATTAATGTAAATTGTATATTTTTTTTTTTCTAAGCAAATATTTACTGCTATCAGTCGTTGTCCGTTGACATGCTGATTGCTTGAAAGTTTATCGAAAAATGATGTTCGCACGCATGTTGGCTCTATTTGGTGGGCAAATAAAATTCAAGTTGACGGGCATGTTCGCCAACATGCTAGATTCTTTTTCCAGTTTGCCTTTCTAGAATTGCGTACTGATAGCTGAGTGAAGTTCTTGAATTTGATAACTAATTCTATGTATCGGTAGTCTGAGAAAGAGTGTTTCTGTCAGATTCTCCAAGTCTTCTCCTATTGATTCACCCCTCTCGTTTGTTCAGTGCTACCCCACTACTTATAGGTGTTGATGATGATGAACGTTGGCGTCGCACCCTATAATAAGGTCGATCTTCTGCTTCTCGCTGTTGTCCACCAGCTGCCTGAGCAGCGGTTGCGGAAGGAGGACATTTTGGTACGCCTAGCATAACCTCAGAGCCTCTTGGGCTCTATATTTCCGCGGCAACGAAGCAATGAAGGTGTTCATTGTTGCAATTAGGTTGCAAAAAGAGGTAAAGGTTCTGTTAAATTAACAAGCGTTTTCGGTAGCTGGCAAGTTTACCAAGTGTAAATAAGCGATCAATTTCTATGCCTTTCCAAGAGGAGGCAATTCAGTCTCTCGTTAGGCATGAGACTTTAAGGTGTGACCATAGGTCGTGCTGGGATATACCAGTTCTGGTATAATAAGGACTCAGTTTGGGACCTGAGGTCGTGTGTTATGGCTTTGTTATGTTGCTAAATCTGGTCTCTCTACTCTCGTTCCGAGCTTAAGCGTGGTGTTCAGATGAGGACTGCTAAATGGTTGATTATTATGAGCAACAAAGGCAACATGTGGCCAGCCAGGACACAATATGGAAGAACAACAAGCCATCGAAGAAGCGACTAATGAGAACCTGCGTGGAGAAGGCTTCAATTCTCCGACATCAGAAGTGGGATATGACTATCCAAACTGTTTATTTATTTCTCAAGGAAAACATATGATGTGTTTGCTCTTTTTGTACTAAATCTCTTAATAACAATCAAATAAGACGAGAAAAATTCAAAGAGAGCGAAAAAATGTTCAATTACCTTTAAATTTGTATTTTGTTTGCTTCGCATTAAATGAAAGCAGGTGGATAAAACTTCATGTGTTAAGTCATTTAAGTGTAAACTACTGAAATTTAAAAAAAAAAATCCCGACTTTTTTTTAAATTTTTTTATATTGAATTTTAAAGTGGCGTACGTTTGCGACCGTATGTATGACGTACGTATAAAATATTATATTATTTTTTTTAAATTTTTCTTTGTTTAACAAGCTTATAAATATTTGTAGATGGATAAAAGAAGTGACACTTGAAAATAAATTAAATTAAAAAAAAAAAGTTTAGTGAAACCTGATTTTTTAAGAATATATAAATTTATTTATAAAAACAAAGAGGTAAGTAAACAAAAAACAAAAAAAAAAATATATATATGGAAAAATTTTAAGTTTGCGACCCGTAATTAATTTAATTTAAAACAAGAAAGGAAAGCTAACTTCGGGCGGAGCCGAAGTTGATATACCCTTGCAGTTAAAACCGGATATATATCGCAATCATCGGATATAGTTGGCCGATCCTTATGATTACATCATAATAAAACCAATTAATTTAAATAAAAAATCTAAAAAAAAGTCTTAAGCTTCTATCTTCAAAAATACGAAAGTTGATATATCTACCAAATACCATTTCCGATCGTTCAGTTCTATGGCAGCTATAGGATATAGTCGGGCGATGCTAATGAAATTCTGTAGGTTGGATCAAAAATAGAATATGTACTAAGTTTCAGCTTTCTATCTTCAAAAACACGAAAGTTGGGTCATTTTTGATCGTTCAGTCATATGGCAGCTATAAGATATAGTCGAGCGATCCTTATGAAATTTGGCATGTCGTAATGTTTTGCCAAAAATAGCTCTCGTGTCAAATTTGAACTCTCTAACTCTTAAAACAATAAATTTATACCATTTCCAATCAATCAGTTATATGGCAGCTATTGGATATAGTCGGCCGATCCGGGCCGTTCCAACTTATATACTGCGGGCAAAGGAAAGAAGGGTGTGTGCAAAGTTTTAAGACGATAGCTTTAAATCTGAGAGACTAGTTCGCGTAGAAACGGACAGACAGACAGACGGACAGACGGACATGCTCATATCAACTCAGGAGGTGATCCTGATCAAGAATATATATACTTTATAGGGTCGGAGATGTCTCCTTCACTGTGTTGCACACTTTTGGACAAAATTATAATACCCTCTGCAGGGGTATAAAAAACTAATGGAGATATTTAATTGAGAATAGACTCGATAGAAAGCTACATGCCTCTATTTTAAAAGTAAAGTTTTGCATTAAAATATTCCATTCCAATTTGCAGATTTTTCGATTTTGCTAGAGCAAGCCAAAACCGACTTCCATTTCGCGTACGTTCGCGACCTCATTTTTTTTGCCAATATTATGAAAATGAAAAATCCATTACAACCATAATTTACACTAAGAAATGAACTCACCAAATGCTATCAGAAACAAAAAAAAATTATCAGAAAATGTTGTTATCTTTAACTTTTTTGGCACTAATTGCGTACGAACGTACGTTCGCGACCCCAGGAATAGCCCATATATAATCCCATTTCCTAAAAAAAAACATTTATATATATTAAGATTGATATTCTTAATAAAAACAAGAAAGGACAGCTATAGTCTATTTCCCGACCATATTGTATCCGGTACTCGTTTCGCCCATCCACCCTTAAGCAACCTTTAAAGCAGCCATGCCCAACACATTGCTCTTGCCACGTATTTTGTCAAAATCTGTAAGTTAAGGTGAGGGGCCGTGGTGCCGCTCAGCTGGGGATAAGAGCGCACCCGCACTGAAGAGCGCATCCGCACTCGCCCCTCTGTGCACTCTGTCTCGCTCGTTGGTTGTCGTAGATCGTCTCTTTTTGTACTAGCTTAAGTTATCAATCCTCTGTAAGCAGCCCAGTAAAGCTGACTGCGTTATTTTCTGAATTCACCGAAAGACGCCCCCGACTTCTTAATTCAATATTTTTGAATCCTTTGCGGTAGCAACGCCCCCCTACACACTGTGGTTATTATTCGTTTAAATTAAAATAAAAGGTATTGTGTTAAGAGGAGCCCTAAATAAATAGGTCTTACTCCAATGAGCTCCTTATGGAAACTGATTTTATTTGGTAAAGTTCTCTTATAAGTACGATACATGAGAATCTTAAATCTATGTAAAACTACTTGTCAACGCACTGCACGCTGACCTGCTATGCGACCCTTTCTCAAGTGCGATAAGCGCACCACTTATGTATGTGTTTGTGTTAGGCTGTAGGGGATCGGGTTTAAACCATCTGTTTGACTCGTATTTCATGGGTCCGATCCCTTGAAACTCTAACATAAGAATTTCTATAAAAAATAGTGTTCAATGCTTGAACATATTGTTTTGAATATTTTTATTACAATGAGTGTTATTATAGCAATTTTTTATACAATTTATCAGTTAATTTTGTTAAAAGCTTCAAAATGGGTCGTTTAGTACATTTCTCCGCAGTAGAGAGGAATCTAATCCCCACATTAAAAGCAGAAGTCCATTGGAAAAATTGTCAAATTATTGGAATGCTCAAAAAAAAAAGTTTTCTACTATCCACTATACAGATAAACAGGAAAAACGTGGCAGAAAGGGAGCAACTTCCACACAATTTGGCACGACCCTTATAAGGAAGTCGAAAAAGGAGCCTTTCCTTTCTTCGAAGGATGTTAAAAACTATATGAACGCATCTGTTTTTGAGGGTGCGTTGGTTCCGCAAAAGATTCCAGGAGTAGAAATGTTGAATAAAAAGTCGGGGGCGTCTTCCAGTGGATATAACGCGGTCAGCTTTATTGGGCTGCTTACATGAGAATTAACTTAAAAACTAGTACAAAAAGAGACGATCGACGACAACCAACGAGCGAGAGAGAGGGCACAGAGGGGCGAGTGTGGATGCGCTCTTCAGCGCGGGTGCGCTCTTTAGCGCGGGTGCGCTCTTCAGCGCGGATTCGCTCTTCATGGATGGATCCCATTGCAGACTCGGCATCGGTAGGATAGTGTACCTCGAGTACATCTGCTTTCCAGTGACGGGGCGTTGCGTGGGCGTGGCGACATCGTGCTGAATATGACCTTGGAATCTAGTATTAGGCCCGGATCAGTCGGATCATCAGCTGATTGCCACCGTGCAGCGTGATGCGATGTGTAAATCGAAGAAGGAGCCGTAACAGAATTATGCTCGCATCCTGAATCGAAACCCTGAACCAGTGAGTCACCGAGGCTGCGGGCAACTCGTGCGGAAAAAACAGACACGCTGCGGGGGTTGGCTGCAGATAATGGGCCTGTCAGCACCCATCCGAAAATCTCCTGACCCATCTCCTGACCGAGAAGCGACCCGCAGATGTTAGCCTTGGAATTACCGAGGAGAATGGACGGAAGAATGTCAGCTCCTAATAACACATCGACTTGGGAGCTCTCAAAGAAGTTGGGGTCCGCCAGGGTAATATTGGGCAGCCCCTTGAGACGATCTCGCGAAATCGGATATGATGGCAGATTTCCTGCCAACTGCGGAAGAACGTAAGCCGCAGTCTCTAATTGTAGCCCGGGTCTAGACGGCGACCGATAGGAAAAATGGCACAATTTAGTAGACTGCGCGGCAATGGTCTGATTGAGGCCGGAAACTTGGGCTTGAATCGTCTTGAAGGGAGGCTTGACGAGGTTGAACAGTCGTTCCGTTATGAACGTCGCTTCGGAGCCTGAGTCTATCAGTGCTCGTGCTTGGACGGTGCACCCCAAATGGCACACGTTGATAAGGGCCGTGCCCAGTAGGACGGCTCCTGACCCGGAAGCGAAACACACCTGCACATTCGACTGATCCTCTGAGCCGTTTGTTGACGTAGGCGGACTTGGAGCGGTTGCGAATGGATTGCCGCGGTGCAAGAGGGTGTGGTGTCTGCTGTGGCATGTGGAGCAGGTATGGTCGCTCGTGCAGTCTCGCTGCTGGTGCCCTCGGGCAAAACAGTTTAAACATAACTGCTTCCTCCTTATGTAGTCAGAGCGCCCATTTACATCCATTTCTAGGAAACGCGGACATAAGCGAATGGGGTGGTCCTCCCTCGAACAGAGATCGCAGCCCTTTTGGCCGGGAACCACTCGAGTCTCGTATGAAGTGAGCCTCCGAGCAGGGGCAGTAGGAAGTCCCGACCTTGGCGGAAATTGCACGGAGCCACTAGGCCTGACGTCGTCGATGGCCTCCAGAGTGCGATGGCGCTCTGTCAGGAAGTTATCTAATTCCTTCCATGTTGAAATCTCGGCCTTATTATGTACGGATTGCTCCCACATAGAAAGTGTGACCTTGGGGAGCTTTGACGAAATCATAAATACAAGGAGACAGTCCCAAGCCTCAACATTAACGGAGGACATTTCTAGGGCTGTCAAACAACTCAGCCGCCGGTTCTCAAAGCGGTCTGTGAGGCTTTGCCATGCGGCGACAAGCCCCTCATGGGTAAGCGGAGCCTTAGAAACAATGGCGTGGGCGTCACCACTTGTTTTGGACAATAAGTGGAACAACTTCTCTACCGGGGTGAGCCGCGAGTTTTGGATGTAAATGGCCGTAAACAAGTCTCTGAAGGTGGGCCACCGAAGATAATCACCCGCGAAGACCTCGGTATCCACCGGAGGTAACCGGCAGCCTGTAGGCGCGGGCGTGTGGACATTGACGGGAGCCTGAGTGGATTGGGAAGCAATTTTCTCCCGAAGCTGGGCAATACATCTCGAATAGACGGAGTAACAGTAGCTGTACTTCGCTTCCAGCACTGTCGAGGCGGCCGCATTGTCGTCGGACACGGCTAGCAAATCGGAGCAGCTCTCATAGCTCTTCTCCACCTTCTCCCATAGTGCCTGAATTTGGTCCCGATGAACTTCGCACATGTATTGGGAGCCTATTTCCGTTTCTGGGGCGCTCGGAGTACTTATGTTAGCCTCAAATTGGATAATTCGATCTGTTGTGGCGATGAACTTTTTCAACGCCACTTCGACCGCACTTGGAGCCATTTTTGCAACGGAGTGAGTCTGCCTCTGTGAAGGACCGGGGGTTGTATTGACGGATTCGTCACTCCTTGCCCTTGGACTGGCACTGGTAGCCTTAGGCTTCAAAAGAGGCGTCCGCGGAGATGCGGATTGAGATCTGTTCAAACGGATGGCTGGGATCGAACGCGGCTTTTTGCCGTCTCCCGTGGGCATTCTCAGAGTCCGATTCGCTGGTCAGCGCTTATCGACTGACTCGCGCAACAGGTGCCCCGTACGAAGTGGTGGCCGGTCGCACTAATGTGATGAGAACGGTGAGATCGCAGATGAAAGGCAATTACAAGGAGCAAGTGCGAACTAATGGCGCCGATATGGAAAGGAAAGTCGTGTGCGGCACAATTCGAATGTGGAAAGAAAAACTTCAGGCACCAGAAAAAACCCAAAAGGAGACGAGGTTTGCTCGGATTGTAGGCGGATGTTGCCTGATGCGGAGTAGAAGCAGCGTTGGAGGCACGGAAAATGGAAAAAGTACCGGAAAATTCGTGCTTGTTCGGAAAAAAGTGATGGCGGTCTATATATGTATGTATATTTCGACTTGTGTGGTTCGTACTGAATTTAATATGTACTGAAATATTAAATTCTTAACTATTTTCGAATTTGCGGAGCCGGAAGGTGGACTTAACCTTGGCTTGAATTTAACACACAAAAAATAAATAATTAATTTGTGGCTAACTGTCGGATTTAAATATGATGGAGCCAGAAGGGTGGAGTTGAAAGTCTTAATTTTTAATCAATTGAGCTGGAACGGTGGAATTGAAACCTAAATATTTAATTAATTGAATTTAATTAACACGAAGCCGGGAAGATGGAATTAAAAACCGCGGCTCTATTCGGACAGACGGTGGATAATTAAATTAATTAATTATAATTTAATTTTTCGATAAATAAATTTTCGACCTTAATTATTGAGTGGCCGGAAAGGTGAATTTAAAAAAACCTGGCCCTTTGCTCGAACGGAAAATAGAAATTAAATAAATTTTCGTAGTTATAATTATAAATACATAAATTTATAATTAATTGATTCTTTAATCTATTTTGTTACGCAGCCGGTTATGCCGTCGGCACCCTGTACGTACCTCAAAGAAAAATAAACAGAACAGAAAAACACAACACGGCTAGGTCGAGAATTTAAGCGACACAATCACGGATTTGTAGTGAAATGGCGGTTTATAATTGTTGGTTTTAGAAAATGTAAATTTTTTTAAATTTTATCGGCTATATATTTCCTGAAATTGGAGGCAGAAAATATTTTGAAATATATGGACATGCATGCAAGTAGGGCAAGGGCATGTGGGGCATATGATGGTACAGTAGAGTTTCGATAAGTGGACTGTATATGTTAAATTTTATCGGTTATATATTTCCTGGAATTGAAGGCAGAAAATATATGGACATGCATGCAGGTACGGATATATGTAAGGGCATGTGGGCATATGTTGGCACAGTGGAGCTTTGATAAGTGGACTGTGTAATTGGGGGAACAGAAAAGTTATGTGGTGTAAAAAATGACACTGATTGAGGAAGATAAAAACAAATATTACGACAGCGAAGGACTGTTCGGTGAATTTGGAAATTCCGGAACTAATTCACACCGGTGGCCAATATTAATTATGCCTTCTTTTTGTCACCACACAATTTCACTGTTCACTTGCGAATTTTTCGGGGGATTAATTGCACCAAAAAATATGTATGTGCGTATGTATGTATGCGGATGCACATATGCCTCGACCGTTGGCAAGCGAATGGATAACGGAGAGGCCGAAAACGGCGAGGAATATGGGCAGCACACAAAACGGAGACGGATAGAAAAATTTGCCGAATTTTAAGAATATTATAGATTATTAGAAAATCCCAACCTGCCGTTGTGTCGGAAAACTCGGACTTCGAGTTGACACGGAGGGAAAAACAATCTTGCAGCAGTGTGAACGAAATTTAATGTTCGGATCACTGCTGAAGACCGGCAGAGAGATGGGGACGGAAAAATGTACTTATCTTTTGGCGGAACAATGCCGAGAACTGCTGGCAGAAGAAAATCCAGGAATAATCCGGCTCGAAGGACCAATGTTTGTAGGGGGGCGTTGGTTTCGCAAAAGATTCCAGGAGTAGAAATGTTGAATAAAAAGTCGGGGGCGTCTTCCAGTGGATATAACGCGGTCAGCTTTATTGGGCTGCTTACATGAGAATTAACTTAAAAACTAGTACAAAAAGAGACGATCGACGACAACCAACGAGCGAGAGAGAGGGCACAGAGGGGCGAGTGTGGATGCGCTCTTCAGCGCGGGTGCGCTCTTTAGCGCGGGTGCGCTCTTCAGCTGAGCGGCACAACGGCCCCTCACCTGAACAGCATCCTTAATGAGTAACACCATTTGCAACAGACGTGGTTTTTTCATTTTATGAGCAAGAGTCATATCGAAAGGCCACTCTGCTTTGCCAAAAACCAAGAGACCCGCCAGAACTGGAAATACGTCCTTTGGTCGAAAAAGGCCACTCTGCTTTGCCAAAAACCAAGAGACCCGCCAGAACTGGAAATACGTCCTTTGGTTCAATGAGACAAAGATTGATTTGTTGGATATAAAGGTAGATCCCATGTTCGACGCCCAAACAACACAGCATTCGATCTCAAATACACCAAAAAGACAATCAAACAAGGAGGCGGCAATATAATGCTATGGGAATGTTTCTCTGCTTTAGGTGTTGGTCTACTTTATCGGGTATAGGCCATATGTGTTCCACAGACTTTGTAAAACTAATTAAGGACATTGTGTTACCATATGCCGAAGAGGAAATGCCTTGGATACGCAGGATAACGATCCCAAACACACATCCAAGCTTGCGAAAAAGTGGTTCCAGGACAATAAAGTCGACGTTATGGATTGGTCAGCTCAGTCACCCGACTTAAACCCTTTTGATCATTTGTGGGGCATCCTAAAAAAAACTTTTAAATGGGTTTCAACCAAAAAATAAGGAGCAATTGTGGGAGAAAGTCCAGGAAGAGTGGTACTCCATTTAGCAAGAAATATGCTCCAATCTGGTGTAGTCTATGCCTTGTATGTGTGCTGCAGTTTTGAAAAACTATGGTAACGGCATAAAATATTAAAACTGAATACATTTCTTGGTAAATTTTGCTAAACTAGTAAATTTAGAGAAGGATTAGTCATTTCGTTTCTATTTTTATATTCAGGTCAAAAACATAAAATTTAACTTGGTAATGCTAAGTGGATTTCTGTTTTCTAGTATGTAAGATAGATGTATATTTATTAAAGAAAAATTAAAATCAGGGACCGTAATCATTATAAGTAATATATTTAAAATTACTTTGTAATGGTTTCTCAACGATTTTTAATTTTTTAAATCAAGACTAATAATTATTTTTGATCGAAAAAAAAAAAATCACAAATAATCATTAAGCTTGAACAAAAAAAATTAAACTCAAAAATAATGAAATAAAAAAATAAATAATCGTAATCGAACTACCGAACTGAGCGGACGTGCTTTGTCCGAGCTCCGGGAAAACTTCACTTCGCCATATTTTCGCCAATATAAGCGAAAAGACACTGAAATACAATTTACTAAAAGCGACAGACAAGCTTTTTTTTAATAACAGTTGTAATGTGCTAAACCAAAACTAGTGCATTGTTGAAAAAAAAAAAACTCGTACCACGCAATGAGCTCATTGAGCAACGACCAAAAGAACGAGCGTAGAAGTTCAGTGAACCAAAGAAACGGCTTCTACTCTTACTTTTCAACCCGCGATACCGAAGTGGAAAAATCGGCGCTTAAAAGCAACCCGGCTTTACTGACCGCTGAAACCCAAAGGGTCTTGCTCACCCGCTCTGCTCACTCCGACTCCCGCGTCATGGAGTTCGCAGTGTAAAACCCCCCCTCCAATATCGGAAACAAATTTCGCACCAACAACAAGCAGCGCTACAACTTCTGCAACAACAGCGAAAACCCCTGCAACTCAAAGTACCACGACGTCAACGACTACAGCGAGTACAAAAACAACAACCTCGGAAAGTGCCAAAGCGGCAACGGCCACACAGACTGGAATGGATCGCTACATCCAAATTAAGCGCAAGCTTAGCCCGCAGAGTAATCCGGCAGGCAACAAAACAAAAATTAACCGTGTCCTGAATACAGATAATGAACCAGACAGATCCACTACTAACAGATTTCCCCTACTGGCGGAGGCTGAGGAAAACCAACCAGCCCAAGACACCGCAAAAAAACCCAAGCCCCCTCCAATCTATATTAGGGAAAAAAGCTCGAGTGCCCTGGTCAACAAAATTGCGTCGTTGATCGGGAACGGTGAAAACTTTCATGTTGTTCCGCTTACCAAAGGGAACATCCATGAAACAAAGGTGCAAACCAAGACTGAAGAGCACTTCCGAATAGTGTCAAAATATCTGGACACTGTACAGAAAAACTATTACACGTACCAGCTGAAAAGCAGTAAGGGCCTACAAGTGGTAGTAAAGGGAATAGAACCTGATGTTACCGCCGAGGAAATAAAAACCGCCCTTAAAGAAAAGGGCTTCGCCGCCAAGAATGTTATTAACATTCTAAATAAAGATAAAAAGCCACAACCCCTCTTCAAGGTCGAGCTCGAGCCTGAAAGCAGGTCGCTGAAGAAGAACGAAGTCCACCCAATCTACAACCTGCAATATCTTTTGCATCGGAAAATCACTGTTGAAGAGCCACATAAACGTAACGGTCCAGTGCAATGCACCAATTGTCAAGAGTATGGACACACAAGGTCTTACTGCACACTTCGGGCTGTCTGTGTAGTCTGCGGGGACGCCCACAAGTCCGCTTGCTGCACTACAAACAAGGACAGTACCGTGAAGAAATGTGGAAACTGCGGAGGCAGCCATACGGCAAACTATAGAGGATGTATTGTGTATAAGGAGCTAAAGAGTCGCATGCGTCAAGCGACCGCAACGCGCAACCAAAATCCACAGAATGCGTACGTTTCGTCAAAAACCACGCCAGACGTCTTCTTCGCCAAAGCTGCGAGATCCTCATTCGGTCCACTAAACACCACCAACGGCTTCTCCTATGCCGATGCTCTACGATCTGGAAGGGAAATTCCAATTCAGCCTAACTCTCAAAGCGCTCAACAGGCCCCAGAACAGCCACACAGCAAAACGGAAACTATGATGCTTACCCTCCAACAAAGTATGATGGAGCTTATGTCATTCATGAAAACGACCATGCAAACGCTTGTTCAAAACCAGAACATGGTGATACAGCTGCTCGTAGCACAACAGTCCAAATAATCTATGCAGGCGCTACGAATATCAATGTGGAACGCCAATGGTGTCTCACGGCATAAACTAGAATTGTCACAATTCTTGACCGAAAACCATATTGACGTTATGCTACTGGTGGAAACGCATCTTACAAGCAAATACAACTTTCATATAAGAGGCTACACAATCTACCGCACAGATCATCCAGATGGGAAAGCCCACGGCGGAACTGGAGTTCTAATCAGAGAACGAATTAAACACCATTTTCACAAAAGGTTTGCAACAAACTTCTTGCAGGCCACATCGATACAAATTCAGTCAAGCAACGGAATCCTTTCAATTGCTGCCGTTTACTGCCCTCCTCGCTTCTCAATCTCGGAAGGACAATTTATGGACTTCTACAATTCACTTGGGGATCGATTTATAGCCGCAGGAGACTACAACGCCAAACATACGCACTGGGGATCACGTCTAGTGACTCCCAAAGGAAGACAATTGTACAATGCAATTATAAATGTGAAAAATAAACTGGACTACGTTCCCTGGAAGTCCCACATACTGGCCAACAGACTCACGAAAGCTCCCAGACCTTATTGATTTTGCAGTGACAAAAAACATACCTCGCAATCTAATAAGTGCCAAAGCAGTCTCGGACTTATCATCAGACCACTCGCCTGTGCTTCTAACGCTTCTTCAAAGCCCAGAAATAACCGAACACCCCTTCAGTCTGACGACGACAAAAACAAACTGGCTAAAATACAAAAAGTACGTAAGTGCCCACATAGAACTCGCCCCGGATTTTAACATGGAATCGGACATCGACTACACTACGAGCGCCCTGGAAGAAGTACTCGTTGCGGCAGCTAAAATCTCTACTCCTCATAGGAAAGAAGTAGACCGAAACAAACACTTCAAATCTAATCAGCAAATCGAACAGCTCGTGCGAGAAAAGAGGCGCACGCGTCGTGATTGGCAAAACAGCAGATCACCAGCTTCAAAACAACGCCTTAAGGAAGCAACCCGATCACTCGACCAGGCTGTTCACCAACAGGAAGAAAATGCACAGCTGAGGTACATCCAGAATCTCTCGCCAACAAGCACAAAGTACCCCCTGTGGAGGGCCCACCCAAATCTTAGTGCCCCAATTGAAACGACCACCCCGATAAGAAACTCTTCGGGATGCTGGGCTCGCAGCAACGAAGACCGAGCTGACACATTCGCCACACATCTCCAAAGTGTCTTCCAGCCAAACCCAGCCTCAAATTCATTCCTCCTGCCAGTAATTCAGCCAGAGTCCTCCCCTCAGCCAGCCGCACCTCCATTCCGGCCGAACGAAATCGAAAAAGTCATAAGAGGGCTAAAACCAAAAAAGGCTTCCGGTGGTGACCTATTGACCCCAAAGATGCTGATCGAACTTCCAAAATGCGCTATAGAGGTCGTCTGCAAACTATTTAATGGAATCATTAATCTTGGCTATTTCCCAAAAAAGTGGAAGAAATCCATTATTATAATGATACCGAAGCCTGGAAAAGACCACACAATTCCGTCATCATACAGACCAATAAGCCTTCTATCTTGTTTGTCTAAACTGTTTGAAAAATGCTTGTTAACTCGCATAATACCACATCTGGAAGCTTGCAATATCATCCCGGCACACCAATTTGGCTTTCGAAGAAACCACGGAACCATCGAACAAGTGAACAGATTAACATCCGAAATACGCTCAGCCTTCGAACAACGAGAATACTGCAGCGCTATTTTCCTCGACGTATCTCAAGCTTTCGAACGAGTTTGGCTCATCGGACTCATGCACAAAATTAAAACGTATTTGCCAACATACACCCACAAGCTACTGGAATCATACCTCTTCAATAGGGTATTCTCAGTGAGATGCAACGCAGCTACTTCGGGCGACTACACCATGGAAGCTGGAGTTCCACAGGGAAGCGCACTCGGGCCGTGTCTATATGTTTTGTATACTGCGGATATTCCTACGAGCGCACAACTAACAACGTCAACGTTCGCCGATGATACCGCTATTCTTAGTCGCTCCAGATGCCCAACGCAGGCAACAACCCAACTGGCTAATCATCTCACAATAGTGGAAAGGTGGCTGTCCGACTGGCGCATTAAAATAAACGAACAAAAGTGTAAACATATAACGTTTACTCTTAATAGACAAACATGCCCTCCGCTTTTACTAAACGGTATGCAGATCCCTCAAGCTAACGACGTAACGTACCTTGGCGTTCACCTTGATAGACGACTTACCTGGCGTAAGCACATCGAATGCAAAAAGATGCATCTAAAACTGAAAGCCAGCAGCCTCCACTGGATCGTAAACTCACGATCGCCACTGTGCCTGGACTACAAGTTACTACTGTACAATTCAGTCCTAAAGCCAATCTGGACGTATGGCTCCCAGCTGTGGGGGAACGCGAGCAGCAGCAACATAGACATCATACAGCGCGCACAATCAAAAATCCTGAGAACTATCACAGGGGCACCTTGGTATGTTCGCAACGAAAACATCCACCGGGATCTGGGCATCCTCGCAGTGAAAGACGAAATCCAGAAGCAAAAAGAGTCATACAAAGAAAAACTGTCTTCGCACCCAAATTTTCTCGCTCGGGGATTGACTCGGGTTTCTAGCGTATCCCGCCTTAGACGCAACGACCTCCCAACCCAGCAATCGATTTTTAGGGCCGTCTAACTCCGTATCAGTCAATATGACTGTTAGTTAAGTTAAAAATATAAGGTTTGATACACCTCTTGTTAGTCTCGCAAAGAGAAGATTCAAGAAATAAAAGCAACGTTCAAAAAAAAAAAAAAAAAAAAAAATAATGATTATTCGTGATTTTTATTTTTTTTTATCAAAAATAAAACTTACCAAGCAATAACTTTTGATCCTTTAAGGATATTTCCAATATTGTCCTATGTCCTTATAAAGGGACCCTAGGGCAACAGTTGACAACAACAACAACAAAAAAAAAATGCAATTTACATGTGTTTGTTGCAATTATTTAATATAAGGTCAACTGTTACATACAGAGCAGCAGCAGCAGATATACACAATTACCAAAACAATGATAATAATGATAATCATCATAATGATGAACCAGTAAAACAATTAGGTACATTAATTTTCAATTTTTAATTTGCATTTATGACATAATATGAATTTTATGTATTTTTATAATTTTTATTTAATTTTAGGAATAACAATTTTGACAGCGACTCGCTCGATAAGTTGCACCTCTGGTCGGTTAGCATTATTTTAAGCGCAGAAAAGGCGCGCTCTACGCTAACATGGGTAGCTGGAACCGCGAGCATCACCTTAGCAAGCTGATATAAATTCGGGTACTGAAATTGCTTCTCACTCCAGTACTGCATTATATCAGCGCCTAGATCATTGTGATGATTATCATTATTATCTTTGTTTTTGGTAATTGTGTATATCTGCTGCTGCTGGTAAAATGCATTTTTGTTGTTTTTGTTGTCAATTATTGCTCTAGGGTCCCTTTATAAGGACATAGGACAATATTGGAAATATCCTTAAAGGATCAAAAGTTATTGCTTGGTGAGTTTTATTTTTGATCAAAAAAAAAATAAAAATCACGAATAATCATTATTTTTGAGTTTTATTTTTTTTGTTCGAACTTGCGATGATTAATGATTATTTGCGATTTTTATTTTTTTTCGATCAAAAATAATGTTTAACCATAGAAGAATAAATATAACAATTAAAAATTAAAAATCATCAAAAATATTCATAGTGTATCCTTAAAGGATAAAAACGTGCTAGTCAAGCTTTTTCTATGTTGATTGGAAGTTATTGATTTATTCATTAAAATATAGCGACAATAATCATTATTTACGGTCCCTGATTAAAATTTTCTCTCATTGCCATGCTTCTTATTAAAAATACGTATTTGAACTCAAAATTCGTTTCTATTATTTTTTCCATCACTGTATGAACAATCACCAGAATTGCAAATGGAGCTTTGTGATTGCAATGTGACATTGAATTAAAAACCTCAACTTTAAAAGGACTTCACAAAGAAATATAACGTACTTATTCCATGTTTGAAACAAATAAAAACACAGCATAGGTCAAGGCTGACAAATAACCATCTGGAGGCGTTACTTAAGTTATCTTTAACAAAAATTGAAATTGATATTGACAAATTATTATGTAGTCAGCAAGAAAAGTATATAATACAAATTTGTTTTTATATTTGAAGTTTTGTTTACTTATTTTAATAAAATGTATTTCTATTACTTTCAATATCTTACTTTGAATTTACTTTTATTTTTTTCAGCGCAGAAATTTGAAGTAAAAAAAAACGTTTGCGTAAATGTGCTTGTGTTTTCATTTATGTGTATTGGTGAGTTTCTCTGCCATAAGCAACGTTTGGGCACCCCTGCTTTAAGGAATAAAGTAAGGGATTCTCAGCAAAAAAATTTTTCTTGCATAATTTTTCGCTTGTAAAAAAAACAACCAAAGCAATTAAGTATAGAAGCAAAATAAAAATTCTATAACTCTTCTAAAAATTCTCCTGTTGTTTTATGTTTTTTTAGACATTAAAACACTCTTAATAACATATTGTTGGACGAGATTATTTTATCTCTTACAAAAAGCAATAAAAAAAACTGATGACGCTAAATATAAAAAAAAATTAAGAAAACGCAAGATAATATGTGGCCTCTTCAACGGTACAAATCGTTCTATATTTTTTCTCTCCAGTCTTAAGCCTAACTTATCTATTGCGGCGAAACGGGGCGAATTCGCACAAGAGCGAATATGAGCTTTATGAGTAAATTTGAAGACTAACAACTACAAAATACAATTCAACTATAAACTATAATTCAAACTTTCGACAACTTCAATAATAATAACAAATCCATTAATATCGATACCGCTCCGCCCTAAGCTATCTTATACAAGATTTAAATAACTAACCATTCAACTAAAAAATACAATTCAATTTAACAACAAAATCAAATTAATAACAAATCTAATATAAAACGACGAATCCGTTAACAAAGGCTCTTGAAGGCCTTCATCCGGCTTCAACTAGCTAGCAGTTGCATTAGCTTGTGGACTGCTCTCCTATACACCGCTCCAGAGCTACTCCTGGCGACGGCGACCCTTACCCTTCCGTCTGCGCCGACGTGCGTTGTTTCGACCCTTCCGGTGAGCCACTGCTGTGGCGGCTGGGCATTCTTTGCGATCAGGACCAGCTCGCCCGTCCGGATGACGTCCTCTTGCTGCTGCCACTGTAGGCCCAAGACGTACTCCTGGGACCATCGCTGCCAAAACAATTACTTTATTGAGGAGACAAGCCGCCATCGCCGCAAGGACCCTGCTGGCCCGGGGTGCTGGTGGCGCGATCAGCGGACCTCCTGTCAACAGGTGCCCGCGAGTAAGCGCCTTGCCGTCGCTTGGATCCTGACTCAGAGCGCCCAGGGGCCCAGCTCAGGACGGCCTCGACTCCAACGAGGACGGTCTGCAGCTCCTCCGCGGACAGCTTGCCGTTACCTACCGATCGTAGGAGTAGGTTCTTGACTTCCCACCTGCCTCCCATAGTCGGCCCATGTGCGGAGCCGGCGGCGGTACGAACGCAAATTACTCCGTGAAGTGGCGACTCGCTCCGACGAAGTTCGTCCCGTTGTCGCAGTGCACTATCAGCGGATATCCTCGGAGCCCAACGAACCTTTAAAAATCCAACACAAAGGAATCAGTTGAAAGGTCGGAAACTACTTCTAAATGAACCGCCCTAGACGCAAAACAAACAAATAAGGCAATGTAGGACTTACAGGGTGGCCTACCACGAATTTTTAATGTGTCTATAGGGCCACAAAATCAACACCACATATGGAGATTGAGCGGAGAGCACGAATTCTATCTAAGGGTAAATCTCCCATGATTTAAGTCATCAGACGAGGCTTACATTTAAAGCAGCGTATGCATGACCATACTGTCTGACTGCAGACGTCCTGCGCATTTACGATCCATATGGGCTGTCGCAAAAGACTCACAAGTGCTCGTGGACCCACATGAAAATTCGACTCGTGCAAGTATCGGAAGTACCTCTGAACAAATTGAGAGCGCTCTCTCAATTCGATTGTTGACAACAATACTGGAAACTTGGCATCGTAGGAGCATTAGCTAGTTGCCCCCCGACCCGCACCAACGAAAAAGGTAAGCCCAGCCTCCTAGGATTCATGTAAAACGGATTTAGCCTTTGTAGACTATGGAAAATAAATACATTAAAACGGATATTTTCTATTTCTTCTTGATACTCGTGCTCTTGTACTATTTCGACTATTTTCTTAAAGGCATCTTATATGCCTTATCGACAGGTGAGAGAACAAAATCAGAATTCACTACTTAAGCCGGGGGCTCTTCGGCCCCTTATCTTTCGGTACCTTTACAAACGATGGACCTTTAAACCGGATTGATTCTACAGTCTCCTTTACGTCTCCACCTCTTAATACTATATCTGCCTGTTTAGTTGGAACATGCCGCCACGTGCTATCATCTGACCACTTTTGAATTTCACCAACTCTATTCGATACAAACGTTGACAACGACGATGGATGGGAACGAATCCTCTTCTTAGTAACTTCGGAACCCGACCAAAATACACTTCGTTCGATCGTTCGAGGCATGAGTTTGAATAGGTGACATCGGATCGGTAAAGATGAATCTCGGAATTTAAATGACAAAACAATCTGTATTTTGTTCCACGCTGTATCCAAGTGCAGTGGAATTTACTCATCACAATCTAGCTTATTTAACCAAAGTTCCTGAAATAGGATGTTTCCTTTTATAAGTATGGGGCTTAATAAGCCAAGGGGGTCAAACAGCTTCGATGTCACCGAAAGAATGTTCCGCTTGGTCGCCCTTTGGCTCATGACTGAAGCACCAATTTCAAATTGATATACATCGTCTTTAGGAACCCAAGCGATTCCTAACGCTTTAGTCAGTTTTGAGTCCGGAAGTGTTATTGGATTAACAGTTGTACCAAACATCAATAAGGCATGCTAGATTGTTTAGGCACTTCTGTGTTGATGTCTTACAAGACGCATCAAACACGACTCGCAATTTGGCACGACTCCATGTGCAAGACACACTGATGAGGTATAATATAGTGTGGAGTAGCAAGAACATCATTGCTTGTAGAACATTGCATAAGACCTAAGGATTCGTATTTTTCCATAAATTCCAAATACATTTTTTTTAAATTGGGATCTCGAGATAATCTTCTCTCGAGCGTCAAAAAACGGCCTTTGAACATGTCGACCGAGGTTCCCAAAACGCAGTTGAGGAGTTAGCCTTACATTTTCCTTTTGCTATCAATCCAAAGAGGTTTTTTGGAGGATGGGATGGTTCGTATCTTGTTTTAATTCGCCAACGTACAACAGTTTGAAAAACGATTCAGCTCCAATTAACATGTCTATCCGCTGAGGTTTATAAAAATATGGGTTTGCTAAAAGCAAGTTCTTTGGTAGGTCCCAATCTTTCACGATCACTGACTGATCAGATAACCCGTAACCTGTTAATTAGCTTGACCAATTCCAAGCAAGTTGATACTCGATTCCTTCATACGGATAAAG
This sequence comes from Drosophila malerkotliana malerkotliana, assembly GCA_018153235.1. NCBI lineage: Eukaryota > Metazoa > Arthropoda > Insecta > Diptera > Drosophilidae > Drosophila > Drosophila malerkotliana. Next base: position 2,621,223 of record JAECXV010000087.1, on the reverse strand, counting down.
TTCATTTGTGACCCAGAGTCAAGTAATGGTCTGGCCAATATGTGCTCACCAATTTTTTGTTCAAACGCTTACGAGCGACGTCGCTAACAAAACCCTTTCTAGGGATGACGCATGCAAAGCATGTGACGTAGAAGGACCATCAATATTTTTCACTGGAGGACGATTTTCATTAGGTAGTGGTACCGCTAAGTTATTTTTGGTCCCAGTAAATCGATGCAGAAATTTGTGCATAAATCTTGGACAAATCTTGGACCTTGCACAACGGCGCAGACGACTCGGAAACTTTCGGTGGCTGAATAATTTGCTTATTTGGTTCGCAAAGATGAGACATTCGTTATCGTAAAATCTTTTCAGACCTGCGATAGCTTTGTCATGATAGTTGAAATGTCTTGATAGTTACTAAGGCTTCACCAGAGAGGCAAGAAATTAAATGATAAAATTTCTCAATAACAGGAAATACAAATTTACATCCTGGTATACTAATGTCTCGAAGAGACTCATTAAAATTTTTTAAACTTCGAATAGTCTCCACAGAATTTTCGCAATGCCAAAATGGGAAGTCGAGCTCGAGTGTGGGTGTGCAGAAATTGCAGTAGCTGGTGGGACATCTTCAGTTAGAGTGAAGGCATTTAATAAAGACATCACCTTTGCCTTAGTCGTTATTTCAAATTCTTCTAAATCGGCTCCAAATTCATCTAATTCAAATTCAAACAAAAAACAACACAAAACCCATCCACTCCCTGAAATACTGCGAGTCGGCTATGAAACTCTTCGCGTACGCAACTACATCCCTTCTCCACTGCGTTGCAGAAAGTGCCTGCGCTTCGGAGGTGGACTGCTGAGAAACTGCTGAGATGCAAAAACGACAAAAAATGCCTAAATTGCGTAAACAATCCTGAAATTGAACCCCAACACAGCCCTTTGGACCGCAAATGCCCCACATTCCTTAAAGAACAAAAACTCACTACCATAAAAACCACCTAAAAAGTCGATCATAGAACTACGCTGGGTATTTACTTTGAGCGACACGGATACGAAACAAAAAAACTCTTATGCAAACACACTTCCAAACACCACAACCACAATAAGAACCCGAAGAACAATAAGAAGAAGAAACGGACAACATGAACCCCACCAGAATAACAACCTCTTACGGATCTCAACTCACAAAGGACCTTAAACTAAAAATTTTCCCTAAAGATAAGTCAAACCATCTGTGTAGTAACTTCAAACCACCTAAATCAAAAGCCAAATCCTCTAACAAAAACAAACATTCCACTAACAGCGACAGCGAATCGGTTTAAAAGCCACAGATCTCCTATAATTTAAGGTTCAATCCTAGAACTTTTTACACTACCACTATGTCACTAATTTTAATTCAATGGAACATTCAAGGGTATACAAATAACTATAATAATCTCCTTATCCTGATTAAAAAATACTCTCCGCATATCATTACACTTCAAGAAACTCACATACAATATACTAACAATATACCAACTTCAATAAATTACACTCTACTAACAAACATAGCCACCAATAGATTTGGCGGTGTAGCGCTATTAGTCCACAAGTCAATTCAATATTCCATAGTAAACATTCCAAACGACCTTGAAGCTCTCGCAATACACATTAAATCCAAGAAGAACATGCACATAAAGACAACATACATTGCCCCAAACAGAACTGGCACAAACAAAATGCTTGAAGACACTTTGTATAATAACCAAACACCATCACTAATTCTAGGAGACTTTAACGGATGGCACCCTGCCTGGGGTTCCCCGAAAGCAAACTCTCGAGGAAAAACAATACAACAATTTATTGACAACACACAGCTAACCTTACTAAATGTTGTACATAACGTAACCTTACTAACCTTACACATACACGCATATCGACCTTTCACTTTGCTCAGCAACACTAGCCCCTCACACCAAGTGGGAAATACTTAATGATCTCCATGGCAGCGACCATTTTCGGATAGTTATCTCTTTATTCCCTCCAAACATTATAAACAAATTCTCAAAACCATTTTTTATATTAAAAAAAGTCAACTGGGAGCAATATGAGACTCTCACACACAAAAATAACGAAATTTTCCAGACTTCACTAAACGTCTAAACGAATTCCGAAATAACAAATATAAAATCAACACCAACAATTATACACCGATCTCAACAGCCAAAACTATCGAGGAAAACATAAGTCACCTTGAATTAATTGCAGCACTACAAACAAGGATCGACTCCAGGATTAAACAGAATTTCGTACGAAATGATACGCAACAGCTACCTTACCACTAAAAACAGAATTAAAAACATCTTTAATCAAATTTTCCACAGCCACATACAAAATAAGCTTAATCATACCAATACTAAAACCAAAAACTGGCAAAACAAACATCTCCTCGTACAGAGCCATTTCCCTCAATTGCTGTTTAGCAAAAACATAAATAAAGACATCACCTTTGCCTTAGTCGTTATTTCAAATTCTTCTAAATCGGCTCCAAATTCATCTACCTCATCTAATTGCTCGATCTGGTCTTGCAACTCATTCGCTCTAAAAATTTTCTCATTTGAAACCTTAAGCCTGCACTCTAGCTCGGTCTTTACTAAAGGAACCGACCCAGCTTCCAAACTGACCCAGCTGCTTTGACATTTAATCTTCTTCTTAAGTCATCAAGAGTCTTGGATTTTAATTCCCGTTTATTGTTTTCCATTTTCTGATTTTATTTATTTTAAATAAGCTGGCAACAACGATAAATTTTAAAATTTATTATATTTGTTCTAAAATAAAATTTATTATTTTTATTTTTAAATACAAATTTTTATTTTATTTTATTAAAAAATTAATTAATCATTTTAAATAATGAATTAATCAGTACCACTTCAACCCCCGAAAAGACAAGTCGTATTTGAACAGCATCGATCCCGCTTTCGCAAAAAACCCATTGAGCTTATCAGCAAAAGTTGAAAAACAAATATTAATCACAAAACAAAAAAAAACAATACAACAACAAAAAACACACCATTTCGACCATGCGCGAGCCACCAGACATAGCTAAATAGACTACGAGATCGTATCAACTGGGAGAACCCAAATTTATTCTCATTGAAAGTAAAAATGAATCCTCATTTAAAACCGTTTCACCTTTCATCATCGAGAAATCTGTGGACTTCACCTGCGGAGGAAGAGTTGATTCTGTGAAAAAAACCAGAGACGGCGGCCTTTTGATAAAAACAAAAAACAACACAAAACCCATCAACTCCCTGAAATACTGCGAGTCGGCTATGAAACTCTTCGCGTACGCAACTACATCCCTTCTCCACTGCGTTGCAGAAAGTGCCTGCGCTTCGGAGGTGGACTGCTGAGAAACTGCTGAGATGCAAAAACGACAAAAAATGCCTAAATTGCGTAAACAATCCTGAAATTGAACCCCAACACAGCCCTTTGGACCGCAAATGCCCCACATTCCTTAAAGAACAAAAACTCACTACCATAAAAACCACCTAAAAAGTCGATCATAGAACTACGCTGGGTATTTACTTTGAGCGACACGGATACGAAACAAAAAAACTCTTATGCAAACACACTTCCAAACACCACAACCACAATAAGAACCCAATCTCCGAATACGCTCACATCAACATCTTCAAATGCACAAACTACATCCACATCCTGCGATCACAACAAACAGCAAACAAGCAAACACACCTTCAACCTCATCTGCATCGATCAAAACAACACTGGCACCGGAAAAAATTCTCTAAAACCACAACCAACACGACCAGGACGACACCGAAGCCATAGAAACGGACAACATGAACCCCACCAGAATAACAACCTCTTACGGATCTCAACTCACAAAGGACCTTAAACTAAAAATTTTCCCTAAAGATAAGTCAAACCATCTGTGTAGTAACTTCAAACCACCTAAAACAAAAGCCAAATCCTCTAACAAAAACAAACATTCCACTAACAGCGACAGCGAATCGGTTTAAAAGCCACAGATCTCCTATAATTTAAGGTTCAATCCTAGAACTTTTTACACTACCACTATGTCACTATTTTTAATTCAATGGAACATTCAAGGGTATACAAATAACTATAATAATCTCCTTATCCTGATTAAAAAATACTCTCCGCATATCATTACACTTCAAGAAACTCACATACAATATACTAACAATATACCAACTCCAATAAATTACACTCTACTAACAAACTGTTATGTATGCGACTGGATTCTCTCGTGCGGCGATCTCGTTCGACTGAAGTCAGTCTTCACTCAATCGTGAGCCACTGCAGATCGAGCTGCAGTCACGGCCATCCATCATTTCCCCGTCATTATAATAACCCCCAGTACTAATTGTTACTTCCATTTTCATTACTGAATTATATTGAATAAATTTAATATATGCTTGCGCATACATAAAATTGGCGACGAGGATGGGATTCTAATCCCCGAGCGTAAGCTTATTAAATTCAACAATTATCGTACAGGGAGAAAGAGAGACGGAATTGACGGTGACGAGTATTTACCGTACGTCCAATTGCGGTAGTCGTATTATTCGTGAAGCAAGCACATGGATAAGCGCCGAGCTTTCGGTCAAGCTGAGAAAAGCTCCGGCGAAGAGGTAAAACAAGAAATAAGTGATAATCAATCAACTCCACGAGAGAGTCTCACTGAGAGCGGCTGTACAGTTGAGCCAAATACTACGGCCAGTACGGATAAGCGGAAAGCGGTTTTCCAAACTTGCGGAGTCGCCATGGCGGGAGTTGGAACTCTGGAACCTTTCGACTTGCTAACCCCTGGGAAATGGAAGGCGTATCGAGATCGCTTCGAGCTGTACCTTTTAGCGAATGGCATCGTGGACAAGGATCGGAAGAAGGCGGCGTTTCTTACACTAGCGGGCGCACCCCTTTATGAGTTACTAGTGTCGTTAGCATCACCCAGGCAAGTCAGTGATTTGGAATTAACAGAAGTCTATGATATATTAACCAGTCACTTGGCACCCCGCCAATCGGAGATTGCTGCATTCTACCATTTCCACAAGCGTGATCAGCAACCCGACGAGTCCGTCGGTAACTACATGGCCACCTTAAGAAGCCTGGCGGTAGGGTGCAATTTCGGACAGATGTTGGATTGCATGTTGCGTGACCGATTTGTGTGTGGCATGCGCGACGAAGGTCTCCAGCGAAGCCTGCTAGCCGACCCCGAATTGACGGTGCAGCGGGCCATGGAACGAGCCGTCACTAGAGAAGCAGCCGCTGCGAGTGCGTTGTCGATTCGAGGCGACAATATCCGACGCCTCGAGTCTTCGAGCACCGAGTCCATCCACGGAATAAGTTCGAGTTGTGCGGGTTGTGGGGGTCGGCACGTCCGTAAGAAGTGCCCGATCCGCAACGCCACTTGTCATTCCTGTGGTCGAACTGGCCACATACGTCGGGTATGCCGCAGTAACAGTCAAGCTGGGTCAACAAAATCGTCATCTCCTACGCCCAGTAATATGCGTAACAACAGGCCATCGCACGGACGCGTTCATCAAATAGTTCCGGTGGTCAGCCCCAAGAAATCTGTGGCCGTGGTCATCAACGGTCGATCATGCCAGTTCGAAGTGGATTCCGGGTCGCCCGTCACCATCATGAAGGAGTCTTCGTATCGATACATCTGGCCAAATGGTAATCCCGATCTCGTCAAGTGCCACCTAAAGCTAAGCGCCTATCAACGTAACCCCATTCCGGTCAAGGGAATCACCGACACGTCAATCCACTACAACAATCGCCGTATCTGCAATCTGCCATTGGTCGTCACGCAACTGGTTTGAACCCCTCGGAATCCGCATAGAAGGCATTCATGGCGTGCAGTGCGGCAATGGTATCGCGGAAATTCTAAGAAAATTCGATCATTTGTTTTCATCAGAACTTGGCCGGTATACGGGGCCGCCAGTGGCCCTCAAAGTGGACCAGGAAGTTCCGCCGGTCAGACTACCACCGCGTCGAATTCCTTACGCACTCCTCAAGCCATATGAAGAAGAATTGGACCGTCTCTGTGCCCAAGGAATACTTGAACCTGTAGAGTACTCTGAGTGGGCCACTCCGACTGTCCCCATAGTCAAGAAAGATGGTTCCATTCGAATTTGTGGAGATTATAAGTCTACGCTTAACAGAGCGATACAACCGCACTGCCATCAAATTCCTGCAATCAACACGCTATTAGCTTCGATAGAAGGAGGCTCAATTTTCGCAAAAATAGATTTGGCCCAAGCGTATCAACAATTGGTAGTAGACGAGAAATCAGCTTTGATGCAAACAATCGCTACTCACAAAGGAGCATTTAAGGTAACAAGACTACAATTCGGAATTTCAGCTGCCCCAGGAATATTCCAAAGCTGCATTGAAAGAATACTGCAAAATATACCGGGCGTCCTTCCGTATTTTGACGATATTGTAATTATGGGTAAATCAGAAGAAGAACTTGCGAGTAGATTAGGCGAAGTTCTAGCCCGTATGGACCAGGCAGGATTACGTCTGCGCAACGACAAATGTCAGTTTGGGGTATCTTCCATCGAATTTCTTGGATTCAAAGTTGACGCTCTCGGCATTAGGCCATCATCCGACAAAGTTAGAGCCATCCATGAGGCGCCACCACCAAAAGAGAGAAAACAGTTGCAAGCGTTTCTGGGACTGACCAATTTTTATCACTCATTTTTGCCCCAGAAAGCCACCGTTGCGGAGCCATTACATAGACTTCTAGACAAGAACGTACAATGGACATGGCGTCCAGAGCACCAAAAAGCATTCGCAGAACTAAAGAATCTGATCGCATCGGATGCGGTCCTAATTCATTACTCTCCGGACCGCCCACTGATCTTAACTTGCGATGCGTCACCATACGGGTTAGGAGCAGTGCTTAGCCACGAAATGGAAGACGGAACACAGAAACCGATTGCGTTTTACTCTCGCACGCTGTCAAAGGCAGAGAGGAACTACTCACAGATCGACAGAGAAGCGGTAGCCTTGGTCGCAGGTGTCAAAAAATTCCATAACTATTTATATGGAAGAAAGTTCACGCTTATTACAGATCATCGCCCACTGCTTGGAATTTTTGCGACAGAAAAGCCAATCCCTCAAATCATTTCCAACCCGATGATGCGTCGAGCAATATTTTTGAGAGCGTATAAATTCAAGTTGATTCATCAGCCTGGAACAAAAATAAGTAATGCAGATTTCCTAAGCCGCTGCCCAACGTCGGATATACACTATGAGCCTAGAACGGAAGAAGTTTTCATGATTGAATGGGCAACTGATCCCACTGTCACCGCGAACACCCTAGCTACCAACACGTCTAAGGATTGCAGCCTCAGAAAGGTGCTCAACTGGGTGTTAAGGGGATGGAGTAGTGCTAAAGTTCAGCGTAATGATGACCTGTACCCTTTCTTCGTTCGGCGAAACGAACTGACCAGTAATCAAGGAATATTATTTTGGGGTAATCGAGCAGTTATTCCCTTGACGGACAGGCAGGAAATTCTCTCTGCGTTGCACGCGCACCATCCCGGAATCGTTAGGATGAAGGCTTTAGCCCGCAGTTACGTCTGGTGGCCCGGTTTGGATACAGATATCGAGAAGGCGGTGAGTCAATGTTTAGCGTGCCAACATACGAGAAATTCCCCCCCACGATCGGACGTACATCACTGGGAGTCTGCCAAGAAACCATGGTCCCGCCTGCACATTGATTTTGCCGGACCTTTCCGAGGGAACACGTTTGTGTTAGTCGTCGACTCTTTTACGAAGTGGCTTGAAGTCTGCCTCGTAAAATCGACATCCGCGTCAGCTGCAATCACCTTCCTTCGGCAACTGTTCGCCACCCATGGCATTCCGGATGAAATCGTGTCCGACAACGGAACTGCTTTCACCTCCGAGGAGTTTATGTTGTTTACAAAAAACAATCGGATCCGTCATATCCGATCCGCGCCGTTCCACCCTGCAACCAACGGACAGGCTGAACGAATGGTTCAAACCACGAAGAGTTACCTGAAGAAACTAGATCGTCAAACAGATGTCAACTTAGCGTTGGCTCGTTTCTTGTTTGACCAGCATACTACGCCCCATTCCGTCACGAAGCATTCGCCAGCGGAGTTACTATTCAATAGGGAGCTCCAGACATTCTTTGACAAATTAAGTCCAGGCGAAAGATCATATGGTAAGATCTGCGATGCCCAAACTAAAAAGTCTTTTGTTACAGGCAGCCCTGTTTGGGTCCGAAACTATGCAAGCGGTCCCAAGTGGCTTGAGGGCCACGTCTCGAAGCGAACGGGACCGATTTCCTATTCGGTGTGTCTCGAGGACGACCGAACAGTCAGGCGACATCTGGATCAGCTGCGATTGCGCAGTCCTTCGCAGCAGCCAACACCAGAGCAGTCAGCATCACCAACTTGCTGTTCCACTCCAACCCCAACTGACGCAGTAGCTGGCGGATCCTCAACTCCAGCTGGGCCACAGCGCTTGCCTGAGCAAGACGGGACTGAAGGACCGCCACGCAGATCGGCCCGTGACCGTCGTCGGCCCCAGTTCTACGATCCGTCTGGGTGTTAAGGGGTGTTATGTATGCGACTGGATTCTCTCGTGCGGCGATCTCGTTCGACTGAAGTCAGTCTTCACTCAATCGTGAGCCACTGCAGATCGAGCTGCAGTCACGGCCATCCATCATTTCCCCGTCATTATAATAACCCCCAGTACTAATTGTTACTTCCATTTTCATTACTGAATTATATTGAATAAATTTAATATATGCTTGCGCATACATAAAACAAACATAGCCACCAATAGATTTGGCGGTGTAGCGCTATTAGTCCACAAGTCAATTCAATATTCCATAGTAAACATTCCAAACGACCTTGAAGCTCTCGCAATACACATTAAATCCAAGAAGAACATGCACATAAAGACAACATACATTGCCCCAAACAGAACTGTCACAAACAAAATGCTTGAAGACACTTTGTATAATAACCAAACACCATCACTAATTCTAGGAGACTTTAACGGATGGCACCCTGCCTGGGGTTCCCCGAAAGCAAACTCTCGAGGAAAAACAATACAACAATTTATTATTTTTTTTTTTTTTGTAATAGCAGGGTAATGTTTATTTAAAACTGCCCATTAGGGACAACCATTAAATTTTATCACGTAAACTTCACGTATAGATAATTTTAAATATTAATATGGTAGAAAAAAATTAGAGTAGTAAGGGGAGGTCCAGCGGGTGTGTCCTTTTAAGTCTTCTGGGTTGCTCGCTGTTGTCCAGCAGGGAGCTGGCCAACCGGTTCAGGTGATTATGAAGCCTCTGCATGTAACGTGCGCTGCTTCTTTGTATCTCGTCCTTGACCCAAGGGAAATTGAGAACCTCGTGGATGGTGCCATTGTCATGATAGACGTGGGCCCCAGTGGTGATTCGAAGGGCTCTATATTCGAAAGCTTGCATAGTTCGGACATTCGTCTTGCTCGCAGTACCCCAGAGCTGTATGCCGTACGTCCAAATAGGGCGTATTATTGCCTTGTAAATGAGGAGTTTAGTGGAAGTTCTCAGCTTCGATCTCCTACCCATAAGCCAGTAGAAGGATCGAAGTCTTTGATCAGCCTGTTTCCTCTTCTTAATCAGATGGGGCTTCCAGGTGAGCCTCCTGTCTAGGGTGAATCCCAGGTACCTGGGATTGTCTACCTGTGGGATTGGAGAGCCGTTAAGGTTAACTGGAAGGCAGTTGCCTTTGCAGAGAGAAAATGTGGAGGCAGTGGACTTCTCATTATTGACGGCAATGTTCCATCGCTTTTGCCAGTCGCTGAGCAAGTCAAGCTGCAATTGCATCGTATCGGCTGCCCCCAATGCGCTATCGGCGGTGGTAAGGAAGGCGGTGTCGTCTGCATAGGTTGCTGCGAACAGGTCAGGCCTCTGAAGAACAGGGAGGTCGGCCGTGTAAGCATTGTACATCAACGGGCCAAGAACGCTGCCTTGGGGTACACCAGCGTGAGCTTCTCTAATACCGGAGATAACCTCGCCACATCTAACAGCAAATTTACGGTCTTCCAAGAACGACTTTAGGAACTGGAAGTATGGTCGGGGTAGGCCAGTCTTTAATTTATATAGAAGACCGGGATGCCAGACTTGGTCAAACGCCTGCTTCACGTCCAGCATGACGGCCATGCAGTACTTCTTGGTTTCAAACGCGTCCAGGATGCACTGCACTACCCGATGGCACTGCTCTGGCGTACCGTGTCGCCGCCTGAAGCCAAACTGATGGTCAGGGATCAGTCCAGCCTCGTCAAATACTGGCAGTGCTCTGCTTAAAAACACTCGTTCAAGTATTTTCGGTAGGACGAAAGGTTTGCTTCGGGTTTCCCGGGCTTAGGTATCATAGTTACCTGGGCACGTTTCCATGTGGACGGGAAGTACCCTATCTCCAAGCATCTATTATAGATCCTCGTACTTAGCTGAATGCTTGGAGGTGGTAACATTTTTAATGCAATTGCATTGATACCATCATCGCCCGGGGCCTTGTTGTTGCTCATGATGGTTATGAGCTCAGCTGTTTCCTCCTCAGTCACTGGTGGTATTGGATCGGCGTCCCTGGAAGGCTCGGCTAGCAGACGGGCAGTTTCAGCAGCATCCTCCGGTGAGCAGCGATCGAAAGGCGTAAAGACACCTTCGAGGTGTTCGGCGAAAGCGTTGGCCCTGTCCATCTCCGATCTGCACCAGCTGCCGTCGGTTCTTTGTACAGGTGGGATCCTTTTCAGCGGCTGTCTGATAGATTTGGTGACTCGCCATAAGTTATGTTGAGGGTCGCCTGGCTCAAGTTGTTCGACGAACCCGTCAAAGGCCTGCTTCCTTAGTCTTGCCAGAGTTTCTGTCAGACATTTGGTCGCTCTATTGAAGGCGGTTTTGTCCAAAGGATTCCTCGAGAGCATCCACACTCTTCGGAGTCGTCGCTTTTCAAGTTTGAGTTCTTCGACTTCTGGGCTCCAAAAATGGATGTCCCTGTCAGTGGCTCTTGGGCGGTTGGAGGACCTTGGTGCTGCTTCAGAAGCTGCCGCCTGAATATGGGCTGTTAACTCTTCTACAACGGTGTCGATGTCAACCGGGGAGTCAAGTGTCGGGCTGGGGTCGGTAACGTTGTTCAGGTAAGATTGGTACTTGTCAACGTCTGTTGTCTTGTAGATCAGCTTTTTGCGGGCTGACCTGAGCAAGGCTGGGGTGAAAAGTGACACGGCAAAGGCGCTGTGGTCCGAGAAGAGGTCTTCTACTTCTCTCGCTTGAATTCCGGCAGAATCCAGTCCTCCGGAGATGGCGAAGTCTAGCACATCGGGGATTTTGTGGGGATCCGTAGGCCAGTATGTGGGTGCACCGGTTGCGTGACAACTCAAGATTCGGGACTGAATCTGCCTGTATAGGGCCGAGCCCTTTGGGTTCGTAATCCTGGAGCCCCACCAGGGGTGTTTAGCATTAAAGTCCCCTCCGATTATGAACTTGGGGCCGAGGCAATCCAGTAGCAAGCCGAATTCCTGTTCGTGGATGTTGTGCCTGGGGGAGCAATATGCTGCGGCGATTGTTATGTCACCTTTGGTAGTGGAGATTTTAATTTGGGCACATTGCACCCAGTCTTCGCACATGGCTGGAAGTGCCTCATACTTGATGCAGCTGCGAATAAGGATGGCCGCGCCCCCGCGACCTCTACCGTTCGGGTGGTTAGCGGCAATGAGGTCGTATCCTCTAATAGTCAAGTATGATCTGTTGGTAAAATGCGTTTCTGATATGAGGAGAACGTCTGCTTGGAGGGTCTTGCAATATAGCTCGACCTCTGGCCTTCTTTTTACCAGGCCGTTAGCATTCCATATGGTTATATTTAATTGCGTATGCATAAGGATTTGCAAACGGTGGCCATCATTTGGGCTATTTGGCTCAAGACCTTCTCCATCATGCGCTCAAACATAGATTCCATCCTAGCCGTTAGGGCGTCCATTGGATTACTTGAAAGACTGGGATCGGGATTGGGGTTGGAGTCAAACTGTGGTGCTCCGTTTTTGACTGCGCTAGCATAGCTGATGTTAGGGTTAATTTTGCTGAATTGAGGTTGCTGGCGTCTTGGGGCAGTCTGCTTGGGGCGAACGTGCTCTTTGCCTTTTTGTAGGCTGGACAGCCCTTGTAAGAGGCCGCGTGTGATCCGTCGCAGTGGAGGCAGACTGCTGGTTCACTGGCGATTTTGGTGCATTCGGACGATGGGTGCCTATCTCCACACTTTACGCATCTGTACTCCAGATGGCAGTACCGTTTCGTGTGACCGAAGCCCTGGCAGCGATGGCATTGGGGCACATCGTCGAATTTTTTTGGTGGCTCAACCGTAACCACCGTGCTGCATAGCCGCTTGACTTGAAAGGCCTCCTTGTTGTTTTTGGCTGGCTCGAGGTTAATAAAGAAAATGTTTAGTGGCTTCTTTGTACCTTTTTGCATAGGATTGTGTATATCCCTGACTTTGTGTCCATGGCTGCTGAAACCCACCTTTATATCCTCCGGGTCGGTGGAGAAGTGGAGGCCTTTAACGACGATCCGATAAGCGCGCTCGTCTCGGGGCTGGAATGTGTGGTATCGATGGTTATTTTCGCTCAGGAACTTTTTCAGAGTTGAGTAAGTGTTCTTGTCTGGAGTCATGACGCGAATTGTGTTGTTAGTGCTTGCTTTGTAGGTCACTTCAACATCCCCGCCTAAGAGGTGGGAAATGTCTTTGGAAAGGCCCTTGATGCTGGATACGTCCGGGATAAAAATTGGGGGCGGTTTGATGATTTTCGCCGTTTTTACCGCAGATTGCTTGGTCTTCTTATCATCTTTTTTCTTCATAACGTCAACCTCCATGTCGCTGACACGATCTTCATCGTCTAAATCAGATAGAATTGCATAATAATTTTTTTCAATATTAGCTTTAAGTGCAGCTCTGGCTGCTGCGCTGGTGGTAGGTTCGTCTTCCATAATGGGTTTTTAGCAGACTTCCGCTTCATTTCTCCATGCTCGGAGTCGCTGAAATCGTCATCTTGAAAATTAGAATAGGCTTTCTTTTTCGAAGGCGGCTTGATTTTGATGGAACTGGGAGGGTTTTGCCAGCCCATTAAGTTGGTTTTGCCCGAGAATGGCCGCAAGATTAAGTAAATAAGAGTGGTTTTATATTTTTTTGGTGGTTGGAAAAAAAAAATTTTAATTTTTCTTTTTATTTTTTTAACAAACAATAAAACGATGCTTTCGGTTCAAAGCCTACCTCTCAATTTAACGGATGGCACCCTGCCTGGGGTTCCCCGAAAGCAAACTCTCGAGGAAAAACAATACAACAATTTATTGACAACACACAGCTAACCTTACTAAATGTTGTACATAACGTCGACGTACATAACGTACATAACGTACATATCGACCTTTCACTTTGCTCAGCAACACTAGCCCCTCACACCAAGTGGGAAATACTTAATGATCTCCATGGCAGCGACCATTTTCAGATAGTTATCTCTTTATTCCCTCCAAACACTATAAACAAATTCTCAAAACCATTTTTTATATTAAAAACAAGAAAGCAAAGCTAACTTCGGGCGGAGCCGAAGTTGATATACCCTTGCAGCTAAAACCGGATATATATCGCAAACATCGGATATAGTTGGCCGATCCTTATGATTACATCATAATAAAACCAATTAATTACAATAAAAAATGTAAAAAAAGTCCCAAGCTTCTATCTTCAAAAATACGAAAGTTGATATTTCTACCAAATACCATTTCCGATCGTTCAGTTATATGTCAGCTATAAGATATAGTCAACCGATCGTTATGAAATTTGGTAGATCGGATTAACTGACCAAAAATAGAATGTGTACCAAGTGCCAGCTTTCTATCTTCAAAAACACGAAAGTTGGGTCATTTCCGATCGTTCAGTTATATGGCAGCTATAGGATATAGTCGGCCGATCCCGGACGTTCCGACTTATATACTGCGTGCAAAGGAAAGAAGGGTGTGTGCAAAGTTTCAAGACGATAGCTTTAAAACTGAGAGACTAGTTCGCGTAGGAACAGACAGACAGACAGACGGACAGACGGACAGACGGACAGACGGACATGCTCATATCAACTCAGGAGGTGATCCTGATCAAGAATATATATACTTTATAGGGTCGGAGATGTCTCCTTCACTGCGTTGCACACTTTTGGACAAAATTATAATACCCTCTGCAAGGGTATAAAAAGTCAACTGGGAGCAATATGAGACTCTCACACACAAAAATAACGAAATTTTCCCCATTTCACTAAACGTCAACAAAGAAGCCGCACAAATTAACAAAATTATATTACATAGCGCAAACATTTCCGTCCCACAAACCTCAGCAAATACAAAGCCCTACAAGGTTCCCTGGTGGAACAAAAAACTGGCACAGCTAAAAAACGAAAAACAATTAGCTTGGAAAGCACTTAATCGCAACATCAACCTTACAAATGTTATAAACTACAGACGCTTAAACGCCAAGTACAAGTTCGAAATCAAAAAAAGTAAAATCGAAGCTTCCAGATCCTTTACATCCTTTACAACCAGAAACCCCTTCATCTAAAATATGGAGCAACATAAGACGCTTCTGCGGTCTTAACCCAAGCAAACAAATCCACGCCATACATAATCCCAAAAACAACACTACAACAACAGATACTCTCGAAATAGCCAACTCCCTCTCGCAACACTTCTCAGAGCTCTCAAGCGACCTAAACTTCTCAGACGAATTCCGAAATAACAAATATAAAATCAACACAAACAATTATACACCGATCTCAACAGCCAAAACTATCGAGGAAAACATAAGTCACCTTGAATTAATTGCAGGACTACAAACAAGGATCCACTCCAGGATTAAACAGAATTTCGTACGAAATGATACGCAACAGCTACCTTACCACTAAAAACAGAATTAAAAACCTCTTTAATCAAATTTTCCACAGCCACATACCTCAAGCCTACAAAATAAGCTTAATCATACCAATACTAAAACCAAAAACTGGCAAAACAAACATCTCCTCGTACAGAGCCATTTCCCTCAATTGCTGTTTATCAAAAACACTGGACAAAATCATAGCGAAAAGACTTTGGTGGTTTGTGACCCACAACAAACTTTTAAACACAAACCAATTCGGCTTCAAAAAAGGCAAATCGACTTCGGATAGTCTCCTATACGTAGACCATCTCATAACGAAGTCGAAAAGGCACCTCGTCACTCTTGACTTTTCAAGAGCCTTTGATCGAGTAGGTGTGCACACTATAATTGATCAACTCCAGGAATGGAAAACAGGCCCTTAAATAATTAATTATGTCAAAAATTTTATGCTTAAAAGTAAAATAATAGTCAAAGTCGGTCCGCACATGTCAAATTCACTCCCATTATCCAACGGTATCCCACAAGGCTCACCTATATCGGTAATCATCGGTTCTCATCGCATACAATAAACTCTCAAACGTAATATCTCTACACAAAGAAATTAAATTTAACGCTTACGCCGACGATTTTTTCCTTATTATAAACTTCAGAAACAACAAACACCTTAATTTTAACCTAGACAACCTTTTACATGATATAACTGGTGCTCATATTCAGGGGCATCTCTATCCTTAGCTAAATGCCAACACCTCCATATATGCCAAAAACACAATTGCACTAGCACCATAAGCTGTAGCAATACACCAATAAAACAAGTAACAGCACTCAAAATCTTAGGGATAACCATAAATAGTAAATACAAATGGGACACACACATAAAATTACTTCTTCCATCACTACACCAAAAATTGAATATCATAAAATGCCTTTCCAACCTCAAATTCAATTGCAACACTCAAACACTACTCCACGTCGCGAAAGCAACAGTCATAGCAATAATCGAATATGGCCTGTTTCTATACGGACAGGCTCCGAAAAGCGTGCTTAACAAATTAAAAACCCCCTTTAACACCGCAATCCGTCTAGCCCTTGGCGCCTACCGAACCACACCCATAAATAACTTGCTATACGAAGCCAACATCCTCCCATTAGAGCAAAAACGAGACCTTCAAACAGCCAAACTCACAAAAAACCTTATATTTTCCAAAGATACACCAATACACAAACTTGTCAAACAAAGAAAATCAAAAAAGAACCCATAAACCATAGACCGCACAATAAACCTTTGTCAAGCACTGAACCTACTTTACGAACCAGTTAAACTACACAAATACCAGCCACCTTGGGATCTCCCAAACCTCATAGACACAACATTTAGAGAGCATAAGAAACAAACCACACCACCAGATACATACAGGAAACTATATGAACATACCAAAGACAGCCATAAAAAACACAAATTCATATTTACGGACGGATCAAAAATGAACTCCATTATATCATATGCAATCACAACAGATACTTTTAGTATTAAGTATGGTATCCTACCCCCACACTCATCAGTACTCTTCGCAGAAATAATAGCCATATTAGTAGCGATCGACCAAGTCAAAAGCACAAGAGGAAAGTTCATGATCTGCTCTGACTCTCTCCCAGTAATTGACGCCATAAGAAACACAAACAACAACAATTTTTACCCCAACAAAATTAGACCACTTCTTACAAAACTAGCCCCAACAATTAAAATATTGTGGATCCCTGGTCATGTAGGCATAGCTAGCCGACCAAACAGCAAAATCGACATACAGTATGCCCCTTATTTGTTGTGCTCGAATAAATTTTTCCTGTGGATGGTAGTGCTTGTTGTCAAATTTTGTGTTCGTCAAAATGTTCGAATGAAATTGAAATCGTTCTATTTTGACAACGTTGGCAACAACATATTCGCCAATGGTTGGCAATGTTGGCACGAACGTCACTTGGAAAAACGTTTTGGCAGAGCAAAATCAATAAAAAGTTCCTGCTAGATTTTATTTATTGCCTTAAAAATGAGCCTGCGCTTTTTTTGCGGAGACGTTTCATGAAACTCCTTTAAAAGCTTCGTATGTGTGATTTTTAGCCGCTTTGCGTACCATTCCTTCAGAATGGAGACTTTCATGAAACTCCTTTAAAAGGTTCGTATGTGTGATTTTTAGCCGCTTTGCGTACCATTTCTTCATCCACATACTGTGATTTTTTTTCTTTTTTTCTAAGCAAATACTTATTGCCATAAGTGCAATTACAGTGCCGGTGTCGTTGTCCGTTGACATGTTGATTGTTTGAAATTTTATCGAAAAATGATGTTCGCACGCATGTTGGCTCTAGTTGGTGGGCAAATGAAATTTAATTTGACGAGCATGTTCGCCAACATGCTAGTTTATTTTTCCAGTTTGCTGAGTGAAGTTCTTGAATTTGATAACTAATTCTATGTATCGGTAGTCTGAGATAGAGTGTTTCTGTGGGACTCTCCAAGTCCTCTCCTATTGATTCACCCCTCTCGTTTGTGTCAGTGCTGGATTTCGCTAATCGCTAAGTAACAAATTGATAACATTTCAGTAAATGAAATACATACATAAGCCTGAAGAATATCAGGCAAGGCGTAAGTTTTGAGGCAAACACTTTTCACGCTTACAGTTTGGTTCTTTAGTTGCTTGGTGCCGTTCTTTCTCTCTCCATATGCACACACCAAAACATACATACAGCAAAATACAGTTCATCGATCAGAGGGAGCTTTGAAAATCTTTGTAGCACCTTAATTGAGCTAAGCCCAAGTTTTGTGAATTCCAGTTGTTCAATTTGTCTCTCTGCTGCAGAGTAACGGCTCTCGCCTGCACATCTGCTCACATGCAATTAGGGTACAGTTATAACAAAGTTAAAATAAGTTCAATCAATATAACCTATCGAAACACTAGATAGCTGTGCATTCTACTTGAGAATTCAATTTCAATTATATCAGTGGGTGGCAAATATTTACTTATATTGACATTTTAGCGTAAAATTGCATCATGGCTCCGAAGCGACGTTTAAGTCGTCAGCAAAGTTCAAGTGTACATGATGTCAATGATGGCAACGATCGTGCTAATTCATTACTCTCGCGTTTTGAAAGTGTTAAGGGCGATAGAGACCGCATGGGAGAGTTTATTCAACAACAAATCGTATCCATTCGAGGCAGCGTATAAGAGTGCAGATTAGACATTTTAAACAATTACATAAATCGTGCATTAACAATTAAACAACAATTAAATAAATCGTGCCACAAAATTTCTTTACATGTCAGCTAATGTACAAAATCAAAGACCACCATTACTTAACTCGACCCTTACAACCACATGCTCGCACAATAAAAATTTACCTCGAATGAATTTACACAAGTTTTCCGGATGCTACTCAGAGTATAGGAACTATATTGGTTTATTCACCAGTCTCATAGATAGCGATCCAACTCATAGCGACGCCGAAAAATGTAATCACCTGTTGTCATGTCTGGAAAAAGAAGCGTTGGGGACCGTGAAAGCATACCAAATAACTGAGACCAATTACCCAAAGGCACTGGCCGCCTTAAATCGGGTGTTCGACAATCAGTGTTTAAATTTTTTTTATTGTATTTTACGCCTCTTTGACGTTTCCTAAATGCAGGGTCCGTCTGCCTTGTCACTGCGACAAACTTTATAACAGAGTATCCAAAATCCAGAGTATACTCTGCCTAAAATAAGAGAAAATTTTATATCCAAAATTCTAAAATACAAGCGCGATCGAAAATAGACTAATCTTCTTGGAATAGGTCAATCAATTGTATCAGCTCGCCATATAGTTCAAGCAACTATACACTCCCAAACACAGGCATTTCAATTGGAAGCTGAACTTATTGTTCTGAAGTCAATATCATCGTCCAAACCAGAGATGGCAGTTCAAGTGTTAGACTGGAACCTCCCTGACAACATAAAGTTAGCTGATCCACTGTTCCACAAACCTCAGAGAATCGACATATTCCTTGGTGCTGACGCATTTTTCGAGTTGTTAAGGGAAGGGAAATTTAAACAAAAAACACATTTTCCAGTCCTACAAAACTCCGTTTTTGGATGGATCGTATCAGGTCGGTGCAAATAATCAAAATTGCAATTCAAAATCATTGCAGTGTAGACATGTTGATTCGAAAATTTTGGGAAATTGAAAGTCTGCCGAGCATTGCACAGAATAAACTTTACACTCCGAAGAAAATTATGAGAGAAAGAGCATTCATGGAGTGTATTGTTCGGTTACCCTCCGGTCGACTTTAAATTTCATTGCCATTTAAGTCCAGGCCTACTAGTCTCGGCTCGTCGTTTGAAATCGCAAAAAGGCGGTTCTTAGCACTAGAAAGGAGGATGTCCACAAACCCAGAAATAACTTCCATTTACGTTGCCTTTATGAAGGAGTACATTTCCTTAGGCCACATGACGTTGGTCAATGGTGAAATTCAAGCACTAATCTTAGAGAGGTTTTCGATGCGTCGAGTAAGACAAGCTCTCAAGTGTTGATGAATTGCTGATGATCGGACTAACTATACAGCCGTGACTATTCGCTACATTACTAAGGTTTTGTCTTCGGAAAAACGCTATTACAGCAGATATCGTCAAAGTGTAGAGACAAGTGGAAATAACTGAATCCCATCGTAATTTTCGACTAATAGTATGGAGGCAGTATAAGGATGAAAAATTACAAGTCTATCGCTTGAATACCATTACATACGGCACGGCCTGCGCACCGTTCTTAGCTATCCGCTGCCTCAAGTACCTTAGGTTGGGTTAGGTTGAGGCGGCGATGCGGGGCTAGTGACGGGGGTCAGTGGACGGGGGATCCACTTGAGCCGCATGATACCGCACAGGCAAAGGTTCTACAAGAGGACCTCTCCCTTCCTATCTACTGATGTGCCCAAGAGTGTTCTATCCTTCCTGCGGCGGCTCGCGGTCCCATCCAGATTTACGGATGAAAGCTACGAGTCTGCGTGGAGCGATCTCCGCGAGGTCTGTTAGGTCCGTGAGTGTTGCTTCGCCCAAGAATTTGAGTCGGCTGCGCCCCAGCGCAGGGCATTGACACAGGAGGTGTGCGACTGTCTCTTCCTCTTCTACGTCCCCACAGCTCCTGCAGTAGTCTTAATGTGGCACCGCTAGTCTAGCCGCGTGTGATCCTATTAACCAAAGTCCCGTAATGGCCTTGACTGCCAGACTACAGTCCTGCCTATTAAGGGCGATAAGCATCATTGACCTCTTCCTAGAGCGGATGGGCCATATCATGCGTGAGTTCCTGCAGTTTTGGAGATTTCTCCATTTCCTCAGTGATGCGCGGTCAAAGTGATCCCTGCATTATAGCCTACACGTAGCTAAGGGGATACCTACTGGTTCCTTCTCCGGGAGGAAAGGATTGGTAGTACCTACTCAGCGGATTGGTAGGATTGGTAGTCAGCGGCTCAATTTCCCTCGTGGTCCCTATGTCCTCTATGTCCCTATGTGCTCTGCCATCTCGTTAAGAGATCTGCGACAGTCATTTACTGTCCTGGAGTTGGATTCGAATCCGTCAAGGGCTTTGAGTGCCGCTTGACTGTCTGAGAAAAAAAAGATTGTTTCTTGATTGCCAGTAAGTGCTGGGGATTCAAGTGCTTCCCCGATGGCTATTACTTCTGCTTGGAACACACTACAGTGATCGGGAAGTCTGAAGGACTCATTTAGACACAGCCGTTCGCAATGGAAACCGCCTCCCACCTGGCCATTCAATTTTGAACCGTCTGTGTAGATATGGAGGGAACCGGCTGGTCCCGGGATTTGTGTGGTCCATTCCTCCCTTGTTGCCTATTGCCTACGATGCCTATTCGGAAAATTGCTGAGAACGCTTTCATGACCCAAGACCTCAAATTGGGACCGGTTTTAATTAGTTGAGCCGGGACAATGCCATCTGGGCCTGGAGATTTGAAAGGCTTGAAGCTGTTTATCGCCCAGCTGAGATACCTGTCACTCAATAGGTATTCAAGTTGATTAGGGAGGGAGGGGCTATCCCCCTGTCTCTGCATTTCCAGGGTTGTTTCTTCTAAGGGAGCATCCCGGGAAACGTGCCTCTGTGAAAGCCTCTAGGGTTTCTTTGCTGGACGATGTCCAGTTACCTTCCGAGGTTTTAATATATCCTACATTTAGTGCAGTAGTTGCGAGGACCTTTCGGAGTCGGGAGGTCTCTGATGTTTGCTGAATGTTCGTGCAGAACTTGGTCCAGGCATTCCTTTTTGCCTTGCGAAGTTCTTTGTTATATTGCCTAAGGTTCGCTTTATACGTCTCCCAGGCTGTCTCCGAGTTTGTTTTGCTGGCAAAATTAAAGACCTTGCGGGCCTTGGTCTTAAAGGGAGCAAGTGTTTGCGACCACCATGGTGGTTTCTTTTGGGACAAGCTTTGTTGAATGCCCTGGTGCACGCTGCCACAAGCGTGTCCACCATGGCATCCAGGACTTCCCTACTGTCAACGTCCCTTGTTGGAGGTTTCCACAAGGAATTATCCAGTTTTTTCCTGTATAACTCCCAGTTCGCTTTCCTCGGGTTGCGTACCGTTAGTTGATTAAAGTTCTCAAAATGGACCACTAATTCTATGTATCGATGGTCCGAGAAAGAGTGTTTCTCTAGGACTCCCCATCTAACAATCCTGTCTGCTAGGGATTCAGAGTAAAGAGTGACGTCAAGTACTTCCCTCCTGTTCTTAACTATGAAGGTGGGTTCTGTACCCCTGTTACCCACCAGAAGATTGGAGCCTAGGATAAAATCGAAGATTGACTCACCCCTCTCGTTCGTGTCAGTGCTTCCCCACTGATGATGGGCGTTAGCATCGCAACCTATAATCAGGTCGATCTTGTGCTTCCTGCTGTCTTCCTCCAGCTGTTTGAGTAGCGAGTGCAGAGGGAAGGCCTCCTGGTCTTGGCACATATACGCCGAACATACCCTTAGAGGGCCATTTCGGCTCTCTATGGCTGCGGCTACGTGGTCTTCATTGCTGAAATTGGGTAGCAAAAAAAGGTTAAGGTTCTTTTTTCGAGGATGCAGGCACGCCTTTTACCTGTTGAATCGGCTTTGCAGAACCTATACTCCGACGCCACCAAACCAAGAATCCTGTCTCCAAGGATCCAGGGTTCCTGGATGAGGTCCACAGCAGCTCCACTCTCGGCGAGGTGGAGTAGGAGGGCAGTTGACGCCGGTTTACTGTGATGGAGGTTTATTTGCAAGATCGTTAGGGACATTCTTACAAATCTCCACCACAATAACTTCTGCCTCCGTTTCGGAGCTCAGCAGAGATTCCTCCTTCATTCCGACTCCACTAAGTGCCCTTGACAAGTCGCCTTCCTCCGAGGTGTACCCTTCCAGGATGTCCTCCTCCTCATCCGACATTCCTTCTGGGTGCCCCTCTTCGGTCGGCTCCTCCAAGTCTGGCTCTTGCGTGTCTACCTCCAGCCCGATACCTCCTGGCTTGGCCTGCGCATCGGATTTGTCGATACGGACCGAAACGTGTTCGAATCCGTACTTCAGCCGGTGCTCCATCCTCTCCAGGGCTTTTACGGTCTCCTCGTTGAGTGTCAGGACGACCTGCCTCCGCAGTCCCACCGCCTCCTCGACCTTGGCGACTCACCAGTCAGCCGTGGGAAGCGTCGGATTGCACATCCTGAGCATGGTTAGGATGGTCTTAGGGTCGGCTGGCTTTTTAGTGAGCCACACTCGCGCCCTCGGTTTGCTAGGGATCTCGTCCCAGGCAACCGCCACAAGCTTGGCTCCAGGGTAGACCTCTCCAAGCGATGCAACCATACACTTGTAGGTCTCTACGGATCGCGCGTCTTGGCAGGCAATTACCTTGACGCTACCCTGATACCAACCTGCGTCTTCACATTCTGGTGGGGGTCCTCCGCATCGCAGCATCTCCTCAACGAAGCACCCATGCAACTCGTTTACCACTCGTCGCCAAAGGTCCTTGGGGATGAGCCCATCCTTGGAGCCCTTGTCCAGAATTAGGGTTCATCCCTTCGTCACTTCGGCGAACGAGCGGTTGGACGGCTGCGGCTGGGCCTTCCTCTTCTTAGCCTAGGGGGCTTCTCCCTCCGTGGACCTCTGCCTCGGCCCAGTACCCAGTACGTTTATTCGGATCCAGCCTCACTCCCGCCTTTTCCGGATTAAGGTCGAGCAGGATCTCCCTTGCCCACTTAATGATCTCGGCCTGGTCCGGCCTTGGCTTTGGCCGATGGGTCCGCACTCATCAGAATGAAGGCTACTCTTCTCCTATCTTTGTAAAAGCCTTTACGCTGCGTTGAGTGAGACGCTCCCGGACCAGGGTTCGCCTTAGGGGCACCGCCGGTTGGTTTAGAGGTTGACCCTGGGGTCTTCCTCTCCACGCCGTTCGATGGTCCCATGGCTAGCCCCGCTTTGGATAAAGAAGCCTTGGCAACCTCCTCCGCACCGGCGCGTCCCGCCTCCAGATGTTGCCCCTCTGTGGGGGGCTTCTCCATCTCAGCAACTTCTTGGCTTTTGAGGGCCTTGGAGTTTGACGGGTCATTGACCCCTTTTCCGGACTTTTTTAGGGAGTTCCGTTCTCCACTTAGGTTTTTATATGGTAAGTTCGAATTCATGTTTTGGTCCCACGAGTAGGCGGGAAGGGGTTCGTCCTTCATGACATAGCCCGCTTGTCACGATAAGCCTGGTTAAAACCGGGAGGTCGGCCGGTCCCCCAGAGTTCGCATATTAGCGTCCGAGCCGCCCTCGGACAAGCATCCTTCGGCATATGGTGTTCCACCTTGGATTGGGGTTATTTGAGGAAGGGAGTGTTCTTCTCCCCGCCCGAATATCATTAGCCAGCATCCTCGGCAGAGACATGACCTTACCGGGACCTGTTACCAGCCGCCCTCTCGTGGAGAGTATAGTCGCACTACCAGCGGTGTACACAGTTACGGCACGCAATTGCTTGCGTGTAGGTCCCCCTGTTGTACCCGTTGGCTGACGGCCTCCTCAAGCACCTTAGTGAGATATATTTAGTTTCTCACCCTCTAGGATCCTAAGTCTTATCGAATAGCTTCTACGTTGACGAACTTTTATCAGGCGCGGATACAATCGAAGAACTTAAATCAATGCGAAACGAAGTAGTTGAAATCTTAGGCTCGGCCGGGCTTGTTCTTTAACAGTGGGCAACATATTGTGAGCACCTAATAGATCTTAATCAGTCTACAATGTATCTGTCGGGGAGCACAAAGATACAAAGGCGTTAGGGCTCGTTTGGAGCCCAAAACATGACATCTTTAAGTTTTCTTCGCGAGAGATGTGTACAAGCCATGCGCCAACAAAAATATCTATGCTGTCCCTTACTGATCGCCTATATGATCCTCTCGGTCTTATCTGTCCTGTGGTCACAAAGGCCAAAATTCTCATACAACAGATTTGGCTGCTTAAGATAGAGTGTGATGATCCAATTCCTGACAGCCTTCAGCAGAAATGGCAATCGATCACAATTGGTTTGGAGGAGTGGGATATATTGACAACTCCCAGGCATGTAAGAAAGACAAAAAAAATACCGCTTGTCAAATACATGTCTTTGCGGATGCCTCAACTGAGGCACTGGAGCTTTGAGCGGCGCACTTTCTAGCCAACTTGTGGAAAGAAGTTCGTCCACTGCACTATGGTCCCAGTGCGGCATAAAATCGAAAAAATGATGAAACTATTTTTTGAATATGAATAAAATTTTAATTAATAGACATCCCAAATAAATATAAATATATAATTTTTTGAGCTTTATTGCAACCCTGTTAATTTAGCGCGGTCATTTAACCAGCTGATTTATTGCAACCCTGAAACTTGCAAATTGGCGGCAACTTTGAGGCAACTTTTAATTGAGTTTCAATTGGCTTAAATTGAGTAAAAATACTAGATTAAATATGGAAAACAAAGATCAAGGTATGAAAAATCAATAATTAAACTATTTCGTGTTATCATTATATTTGTATCTGTATTGTCAAATGTTTTGTAAGTGTCTATTTAGCAGGAATGTGTAAGAAAAGTAGTTGTGTTTTGTGGAGTGTTACTTTTTCAGCGCAAATCGGCGCAAGCAACTAACCAGGTGAAGTTACTTATAAAAATATAGCAATTCACATTTAATTGGTCTTCTTTGCTGGTTTTTGCTCGTTTTCGAAAAAACAATAGATGTTGCAAGTGTTTATTAGTTCTCTCATGCAGCGCTCCTCGAAGTTTCGGGGGAGAGCCACCGGAGAGACGACGCTGTTAGAGGTTTAAATTAAATATTCTAAATAATAGAACCATATTTAATAAAAGTTATAGTTCTTTTTATGAAAAACTTAAGTTTATGTAAAAATTAAGTAAAAATTCCAGTATAGCCAACTCTTAATGTAGGCGGCGGCCATAGGCGTGGTAAAATTTCCAAAACAAACCAAAACAAACCATGTACCCACTGTTAGCAATCCAGCGGACTCATTATCTCGGGGTTGTGCAGTTAATGAATTAAAAAATTCATTGATGGTTTGATGGTCCTCACTTCTTGACTCAAGATCAAAGGCGTTGGCCTCAAAATACAAAAACTCAGCAAATCAACAATAAAGAGTTAGAGTTTCGGAATATAACAACTAACAACTACAGCACAACTCAAGCCGAATCCGATACAAAAAATTGTTGAAAATTCATCTTCATTTCTTAAAGGAATGCGCATTGTTGCGTACTTCCTGCGATTCGTTAATGCAACCAAATCTCGCTCGTTGGCTTCACTAAATCCTACCTCGGTTGAGCTCGGCTCGATCTTTTTACTCGTTGTAAGCGTCATCCAGCAAAATGCATATAAAAGTGAACTCATAAAATTGAAAACATTAGTTTAGTTGCCAGACTCACTTCAAAAATTAAGTCCATTCGTTATGACTGAATCAATTGGAAAGCTTGAGATGTTTTTATTGCGAGTAAGAGGTCGATTGCTCATTGCACAGTTAAGCTACAGCGTAAAATTTCCGCTTCTTATGCCAAAGGGCAACAGATTCGTGAGATTATACATTTAACATCTGCATAGAACAAACTGTCATGCAGGACCCAGAGCATGGTCTTATTCGCCATATTGTTGGCTCATATATGCTAGGCGCGAATATTGCACGGTCGTACGACAAAGTGTACATTGCTTTCGATACAAGCCAAAATTAGCTTCACAAATAATGGGTAGCTTACCAGCCGACCGTTTGTTAGGAACAAGGCCGTTTGCTATTAGTGAAGTTCACTTATTTGAGCCGATTCGAGTATCGCTAGGAATTCGTGGCAAGCCTCCAATTAAGATGTATGTATCGATATTCATTTGCTTCCTGTCGAAAGCCGTTCATCTAGAACTTGTAAAAAAAACTCACCGCTAATACATTCATTTGAATGGGCACACGTCAAACCCTGCATCTGCATGAATTTCTCTCACCCGTGTCGAAATGGCGATAGCTTCTTCTCCTCTGGTAAACTGTCGACGTAGCCGTCCACGTAGTGGTATTCCTTAACAGCCAGGGCTGCTCGCGGATCCGTGCTGCTGTACTGTGAGGCATTCAAGGTCTTTACATAGTCCGCCGAACATGGTGAGCAAGCTGCTCCGAACGTCATTACTTGCATCTCGTATACGTCCAGTTCCCGCTGGTCATTTCCGTTTCTCCACAGAAACCTCGAGGCACATCTGTCCTGTGGCTGCATCAGTACCTGATGAAACATCTCATTGATGTCTGTACAAACCCCAACTACTCCTTCCCGAAAATGGAAGATCACTGCTGGGAGGGGCTTGTAGTGCTGTGGGCCTTTCATTAGCGCTGTATTGAGGGAAACGCCGTTCACCTTGGCAGCCGCGTCAAAGACAGGTACCATAACTTGCGTTCCTTGAACCTCTGGACTTGAGCTCCAGTCATCGTGCGTAACCCTTCTTGACGTAATCGTCCATTATGCCATTATAGGCCCGCGCGAAGTCCACATGGCGCCTCTTTTTTCCCTCGATGTTGACGAGTCTCTTGAGCGCCATATTGTAGCTTTCCGGCAGTCTCACCTCGTCAACTCTCCTTAGCAGACCGGTCTCGTAACGTCGTCCTACTCGCTTAGTCGTCTCCCCCAGGATACTCAGGGCCCATGAGTCTCCGCCATCTGCGACTGACGGCGCCAGCTCCACTCCGTCAACTACGACTGGCTGTGCCGGCTTTACTCCGGAATTCTCTTTCTCGAAATAGTCGGTGACCATCTTCTCCAGAGGATTATCCTGGGGCACGGCTAGGAGGCACGAACTCTGGAGCGGTAAGCTCGCTTTTTCGTTCACCGGTCCATACACCACCCATCCAAGTGCAGTCCAAGTGCTGACCACTTTCGCATGCAGATTTCCCACCAAACCACTGCACGTTCAGTTGGCGACTCTCGCCTTTCAGGTTCAGGCTGCAGATGAGTTCGTCGTGGATGAGCGTAACAGACGATCCTTCATCCAGCAGTGCATAGGTGTAGACCTGCGTATTCTCCTCGTACAGCGTCACGGATAGAATCCGGAATAGTAGGTGGCATCCAATCGAATCAACGTAGCTCAGGTTTCGATGCGGCAATTCCTGGCGGTCACACGTCGATCGCCTTTCATCCTGCTCACGCCCCGCGTCTATAACTTCGGCTGACGTAGGACGCCTCCTCTCTTTGGAATCTACTGGTCGTGGCATTCCTCTCCTCTTGCTGCTGTCTCTGTACAGCCGTCGGTCCTGACTGCTTCTCTGATCCCTCCATCTGCGACTGGCAGCCGTCTGGGATGTCCAGGTGACTCGTGTAGAAGGTAGTGATTCCTCATTTGGCATCCGTAGACATTTTATCCACGGCTCTTCCTGCATAGCCGGGACATATGTTCGGGCTCCAGACACGAGAGGCATAGCCTCAGCTTCCCCGAGGACTCGATCCGCGTCGTTGTAGAAACTCTGTTGAACTCCTTGGAGTCCCTGATCTGGTGTGGTCCCTTGCATATAGGGCAACATATGGGGCGGTCGGCATAAAGCTCCTCCTCGCGAACACTATTTGCGTGCAGAATCCTTCGCGTCGGTTGCTCCTTGGCTCCAGCGCCCGTGACAGTGCACACCAGTCTTGCGAATTCATAAAGCCATTCGCTCTGGTCCACCACGGACGAATACGGCTGTATCGTGGCCGCGTGCTTCGCCCAGTACTTGGCGATCAGCTCCTCCATTAGGGTTGGGTTCCCTAGGTGCTGGTTGCCGATCGTGGTTGATTGCAGGAACGCTGCCAGGTTGCTCACCTTTGTTGCGAACGGCACGATCCTTGCGATGTTGGTCTCCTAAATTGGCTGCACATCGCGTACGCTATCCAGTTGGCTGCGGATGAATAGCTCCGGACGTCCATACCGGAATCAAAGCTGCTCCATAACAGCTTGCAGATACCTCCAAATTGTGTGTCGGCTCCCGTGGCGAATGAACAAACCCTAGTCCAGGCTGCGCCGTGGCGGCCACACAAAATGGCGGAGAATAGCTCACTGTTGTTGTTGGTGTGTGTGTCCGTGTGACAGGTTGCCCGTTTGCATAATGGCCGCCGAGCGTTGGCGCCAAATTTCCACTTCATTGTGGCGGTAAATTTGCACTAATTTGTGCCGGCAACTGTAACGATGACGTCACTCCAAGCTCCGTTTGCAGATTGTCACTCATCTGCCTGGGTAAGTTTTTACTCAAGCTCTGTTGCGCTGCTCTCTGGCGTGGCAGCATTCCACTCAAACATGGCGGTGTATTCGCTGCACCATTCACTCCAACGCCGCGTGCCCCGATTCTAACGGGATCCCTGACGGACTCTGCTTGTCTTTCATTTGCCCTTGCCTTTGCCAGCTCTTACTCGAGACGTGCGAGGCCGCCATTTGTACAGTTGTGGAGTCCGTAATCTGCCCCGTTGCCTCGGGCTGCAGGTTACTTGCCGCTTTCCTGGCGGCTATTCCACTTTGCTTCGGAGTCTGTGGCTGCTACCGATCACCAACCGCACTCACAAAGCTGGCCGATGGTCGCAGCTGAGTCGCAGTTGCGGGAACGCCTGGGGCTCCACCGGGGCGAATGCTTCGTGGGCATCATCTAGCAGAGGGCGAATAAAAGATAATGTCGCCGCTTGGCCGATCACGGAGAATGCCTTAAAACAAACGCTGGACAATAGTTGGAGTTCATTTGCATGTGCGTTGTTAGCGTGAACGTTTTATTCTGAAAAGGAATTAAAATAGGTACTTAAGTCTTACATTAACTTAATTAGCCTACCAGCAGTTTCTATTCCCTCTCTCTCTGATGGCGCAAATCGGTCTAAATCAGGGGTGCCCAGCCCCATTGCTCACGGTGCTCCTTTGTTGTTGGAATTGCTCTTTCATATGGGAAATGAGATTTCATATACGTGTGTTGCTCCCAGCATAGGCAAAGCCCAAATACAAAAACAATTTTTTGTTTTTTCCTACTCTCTTCGTTCGTTGTCTCCGTTGCCGAGTTAAGCAATAACAATTGTATAGTCTCTCTGTTTTTCGTACTAATACGAAGACACTTCGTTTTTGCATTGCCGAAAACTTTTCACTGCAAAAAATCACTTTTGGTTGAAATCTTAAAAAGAATAGTTTACATCAGTGGTCGGCACCCCAATAAATTGATATGATTTAACGGCATTAGTGTTAGTACCGAAAAGCAGAAAGTAGGCTGTGAGCATGACGTTTCACACATTTATACTGTGTGTGTGTGGCAGAGCTCGGGCAGAGAAATTTCCTATGCCCCCGAGATAGGGCCGTGCCGACCTCTGGTTTACATCAAAGCTATGAATTTATTTTATTTATTATTTTATAAAAGATTTTAATTTCTTATTTCACTAATATTTTTTGTTTATTACTTTTTTTCCATTGAAAATGGTACAGCAATGTATTGCTGATTTTTTGCATTGGTATTGGAGTTTGCTCAGCCGTATGCTGAGCTTGGGCACCCCTGGTCTAAATGATCCGCCAAATATCGCTTTCCTTTACCCGATTCTAGTGAGGCCGAATAACATAAACTTAAAAATACCAGACTTCATATAATACTTCATAGTCTTCGGCGCTAAGTTTGAATTAGCTAAGTATCGACAGCCCTAATCCGTTCCGCGACAGCGAGAATGCCACGTATTTCTCGGGCTCGTCTCGCATCATACATGACCTAATGAGCAAATTGGAAACCCATAAGGACGCTATGACAGCATTTGGAGCACCTCGTCGATTCGAATTTATCTTTATCCCTCCCAGAGCCCCACATTTTGGAGGGCTGTGGGAGGGGGCCGTTAAATCGGCTAAACACTTGTTTCTCCGAACTGTGGGTAACGCGTTGCTAAAGGAAGACGAGCGCCAGACGGAGATCGTAGAAGTTGGAGCAGTGCTGAATTCGCGACCAATTATCGTGACGGCTCAAGCCCAAACAATGGTGAAGCTATAACCCCTGGGCACCTCCTCATCGGGACCAGCTTGGCGACCTTACCTCATGCATCTGCTCAGGCCAATGTTGTGGAACCGAATTTATTGTTTCTTCAGCGCTGGCATATGGTGTCTCCGATAAAACAACGCTTTTGGCAGGATTGGTCACGAGACTACTTGTTGAGCTTACACCAACGCGTAAAATGGGATAAGGAGTCACCAAATTTAACTGCTAGAACCGTTGTCGCAATTCAGGAGAACAACCTGCAACCTCTGACATGGCTTTTGGGCATCATCACTGAAACGATTACAGGTGCTGATGGAAGGGTCCGCGTAGCCATCGTCAAAACTTGTTGTCGCGGAACGGATTAGGCTATCGATAGTCAGGATTTTTACGAAGTCAGTATTTTTATGAAGTCTAGTATTTAGTTTAGGTTATTTGGTCGCTTTAAAATCGGGTAAAAAGGATAAGGATAAGTAATTATGTATCAGGTTAAGAACAATTGTCTTTTAGAATAAAACGCTCGTTACACACCACATCACTTCAACAACTGTCCTGAGTGTTATAAGGCATTCCCGTGATCGGCCAAGCGGTGACAAATTCTTTTATTCGCACTCTGCAAGATGATGCCCACGAAGCACTCACCCAGGCGGAGCCCCAGGCTGGAAGCCTCGGGCGTTCCCGCAACTGCGACCACCACGGCCGCAGCAACTGGCACCGCGACCAGCTCTGCGAGTGTGGCTGGTGATCGGCAGAGGCCACAGACTCCGAAGGAAAGTGGAACAGCCGCCAGGAAAGCGGCAAGTAACCTGCAGCCCGAAGCGACGGGGCAGACTACGGATTCCACAACTGTAGTGGCGGCCTTAATGGAAAGGATCGCACGTCTGGAGTCGGAGCTGGCGAAGGCAAGAGCAAGTGGAGGACAAGCAGAGGCCGCCAGAGATCCCGTTAGAACCGGGGCAGGCGGCGTTGGAGTGAGCGGTGCAGCGAATACACCGCCATGTTCGAGTGGAACGCTGCCACATTATGGAGCAGCGCCACGGCAGAGTTTGAGCGAAAACCTGCCCAGACAGATGAGGGACAATCTGCAAATGGATCTCGGATCCCGCCACAATGGAGTGAGAATTTGGCGCCGACGCTTGGCGGCCATTGGGCAAACGGACAACCTGTGTCAACAACAACAATACTGCGCTATCCTCCGCCATCTTGTGTGACCGCCGCAGTACAGTCGGTGCTAGGTTATGTTCACCCAGAGGTACCTGCGCCATCGCCCATATCATATGGAGCGCCGACGACAAGCATACAAGGATGGACGCCACGCAGACTACCTGATCTTCCCGATTTCGAGGGTCAGCCAGAGGAATGGCCAATATTCCTGTGTGCGTTCACGGAGACAACTGCACCCTACCAGTGCACCGAGTTGGAGAACAACCAGAGGCTAGTGAAAGCCCTGAAGGGAGAGGCTCGCGAAACAGTGAAGTCGTTGCTCATCCACCCCAGCAACGTACAAGCTGTTATGGAGCAGCTACGATTCCGGTATGGACGCCCGGAGCAACTGATCCGCAGCCAATTGGCTGCGATTCAGGAGGCCAACATAGCGAGGATCGTGCCGTTCGCAACGAAGGTTAGCAACCTGTCAGCGTTCCTGCAGTCGACCGCGACCGGCAGCCAGCACCTAGCCAACCCAACTCTAATGGAGGAGCTGATAGCCAAGTTGCCGCTAAGCAAGAGGTTGGACTGGGCGAGGCACGCGGCCACGATACAGCCGTATCCGACGGTGGCGCACCTGAGCGAGTGGCTCCATGAATTCGCCAAACTGGTGTGCACTGTCACGGACGCCGGAGCCAGGGTACAACCGAAGCGAAGGATTCTGCACGCGAATAGTGTTCGCGAGGAGGAGCGACATGTCGACTGCCTCAGATGCTGCCCTATATGCGAGGGACAGCACCAGGTCAGGGACTGCAAGGACTTCATCAGCGCCTCTACAACGACACGGATCGAGTCCGCGAAGAAGCGACGACTGTGCTTCTCGTGCCTGGAGCCCGGACACATGTTCCGGTTCTGCAGGAAGAGCCGCGGATGCAACGTCCTCGGATGCCAGATAAGGCATCACCACCTGCTCCACGAAGTACCTGAACGATCCAAACGGGCGCCAGTCGCAGATGCGGGCCACAGAAGGGATCAGGACCGACAGCCGTACAGAGACGGCAACAATCGGAGGGGAGTGCCACGGTCAGTGGATTCCAGCGAAAGGAACCATCCTATGTCGGCAGTTGTTGTAGACGCGCGACGTGAGCGGGATGAAGGGCGATCGGCGTACGATCGCCAGGAGTTGCCGCACCGAAACCTCAACATCGACTCAATTGGATGCCACCTGCTGTTCAGGATTCTACCCGTGACGCTGTACGGCGAGAATACGAAGGTCAACACGTATGCACTGCTGGATGAAGGATCGTCTGTCACACTCATCGACGATGAACTCATCCGCAGCCTGAACCTGAAAGGCGAGAGTCGACAGCTGAATGTGCAATGGTTTGGTGGAAAATCCGCCAAAGAGCACATGAAGGTGGTCAGCCTGCAGATCAGCGCAGCGGGCAAACCAAAGCGCCATAAGCTGAAAAATTTGTACGGAGTGGCCAATCTGAACCTTCTGATGCAGAGCCTGCGTCAGGAGGATGTACAGGCAGTAAAGGCGAACACGCGTCTGCCGGTGATGCCGTACAACAATGCGACGCCGAGGATCCTAATTGGACTGGATCATGCGTATTTAGGAGTACCCTTCAGAACCAAAAGTTATGGATCTGGAGGGCCGTTTGCACTCCGTTTGACCGCACTTGGATGGGTGGTATATGGACCGGTGAACGGAAAGCCGAGCTCGCCGCTTCTGAGTTCGTGCCTCCTAGCCGTGCCCCAGGATGATCTTCTGGAGAAGATGGTCAGTGACTACTTCGAGACCGAGAATTTCGGAGCGAAGCCGGTGCAGCCAGTCGCAGCTGGCAGAGTGGACCTGGAGCCGTCAGTCGGAGATAGCGGCGACACACGGGCCCTAAGCACCCTGGAGAAGACGACCAAACGTGTAGGCCAGAGATACGAGACCGGGCTGCTATGGAAGGACGACGAAGTGAGATTGCCGGAGAGCTACAGCATGGCCCTCAGGAGGCTCGTCAACATAAAGCGTAAAATGAAGCGCGATGTGGACTTCGCGTCGGCTTACATCCGGATAATGGACGATTATGTCAAGAAGGGATACGCACGACGACTGGAGGCCCAGGAAGTCCAGAGGTTTCAAGAGTACAAAGTGTGGTACCTGCCGCACTTCGGAGTGGAAAACCCGAACAAGCCTGGGAAAATCCGGCTGGTTTTCGATGCAGCTGCCAAGGTGGACGGTGTGTCCTTGAATTCAGCGCTACTGAAAGGCCCACAGCGCTACAAGCCCCTCCCAGCAGTGCTCTTCCATTTTCGGGAAGGAGCGGTTGGAGTTTGTGCAGACATCAAGGAGATGTTTCATCAGGTACTGATGCAGCCGAAGGACAGATGCGCCCAGAGGTTTCTGTGGAGAGACGGAGACGACCAGCGAGAGCCGGACGTATACGAGATGGCAGTGATGACGTTCGGAGCGGCCTGCTCACCATGTTCGGCGGACTACGTGAAGACCGTGAATGCCTTGCGGTATAGCAGCACGGACCCGCGAGCAGCCCTGGCCATCAACGAATACCACTACGTGGATGACTACGTCGACAGTTTCGCCAGCGAGGACGAAGCTATTGCCATCTCGACACGGGTGAGGGAAATTCACGCTGAAGCAGGTTTTGATTTGTGCCGATTTACCTCCAGTTCGAAAAGTGTGGTCAGAGCGCTGAACCCACTTGAGTCCATCGCCAGCGTCGGATGGACCGAAGCTGAGGAGAAGGTACTTGGGATGTACTGGCAGCCGGCTACCGATGATTTCAAGTTCGGCGTCAAGTACCATCGAGTCCCGAGGAACGTGATGACGGGGGAACGAGTCCCTACCAAGAGGGAGTTCCTAAGCCTGGTGATGTCTACGTTTGACCCGATTGGGTTCCTGAGCTGCTACATGGTGACTGCCAAACTGCTGCTGAGGGAGATTTGGCGAGACGAGTCAACTGGGACGAGCCGCTACCGGATGAATTGGCCGCAGCCTTCGAGGATTGGCGGCAAGGGATGAGTCGGATCCAGGAGTTCCGATGCCCGCGCCACTACTTTGGCGGCGGACGAGTGCGGACGCTACAGCTGCACATCTTCGTGGACTCCAGTCAATTGACGTTCGCATCAGCGGCCTACTGGACTACTGGCCACGTACGAGAACGGAGACGTGCAGGCGCACTTCATAAGTTCCAAAACGAAATGCGCCCCGATGAGGACCATGTCGATCCCGCGACTGGAACTCCAAGCAGCGGTATTGGGCACGAGATTGATGGACACCGTCAAGCAGGAGCACGGTGTGGCGATCAGCAGCTGTGCGCTATGGACGGACTCCAAGACTGTGTTGCACTGGATAAGCACCCACCGGAGATACAAACAGTTCGTCGGAAACCGGGTGGCGGAGATTTTGGAATCGACAGAGGCGTCCCAGTGGAGATGGATCCCGTTCGCCGAAAACGTGGCGGTTGACGCGACAAGGCCGCGCAAGGCCGTGGACCTGAGCATCGGTTCGCGATGGCTAAGCGGACCGCCGTTTCTACGAGGACCAGAGGAGAGCTGGCCGAGATCGAGCGAGGACTGGATTCCTCCGACGACCGACGACGAGGAAATGAAATGTGAGTTTGCCTTGGTCACGGTAAACTTTATATCCCTGCAGAGGTTCTCCAGCTATAATCGACTGGTGAGGACGACTGCGTGGGCGCTCAGATTTGTTCGACGATGCCGTGGAATACGTCGCGATGAAGAGGTCTACGGATTGACCGCGATCGAGTGCGCTGAAGCAGAACGCGCATTGATACGGCAGTCGCAGCGAGAAGCGTTTGCTGACAGCCGACTGCACGGACTGTCCCCATACCTTGACGAGGACGGAGTATTGAGAGCCAGTGGAAGGATCGACGACGCGACGTGTGTGCCATACAACGCACGTCGGCCGATCCTACTGTCTCACGAGGAGGCGTGGCAGAGATGATCGTGCAGCAACACCACGAAAAGTTGTGCCACCAAAACACGGAGGCGACGATCGGATCGATTTTGAGCAAGTTCTGGATAACGAACTTGCGGAGACTGCTACGGAGGGTGGTGAGCAAATGCAACGTTTGCAAGCTGCGGAAGGCACGACCCACACAGCCCGAGATGGGCCCCCTGACTGCGGATCGACTAGAGGCCAACGGATGGCCATTTAAGTCTACTGGCCTGGACTACTTTGGGCCGCTCTTTGTGACAATTGGACGTCGCACAGAGAAGAGGTGGGTGGCACTGTTTGGGTGGCACCTGACCACGAGGGCTATTGGCCACACGAGGGCCACACTTGTCCACCGACTCCTGCATAATCGCCATGAGGAACTTCATGAGCCGCCGTGGACCAGTGGTCAGGATAAGGAGCGACAATGGGAAGAACTTCGTTGGAGCCGACCGCGAGGCCAAGAGGTTCAGCGAAGTGTTCGAGCCTGCACAGATCCAGGGGGAGCTGTCGTCTAAGGGAGTCGAATGGATCTTCAACTGCCCGGCGAACCCAGCTGAAGGCGGTGCCTGGGAGAGGATGGTGCAGTGCGTGAAGAAGGTGCTGGCGCACACAATGAAGGAGCTCGCGCCCAAGGAGCATGTACTGGAGAACCTGCTGATTGAGGCGGAGAGCATCGTAAACTCTCGTCCGCTCACTCATCTACCGGTGACGGTGGACCAGGAGGCTCCACTGACGCCTAACGATTTGCTGAAAGGAGCATCGGATATCCCAGATCTCCCCAAGGATGATGGACAGGAGCCCGTGAGATCCGCCACTAGGAAGCAGTGGCGCATAGCAAGGATGATGCGCGATCGCTTCTGGAAGCGTTGGGTGCATGAGTACCTGCCAACTCTTGTGCGCAGGGAGAAATGGTACAAGCGCTGGAGGAGATCTGGTATTCATCTGCGATCCAGCCATACCACGAAGGGAATGGAAACGAGGCGTCGTGGAAGAGGTGTTCACCGGGAAGGATGGAGTACCTCGTCGAGCAGTAATTATGTATCAGGTTAAGAACAATTGTCTTTTAGAATAAAACGCTCGTTACACACCACATCACTTCAACAACTGTCCTGAATGTTATAAGGCATTTCCGTGATCGGCCAAGCGGTGACACTTGTCAAAACAAAAAGATATTCACTCTGTTAAGTACTCGTTCTTGTTACTCGCTGCGTCGCAGTTGCGAATTAAAGAAGAGATAGATGTAAACGCATCGGTTGATGCGTTTTTGAGGCACTGAGTATCCAAAAAAAAGGTGGTTGCCAATAACACCGAAATAGGTTTATACCCAACCAAGTTGTAGGGTAGCGCGTCACTTGGAGTTCCGTTAAAATTAAATGCGCTAAACTAATGCATATCTATATTATATTATTTTATATATATAAAAGAAAGTCGTGTTTTATGGTACACCACTTATAACTCAAGAACGGCAGAAGAGATTTGAGTGAAAATTGGTAGGGAGGTAGCTTAGAGCCAAGAGACGGACGTAGGATACTTTTTTTCCCGTTCGACAGCGTTCCTCCCGTGCCCATACTTTTTTATTTAGGCAGACAGCTAAGAAGAAAATGTCAAATGTCAAAATGTCGGTTAGAAACGAAGTCAAATTCAAAGTCAGGCTCTCAAATTTAACAACGAACCAAAAGGATTGTGTTGCGCTTCCGGGAAAGTGAAATTGCCTCAACTTGAAGCACCACCAGAGCCTCTGCACTCTCTATTGATATTTGTAAGAAATCAATATTAAAACTATTTCTATTAAATAAATAATTAACAAGTGGATTGAAGTGAAGTAAAGTTTAATTAATAATGCCGCGACCAAGACGATGGAATCTTTCCCGACAAAGCCGTAATGCAAGAAGAATACAAAATACTGCATATGAAAGGACTGAAGAAGAACAAGAAATTGCACGTGAACAGCGCCGCAATAGTATGGCTCGACTTCGTGCTTCTCAAATAGATTTTAATTTGCGACGCAGAACAAGATATTTAGCTGATTTGAATCGAGCTGCGTTTCGATACGATTGCAGCAATGATTACAGCTTGCATCCTAGCGTTTGCATTGGGCAAATGGACGTTGTTTGTGAGTATTGTGGTGCATTAAAGTTTTCCGGAGAAACGCCTGGATTATGCTGCGTTAATGGTAAAGTGAAATTGCCAGTGTTGACTCCGCCACATGAGCCATTGTATTCATTGCTTTGCGGCGAAACACAAGAATCACGCCACTTTCTTGCAAATACTCGAAAATATAATAGTTGTTTCCAAATGACGTCATTTGGGGCAGACATTATCGAAGAAGGAGGTTTTAATCCGAAATTTAAAGTATTTATTTTTGTACTTACATAGAATGTAGTTAAAGAATCTGGTTTTGATTTTGTAGATACAAGGACAGATTCACCATCGAATTGGATCATTACTACCTTTCGAAGATACACAGAATAAATTTTACAAATATATTTCATGGGCAACATGGAAGAACAACTTGATCGACGCCTAGGGATCAATGCAGGAATGAAGCGAGCAATTCTTCAAGACTTGCAGTGTCTGCTTCATGAACATCATGCGTTGGTCAGGTTGTTTAAGAGTTGTCATTGAACATTCAAAATAATCCAGATGCAGTGTGCAACATAAAAACAATCGTCTATGGGCATAGTGCCCATATTTTGGATGAATGCACTATAGGACGTAAAATTGGAATGGGGAATTGGATTGGTCATTTAGGGATATAAGAAACAATGATAAACTATTTTACGGCCCTTTGTTACTCCTTTCAGGTGTTTACGGTTAACGGACGCTGATGAATTCAATGCTTGCTTAAAATCATCGCGACTGTGGCGTCAGGAAATGCTTCAGGATCCATCCTTTCTCTAAACAACTGTTAGATATTGGCGAGGGGAATTTTGCTGTACGTGAAAATACTGGATGTACTTGAAATACTGAAAAATATTTATTAACCAAAATAAATGAAGAAAAAACAGCTAGCCCTTATAGAAAACAAAAAAGGGCAAAACAACGTTGGCCGGGGTTGCTAGTACATATATACATATATAGCAGCGGACAACGGATGAAGCGAAACGAAAAGTTTACCGCAGCATATATATGTATGTACGCCTAATTATTTATTTATTATTATTTATGTATTATATATGTACATATATTTGTATATAAATAAATGTTGTGTGCGTTGAACTGTTAAATCAGAATTCAAGCCATTTTTACTCGAGTATAATTGTTTTGATTTTAATCATCTGTTCTTTTCTCGAGTAATTCGGTTATGATACCTGTGATTAAAATGTTTGATGAGTTTAATGCACATCAAAAGTATGTGCTCTGTCTGCCTGTATACATATGTATATTAAAAATTGTTTAGATCCTTATCATAATATACCCATTTTATTACAATAAAGCTACAAAAAAGTCCCATGCTTCTATATTCAAAAGTTCCCAAGTTTGGTATTTTTACCAAATACCATTTTCGATCGTTCAGTTATATGGCAGCTATAGCATATAGTCGGCCGATTGTTATTGGTGAAATTTGGTAGGTCGGATCAATTAACAAAAAATAGAGTCTTTAGAAAGTTCCAACTTTCTATCTTCAAAAACACGAAAGTTGGGTCTTTCCGTTTTTTCAGGATATACAAAGTTAACCGATCCTTATGAAATTTGGTATGTCGTTTTACTTTGCCAAAAATAGCACTCATGTGAAATCTCTCTCTCTCGATCTCTCTAACTCTAAAAACAACATAGTTACAGCATTTCCGATCAATCAGTTTTATAGCAGCTATGGGATATAGTCGACCGATATTGGCCGTTCAGACCTATATACTGCGTGCAAAGGGTGCAAAGGGTGTGTGCAAAGTTTCAAGTCGATAGCTTTAAAACTGAGAGACTAGTTCGCGTAGAAACAAACAGACGGGCTAGATTTTGAGGGTGTTAGAAATATTTCAAACACGGTTTTGTACTATATTCGACCTAATAAACACTTCCTACCAGGTCTTTTCAAAAGTTTTAAATCACTGTCGCATTGTGTAATTTATGCAGGCTCTACGAATATCAATGTGGAATGCCAATGTCGCCTCACGGCATAAACTAGAATTGTCACAATTCTTGACCGAAAACCATTATGACTTTATGCTACTAGTGGAAACGCATCTTACAAGGAAATACAACTTTCGAATAAGAGGCTATTCAATCTACCGCACAGATCATCCGGATGAGAAGGAAGCGGATATTCCTACGAACGCACAACTAACAACGTCAATGTTCGCCTACGATACCGCTATCCTTAGTCGCTCCAGATGCCCAAAGCAAGCAACAACCCAACTGGCTAATCACCTAATAGTAGTGGAAGGTGGCTGTCCAATTGGAGAACTAAAATAAACGAACAAAATTGTAAACATGTAACGTTTACTCTTAATAGACAAACATTCGCTCCGCTTTCACTAAACGTTATGCAGATCCCTCAAGCTAACGAAGTAACGTACTTTGGCGTACAACTTGAAAGACGACTAACCCGGCGTAGGCATATCAAACGCAAGAAGATGCACCAAAAACTGAAAGCCAGCAGCCTGGATCATAAACTCACTGTGCCTGGACTACAAGTTACTACTCTACAATTCAATCCTAAAGCCAATATGGACGTATGGCTCCCAGCTATGGGGGAACGCGCAGCAACATAGACGTGCACAATTAAAAATCTTGAGAACTAACACTGGGGCACTTTGGTATGTTCGCAACGAAAACATCCACCGGCATCTGGGTATCCTTGCAGTGAAATAGAGAAGAGAGAAGATTCGCAAAGCGAAGATTTAAGAAATAAAAGCAACGTTTTAAAAAAAAATATATATATAATAAATTTAAAGACTTTTCACCTCTCTTTTTCGGTGTACTTTAGAGTAGTTAGGTCGTTTCCATCCGTCGTAAAGAAACCACTATTTTTCAGTGTTTCATTGCTAAAAATATTTTCTTTAGCTAGGCATGGCTGCTTCAATAATCACGCTACATTTCTATTATCTTGTCGCCGTCCCATCATGGTCCCATAGTCCAAAAATAAAAAAATTGATAACTGGAAAAATGTACGAAAAGTAAACAAATCGCCTCCAAAAAACGCAAGCTTCTTCATGGCAAACCAGACTTTTCTAGAAATCTAAAGGGATTTTCGAAAAATAGATTTGAAGATGCGAACAGTTGCTCATTTTTAAAGCGCATCGCGAATATTTCACAACTAAACCGAACTTTGAAGTGGTCAGATCATTAGGTACGTGTTCAAATTAAAATTGTTTGTAATGGATTTTAAGTTAAAGGTATTTTCTATAAAATGAGATATAAATTAACGCGTTCGTGCTTTTTCGCCTCTTCCGAACCTCTGCAGTTCGGAACCGGCGGGGCACCGGCGGTATTTCAGGGCCCGCTACACTTTACGTCGCCTCCGGCCGCCTGTCTTGGCTTGTGGGGAGACTAAATCTTCTCATTGTTCCCCCTTCTTCGGGAACGGCAGAGTTGGCTGGTGTTGTAAGTTCCACACGCGTTTTTGATGCTCGCGTTTGGTTCCCCCCCTATTCCCCCCTGATGTGTGTGTTTTTTTTATTGTTTCTGTTTTTTTTTATTCTTTTTATTTTGATTATTAAGTTTATTTTTTGTTTCTTTTTTCCTTTTTCTTTATATTTCGCTTTTATTTCAATTATTATATTATAACTATTATTTGTTAATTATTATAACATATCAACAAAATTTAATATGTTTATCAATAAATTTTTTAAACCGAAGCTGAAGCCTTTTGTCATGAAATTTGTAATCCCGCTGCAAGTAATCTCATTGCAATTTTTGTAAAAACATAAACATTTAATTATTCCAATTCGACTAAAAACAGCCTCATTTCAGAGTCCCAATTTCTAAGCGTCACTTCAGTTTGAAAACCGAAACAATATTTTGGTAAACAGAATCTCTACTCAAATCTTTCTTACTCGTTTTAAGTGAAATTCAACTAAACAGCTCTAGCCATTCTTAAGGGGGCACCCGCTTTATAAGAAATTCCACATTTTTCTTGTCACCTCGATCAAGTAATAAATTCCGACTCAATCGACTCGAGAACAAAGCCTCTCAGAGAGAAAAGCTTCTTTTAAGGGGTTATATACCTTTTTTATTTTCAAAAAATCGAAAATTTTTGTATTGGTTTATCTTGAAGAACAACTCCTTGAGAATATTTTCCCAAATTTTCATAGAGATTGGAGCAGTAGAAAAAAAGTTACAGCGCTCCTAACCGCGCGCCTTGTCGCGGCCTTGCACTGAACTTGAAACTTTAAACGCGAATATCTCGAAATGGTGTTTCTTGAAAAATGACATTGCGGTCACATGGATTGGCGGAAAACTACTGAACCGATTTACTTCAAATTTTTTTTTAAATGTTCGTAATAAAATTTTTCTGTGCTTGAACGATCGACTTTTCACGCACAAACTTTTTTTTCGCCGAAATGAATTTTTTAGTAAAATTTTTAGAGACCAAAAAGTTCATTTTTAGCATAAAACGTTCCCGTATCCATAAAAAAAAAAATTTTAAATCGATCGTTCAAGCACAAGGAATTACATTAAACTAATGAAATTTTTTTAATTTTATGGTTTCAGTTGACCTGTTTGACCTGGGGAACTGTCACCGCAAGGCTCTAAAAAAAAGAAAGCCTCTAAGGGAAACAGCCACCCTTTAAAAACTATTTAATATTTTCCCACCAAATTTTGCACAAACATTGTTAATAAAGCGTTCTATCAAAAAATTAAAACATCCGTGTAATTAAATAATTGCTACATACCTAAAAAAAAATTCTAACCTTCCTCTTTTTTTCGACAAAGAAGGTATATAACCCCTTAAGCTTTGATCTTGCTACAAATAATTGCTACATACCTAAAAAAAAATTCTAACCTTCCTCTTTTTTTTCGACAAAGAAGGTATATAACCCCTTAAGCTTTGATCTGCAATAAGCTTCAGCCAGGGTACCTATAAAAAGGACTTCGAGTCCCAAAGCTAAGCTAGTTTTAAAACTCTAAAGTTCTAAGCAGTTTTAAAGAACACACTCTATTAAGAACGGAACTCAAATACAAAATACATTTTTTTTCAAATCGGATCGGCCGACTATATCCTATAGATGCCGTATAAACGGGTGGCCGTTCGGTGCTCCTCGTCCTCTCTATGTCCATCTGTCGTTCTGATACCCTTTTGGATCGACCTTATTCATTGGGTTGGTCGCCAATAAGCTCATCGCCCAGACATACGCTGAGAAGAATCCGCTATCTTGGTGCCTGGCAGCCGGTTCAGGCAATGGCTCATTTCGATTGGGCTCTTGCACTGGGTATATCTGCTGCTATTGTGCTTTATGCTGCTCGTCGATGGGTGCTCCGTTTGCCTTTATCGCTACTGCTGCTCCGTCGTCGTTGATAGATGCTTTCATTGCTATTGCTGCTTGTAACCCACTGTCAGTTTTGTAGATTATGGCCGGCACCTTATCCGGGTTGGCTTCTAATAGACAAACTGACCAAGCAAACCCAAGGGATGATCCGCGGTTTAGTTTCCTGGCAGCCCGATAAGGGGCCGTCCATATATTGCGTGACGCGCCTGGAGGGGAGGGGGTGCGGGTTAACGTCATGGTTTGTGGTCACGGGGGTCTAACCTCGCGTCATAGTTTGTCACGCAGGGGTGGCCGCGCCTCCGTTAATCAGAAATTCACCGCGCATACGGGCTAGTGAGTAGAGCTGGAAAACAATCGATGGCACTTAAATTTTCTAAACATCGATGGTTCTTGGGCCACTATCGATTGTTTTTATTGTATCTGTGCATTGAGGGCAACTTGTAAGTAAAATTGGTTAATTTTATTTTTTAATTTTATTTTATTAAATTTTTTATCACATGTAGTGACATTTACATGGTAGCACATGTAATTTACATCACAATCAATGTAATGTTATGTTTTCGTATTTTTTTTTTTTTTTTTTTTTGTAATAGCAG
Organism: Drosophila malerkotliana malerkotliana; assembly: GCA_018153235.1. NCBI lineage: Eukaryota > Metazoa > Arthropoda > Insecta > Diptera > Drosophilidae > Drosophila > Drosophila malerkotliana. The sequence goes on along the minus strand of JAECXV010000087.1, from coordinate 2,577,668 downwards.
GGTAATGTTTATTTAAAACTGTCCATTAGGGACAACCATTAAATTTTATCACGTAAACTTCACGTATAGATATTTTTAAATATTAATATGGTAGAAAAAAAGAAAAAAAAAAAAAATTAGAGTAGTAAGGGGAGGTCCAGCGGGTGTGTCCTTTTAAGTCTTCTGGGTTGCTCGCTGCTGTCCAGCAGGGAGCTGGCCAACCGGTTCGGGTGATTATGAAGCCTCTGCATGTAACGTGCGCTGCTTCTTTGTATCTCGTCCTTGACCCAAGGGAAATTGAGAACCTCGTGGATAGTGCGATTGTCATGATAGACGTGGGCCCCAGTGGCGATTCGAAGGACTCTATTTTCGAAAGCTTGCATAGTTCGGACATTCGTCTTGCTCGCAGTTCCCCAGAGCTGTATGCCGTACGTCCAGATAGGGCGTATTATTGCCTTGTAAATGAGGAGTTTAGTGGAAGTTCTCAGCTTCGATCTCCTACCCATAAGCCAGTTGAAGGATCGAAGTCTTTGAATAGCCTGTTTCCTCTTCTTAATCAGATGGGGCTTCCAGGTGAGCCTCCTGTCTAGGGTGAATCCCAGGTACCTGGGATTGTCTACCTGTGGGATTGGAGAGCCGTTAAGGTTAACTGGAGGGCAGTTGCCTTTGCAGAGAGAAAATGTGGAGGCAGTGGACTTCTCGTTATTGACGGCAATGTTCCATCGCTTTTGCCAGTCGCTGAGCAAGTCAAGTTGCAATTGCATCGTATCGGCTGCCCCCAATGCGCTATCGGCGGTGGTAAGGAAGGCGGTGTCGTCTGCATAGGTTGCTGCGAACAGGTCAGGCCTCTGAAGAACAGGGAGGTCGGCCGTGTAAGCATTGTACATCAACGGGCCAAGAACGCTGCCTTGGGGTACACCAGCGTGAGCTTCTCTAATACCGGAGATAACCTCGCCACATCTAACAGCAAATTTACGGTCTTCCAAGAACGACTTTAGGAACTGGAAGTATGGTCGGGGTAGGCCAGTCTTTAATTTATATAGAAGACCGGGATGCCAGACTTGGTCAAACGCCTGCTTCACGTCCAGCATGACGGCCATGCAGTACTTCTTGGTTTCAAACGCGTCCAGGATGCACTGCACTACCCGATGGCACTGCTCTGGCGTACCGTGTCACTGACCAAGCAAACCCAAGGGATGATCCGCGGTTTAGTTTCCTGGCAGCCCGATAAGGGGCCGTCCATATATTGCGTGACGCGCCTGGAGGGGAGGGGGTGCGGGTTAACGTCATGGTTTGTGGTCACGGGGGTCTAACCTCGCGTCATAGTTTGTCACGCAGGGGTGGCCGCGCCTCCGTTAATCAGAAATTCACCGCGCATACGGGCTAGTGAGTAGAGCTGGAAAACAATCGATGGCACTTAAATTTTCTAAACATCGATGGTTCTTGGGCCACTATCGATTGTTTTTATTGTATCTGTGCATTGAGGGCAACTTGTAAGTAAAATTGGTTAATTTTATTTTTTAATTTTATTTTATTAAATTTTTTATCACATGTAGTGACATTTACATGGTAGCACATGTAATTTACATCACAATCAATGTAATGTTATGTTTTCGTATAACCAAAAATATTTGATCTTTTTTTTATAAGCATACAAACAACAGAACAGCCTTTTCAATGCTGTCTAAAAAAGTCTTGTGCGTGCCAGCATCTTCTTGCGCTTCAGAGCGAGCGTTCAGCAAAGCTGGACAGATTATATCTGACAGGAGATGCGCCTTAAAATCAAACATTGTTGATTAATTAATGTTTTTTAATAAGAAACTCAATCTCGAAATAAAAATCTCTTATCTCAAATAAAAAACTGAATTATTATTTTTATTTTTTATTTGAAAACATCGATGTTTCATCTTAACTTTAAAAACATCGTAAACATCGATGGTCCCAAACATCAATTGTTTTCCAGCTTTACTAGCGAGCATGAATCAGGAGTCCTGGTCAGGAGATAGGTGACCGGGGTGTCCCCGATAAATTTCCTCGGTGGGCTTGAACTGACGAATCGGCATAATCTTATCTCGCAGGATCACGCCTGTTCGTTACGATATAGACCTGACCTTTTACACGCTTCTGGCAGGCCCAACTCGACGTTTACGGGTCCTTCCTCGCTCGTCCCACTTGTACACTCTCCAGAGGCAGTCCTTCAGCTTAAACCAGCACTTTTTAGAAACGCTCTAGCACTTGAATGTCGGAATCTCCAAAAGCGGTCCTCCAACTCAACGCTACAAGCTTTCTAAAAAGATTCCTCCCGAATCGATCGCTATTGCGTGGAGCAGGTCAGGCCACGATGGCTGAGTGGCTCGACGTACTTCTTTGTCAATTCTGGGAAGCCGAAAATTGTGTCAATCCAGTCGTAACGGCATCCAAGGAGGAGCTTGATTTCGCGTCTCATTTATCTAAAACCTATGCTCGGTTGAAGATAGGGGAGTATTCCGTCAGTCTTCCAGCTCCAGTCCAGTCCAGTCCTTGAAACGCTTCCATACTCTAACAAGAAAGGAAAGCTAACTTCGGGCGGAGCCGAAGTTGATATAGCCTTGCAGTTAAAACCGGATATATATCGCAAAAATCGGAAGATGGCCGATCCTTATAATTACATCTGTAACGAACGGTCTTTTCTGCTTCCGCTCGCCACAATTTGCCTCGGCTAGCTCACAGAGTTTCGCGGATCCGTTCCACCGAATTTATAGATTCGACGTGATTGCCCAAGCCCAGAAAGTAATACAAATAGCTTGAAGTTTCCACACTCTTTATTTTGAGACCTCTTTACACTACAAAAGGCTTTCTTTCTCTTTTACTCGTTCCTCCTTCCGTTTCTGCTGGCTCCGTCGTCGGCGTCCTATGCGTGTTGTCCAAGATACGCCGCCGCTACTCCGTCGCCGATGGTACTCCTGTCGCCACTCTGCTAGCGATTCCGCTACCCTCCTCCCTTTGGCCTTGAGAAACACCCCCTTGGGTCGACTACGACTGATCTGAAGGTTGGCTGCGGTCGGTCGCCTCCGCTACACCGGGACACCGTGCATACGCTCCGGCGCCAGGTTTGGAAGTTGCCGTGTGACGTCTCCGCTACACCGGGACACCGTGCATACGCTCCGGTGCCAGGATTGGAAGCCGCCATGTGCATGATCATACGTCGCGATCCCGCTACACCGGGCGTAGTGGCGGGGCTAGTGACCAGGGTGTTCTTACTTGGTCTGTGACTTGGACGCGAGTTCTCGAGTCGGCCGATCCTTGTTTCGCAGGACCACGCATGTTGGTTGCGATTCTAGGAATCGGTAAGGCGTACGCCAGACTTATCCTTTCTTCACTTCCTTGCAAGGCTACCTGCCGTGTTCGGGAGTGGCTCAACTCGGTCTCCCCACCCTGGTTCTGTCTGGTGTCTCGTCCTTTACGTTTCGTGTACACCGGGCGTGCGATCCCGAGTCGGTCTTTCCTTGTCTCGCAGGACCACGCCTGTTAGTTGCGATTTCAGGAGTCGTTAAGGCGTACGCCAGACGTATCCTTTCCTCACTTCCTTGCGAGGCAACCTGCCGTGTTCGGGTTTTCAGAGGAAGGTCCAGGAATGGATCCTTTCCTTATTGTCTTATTCGCTCTCCTTGCGCTTGGCTGTCGGACTCTCCAAAGGCGGTCCCTCAACTCAAACAAACCGAATCCTTTTTAGAAACGCTCTAACACTTGAATGGCGGACTCTCCACAGGCGGACCTCCAACTCAACGCTACAAGCTTCCTAAAAAGACTCGTCCCGAGCCGCTCCAATGGGCCTCCTTTTATACTGACTGGAGCGCCCGTTAATCCCCCTGGATTCTGCTCCTGCCGTTAATCCTGCTTCCAGAATCACGCCACCTTCCCGTTGGCGGGTCGCTGTCCGTGGCCCCTCGTTTCCCCCGGCCACGGATCTCTGCTGCTGGTATGTGGTGCACCGGTGGTCTTCCAGGGCCCGCTGCACTCTTCGTCGCAACCCCCCCGTTCCTCCTTGTCGCTCACCCCGCCACACTTTCTAAGGCACGCCTGCGCATCGTGCTGATTCCCCCACTGGACTACTTTCCCAACGTTGCCCCGGGGCCCGTTACGTTCCACGTCGATTCCTTCTTTCCCCCGGGTTCTTTCCCCGTTTACCCTTTCGCCGGCCACCGTTACGCTCCACGTGGATTCCGTCCTCCCACGGGAAGCCCTTCGCCGGAACCCACGGTAACTGGCTTTCACCTTTCCCCCCAACCCCCCGTACTGATCCTGCGACATTCCCTTGGGCTGCCCGGGTTGATGACCGGTGGTTGACCCCCTTTTTCCGCCTGAACATCTCTCACGAGTCAATTCGTACCATTTTAACTGACCGTTTGGGTATGAAACGAGTCGCTGCACGGCTTGTTCCAGCAGGTGTCTGCTGACATGCTGGATCGCGCTAATTCCGACTCTACGTTCATAGAACGTATTATTTCATCTGATGAGATGTGGATGTATGAATACGACACGATTACAAGTCAACAATCGTCCGAATGGCGACCAAAATATGCTCCAAACCCGAAATTATGAAATTGGGCAAGCAATCAGAACATAGACTGACAAACCAGCGACTGTAAAAAAACTAATGCAAAACAATGCTAGCAACATAACAAAAAAAAAATTTCCGAAATCGGTTCAGCACAAGCGTTTTAATTAATCCAGTCCCGGTACTTTTTTGACAGAAGGTAAAAGATGTAAAAAATAGTCCCAAGCTTCTATCTTCAAAAATACAAAAGTTTATATTTCTACCAAATACCATTTCCGATCAATCAGTTATATGGCAGCTATAGGATATAGTCGGCCGATCCGTTCCGACTTATTTACTGCGTACAAAGGAAAGAAGGGTGTGTGAAATGTTTCAAGACGATAGCTTTAAAACTAAGAGACTAGTTCGCGTAGAAACAGACAGACATACGGACAGACGGACATGCTCATATCAACTCAGGAGGTGATCCTGAACAAGAATATATATACTTTAGAGGGTCGGAGATGTCTCCTTCACTGCGTTGCACACTTTTGGACAAAATTATAATACCCTCTGCAAGGGTATAAAAAGGAAGTTGCTTCGTCCACCAAAAATCCGGATCCAGTATTATGCCTTCGTAAAAAAATATCTTGAGCTTGGTCACATGCACCTATGGTAGTTTCTTCTTGCAAATGGTTCCTACCTCATCATTGCATGTTGAAGGAGAATAGCTCAACAATCGTGCTTAGGGTGGTATTTGATGGTTCTGCTGCTATAACCTCGGGATTGGCCAGGCCTGTCATGCAGCCCAAGCTACTTCACTTTTTTTAAGATTTTGGTCTTATCTTGTCGCGTTAAATTGGGCAAAATAAATTATCCTTTGTTAAATGTATCGCTGTATCAGAATGACTTCAACTGACAGCTACCTCCAATGTAATCTCTGGTGAGAATTAACCCAGGATGCGCTCCTGATGTATAACATATACGGTCACCTACGGAACTGGCCCTGCATTATATTTGGCCCTAAGAGCAATAAGAGCTTGCCGTGCGGTTTCTACGTGGATGATATTGTCTCTGGTGGCAAGTCTATGGATGAAGTTATCAACATAAGGTAGTAAGTTACTGGAATCCTATCCAAGGGCAAGTTTCGCTTGAGAAATTGGTGCTCCGACAATTCGGAGTGCATGAAGAAGTCGGGAGACCTACTTAACCTTTTATGATGGTAGCAGTTTTAAAAACTCTAGGACTCGCGTGGAACCCTTCCACCGATCCGCATTGTTTTCGGCCTCAGCGCTTTAATTGTCCTCTAAACCATGTAGACGAGATATTTCTACGAAAGCTGTGCAGGGAGCGGCTTTCCTGGGACTAAAGCCTTTTCCAGGAGTTGAACTCAGAATGGAAAGAAATCTGTCACAGCTTTGATCAGATACAGCTATTGGAATTTCCCCAATAGTCTCTTGCTTCTGTAGATGTCGATAAATTCTGCGATGCCCGCATGGAGGCTTATGGGGCCTGCACTTACGTGGTATCGCTGCCTCCCGGGCTGTAAGGCGATTTCTGTGTTCTAAGTCTCGGGTTGCTTCTTTCAAGACATTACCAATACCCAAACTGGAATTTGCAGGAGCCAAGCTGTTGGCAAGGCTAATGTCTAAAGTCTCCAACCTAGGAACATATAGTGGAAAGTATGTTTGTTGGTGCGATTTAACCGTCGCACTCTCCTGGATCCAAGATGAGCCGTCCAGGTTCCACGTCGTTGTCACTAACCTCGTCCAAGATTCTGACGGGCTTCATGGAATGGCGCCATGTTTCTACGGCTTCTATGGTTTTCTATCCGGCGGATCTTCTATCCCGAAGTGCTCTTCCAGCACTGCCGGGATGCAGTCTGTAGCACATGGGTCGTTCTTTTCTTCTTATTTTTTTTTCTTTTAACGTTGCTTTTATTTCTTGAATCTTTTCTTTTCGAGACTAACAAGATATGTATCAAATCTTATATTTTTAACTTAACTAACAGTCATATTTAATGATACAGAGTTAGACGGCCCTAAAAATCGATTGCTGGGTTGGGAGGTCGTTGCGTCTCAGGCGGGATACGCTAGAAACCCGAGAAACCCAATCCCCGAGCGAGAAAATTTGAGTGCGAAGACAGTTTTTCTTTGTATGGCTCTTTTTGCTTCTGGATTTCTTCTTTCACTGCGAGGATGCCATGATCCCGGTGAATGTTTTCGTTGCGAACATACCAAAGTGCCCAAGTGATAGTCCTTAAGATTTTTGATTGTGCGCGGTGTATGATGTCTATGTTGCTGCTGGTCGCGTTCCCCCACAGCAGCTGCCATACGTTCAGATTAGCTTTTTGTCTTTTTTTCTTTTGATATAAGAAAATTTTAATTATTCTTTTTTTGAACTTTGTTTTTAATTATTTAATCTTTTCTTAATTTAGTCATTGCGATGAAGACGTGATTGGTTGCTCAACCTTGTTAGACCTCTTGCCAGGTTGTTGGTGTGCAACAGTAGCTTGATAAAGTATATTTCCTTCTCTTCTGCGATCACTTGATTGACTGGTAGAATGCTTAAGTCGCGATGTATGTATTCGTTGCGAACGTATCACGGTGCCCCGGTGCTTGTTATCAAGGCCTTCGAATGAGCTTGCTGAACTATCTCAATACTGCTATTGCTGGCATTCTGCCAAAAATGGGAGCCGAACATCCATATAGGTTTTAGTACCGAGTTATACAGCAGGACTTTATATTCAAGGCTAAGGGGAGACCGGGCGTTGATACGCCAAAAAGCTTTTGGCTTTAGGTGTGTACTTCTGGCTTCAATGTGCCGGAGCCATGTGAGTCGACAGAAGTCGAGGTGTACTTTGTCAGATATGTGACTTCGTTTGCTGCGGGAAAAGAGTGTTTTTTGACGTAAGCGGCGCGCAGTTTTGCCTGGTCAAAGTCCGCGCAGTTTTGCCTGGTCAAAAAAATTTGTCATTTAAAAATAAAAAAAAAAATTTGTTGTAAAAAAAGTCTTATATAGGCTTTGAACCTAACGAATCTTTTTTATTGTGTGTTCAAAACGCGGACAAAATCAACACGGCATGAACTGGCAAGACGCCCCCGGCTCCATCAAAACCAAGCAGACTTCTAAAAAGAAGGCCTATGCTAATTTTCAATAGACGAATTCAGCGACTCCGAGCCCGGAGAAATGAAGCGAAAGCCTGCCAAAAAACCTATCATGGATGATGAACCAAGCACCAGTGAAGCAGCCAGAGCTGCGCTAAAGGCTAAACTAGAAAAAAAAAACTATTTCGCCGTCCTATCTGATAAAGACGATAAAGATGATAATGACGACATGGAAGCGGCCGATGACGATGAGGTACCTATCTCTATTACGTCCCCCAAAGAAGGACGACAAAGTAGTGAAAGCACCCAAGGAGATCAAGCCACCACCGATTTTTATCCCGGACGTAACAAATATGAAGGTCCTCTCCAAAGCTATCTCTGGCGCCCTAGGCGACAAGGTTGAGGTCGAGTCATGACCCCGAACAAGGACGCCTTTGCCAAACTTAAGACTTTTCTTAGCTAAAATCCAAAGAGGTTCCACACTTTCCAATCCAGAGACGAACGCGCCTACCGGGTGGTCATCAAGGGCCTCCATTACTCAACTGATCTGGAAGATATCAAAGAGGGACTCGACCACCTCGGGTACAAAGTCAGGGACGTACATAGCCCCATTTTTGTGTCGAGCACCCAACGGCCGAATGTAAAAATGAATGATGGCCCTCATGCGGCCTCTTACAAAGGCTGCGCAGCCTATAAGAGAGCGAAAAACGTTTTTGGCCCCAAGCAGGCTGCTGCCCACGGTACCAGCCGCCCCACTTCAACAGGATCGACCACAACGCTGGCAGGGTTGACCCCAATGTCAGCTACGCTGACGCAGCAAGGAATGCTGCCCCACAACCGGAGACCAGCTCCAACCCAATACCGGCAGGCAATCCACTGGACGCGGGTCAAATGACCCAAATGATCGCCACTGTCTGCAAGTCATTGTACAAACGGGTCTAGACGTCACAATTTGGAACGCGAACGGCCTGGTAAAAAGCAGGCCAGCAGTGGAGCTCTACTGCAAAACTAAAAAAGCCGATATTCTCCTCATATCGAAGACCCATTTTACAAACAGATTCTACCTAACTCTCAGAGGATACGACCTTATTGCTGTCAACCACCCAAACGGAAGAGGTCGCGGGGGTGCGCCATTCTCATCCGCAAAAACCCAGACTCTGGAGTGGGGCTCCAGAGTCAATAATCCAAAAGGCATGGCCCTACTTAGGCAACTAGGCAACCTACTGGGCTCAAAATCTCCGCTGCCATAGCGCTCCGACCTACTGGCCAACAGATCGAAAATCCCAGATGTCTAGACTTCGCCATCACAGGAAAACTGGACTCGGCCGGAATCCAGATACGATAAGTCCCCGACCTTATTTCTGACCACAGCGCACTTGCCGTTTCATATACATACACGGCAGCCATCTTAAGGTCGGACCGGAAGAAGCTTATTTATAAGACGACGGACATCGGGACATTCCACTTTAGGAAAGAAGCGTTCGACGGGTTCCTTGAACAGTTGGAACCGAGTGACCCACAACACAATATGTGGCGCGTCACGAAAATCATACCACGTCCCATTAAGAGGATCCCACCTGTTCAGCGAGCCGATGGCAGTTGGTGCAGGTCAGAGATGGAACGAGCCAACGCGTTCGCCGAACACCTGGAAAGCGTATTCACCCCTTTCTACCGCTGCTCACCAGAAGAGGCAGCAGAAACGGAACGAATCTTGGCAGAGCCCACACGAGGCGACGACTGAATACCACCTGTGACGGAAAAAGGAGACAGGTGCCCAGATTTCATGGTTGAGCAACAACAAGGACCCGAGCGATGATGGCATCAATGCAACCGCATTAAAACTGCTGCCACCTCCAAGCATCAAAATACTGACGAAAATTTACAATAGATGCTTAGAGATTGGGTACTTTCCGACCAACTGGAAACATGCTCTTATAACCATGATACCTAAGCCCGGAAAAGCCGAAGCCGACCTGGCCTCTTGTCGTCCGATTAGTCTCCTATTGATACTCTCCAAAATACTCGAAAAAGTGTTTTTGAGTAGAGCATTGCCAGTAGTGGATGAGGGTGGTCTAATCCCCAATCACCAGTTTGGCTTCAGGCGGTCTCACGGAACCCCGGAACAATGCCACAGAGTGACGCCTTCGAAACCAAGAAGTACTGCCTGGGTGTAATGCTGGACGTCAAACGAGCCTCCGACCGGGTCTGGCACTCCGGTCTTCTGCTTAAATTGAAGATTAACCCTCCCAGACCTTACTATCTCTTTCTGGACTCGTTCCTGAAGGACCACAAATTTGCGGCCAGATGCGGAGAGGCCACTTCCGAACTCAGGTAGGTCCTGAGTAGTGTTCTAGGCCCTTTATTATACAATGTCTACACGGCCGATCTCCCAGCCCTGCAGAGCCCCAACATAATGGCAGCCACCTATGCGAACGATACCGCCTACCTGACCGCTGCTGACAACGCTACAAAAGCAGGTGCTGTCGTGCAGGAGCAACTAGATCTACTTGGCAATTGGCAGAAAAGGTGGAATATTCAAGTGAATAATGATATTCACGAAATTGCGTACCGGTCCACCTCAACAGCTCCCCCATCCCGCAGGTAGAAAACCCAAGAAACCTGGGTATCACGCTAGACAGGCTTACTAGAAGCCTCACCTAGTCAAAAAGCGAAAGCAGTGTTAAGTAAGATTAAAGACGTACTATTGGCTGATGGGTAGGAGGTCGAAGCTGAGGACCTCTTCGAAAATCCTAATCCACAATTGGCCGATTATTCGGCCAATTTGGACATACAGGATCCAACTTTGGGGCACGGCCTGCAAGACTAATATTCGGACTATCCAGACATTTGAAATGCCGTCTACCGAGACAACCATACAATCCACGAGGTACTTGGCTTCCCATGGGTGAAGGAGAAGATACATAGAAGCAGCAGCAAGTACATCCAGAGGCTGCACAAATACCCCAATGAGTTGGCGACCACTCTCCTCGACAATAGCGGACAGATGCGGAAGCTGCTCACCCGCTGGATGTCATCCGGAATAACTCTTAGGCATTCTTATTTTTCAACCTCTAACTTCAGTTACACATAAGCCAAGTTTTCTGCCACAATATTTAATGGTTGTCCCTGTTGGACAGTTTTAAATAAAACCACACAAAAAAAAATTTTTTTTGAAAATCAGCTTGGATTTTCCTCCTACCCATCAGCCAATATTACGTCTTTAATCTTACTTCACACCGCTTTCGCTTTTTGACTAGGTGAGACTTTCTAGTAAGCCTCCTGTCTAGCGTGAATCCCAGGTATTTTGGGTTTTTTACTTGCGGGATGGGGGAGGTGTTGAGGTGGACCGGTGGGTAATTTCCTAGAGGGAAAGAAAATGTGGTGGCGGTGGATTTATCGTAAATCACTTGAATATTCCACCTTCTCTTCCAATTGCCGTGAAAATCTAGTTGCTCCTGCATGACAGCTACCTCTGTAGCGTTGTCAGCAGCGGTCAGGAAGGCGGTATCGTTCGCATAGGTGGCTGCCATTATGTTGGGGCTCCGCAAGACTGGGAGATCGGCCGTGTAGACATTGTATAATAAAGGGCCAAACACACTGCCTTGGGGGATTCCGGCGCGGACCTTCATGAGTCCGGAAGTGGCCTCTCCGCATCTGACCGCAAATTTGCGGTCCTTCAGGAACGAGTCCAGGAAGAGATAGTAAGGTCAGGGCAGGTAAATCTTCAATTTAAGCAGAAGACCGGAGTGCCAGACCCGGTCGGAGGCTCGTTTGACGCCCAGCATTACACCCGGGCAGTACTTCTTGGTTTCGATGGCGTCCAGGATATACTGCACCACTCTGTGCATTGTTCCGGGGTTCCGTGAGACCGCCTGAAGCCAAACTGGTGATTGGGGATCAGACCACCCTCGTCCAGTACTGGTAATGCTTTACTTAAAAACACTTTTTCGAGTATTTTGGAGCGTATCAATGGGAGACTAATCGGACGACAAGAGGCCAGATCGGCTTCGGCTTTTCCGGGCTTAGGTATCATGGTTACCAGGGAATGTTTCTAGTTGGTCGGAAAGTACCCAATCTCTAAGCATCTATTGTAAATTTTCGTCAGTATTTTTATGCTTGCTGAGTCACCGCTTTTTCAGCTCGAGAGCCGTGACGTCTGGATTCCAAAAATGCATGTGCCTGTTAGTGGCTCTCGGGCGGTTCGAAAGCCTTGGAGCTGCCTCGGCTGCTGCAGCTTGGATTTGTGCGGTCAGTTCCTCGACGGCCGTACAACACATCCAGGTCCGTCGTCTTATAAATAAGCTTCTTCCGGGCCGACCTAAGGATGACGTTTATAGAGAGATGGCAAGAGCGCTGTGGTCAGAAACAAGGTCGGCGACTTCTCATACCTGAATTCCGGCCGAGTCCAGTCCTCCTGTGATGGCGAAGTCCAAGACATCTGGGATCTTCCACGAATTTGTGGGCCAGTGGGTCGGAGCACCTGTAGCATGGCAGCCGAGATTACGAGCCCAGGTTTGCCTAACTAGGGCCACGCCTTGTGGGTTATTGACTCTGGAGCCCCACCAAGTGGTAATGTCTCCATTGGTGGTGGCGCATTGCACCCAGTCCTCTCTAATGGCTGGAAAGGTCTCGTCCTGAACTATATTCAGATAGTTCACTTTTGGCATCGCATATTATAGTCTTAACATAAACTTGGGTAAAGGCGGAGATCTTTAGCTCCGAAGTTTTTCCAAGTAAGTACACTACTTTTAGACGTGATCGACCTCTGCGAAGGGGGGAGGGGGTGGAGTCCCCATTTCGGTAGACTTGCTTCTGAAGAGGTGAAATCACAAGAGTTTGGTGACATTGAATTTATTTCCATTAAAATCATTCTGTCCGCTAAGGCTTTATACATTACATGTTCATATATACCGCCTTCGTCTGAACCACCCACTTGATGGCAGCCTTTGTCCGCTATTCAATCCGTTTTTAATCTTATTACTGATCGTGACCAGCTCGTCGCTGTGGGCGACTTTAATATACCAGAATTAAAGTGGTCCAACGTCGATAACTCAGCATCTTTATCACTTATCACACACCATGACTTCACCGCCGGCATGTTTGACATGTCCCTAGGTCAAATAAACCATGTTAGAAATTTGTTAGGTCGGCTTTTAGACTTATGCTTTGTATCTGATACTGATGGTACCGCTCTCCCCAGAGCTTTTCTCCTTTCAACCCCAAAGGATCCATATCACACCAACTGGAGGTCTCAATCGAAACCATTTCTGGAATCGATCAGGAGTTTCCATGCGTGGAAAATGAGATTGTCTGTTTCCGTAAAGCTGATTTTCAAAAACTTGAAAGCCTTATCGATACATATGATTGGTCCGATATTCTGGCATGCACCGATTTAAATGTCACCTTAGAAAAATTTTACTGTTCTTTAAATCAGAGGTCGGAACGGCCCTATCTCGGGGCACAGGAAATTTCTCTGCCCGAGCTCTGCCACACACACACAGTATAAATGTGTGAAACGTCATGCTCACAGCCTACTTTTGTGCTATTCGTTACTAACACTAATGCGGTAAAATCATATCAATGTAATGGGGTGCCGACCACTGCTTTAAATACATTTTTCGACTCCTGTGTGTCATGGAAATATCCGTCCGCTTTAACTAATCCTCCTTGGTTTACAAGGTCCCTCACTAACCTAAATACTGAAAATATGTTTTTTTTTTATCAATCATTCAAAAGTTACATCTGTCCGGAATTATGAACAATAATTAAATTAATGATACCTAAGCTTAATGGAATATTGAGTAATATAATGTTATAATGTATAAATATGATTTTTGCTTGTCCTACGAAACTACTTTTAACTTTAATTTTTTGTTTAAGCCTTGACGTTTTAATTAGAATTTTATGTTGGGCCCTTTAGTGGGCGTGGATCAATCTAGAAATGCAGCTCAGTCCCGTTCGTTCGAGTGGCAAAGGTCCAGTGGGTGAGTCCTTTTCAGCCTCCTAGTGGTGTAGCTGTTGTCTAACAGGTTGATGGCCTCAGGGTTGGGATGTCGATCCAGCCTCTCCACGTATCTGTTGGCGAATCGCTGAACTTCTGCTCTCACGGATGGGACTCCCAAAATACTGAAAATAGGCTCTTACTTAAACATAAAAAGTCGGCAGTAGTATAAACTTCTCAAGATATCTACTAGTTCGGTCAAATATTACCGTGCATAACGCTAAATGTTACAGGAATCATATTTGCCGCTGCCGGATACAATTTACTCAGGATCCAAAGCAGTTTTATAATTTTGTAAAAATGCTTATGTTTGAAAGTACATCTGCGACCTCAGATCAGGCCATTGCCGAATTCCCAGACAACAACAACCTACAACTTATATTTTCAAACAACTTATTCTCCGCCTAAATCGGAGAATATGGATGTCAAACAGATGTTATTTACACAGACTTTAGCAAAGTATTTGATTCAGTTAATCACTCACTCTTGTTGAGTAAACTGAATATGCTGGGATTTTTTACAGACCTCTTAATGTGGATCTCCAGCTACTTAGATGGAAGAACACAAAGAGACTTATTTAAAAACAGACATTTGGTTTATTTGGTAAAATTACCAACTTTGGTAAAATATCTTTCTAAAAAAAATAAATAAAATAACTTTCTACCAAATACCAACTTTGGTATTTTTGAAGATAGAAGCTTGAAACTTTTTTTAGATTTTGTTTTGTAGTGAATTGGATATATTATGATATTTACATAAGGATCGGCCAATTACATCCGATTTAGAGTTCATCTTTGTGAAGCTAGCCTTGTCCTGCAAAAGCGTTTATATGTGGTAAACTGTAGTTCGTCTAGTGGATATATTATCCTTGTTCAGCTGGGAAAAAAAAACGAATTCTGACTCAGAAACAAATTTTCATTCCAACTAGCACAATTAAATTTAGTTGATTTTGTGAAACTAAATCTTAAAAAATTATTATTTGATATAAAAATATATTAAATTAAAAAAAAATAAAAAATGTAACTAAATTAATATTACTAAAGCAGTCTATCCACAGACGAGCACGATGTGCTCGCCGAAATTTTTTCCGTTGATAGTAGTGTTTGTCGTCAAATTGTTGGCCAAAACGCTCGCATGAAATTGAAATCATTCTATTTTGTCTGTTTTGGCACAACATGCTCGCCTGTGGATGGGCTGTTTACATTTTATTCTTATTGGATTAACATCCAAAAAGATGTTAAACTTTCTGAAATTATCATTAATTTTAATGATATTCTGACGCTAAATTACCCAACTCGGCCACTGCGCAACACGTCTAAGGATTGCAGCCTCAGGAAGGTTTCGCGTATGAACAACTGAGTGTTTAGAGGATAGAATAGGGCTAAAGTTCAGCATCATGATGTCATGTACCCATTCTTCGTTCGGCGAATCGAAGTGACCATTAACCAAGGAATATTACTTTGGGGTAATCGGGCAGTTATTCCCTATATGGGCAGGCAGGAAATTCTCTCTTCTCTGGTGGCCCGGTTTTGATGCAGATATCGAAAAGGCGGCGAGTCAATGTTTAGCGTGACAACATACGTGAAATTCCTCCCAAACGATGGGTTGTACATCACTGGGAGTCTGCGAAGAAACCATGGAAACTATGGAAACGGTCCCAAAATGATTAAGGGCCACGTCTCGAAGCGAGGGTGGCCAACTTCCTATTCGGTGTGTCTGGACGATGCCCGCAGTTCTACGATCCTTCTAAAGGGTGTTATATATGTTTAACTGCATATAAGCTGCGACTGCATTATCTCGCACAGTGATCTCGCCAGTCTTCACTAAATCGTGAGCCCAATCGTGAGCCCATGCAGATTGAGCTGCAGCCACGGGCTATTGTTCTGTACTATATACTTAAATAAATTAATTGTTACTATTGTTACTTAAATAAATTAATTACATGCTTGCACATTAAAACATCATTTAACGAGAATCCCGAGGTCGTAGAAGCGGAACCATCAAACACCACCCTAAGCGTGATTGTTGAGATATCATAATTTAACACGCAATGATGAGGTAGGAACCATTTGCGACCCTCCAAGAGGGAACTAGGTGACCTAGCTCAAGATATTCCTTTACAAAGGCATAATACTGGATCCGGATTCCTGGCTGACGAAACAACTTCCTTTTTAGAACATGGAAGCGTCTCAAGGACTGCGTGTAAGTAGATCAAAGCTTCATTGAGCCGGAAGACTGACGGAATACTCCCCTACCTTCAACCGAGAAAAAGGTTTAGAGCAGTGGAGGGAAAAACGCACACATGTTTAAAATTTAATTGTATATAGCTTACCAAAAATAGAATATGTACTAAATTCCAGCTTTCTATCTTCAAAAACACGAAGTTGGGTCATTTCCGATCGTTCAGTTATGTGGCCGCTATAAGATATAGTCGGCCGATCATTATGAAATTTGGTTGGTCGAATAAACTGACCAAAAACTTCATCTGTATTAAGTTTCACCTTTCTATCTTCAAAAACACGAAAGTTGGGTCATTTCCGATCAGTGTTGCCGTTTTATCCTTTTTCCGGACAGATCTGTCTGGTTTTTAACTGCGTCAGCCGGAAAAAAATTAAAACATCCCATAGCCTTTTATCTGTCCTTTTTTTATGTTGGCCTGGCCTTTTTATCTACTTTTTATTTTTGTGTAAAGTGCTGAAAAGTAATCCAAATGTACATTACTTTTATATCAATAGCAGCACTTGATAATTAATGCAACCCTGTTGTAATCGTAAATCGTATGTATCGATTAATACAATTGTTACTTTTATTGTGAAATTTGTGCGGGAAAGATGACAAAAGAAATTTACAAGCAAAAGTTTCGTGATTCATGGCTAAATCCACCGTATCTGGTGCAGTGGATGTGTCGTGCAAATGCAGAAGTTCAGCGTGTTATTAGCCAAGCTAATTTGGTGAAACCCAAATTGCGCAACCAACTGCAAATAGGAACTTTAAATGCGATTTTATCGATCAGATAAATATTTTAATACTCTTTTGTTTCACAAATTTTTTTAAATTGTTTTTTTCTTTTTTAGGTTTGGGCTACGCAAGAAAGGCGTATGTTGCCATGAATATGAAATTCCTAAGCAACAATCAAAAATGATTGGAAGCAACCAATCTACAGAAAATCAAAGTTTAGAAGCTTGCAATGATGATATTGACGATGCTCTAAACGATTTGGCCACCAATAAAGAGTGATATTACATAAAATTTATGGAAAAAATATTTTGTCTTGTTTTTTGTCCGTTTTTTAATTTTTGTCCTTTTCTATCCTTTTTTTATAATCAATCTAGCCTTTTTCTGTAACATGCTGACGGCAACACTGTTTCCGATCGTTATATGGCAGCTATAGGATATAGTAGACCGATCCTTATGAATTTTGGCATGTCGTAATGTTTTGTCATTCCGACTTATATACTGCGTGCAAAGGAAAGAAGGAGGTGTGCAAAGTTCCAAGACGAAAGCTTTAAAACTGAGAGACTAGTTCGCGTAGAAACAAACAGACAGACAGACGGACAGACGGACATGCTCATATCAACCTGATCATGCTCAAGGTGATCCTGATCAAGAATATATATACTTTATAGGGTCGGAGATGTCTCCCTCACTGCGTTGCACACTTTTGGACAAAATTATAATACCCTCTGCAAAGGTTAAAACAATAAGAGCAGAACATTCATAAAATGTTATACGACATTTTAACTACGAATAAAACGTAGTTTTTTATTTTATTTTTCGTTAGTTCAAAAGTGGGAATGGGCACTAAAATGGTGTATTTTATTTTAAAGAAAGCTTTGCTAGCAACAGTTCTTAAAAAATTGAAAAACTACGATTCTATATTTTCTGTGGAGAAAACTTTTTCTAACCCAATTTTTGAGACAATTTTTCTCAGTGGAAACAGTTAGATACTCTAGATGTTGGTGTCAATACTCTCGACTGGCCACCACAAAGTCCAGACTTGAATGTTATTGAACGTGTGGTCCCTCATAAAGCGGAAACGAATTGCTTCTTTGCATAAAAACAAAGAAGAAACAAATCACTAGGTTACTTCCCTTTGGAACGATGTGCCCACGGATACCCTCAAAGTTTTAGTGGACTCAGTTCCAAAACGACTTCAAAAAGTTATTCAAACTAAAGGGGATTATATATTTTATTAATCCAAATTATATTTTAAGGACATTTCATAATTTATTTTTTGTTCATTATAAAACCACTCGTCAAAATACTTATGCCAAAGGCCGAAAATCAATTTAATTCATATATTTTTATATTTAAATGCATTTTTTTTGTTTAATTATTTTTAATTTTGTATTACCTAGATATGAAATGAAAAACAACATTTGTAAGTTCTATCAAACCAATAAAAAGTTATAAGCAAAAATACATCATTTTCATTTTGTCAAAATATTTATGCTGTGTCCTCGCCTTAGCTTAATTTGGAATCCTTCGCAGCCATGAGGACCTTGCCTTCCCGAAACGGTGCATCTCCTCCTCCGCTACAGACTACCCAACTTGTGAACTAAAGGTAGTCCCGTCGAAAGTTGAGTTTGACCAACGCATGGAAGCTCGCAAAAGAGGCTAGCTCCAATAAGCAGGTTTGCCCTTTGTAAAAGGGGTCTACTGAGGTCTACCCTCAGTAAAACTGTGCTGTAGGTCGGAGATGTTTACCGCTACAATCGCTGTCACATGCGCTGAATTGTCCGAGTCCTGACTCTGGAACCAGAGCAACAAACGTTTACCGAAAACCCGTCCGTAGCAAAAGCAACGTCTCCTATGCCGAAGACTGAGGTTGGGGACTTCGAATTGCGCAACTATAGTTGCCTCGCTATTCGTGAGATAATTGTGAGATGCACCTGGCAACCAGAGTAAAGAAGTGACCGGCAGGGCGACTTCAGAACGACCAAGACGTTAGCAGTGACCAAAAGCACCGTCTCGCTGAGATCTAGGACAAAAATTAATAATGTGAGAGTGCCCGCCACAGACCGGGCACGCCGAATTTTCTTAGTTAAAATTCTGACGACTTCCAGCCTAAGCACTTGGTGCATATGCGGGAACCGCCAAATCAAGGCTCTCAAATGTCCTGCATCGTTGTTCCAGAAAGCTAACCATTGACTCCCACATTGGAACGATGTCTAATGGACTCAGCGTCCGCGTGGATCTCCTTCCACTTGGCCTGGGTAGGGGTGTCAAGGTTCTGCAACGGCAATGTCTCGTGCTGCCCATGATAAATAAAGAACGCATAAAGGAATTGAACTTGGATAAACAGTTGGATAGTTCCCTTAACCTTGCAGCTGACACACTTTCGACGGTTGTTTAATTTAAGATCTCTGTTTGGTCATTGAGGGTTTTCAATGCCATTAAAATAAAACGCAGAATTTATAATCGTTATAATGTTTATTCCTGCATGCAGATGAAGCCGGATGATCAGACGATAGACCAGTGCATGCAAGAACTAAACATTATAACGATTATAAATTCTGCGTTAAAGATTTATAACGTTTAACTTAATACAAGCTGATTTTATTTACTGACATTGAAAATTTACATCATTTACGACTGGAAATGGAGTCGGTGTTTGCTAAACCTTTTGTTTAACAACGGCAAGGCCACGTCGAAATTACGGTCCGTAAATTCCAATGACCGAACAGTTTCAGGGGCGGGAACCCGCAAACAAGACCTCAGGCGCTGCAGCTTTTCTACTAGCGATCTGAAGTCCAGCCACTCAGAAAACCCGCTAAAGGTAAGGAGCGGCAAAGGAGGCAATGACAGAAGCTCCTAGTGAACCTAGACTCTCTCGCTGAGTCATTAAATTTGTAGCGCAGCTCTCTCCTGAGCTCGGAAATATCCCACTTTGACAGTTCCTTGTGAGCGTCCATAAAATCCTAACCAAAATTTCAAACTCATCCAGTCGAACATTTAGCATAGCCTAAGGTACCTTAACTGATTTTAAAGGGGCCACACCAGATCTTTACATAAGTACTCTAGCTCCAGAACTGTAGCCTTCCAGAATGAGCAATTCCCCAGATTCCAGAAATTAATTTATTATTTTTTTATTTATTAGCTGACCCGGCAAACGTTGCTTTGCCACCAGATGACTTTATAATTTCTGTACAAAATTTACTCAGTTCTAGACTTATGTATTATCAAGTCATCTGGAGCGCTGTAAACTATGAGGGAATATTAAAACAACAAAAGGAAAATATTATTTTTAAGTTATTATTTATGATAAACTTTTTTTTACCATTTTGTGATAAACTTGGCCTCTGATTTTGAATGTAGAATTGTAATGTTGACCATTTGCAGCTACAGACGTCCTCAACCTTGAAGAGGAGTTGTGGCCTTTTTTCTTTATTTAGAATGTTAATAACATTCTTGGCGGCGAAGCCCTTATCTTTAAGTGCGGTTTTATTTCCGCGGCGGTAACATCGGTAACATTCGATTGCCTTTACTACAACTTGTAGGCCCTTGCTGCTTTTCAACTGGTATGTGTAATAGTTTTTCTTAGCATAGTCAACTTATTTTGACACGATTCGGAAGTGCTCTTCAGTCTTTGTTTGCACATTTGTTTCATCGATTTGATAAGCGGGACAACACGGAAGTTGTTACCGTTCCCGAACAACGCCACATTTTGGTATTTCAGCTGCGGTGCCTTGGGCTGTTTGCTTTTCCTCAACCTCCGCCAGTAGGGAAAATCTGTTGCTACTGTAACTGCCTGGTTCTTCGTCGATCTTCTGGATGCTGTTAATTAGTGTTTTATTGCCTGCCGGATTACTCTGAGGGCTCAGCTTGCGCTTCATTTCTGTGTGGCCAGGGCCGCTTTGGCACATTCCAAAGTTGTTGTTTTTGTACTCGCTGTAGTCGTTGACGTATTTCGCAGTAGTCGTGGTATTTTGAATTGCAGTGGTTGTTCCTGTGGTTGCAGAAATTGTAGCACTGCTTTGTTTCCGAAAAAAGTTTCCTTCATTGCACTATGGTCCAAAAGCCCAAATTTTTGGCATAAATGACATTTTTTTTTGTGAAATAATTTAATGTTGCTTATTATACCCTTGCAGAGGGTATTATAATTTTGTCCAAAAGTGTGCAACGCAGTGAAGGAGACATCTCCGACCCTATAAAGTATATATATTCTTGATCAGGATCACCTCCTGAGTTGATATGAGCATGTCCGTCTGTCCGTCTGTCTGTCTGTCCGTCTGTCTGTTTCTACGCGAACTAGTCTCTCAGTTTTAAAGCTATCGACTTGAAACTTTGCACACACCCTTCTTTCTTTTGCACGCAGTATATAAGTCGGAACGACCGGGATCGGTCGACTATATCCTATAGCTGCCATATAACTGAACGATCGGAAATGACCCAACTTTCGTGTTTTTGAAGATAGAAAGCTGGAATTTAATACAGATTCTATGGTCAGTTGATCCAACCTACCAAATTTCATTAGGATCGGCCGACTATATCCCATATCTGCCATATTAATGAACGATCGGAAATAGTATTTGGTAGAAATATCAACTTTCGTATTTTTGAAGATAGAAGTTTGGGACTTTTTTTAGATTTTGTATTGTAATAAATTGGATTATATATTCCTATTGCCATAAGGATCTGCCAACTATATCCGATGCTTGCGATATATATCCTGTTTTAACTGCAAGGGTATATAAACTTCGGCTCCGCCCGAAGTTAGCTTTCCTTTCTTGTTTTTCATTCAAAAAGTTACACATTTTATCACTGTGCATCGAACAGAATTTAAAGTGTTGAAAATACTTTTTGAATTGAGTTTTCGGTGAATCAGTTTTTTAATGAGGGTCTCTGTGCGAAAGTCAATCATATCTGTCATTGAGCTTAAAATGAATATAAAGCAGTGGTCGGCACCCCAATACATTGATATGATTTTACCGCATTAGTGTTAGTAACGAATAGAAGAAAGTAGGCTGTGAGCATGACGTTTCACATATTTATACTGTGTGTGTGCGGCAGAGCTCGGGCAGAGAAATTTCCTATGCCCCCGAGATAGGGCCGTGCCGACCTCTGATATAAAGTATTGAAAAGACTTATTGCGTTCACTTTTTTGGTCAGTCGGTCCTTTAATGAATCTCTCTGTGCAAGCGTCAGTCATGTCTCTTAGTGAGCGATATTCAGTAGGAGAGCATTTTACGAATCTCTCAACGTGAAACACTAAACCGAAAACCAAAATGAAAAGAAAGTTAGTCTCCTGCTCTGAGAGAGAGTGATTGTCAAATTCTTTTTCGGTTGTTCTCATAAACTGAACATAAGGAGAAAAAAGGTTAACAGTTATTTGCGAGCTATGATTTTAGCTCATAAACTTAATTTTAGTATGCTCCTAATTTAAACTTAAATACAACATCCAAACCATTTTTAGTGCAAGCGTATGCTTCATTTAAATCATGTATCATCATTATGCACATGTGGTTGTTGTCTAAAATAGCGCCTTTCTGATTAGCTCCATAAATATTATTATTATTATTATTATTATAAAAGATAGAAAAGTTTACAAAACTAGACTAACTTAATGGTATAGCGCTGGCTACTGTGGCCTTCGGCTATATGAGTTGATAGTGCTTAAGCCTAAGGGATGGTTGAATGTTGAGGGATATGTACATGTTGTGTCTTAACTTAGTATTTAACTGTTATTTATGTATGTATTCTGCACATTATTCTTCTTAAATTAGGGAACTAGCCTTATTAAATATTTATATTCATATTTTGTGGTATAATTGTGTTGTTTTTAGGAAATGTAGTATTTTTTTAATGTTTTCTGGGTTTAGATCATTGAGAAGATGTAGCGGGTTGGAGTTCTGGAAGATAGTTTGTTTTGTTTGCAAGAGAGGTGGACATGTGTTTAATATGTGGTGTAAGGAGAGGTTGCCTTGACAGAAAGGGCAAGGTGGTGTTGGAATTTGGTTCAGATAGTGTTGGTGGGTCAGGTTGGTGTGTCCTAGACGTAGACGGGTAATTTTAGTTTGGTCGAGTCTATTACAGTTTTGGTGGGTTGTTCTAAAATGGTCGCTGATGTGGTGGCTACTGGAATTGATAGATTGGTACCATTGGCTACAGTGTATAAGGTTTTGGTTTTGTCTTGCCTTGAATTCAGATTTAAGTTGTCTTTTTATATCTGTAGGATTTATATTGGATGTAAAGATTAGTGGGCTTTTGTTAGTCGACTTTGCTGCTTGATCTGCTAGTTCGTTTCCGGCAATGCCTGCATGGCCAGGAATCCAAATTAATTTGATTTTTGGGGCCAGCTGGGTTATTAGTGATCTTATTTTATTTGGATAAATATTATTATTGTTTGTATTTCTAATAGAGTCTATTGCTGCGAGGGAATCTGAACAGATTACATATTTGCCTTTTTTGTCTTTTATAATTTTGATAGAACAGAACAGAACGGCTGTTAGAACAGAGGAATATGGTGGCAGGATTCCACATTTTAGGATGTTTGTTTCCGTTGTAATGGCGTATGTTATAATTTCGGTTATTTTTGATCCGTCAGTGAATATACAGTTGTGTGAATTGAGGTTTGATTTTGTGTCTTCGTATATTTTCTGGTATGTTTCTTTGGGTGTGTTACTTTTTTTATGTAATCTTATGGATGTGTCTACAAGGTTGGGTAGGTCCCAGGGTGGCTTGAGTTTGCTTGGTGTTTGTGGTTCGAAGGGTAGATGAAATTGTTCACAGAGGTTTATTATATGGTCTATAATTGGTGGATATTTCCTTTTAAGTTTACTTTGTTTTACGAATTTGTGTATTGGTGTGTCTTTGGAATAAATAAGGTTTTTACTTAGTTTGACTGTTTGCAGATCTCGTTTTAATTCTATTGGAGGGATATTGGCTTCTTTTAGGAGGTTATTTGTTGAGGTGGAACGAAAGGCTCCGAGCGCTAGGCGAATGGCAGAGTTTAGAGGCGGTTTTAATTTGTTTAGTGTTGTTTTGGGTGCGTGTCCGTATAGGAATAGGCCGTATTCTATTTTTGCAACAATAGTAGCTTTTACTACGTTGATTAATGTGTATGTACTGCAGTTAAACTTGAGACTGGATAGGCATTTAATTATATTTAGTTTTTTGTGAAGTGCAGGTATAAGTTTATCTATGTGTGTGTTCCATTTGTATTTGCTGTCTATATTTATTCCTAAGATTTTTAACGAGCTAACTGTGGGGATTTGCATGTTATTGAATGTTACGATACAGGTGCAGTTGTGCTTTTTGCAAATGTGGAGGTGTTGGCATTTTGATAGGGATAGGGATGCCCCGGAGTATGAACCCCAGTTCTCTATGTCATTTAAAAGGTTACCTAGGTTAAAGCTAATATTTTTATTTTTATTAAAGTTAATTATTAGAAAATAGTCATCGGCGTATGCATTAAATTTGATTTCCTTGTGTAAGGATATTATATCGGACAATTTGTTAAAAGCTATAAGGAATAGTATGACGGAGATTGGGGAACCTTGAGGGATTCCATTGGATAGGGGTAGTGTGTTGGATCTGTGTTGACCGACACGGATTATTATTTTTCTGTTAAGCATAAAATTTCGGACGTAGTTTATTATTTTTGGCCCAGTTTTCCATTCCTGAAGTTGGTCGATTATAGAATGCACACCTACTCGGTCAAAGGCTTTTGAAAAATCAAGAGTGACGAGTGAGCTGTGCTGGTGTGACTTCGATATGAGATAGTCTACGTAAAGTAGACTGTCCGAAGTCGATTTGACCTTTTTAAATCCAAATTGGTTTTTATTAAGCAGGTTGTTGTAAGTTAAAAACCACCAAAGTCTTTTGGCTATGATCTTATCTAGTGTTTTTGCTAGGCAACAGTTGAGGGAGATGGGTCTGTAAGAGGTAGTTTGGGTTTTGTCACTGTTTGGCTTCAGGATAGGAATTATAAGGCTGGTTTTGAAGGCTTGTGGTATGTGAGTGTCGAATATTTTGTTAAATAGGTCTGTTATTCTGTTTTTTGTAGTATTGGAGCTATTTTTGATCATTTGGTACGAGATTCTATTGAGTCCTGGGGCAGATCCTTTAAGGGTTTGTAGTGCTGACGCTAGTTCGAGGTTTGAAATCTGTTTTTCTATGGTTTGAGCTGATGGGGAGGGTGTGTAGTCTACAGTGTTGTTTCTATATTTGTTGTTTCGAAATTGTTCTGGGAAGTTCATGTCGTCTGATAGATTTGAAAAATGTTTAGCAAAGATATTGGCAATTTCGTTATTAGTTGTAGTTACTTCGTTGTTGTCTGGGTTTGTTATGGCGTGGATTTGCTTGACTGGGTTAAGTCCGCAAAAACGTCTTATATTCGCCCATATTTTGGATGAAGGGGATGACGGATGGATTGATGAAGTGAAGGATTTAGAGGCTTCATTTTTACTATTTTTTAAGGTGTATCTAAATTTTGCATTTTTACGTCTGTAGTCTTTGATGTTTTCTAGTGTTATGTGGCGGTTGAGTGTATTCCACGCTTTTTGTTTTTCTTTTTGTAGCTGGTCGAGTATTTTGTTCCACCATGGAACCCTGTATGGATGGATATTTGGTGAAGTTTGTGGGATGGAAAGGTTTGCGCTAGATAGAAGAATTCTGTTAATTTGGGCTGCTTCTTTGTTTACGTTTTGAGAGGCCGGGTATTTTACGTTTGATTGCTGGGTAAGAAGGTTGTATTTTTCCCAGTTGGCCTCTTTTAGCTTAAAGAAGGGTCTGTTGAATTTTTCTGTATTGGTTAATGGGAATAGGGTGATGATAATAGGAAAATGGTCGCTACCATGGAGGTCGTTCAGTATTTCCCACTTAGCGTGGGGGGCCAAAATTGGAGAGCAGAATGTAAGGTCGATGTGTGTGTACGTATTGTGGGTTGAAAAGTGAGTGGGGGATTTGTCGTTCAGTAGAATAAGGTGTGCATTGTCAACGAATCTTTGAGTTATTTTTCCTCGTGTGTTTGTTGTTGGTGAGCCCCAGGAAGGATGCCATCCATTGAAATCCCCCATGATTAGTGAAGGTGCTTGTTGTGTGTTAAATGTGTTTTGAAGTGTCTGGATAGTAATGTTTTTGGTAGGAGATATGTATGTTGAAGATATGTTTAATTTTAGTTTAGATTGTATATTTATGGTTATTGTTTCTAGGTCGTCTGTGATGTTAGGGGTAGTGTGTTGAATTG
Source organism: Drosophila malerkotliana malerkotliana (assembly GCA_018153235.1). Lineage (NCBI taxonomy): Eukaryota > Metazoa > Arthropoda > Insecta > Diptera > Drosophilidae > Drosophila > Drosophila malerkotliana. Next base: position 2,551,875 of record JAECXV010000087.1, on the reverse strand, counting down.
ACTTGTGAACTAAAAGTGCTACACCGCCAAACCTGTTGGTTGCTATGTTTGTTAATAGTTTGTAGTTTATTGGGATTGGTATGTTATTAGTGTATTGTATGTGGGTTTCTTGGAGGGAGATTATATGCGGTGAATATTTTTTGATGAGAATAAGGAGTAACTATAACCATATAGTTATTTACATATCCTTTAAGTTCCATTGAATTATTGTTAATGACATTTTAGTAAAGATGAAAGCTTGTAACTTAACTTATTAGTAGTATTAACGGTTTAAATTTATGTCTTGCTTAGAGTTTAAGGTTCTATATGGATTCGCTGTCGCTGTTGTTAGCGTGTTTGTTTTTGTTTAGCGCTTTGGGCTTAGTCTTAGATGCTTTAAGGTTAGTTGTTAGATTTTTATCTTTATGGAAGAAGGTTGGGCATTGCGGTCAATTGGGCTGTGCTGATGGTCAAGTTCTGGGTTGTTTTTGCAGTTTAGGCATTTTTTTTCGTTTTTGCATGTTTCTCCGTCGTTTGTGTGTTTTGTTTCTGAGCAATTAGTGCAAGTTTCGGAGCTTTTGCATATTGGTGCTGGGTGACCAAAGCGGAGGCATTTTCTGCATCGGAGAGGAAGTGGGATATACTCTCGTACACGCACTGTTTCGTAGCCAATTCGCAATATTTCTGGGAGTTTGTGTGTGTCGAATGTAATGATGATCAATCCTGTTTCAACTAGAGTGGTGTTGTTGCTATCGGAGTTAGTGTTGGGGTTTTGCCGTTTCATTATTTTTTTAACTTCGCTTACTTTTTGTGGTTTTAGTTCTTGTAGAATAGTGTCTTCGTCAATATATCTAAGGTCGTTACAATAAATAACTCCCTTAGAAAAGTTCAGTGTTTTATGTTCGCCTATTGTTACTTCCATTTCTACGATTGTTGTAAGTTTAAGTAGCTTTCTGGCTTCCAGTTCATTTTTAGTTTTTATTAATAGTGTTCCGTCTCTTATTTTTTTGCATCCGTCAACTTCTCCTCCACAGGCAAAGTCCACAGATTTTTTAATTATGAATGGTGAAATTTTTTCGAACGAGCCGTTGTCTTTTCTTTTGATTACAATACATTTTGGGTCGCCTAATTGGGAATGGTACGATTTTGATGTAATTTTGAAAATGTCAGGTGGGTCCGTCATGATTGGTTGAAGGGCTTAAGCCCGTATTAGAGGTTTTCGTGTGTTTGGTGTTGTTGGGTTTTTTATTTTCTTTTTGTGGTTAATATTTGTTTGTGCAAAATTTTGCTGATAATTTTGTTTTTGTTTGCGCGAGGCTAGGATTACGCTGTTTTGGCACGACTTATCTCTTCGGAGGTTGAAGTTGTACTGAGCTCCATAAATAATATTAAGGGGTTATATAAATTTGTGATATATGAAAAAATTTTTATTGCATATTCTTTAAGTATATTCTATTGGGAATTCTCTCACAAAAATTCAAAAAACGATCGGAGCATTAGAACCGAAGTTGTAGCTATTTATAGCGAACTATCTGCATATAAATCTTGAACAAACTTGAAACTTTAAACGCGATTATCTCAGAATCTTTTTTTTGGGAAATTACCTTTGCGGTGGACACGATTACTAAAAAACTATTAATCCGATCAACACCAAATTTATTGACCACTTATTTATTATGATATTAGCTAGTCCGTGAACGAGGGATTTTCAATTTTTTTGAAAACTCCTTTTTTAAAGCACAAAAAACGAAAATCTTATACGTTGAAGAAGTACATTTTTTGTTAAAAACGTCGCCATTTTTATTTTAATCAAAATTTTTAAAAATCCCTCGTTCACGGACTAGAAAATACAATATACTAACTAAACTTTTTTGAATTTTGGATTTCGGATGAACCGTTTTCGAGAAATCTTGTCCACCGCAAGACACCATCGAAAAAAGACGATCCGGGAATTCGGCTATAACATTTTTGTTATGTAATATTTTTTTATGAAAAAATTTAATTAAGTACCCAGAAACATGTACTAAACAACGTCGGTAAAACATTTTTCATAAATATTTTCTATGGTGTCAAAAAAAATCGATAAAAATCCATATTTTTGCGCGGTACAACTGTATATAACCCCTTAAAATAAGTTTTTTCGTTCCTTGCTTTTTTCTAATGACTAAAAAAAAAAATGACTAAAAATGAGTAAAAAAATTATTATAAGCACATTTTGAAATATTTCGTCATTAAAATTGATATAAAATAATTTTGGCGCGTCATGCGCGCTTGTCACCACTACTTCACCTCGTCAAGGGTATTTTCATTTGATATTTACTATTCTTATCACCCAAGTAAATGAACGACGCATTGTTAACGCAATATAGTCAAATAAATGATAAATAAATGGGATTATCAAGACAAAAAGCTGTTCAAGCTTTCTCTCTCAGGCAAATCAAACAATTCTTAACATCTACAAATAGTGCTGTAGTCCAACACGAAACCTCATTCAGAAATTTTTTTTTAAACTGTTTAATTGACAACATCTTCAACTATTTTAAAAACGGTAAATATTTCACAACGGTCTATATTTTTGAAAATGCAACCTTAAAGGAATAAAACATATTGTAAAAAAAAAAATACTGTTACGCTTGATTAAAGTGAACCAATAGTCAAATTAAAAATATCATGTATAATAAATATTCGTCCATCCGTTTAAGATACGATAACTTATCGAAGTCGAAATACTTCGAAGTACATACGTCCGGTACCGATACAACTATTGACATCCTAATGGTATTTTTTTTAAATGAAAAATTCATGTTTGTAACAATTTCTTATTAATTTCTTTAACCATTTTGTACACCTTTTAATAAAAAAAGAAATGTTGAAAGTAAAATATTTGGAGACTAAGTATAATGAAAACAAATAAAAAATGTGAAACAATAACAGGAAGCCAACTTCGGGCGGATCCGAAGCCTATATATCCGTGCAGTATTCACCAGCATCTTGCATAAAAAATGTGGCAAAAGACTTTAATACGAATATAATCGTAAAAAATTTGTAAGACACATATAAAACCAATTTTTGGTGATTCCTTTTGGTATACTTTTGTTAGTAAAAGGCTGAAATACCTATGAACAGATGTTTGGGATCAAGGTAAAATTTAAGCTGAAAGTTGAACTGTGTTTCCTGCTTTTTTTAAAGCCTATTACTGAGTTGACGAAAATCCGCTGTCGCACGAGTGACAGCTGTCAAACTCCATATAAAAAAACGGTGTAAAAAAAGGAAGAAGAAGAAATCTTTGTCTCCTAGATTTTTCCGGTACTCTGACGACGAAAAGTTTTGGTTTTCGAATTGAATGGCGTTGCCGGATCAAAAAAATAAACAGCTGATTTTGGGGTGTTGAAAGAAATAATTTTATTTATTTCGATAGGTGAAACATGGAGAGAAAATTGATGAAAGGAAAAAATAGTCGGCCCGAAAAATTTTCGGCGCGCGAGGATAAATTGAAATTAATTAGTGCGGTCAGGGCGAAGCCCATAATATAGGATTTGACCCGCAAGGGGCATTTTAATGCCATAAAATCGTTTTAAAATCATCCAATCGTTTTGAATTCATTTTTGCTTATTTGTTTTTTGTTTACAAACAACTGCTGTTCAGTATTACCCTTTTCCTTAATTTTTTTGGTCACAGTAGCTCGGTAGCTGAATAAAGTGCGATTTCGCTAGCGGATTTTCTCCAGCGGATTTTCGTCAACTCAGTACTAGGCTTTACATTTTAAATAATTACACTATCAACACTTACACTACCAGTTGGTATTTTCACCAAATACCATTTCCGACCGTTGAATGATTTTAAGGACACATAAATTAAAAACAAAAAATCCACAAAAACTCAATTTGGCTCGTTTAAAAGAGTTTTAATTTCCAAAATAATAATAACATTGTGTCCAAAAGATATTTTTTTTTAAATAACTTCCTGTACGCGGTTATCTACCAAAATTTCATTATGTCTTTAGGAAAACGTATCCATTTAGCTACAACACGCTCCCAAAGGTTGCCACTGTTTGATGGACCTGTTTCGTACTGCCCGAGCCGTCTTTTCCAAAGATTTTGAAAAGATTTTGGAAAGACCAAAGATTTTCAATCGGATTGAGGTTGGGACTTTGCTCTGGCCTTTCCATTAATTTAAAAGGTTGCTTCCAATCCATTCCTTAACAATTTTCGAAGTGTGCTTTGGATCCCCATCTTGTTGAAAAACCATTTCTTTTTCGGAATAAGCACATATTTCAATAAAATTGAATAGATTGGTCTGCAAAAGTTTTAGGTAGTCCTCTTTCTAATACCTTCTATTAACTGCATAATTAATAGCGTTCTATATCGCGCTTTCAAAAATCGTGATTTCCATCGCATAAACATAGTAAAAGTGGGGAAACTCGATTATAGACGTATTTTCTCGTTTTAAATTTTTTGAGAACATTTGAGGTAAAGAATTCCTCTTATAGTTTCGGCGGGTTAAATAATTACAAATTATACACGTTTCCAAAACAAATGGAGTTTGAAATCTTTTTTTACTTCTGGTATCTTCAAAGTCGCCGCGGTGTGGCAGCACAACGTATAGAGTATATTCCATATAGTGTGCTGAAGTGAAACTGGCATTTTATTGTACAAAGAAATACCAAAGAGTGTTGTACACCCACAATTCTATAAACTAGAAATCGCTGGTAACTCAGAATTAAAATAAATATTCGGCGACATCGCGCGGCGTATTTACTTAGATCGTGTACAATTAAACATAATTGTGTATGTATATAATTAAAACTGTTCAATTAGCCAAATAAGTTTTTAGTCTATGTATAGAAAATACTAGGGAATGACATGGATATAAAAGATCAGATATGTCCACACATCACTTAGTAAGCAATCTGCATTTTAATAGTGGCATGACTAACAAATGACAGACTGTTGAGACCAGAACAATTTGATGCATTTGATCTCTCTTCAAAAGTTGATCATAAGTTTATAATTTTATTCCAATACCAGTGCTAACATTTATACGTTCTTGTCGTGACGTATGACGTAAGATAACGATTCCATTTATGCAAATTAAAGTACATACATATTTACACGTACAAACGTACCTATTCAAATGTTACAATTAATTTATATATTATAACTCTGAGCGCATTAGATTAAAAGTCCACTATTGTATCTAATACAAAAAATGCAAAAAATGTATCTTAAAAATTAATAATGTTTAAATTGATTTTTTGCACAAGTATTGACTCTTTTAAAGTATGAGAATATGTTCAAATTTGATCTATGTAACCATATAATTGTATGTAATACGTACCAATGCTTTACGTATTTATTAAAGTGTTTTAAAACGTATCCATATGTATGTGTATGTAAATGGGGTCCTATCTATTTATGGACGCCACTCATACCTTGTCATGATATACACTATTACATATGTACATACATACACATTTAACCTGCTTTTTTTGGTTTTTACTAGTAATGTTTTGACAATTTGACGTCAGTGAACTTTATCAAACTGGCTTATCAGTTAAAGAAAAACGTTAAATGTTATTTTTTTGGGTCACAATTTAAGCGGAAATTTAATGCATATCTGGAGAATTACATACATACATACGTATGTATCATAAAACTAATTAATACCATTCACATGGCCTTGCCCTTAATGCGAGACAGACTCGAAATATATTTTGTTCTCTCTAGTTTTGTTTTTTATCATTATGAAGTTTCCAAAACTCAAAGTAGATATGTACATCCATACATACAATTGTGTAGGTTCGTATTATATGTATGTATGTATGTGTGCATCTAATACAATAAAATTCCCAAATTTTTGAAGTAATTTAGATTTATTTAGGTTTCTCTCCTTCATTATTATCTAATTCAAATATATATTTCACAAAACTATTAAAAATTAGAAGATTTAGTTTCAATAAAATTTTTCATATAAGCTCATATGTATGTACATATGTACATCCAAATGTATATGTACATACATATATACAGTGGGTCGCGGCTTATTTCGTGCAGGTGAATAAAAAATGCCGCTTTTTCCGCTAAACAAATAGGGATATTTCTAAAATTTAAACGCAATATTTTTATTTGGGATATTAACATATTCAATGTTAGCCAACTATATCCGATTTTTACTTTATACCATATTTACTATATACCATATGGTATATACCATTACTATATACCAGCTCTTAATGCACGGGTTTATCAACATCGGCTCCGCCCGAAGTTAGCTTTCCTTTCTTGTTTATTTTTTTTAATTTTTCATCCGGAAATCTGCCTCTTTTTAAATATAATATTAATTCCCTATTTTAAATAAATTTTCAATACATTCTGAGATTAAAAGCCAAATAATTTGGGAAAATATTGAAAATACTTCAAAATTTTGGTCAGAAGTGAAGAGGTATCGGGATTCTGCAGGCAACAACCCCTATGAGGACCTGGTGAAGTTTGCCTCAGCCTGCCAAATGCTGAGGTAGAGAGGGTTTTTAGCCAAGTAAACTTGGTGAAAACCAAAATTAGGAACCGTTTAGGGGTAGATACATTAAATGCCATATTGGCCATGTATTCTTTCTTCAGATTCGGATTGCGTCGCCATAAAATATTTTGTCATAATTATAACTTGCCTGAAAAGTATTCAATTATTTGGCTCCATGGCTACTTATGAGACCAGCAATACTAACGAGGAAAAAATAGTCGAAGATGCCTTAAGAAGACCCCCCCGATTCTCGATTTTAAATTTTGACGATTTTCAATGGGCTGCCAAATGAACATAAATTATTTTTTAGGGTTGTAACTGTGCATACATATATAAAGACATAAAAAGGAAGAAAACCATTTAACAGAATTTTTTTTTTTGTGTTTTTTTTTTTGTTTTTTGTGATGAAAGAAAAGCCCTTCTTTTCGGCGGCGCATGTGATTTCCACTCACTGGAACATCTGAATCCAAAATTCTGAATCCAACGAGATTAGAAAGAGTACATGTTTGGCTCTGGTATGAACTAGGATTATTAACTTCGCTCAAAAATTAACAAAATGGCGGACCTTTGTAATTTATTTTTTAAAAATTGACCACAAATCAAGCAAATCCCTTAAAACTATTATCTTAATAATAAACTTTTTGTATTTTCTTCTATCCTTTTAAAAATATTTAAAAAGTAAATTTAAATATTAAATTTAAATTTTGTTTCAAATATTTTCATCCCATTTTTCCTGTTTTTTTTCTCAATCTGTCGTTTTTTTTTTTTGAAATATTGGATTGGCATCACTGAACAAGAACCCCTAAAGTTTAGGCGTATCTTATATCTTATATATATCTTATAGCTGCCATATCGATCGGAAATGGTTTTTGGTAGAAATACCAATTTTGGTATTTTTGAAGATAGAAGCTTGGGACTTTATTTTAGATATTTTAGGTTTTATTATGGTATTCTTATAAGGATCGGCCAACTATATCCGATGTTTGCGATATATATCCGGTTTTAACTGCAAGGGTATATAAACTTCGGCTTCGCCCGAAGTTAGCTGTTCTTTCTTGTTTTTTTTTTTGTTTTAATTTTTTGAATTATTTGAATCATAAAAAATTATATTACTGTGTTTTACAGATTGGATCATTCAAATGGCAACTGTAGATGGAAGACCGGCAAAATATGGCATTTCTCTTAAACAGTTACGTGAGCTCATGGAGCATCGCGGGCGAGAGGGTGTAACTAAGATTGAAGAGTTCGGTGGTATCCACGAACTGTGCAAAAAGCTATATACATCTCCTAATGAAGGCAAGAATTTTATAATTGCGTAAACTCATTTTATAATAAACGATTTTTCAAAGGTTTTTTTATTTAATTTTAAATTGACATAATTTAATGTGGTTATTCAATATGATGCCCATGAAAAATATATCTATTTTAAATAAATTTAAAAGGTTATGAATAAAATATATAACACATATATTTAATAATAAGAAGAAAATTGGGGTCGGCAGGGACCTATCCCAGGGGCATAGAAAATTTCTCAGCCCGTCATGCTCGCAGCCTACTTTCTACTATTCATTACTAATACTAATGCATTATTAGCATATCACTGAATTAAGGGCCGGTAAGTAGGTAAATATACCTACTTTTTTCAAAAATTCAATACAAAGAATACATTTCAGCGAAATTCAAAGTAAATTTTCAAAATCAGGCCATTTTGTCAAAAATGGAAATCCTTCCTGCATTGCAACCTTTATTATTTATTTATTATAAATTTATTATAATTTATTAAATTGTTTGATATTTTAAACGGACAAAAACAAGATCACTGCTAGGGACACCCCTTCTTCATCATGTATTGAAAAGTATCACCCAGTCGGACCTAGCGATCGCCAAGCATAATTTTGGCGTTCGGAAATGGCAATCTCAGCGGGCTCCCATCTGCGTCAATTCTTCATTGGATATAACATTGGCGTTGCCGCTTTTTACACCTAGCGCGTCGATTAGTGATCACGTGGCGAGCACTTAAAGAAGCTTGTTACACTCAGCTGTACGTTCTCGGCTCTTTGATGCTAAAAGGAGAGAAAAAAAGTCCGTCTGTCTGTCTGTTTTTACGCGAACTAGTCTCTCAGTTTTAAAGCCATCGTCTTGAAACTTTGCACATCTCCTTCATCTCCTTTGCACGCAGTATATGGTATAAGTCGGAACGGCCCGGATCGGCCTATCCTATAGCTGCCATATAACTGATTGATCGGAAATGGTATAACTTCGGGGTTTTTAGAGTTAGAGAGTTCAAATACATACAGCTGCCGAATATATCCTATAGCTACCATATAACTGAACGATCGGAAATGACCCATCTTTTGTGTTTTTGAAGATAGAAAGCTGGAACTTAGTACAGATGATATTTTTGGTTAGTCAATTCGACCTACAAAATTTCATAAGGATCGGCCAACTATATCCGATGTTTGCGATATATATCTGGTTTTAACTGCAAGGGTATATCAACTTCGACTCCGCCCGAAGTTAGCTTCCCTTTCTTGTTAAAACTTAAAATTACAAAATTTTATACCCGGTACTCGTAGAGAACAAGGGTATTTTGTAGTCGTGTAAGCGTATGTAACATAGAGAAGTAATGATCTCCGAGTCAGCATCAAGAGCCGAGTCACTATAGCCATGTCCCTCTGTCCGTATGAACGCGTGAATCTCAGAGACTATAAGAGATAACATAGAGCTTTAGGATAGTTAATATATATCTATAGTTAATATATATAAAAAAATTAATTTCATTCCCATTGACCGATTTTTAGAGGAAAATTTGAACGCGTAGATTTAAAAAACGCGAAAAAGAGATAATATAAGATATAAGAGATAGAGATATCTGATTTAGAACTTGGACTCGTATGGTCTTCATGCACATCATGGTTTCAGACAATCTATTTGCATCTCTAATCTTTGCCATGAACATTGTGGTCCTCTGCATTCTCCCCCAGCTAAGGCGCTCTATGGTCGGTCGGCGGCCGGCGGAACCGAACTCCTCATCGCAGCAGCAATCTTGCAGCCTCAAGCAGCCAGCGTGATTACTCGCATCTCATGCCTTTGCCAAGGAAAAATCTGCTTACTGTATGGGGGTTATTCCATGGAGTGGCTAGAGTGGCTGGAAAGAGTATGGAGTCTGGGCTTTCAACATAAGGAGTACGTTTAGTCTTGTATTAGAAGAAATTCTATTAGAAGAAGAAGAAGAAGAAGAGCTCTCTCTCTCTCTCTCCCTCTCTCTAGAGCAAATGCAGGGCATTAGATCTGCCATTTTTGTTGCTATTGTTATTGTTATGATTGCCTAAAAAAAAAAAAATTGAACTTTCAAAAGCAGAACCGCAGACAGAACTAGCAATAAAAACAACAACAGCTAGCTGAAAAGCTCTCAGTTGGATGCTCTCCACGAAAGCTTTTCCGCTCTCTTCGACGGCAATGACAGTGTAGCTGCTGCTGCTGCCGCCATCGTCTCCCACCGCCCACTGCCGCCGCCGCCGCCACCAATGCCGCCACCATCGCTGTCGTTATCGCCGCCATGCCTCTCGTACTTTACATTCTGCCTTAGTGGGTCAACAAAATTCCGGACAATGGCCTTTCGCTTTCGTCTGCGCGCGTCGACGTCGCTGCCGGCGTTGCTGCAGGCATTGCGCGGCTGCCTTTTGGAGCTTGGAAATGTAAATAGAAGCCAACTATCACACACCCCCTCCAAACCCACCAAACTCTATAAGCCCCAAAACCACCTCCCCATCTCTAAATGCAATATGGCGACGGCAGCGGCAGCGGCAACAGCGACAGCGACAGCGACGCGACGATGAACATGAAGATATTTCAGTCGGCGACGTTGCTGCAGTTGTTGTTTTTGCTTCTGCTTTTGTTGTTGTTGGTTCTTTTTTTTCGATGGCGTAATAAGCGCATGCAGATACCCATACATTAACACGCGCTCTTGAGTGTGTGTGTGTGTGTGTGTCTGTAATTTTTAGTGCATTTCTCCCTTTATTACACGTTACGTTTTTTAGAGGAAATGGGTTCTAAATTAGGGAGTTTTATAAAATTAGGATTATTAGAAGATTTTAAAGAAGTATTATTTATATCTGATAATTTCTAGAGAATTTTTACCATAAAATCAAATACCAAAAAAAAGAATAATAATAGTAGGGATGGGATATTGAATTTAAAAAGCAAACATCATCAAGTTAGCCCTGCCAACTCCTTTTTGGACTGTTAGTGTCTCCTCACAATTTTCTCCTCACTTCTATTCTGAAACTTGATCAAATAGGAGCTCCAGCGAATATTATTTATTCATCGAAAAAAACTCTGAAATTATAAGTGTTGTGTCGTTTACAGCTTGCAACAGATCGAAACCTGCAAAACAATTGTCTTGCATTCCGATATAATCCAACTGTTGATTATAGCTCGAATCGCAATGTCGTTATTGGCCGGATGAATCACAATGTCAGGCTCTCAAATTCAATAACGAACCAAAAGGATAGTGTTGCGCTTCCGGGAAAGTGAAATTGCCTCAACTTGAAGCACCACCAGAGCCTCTGCACTCTCTATTAGCTGGATCTACTGCTGAATCGAAGCATTTCCTGTCGAATTTTCCCATGTGGTCAGTTGTTTCATCAGTACATTGTCGATATGTATGCAAAAATTGAAACAGAACGTTTGCTGTTCCTCCGATTGAATCAGACGAAACTTCGGTCCGAGGAATATATCCATTTGCGGGATGCTGTGATGAATGACCGTAATACAACTAACGTTGGAAAGCTCACGATTTTGCCATCCTCATACATAGGTAGTCCACGAAAATTTTTCTTTTTTGTTTGACTTATTTCTTATGCGTGCAATCACAAAATGCCACAGTGAAACGTGGCAGGGTACTGCTAGTTCTTTATGATTATCATACTATTACGTTTTATATGTCATTTATAAATTCTTATATATTTGTCTTATATTTGTCTTTGCGAATGTGCTGCTTACCCCTCCAAATGTGCATAAGCTCCCTATCCCTTTTCGCCCAAGGTAGGCGACCCCTCAGCTTTATCAATAGGGCACTCGTCCGCCGGGGAGGATCCTCTGTCTCACTTTTCCTTTTGGTTCCTTTTGCCTTTGCCGTCGTTGCGCTGCTCGCTGTGGATCGATGATTGCTCCTTTTGTTGCTGATATCGCCGTTCGTTCTCTGCGGCTGCGCCGTCGATTTTTGCTCCCCTTTTTGTTGTCGCTGCTCGTTTTCTGCTGCTGCTCCGTTTCCACTCTCGGCTTACTGATGGCCGGGACCTATGGTAATTCGGGTTGGTCAATAATACGTGCACCTCCCAGGCGTACGCCGAAGAGGATCCGATGTTTTGGCAGACGCACAAGGGCACGTAGTACTTTGTGTCACACCTGCGCCGGGAACAGCATCACGCCAGTTTGTCACGGTTAGAATTCAGTAAGGCGTATGCCAGACCGGTCCGTTTATGCGCTTCGTGGCAAGTCTATCTGCCGTGGTCGGGCAATGGCCCAACTCGACTCATGTACCCTAAGCTTCAGTGAAACTGTCCTATCACGGCTCCTTCTTCACTTGTAGCGCTTGTATCCTCTCACTTACTCTTAATTTTCGGACTTTCCAAAGGCGGTCCTCCAGCTCAACGCTACCAGCTTCCTAAAAAGACTAGTCCCGCTTCAAACTTCCTCCTAGTATACCACCTGGAGCACCCGTTAATCCTCCTTGATTCTGATCCTGCCATTAGAGCAGCTTTCCAATATCACGCCATTCTCCTTTTGGTGGATCATCGTCCGTGGCTCCTCGCTCCCCCTAAACTCGCTTTTATTAACAGCATCCTGTCATGCCATAAATCCACCTCGCTCTTAATCGCGGTTGTGGCCCGGTTTACTTGATTAGATTTTTTGTCTAGGGGCCGTCCATATATTGCGTAACGCGAATTTCAGACATTTTTGACCCCCTCCCCCCCCTGCGTAACAAACCATGACACGAGGTTAGACCCCCGTGACCACAAACCGTGACGTAAACCCGGACCCCCTCCCCCCCCCGGCGCGTCACGCAGTATATGGACGGCCCCCTAGATAATAGAGATTTCCGTAACATTTATTATTTGTTAGGAATAATGATTAGGCCTCCGTTTTTGCAGAAATGCACCTCGTAACCTTTCTCTGTTATTTTGAACACAGATTATAAATTTTGTCGCAGGATGGACACGTGCAGCAGTTCTTTGAAAGTTACTTCGATATCAGATTTTCGTTTGTTGTTTCTTTTGTCACAGAATCCGTTTACCTGCGTTGTTTCTTTATTCGCCAAAAGCAGCTTTTTATCCATTTTTTTCATGTTATCGAATAAGTTTGCATCTGAACTCACATGTGACTGTTGATACAACACATGTTGCTTAGGGTCTCTGTAAAGCTCGCTATTTCTGCAATAATGTTGATGCAGATTCAGTGTTGAATCTTTTTCGTTTTTTCCATTTTTTGCACCGTTCCTTCTGCTCTCGAACTCTCGACTAAGGTGCCAGATTTTACCACATGCCTAACATTTAAGGGTTTTGTTTTTCGTTGATTTTTCCCCCCTAACTGTGTTCCTGAAAGTTTACGTCAGTGGGGGGCAAAACAAGTTTAAAATTTGAGAGTGTGCGTAGCAGAAAAACACAATGAGAGCAGAGAATTCACTGAGGGAAAACAACGTATTTTTATACCCTTGCAGTAGGTATTATATCACGCAGTGGGTATCACGCAGTGAAGGAGACATCTCCGACCCTATAAAGTATATATATTCTTGATCAGGATCACCTCCTGAGTTGATATAAGCATGTCCGTCTGTCGTCCGTCTGTCTGTTTCTACGCAAACTTGTCTCTCAGTTTTAAAGCTATCGACTTGAAACTTTGCACACACCCTTCTTTGCTTTGCACGCAGTATATAAGTCGGAACGACCGGGATCGGCCGACTTAATCCTATAGCTGCCATATAACTAATTGATCGGAAATGGTATAACTTTAGTGTTTTTAGAGTTAGTTTAAATTTTACACAAGAGCTATTTTTGGCAAAATAATACGACATGCCATATTTCATAACGATCGGCCAACTATATCCTATAGCTGCCATATAACTGAACGATCGGAAATGACCCAACTTTCGTGTTTTTGAAGATAGAAAGCTGAAACTTAGTACAGATTCTAATTTTGGTCAGTTGATCCAACCTAATAAATTTCATTAGGATCGGCCGACTATATCCTATAGATGCCATATAACTGAACGATCGGAAATGGTACTTGGTAGAAATATCAACTTTCTTATTTTTGAAGATAGAAGATTGTGACTTATTTTAGATTTTTTATTTTAGGTAATTTGTTTTATTATAATGTATTCATAAGGATCGGCCAACTATATCCAATGTTTGCGATATATATCCGGTTTTAACTGCAAGGGTATATAAACTTCGGCTCCGCCCGAAGTTAGCTTTCCTTTCTTGTTTTTTTTTTAATTTTGATTTTTTTTTCAACATAGTCTCCTTTTAGACGTATGCACTTGGACCACCGATCCTCCAGTTTCCCAATACCTTCCATTTATCCAGGTCCTCAAAATAGGCGTTTGTTTCACAGATTACCTGTTCATTTGACTGAAATTTCTTACCACCAAGCCCTTTTTTTAAGTTTGGAAATAAATAATAGTCACAGGGTGGAAAATTTGGAGAATAGAGTGGATGGGATAGAATTTCGTAGTGCAATTCACACAATTTCGACATGGCGACAACGCTCTTGGGAGCGGGAGCATTGTCCTGGTGAAACAAAACATTTTTCTTCGCCATGTGCGGCATTGTTTGCTTCAGCTCCGAATTAAATCGTCCCAAGAGATTGGAATAGTATTCTCCCGTAATTGTTCTGCCTTTTTCCAGATAATTCATATGAATTACACCTCGGGCATCCCAGAAAACTATTGCCATCACCTTGTTGGCTATTGCCAAACCGATCTTTGCCTTTTTCGGTGCCGTTTCTCCAGTTGAAATCCATTGCTTTGACTGTTCCTTACTCTCTGGTGTATGGTGATGAATCCAGGTTTCGTCAACAGTCACAAAACGACGAAAAAATTCGTTTTTGTTTGCGTTAAGCAATTCCAAACTCTCCTTCGCAATGTGCAAGCGGCTGACGAAAGCTTACAATCTCTCGCAGCTTGATTCAGCGATTATCCAATATCATTCCATGAACTTTATCCACAATTTCTGGTGTTGTCACCTCTCTGGGACGACCCGGGCGATCATCGTCAAAAATCTTTGTCCGCCCGCGTTTAAATTCAGCAGTCCAATATTTTATTGTTGAAAACGATGGAGCTGAATCCTTATAAACTTTGTCTAACTCCTTTTTAATATCGTCGTTGGATTTCTCTTTTAAAAACAACAAGAAAGGAAAGCTAACTTCGGGCGGAGGCGAAGTTGATATACCCTTGCAGTTAAAACCGGATATATATCGCAAACATCGGATATAGTTGGCCGGTCCTTATGAGAATATCATAACAAAACCAATTAATTATAATAAAATATCTAAAAAAAAGTCTCAAGCTTCTATATCAAAATTATCAAAGTTGGTATTTTTACCAAATACCATTTCCGATCGTTCAGTTATATAGGCATAGATATAGTCATATTTTTTTTATTTAAACTTTACGTATAAAGCATCTCGATCTTTTTGTTTTGGTCTAGGTTTTTCTGGGTTCCTCTTCTTTCAAAATTTGTACTTTGAACTCGGTTAGTGAAAAGTTTCATATGAATCTGGGTGACTGTATAGTAATAGGTTTGTAAGTGTTCTTCGATTATGACCCCGATTTTCTTTAGTTTTAGTTTAGATGTGTTGCTGTACCTCCTGGTTCTTGGACATACGCTACAGCGCTATTTATTTCAGTAAACCCGTTTTATGTACATAACTTTTTGACTGAAAATTTTCCTGAAGTTTTATCGAACAGACGTTGGCAGTTTTGCATTCGTCCAACAGTGACAGTGGCTGTGTCCAACAGTGGCTATGTCCGCTAGCATCTTCTTAGTTTGCTGCATCCAAATGTGCTCACTTTCTCTGGTCGTAAGGGCACTTCGCCGTGCCTTAGTTGCTCGATTTCTTCAACGCGCCCGCTAGTTTTTACGGCCGTTTTGTACGCCTCTTGTCAATTTTCGGAAAAATAAAACCTGCCGATTTAACAAGTTTTAAGTTAGGAAATTTTTAGTTCTTCATCATAAGTATATTTTCAGTAAAAACGTTCTAGGCTTGACTTCACTTAAGGAGAGACAAATTAAGAAGACAGAAAAGTAATTTTGTCTTATACGTTATTTGAAGTTTCCAGTTAAAAAAAAACATTTTCTGCAAAAGTAACAAACTAAGCATTTAGATAATTATAATCTCAAGGAGGATATTTCACATCAGTAATGGTTACTACCCGATGATTTAAATTAATCCGACCCTTAATATAAGGGGTTATATAATTTTGTCAAAAATTGTGCAACGCAGTAAAGTATATGTACGAGGGTAGGCTGATAAAAAGTCGACCTTACAAAAGAAAATACGTTTTTTTTTTTAATTTTGAATTTTTTTTTTCAACCTAATCTTTTAGACGTATGCACTTGGACCACCGATCCTCCAGTTTCCCAATACCTTCCATTTATCCAGGTCCTCAAAATAGGCGTTTGTTTCACAGATTACCTTTTCATTTGACTGAAATTTCTTACCACCAAGCCCTTTTTTTAAGTTTGGAAATAAATAATAGTCACAGGGTGCTAAATTTGGAGAATAGAGTGGATGGGGTAGAATTTCGTAGTGCAATTCACACAATTTCGAAATGGCGACAACGCTCTTGGGAGCGGGAGCATTGTCCTGGTGAAACAAAACATTTTTCTTCGCCATGTGCGGCATTGTTTTCTTCAGCTCCGAATCAAATCGTCCCAAGAGATTGGAATAGTATTCTCCCGTAATTGTTCTGCCTTTTTCCAGATAATCCATATGAATTACACCTCGGGCATCCCAGAAAACTATTGCCATCACCTTGTTGGCCGACAAACCGATCTTTGCCTTTTTCGGTGCCGTTTCTCCAGTTGAAATCCATTGCTTTGACTGTTCCTTACTCTCTGGTGTATGGTGATGAATCCAGGTTTCGTCAACAGTCACAAAACGACGAAAAAATTCGTTTTTGTTTGCGTTAAGCAATTCCAAACTCTCCTTCGCAATGTGCAAGCGGTGGACGAAAGCTTACTCATGTGTAAAAATTCGTATAAAATGTTTCCAACGCGTTCCCGAGAAATGCTTAGAGCATTTGCAATCTCTCGCAGCTTGATTCGGCGATTATTCAATATCATTCCATGGACTTTATCCACAATTTCTGGTGTTGTCACCTCTCTGGGACAACCCGGGCGATCATCGTCAAAAATCCTTGTCCGCCCGCGTTTAAATTCAGCAGTCCAATATTTTATTGTTGAAAATGATGGAGCTGAATCCTTATAAACTTTGTCTAACTCCTTTTTAATATCGTCGTTGGATTTCTCTTTTAAAAACAACAAGAAAGGAAAGCTAACTTCGGGCGGAGGCGAAGTTGATATACCCTTGCAGTTAAAACCGGATATATATCGCAAACATCGGATATAATTGGCCGATCCTTATGAGAATATCATAATAAAACCAATTAATTACAATAAAATATCTAAAAAAAAGTATCAAGCTTCTATATCAAAATTATCAAAGTTGGTATTTTTACCAAATACCATTTCCGATCGTTCAGTTATATAGGCATAGATATAGTCATATTTTTTTTATTTAAATTTACGTTTATGTATAAAGCATCTCGATCTTTTTGTTTTGGTCTAGGTTTTTCTGGGTTCCTCTTCTTTCAAAATTTGTACTTTGAACTCGGTTGGTGAAAAGTTTCATATGAATCTGGGTGACTGTATAGCAGTGGTCGGCACCCCAATACATTGATATGATTTCACCGCATTAGTGTTAGTAACGAATAGCATAAAGTAGGCTGTGAGCATGATGTTTCCATATATAACCATGTTGCCATATAACTGAACACATTTATACTGTGTGTGTGTAGCAGAGCTCGGACAGAGAAATTTCCTATGCCCCCGAGATAGGGCCGTGCCGACCTCTGCTGTATAGTAATAGGTTGGTAAGTGTTCTTCGATTATGACCCCGATTTCCTTTAGTTTTAGTTTAGATGTGTTGCTGTACGTCCTGGTTCTTGGACATACGCTACAGCGCTATTTATTTCAGTAAACCCGTTTTATGTACATAACTTTTTGACTGAAAATTTTCCTGAAGTTTTATCGAACAGACGTTGGCAGTTTTGCATTCGTCCAACAGTGACAGTGGCTGTGTCCAACAGTGGCTATGTCCGCTAGCACCTTCTTAGTTTGCTGCATCCAAATGTGCTCACTTTCTCTGGTCGTAAGGGCACTTCGCCGTGCCTTAGTTGCTCGATTTCTTCAACGCGCCCGCTAGTTTTTACGGCCGTTTTGTACGCCTCTTGTCAATTTTCGGAAAAATAAAACCTGCCGATTTAACAAGTTTTAAGTTAGGAAATTTTTAGTTCTTCATCATAAGTATATTTTCAGTAAAAACGTTCTAGGCTTGACTTCACTTGAGGAGAGACAGATTAAGAAGACAGAAAAGTAATTTTGTCTTATACGTTATTTGAAGTTTCCAGTTAAAAAAAAAACATTTTCTGCAAAAGTAACAAACTTAGCATTTAGATAATTATAATCTCAAGGAGGATATTTCACATCAGTAATGGTTACTACCCGATGATTTAAATTAATCCGACCCTTAATATAAGGGGTTATATAATTTTGTCAAAAATTGTGCAACGCAGTAAAGTATATGTACGAGGGTAGGCTGATAAAAAGTCGACCTTACAAAAGAAAATACGTTTTTTTTTTTAATTTTGAATTTTTTTTTTCAACCTAATCTTTTAGACGTATGCACTTGGACCACCGATCCTCCAGTTTCCCAATATCTTCCATTTATCCAGGTCCTCAAAATAGGCGTTTGTTTCACAGATTACCTTTTCATTTGACTGAAATTTCTTACCACCAAGCCCTTTTTTTAAGTTTGGAAATAAATAATAGTCACAGGGTGCTAAATTTGGAGAATAGAGTGGATGGGGTAGAATTTCGTAGTGCAATTCACACAATTTCGACATGGCGACAACGCTCTTGGGAGCGGGAGCATTGTCCTGGTGAAACAAAACATTTTTCTTCGCCATGTGCGGCATTGTTTTCTTCAGCTCCGAATCAAATCGTCCCAAGAGATTGGAATAGTATTCTCCCGTAATTGTTCTGCCTTTTTCCAGATAATCCATATGAATTACACCTCGGGCATCCCAGAAAACTATTGCCATCACCTTGTTGGCCGACAAACCGATCTTTGCCTTTTTCGGTGCCGTTTCTCCAGTTGAAATCCATTGCTTTGACTGTTCCTTAAGGGGCCCATCCACAGGCGAGCATGTTCGGCGAACATGTTGTGCTCGACGAAATTTTTCCTGTGGATGGTAGTGTTCGTTGTCAAATTTTGTGTTTGTCAAAATGTTCGAATGGAATTGAAATCGTTCTATTTTGACAACGTTTGCAACAACATGCTCGTCAATGGATGGCAATGTTGGCACGAACGTCAGTTTGAATAAACGTTTTGGTAGAGAAAAATGAATAAAAAGTGAAATATTATTTTGCAATATTATTTATGGCAAATACTTATTGCCATAAGTGCAATTAGAGTGCCGCTATAGTTGTCCGTTGACATATTGATAGTTTGAAAATTTATCGAAAAATTATGTTCGCACGAATGTTGGCTCTAGTTAGTGGGGAAAATGAAATTCTAGTAGGCGAGCATGTTGACGAACATGCTCGCCTGTGGATGGGCCCCTTTACTCTCTGGTGTATGGTGATGAATCCAGGTTTCGTCAACAGTCACAAAACGACGAAAAAATTTGTTTTTGTTTGCGTTGATATGCGAAGTTGCGAAGTTGATATACCCTTGCAGTTAAAACCGGATATATATCGCAAACATCGGATATAGTTGGCCGATCCTTATGAGAATATCATAATAAAACCAATTAACTAAAATAAAAAATCTAAAAAAAAGTCCCAAGCTTCTATCTTTAAAAATACAATATTAAATTTTGTATTACTATAAATTGGGTTATATTATTATATTCTCATAAGGATCGGCCAACTATATCCAATGTTTGCGATATATATCCGGTTTTAACTGCAAGGGTATATCAACTCCGGCTCCGGTTGAAGTTAGCTTTCCTTTCGTGTTTTTGTTTAGATATTTTATCGTTATGAATTGGGTATATTATGATATTCTCATACGAATCGGCCAACTTTATCCGATTTGCGTCGGGTTTGAGATATATACATATATAGTTTTAACTGCAAGGGTATATTAACTTCGGCTCCGCCCGAAGCTTAATAGCTTAGCTTTCCATTCTTGTTTTGATTAGGATCAACAGGCTAGTCTATATAGCTGTCCGTAGAACGCGTTGATCTTAGAGATTATAATAGATAAAGCTATAGGATTTTTCATGGATACTCCTCCAATGCCCACGCAGTTTAGGTTTGTTTCAAATTTTTGGCACACCCTCTTCCGCCTCACAAATTGCGAGTTTCTGTAGCGTCAGTACAGGAAAGTTTTTTGAAAAACTTTTCATGCCAAAATATTTATATCGTTAATATACAAATTCGAAAAAAAAAATTTCATCCCAATCGTCCTATTTTTGAAGGATATATGTATACTGCAAGGGTACACCTTTTCCAATATAAAAGGGCTGAAATTTAGAACTCGAACTCGTGGATCTCGAAGACTATAAGAAAATGAGCCATCAGATAACCGCGCAGATGAAGTTTGTGTCAAAATTTGGCCACGCCCACTGCCGTCCATGAAAGAGAAATCTGGTTTTTGGAAAATGTTTTGATGCCAATGGCTTATCGACACCTACAAATCAAAAAGCCCCATAAATCGGATAATTTTTAGAGGATTTATAGACTTTTTATAACGCTTTCCTACTGAATCAGTAGTATGGATGTAAGTTTGTTGTTTTGCCCAAGCGCTAAAGGTTGCAACAAAATGTTGTTACCGAGAATACATACCGTTAAAGCTTTCACTTAGAGGTTAGTTGAATTGTGGATGGAAGAGATGAGTACCGCGTATAATAAAGTCGGGAGACTCGACTATAGCCGTCGTCTCTTGTTTTTTTAAATTTATTTTTCTAGTTAACTAAAACGTTCTCCCATATTAGGTTTAAGCGGATCCAAAGCAGACGAAGAACATAGACGTGACACATTTGGTTCTAATATAATACCACCAAAACCACCTAAAACCTTTCTTACTCTAGTCTGGGAGGCTCTTCAGGATGTAACTCTAATTATTTTAGAGGTTGCGGCTCTAGTATCACTTGGCCTATCATTTTATAAGCCTGCCGATGAAGATGCACGTAAGTTGTTTGTTTTTATAAATTTCATGTTGTTACTATTTAACACTTTTTTTAACCAACACAGCTGTGCTTCAAGAGGAGGAGGAACACCATGGATGGATTGAAGGACTGGCAATTCTTATTTCAGTTATAGTCGTAGTGATAGTGACAGCTTTCAATGATTACTCGAAGGAACGACAGTTCCGTGGATTGCAAAGCCGTATTGAAGGCGAACACAAATTTTCAGTTATTCGAGGCGGTGAAGTGTGCCAAATTTCTGTGGGAGATATACTTGTCGGCGATATTGCTCAGATTAAATATGGTGATTTATTGCCAGCCGATGGATGTCTCATTCAAAGTAACGATTTAAAAGTAAGAAGTAAATCCTTCATTTGTCCTAAGGAATAGGGTAATTTCGGTCAAAAAATTACACGTTTTTATAATTTTTATACCGGGTACTGTTTGGACGTATGTAACATAGAAAAGGAATCTCCGATCCGATCATCTCCGTGGGTCTCAGAGACTTTAAGGGTAGAGGTATAGGACTTGGAATGGAGACTTAATTATTATAAATTCCCACACAGTTCTTGATTGTTTCAGATTTTGCCACGTCTCCCGCCCCCACATATTTGATTTTTCTGCGCCAGTACAGATAGATATTTTGAAAAAGTTTTTCCACACTATTTCTTTGGCTAATTTATGTCTAGAAAACCAAATTCAGAAAAATTTTTAGAAGACCTATAAAGTTTTTTTTGTGCATCCCTAATTGCGTCAGTTGTTATTTCCACAAAAAAAGTATGCACTCCATTTTTTTTCCTGAGAAAATAGTTTTAAAGCAGTCACTATGGGGTCAATGACCACTTTTTCTGGCATTAAATATTACAAGTGAACCAAATGAGGTTGTTGAATGCGGTATTATGTTGGGTTAGGCTACAGAATGTTACTATAAAAAAGTGACAGACAGACTAAAAAATGTGGATTTTTATGCTCTAAAAAGCAGTTTTCAAAAAAATTGAAAATCCTTCGTTCACGGACTAAGTAATACCATAATAAATAAGTCGTCAAAATTTGGTGTTGATCGGATTGATAGTTTTTTTTAGTAATCGTGTCCACTGCAAAGGTAATTTTGTAAAAACAAGATTCTGAGATAATCGCGTTTAAAGTTTCACGTTTGTTCAAGTTTTATGTACAGGTAGTGCGCTATAAATAGCTACAACTTCGGTTCTAATGCACCGGTCGTTATGAATTTTTTTTAGAGTATTCTCAAAAGTATATTTTTTCATCTATAACAACTGTATTTAACCCCTTAAGTCATTAAAAAAACAATCACGCATCAGAAGTTGCTCTCAAGAGGGGGAATAAAAAATTACGTTGGCTTCATGGTTTGCAGTGCTGATTAGAATAATTTTTTAATAAAGAACAATTTTTTTTTTAAAGGTCGATGAATCTTCTTTAACTGGCGAATCAGATCATGTAAAAAAGGGAACAGACGTGGATCCAATGGTTTTATCTGGCACACATGTTATGGAGGGAAGCGGCAAAATGGTGGTTACAGCAGTTGGTGTAAATTCTCAAGCCGGTATCATCTTTACCCTTCTTGGTGCAGCAGTCGATGAACAGGAAGCTGAAATTAAAAAAATGAAAAAGGGTAAACAATTTACAGTCAAAATTAAAAAAAAAAAGATTAAAATAAATAAATAAAATTATACTTAAGCCTAAGAATAATTATCCAATCTCATAAGAAGGATATAATAGGGCTACCCTCCTCTGCTATAAATTTACTTATGGTTATTTTTTTGTTTTCCTTTTGTTGCTATTTTTTCATATTCCAATTGTCATGTGTGAATTGCATGATGTGTTGATTGAACCATCATTGAACTCCTTCATCTACCCAACCAACCAATCTGTCAACCAACAAACCAAAATCTGCAAATAAATCTTTACAAAATGGATACATTAATTGAATAATCAGAAGCTAAAAAGGCGACCAAGCAAAAGAGCTTGACAGGTGAAATATTTATATTTTTATTTTTAAGAATGAAAAGTTGTAAAGAAAAAATATTTAAGCACGCAGGCCTCCTGACTTTACTTTCACAAGTGAATTTTATATTGAGGACACAACTTTAAAGAAGCCATCTTTGGATTTAATTTTCATAATTAAAGACCAACAGCTTCTGTTCAAATGATTTGAACGGTATAAGGCTTTTTTATCCCTATTTTAAATTCAAAACAATGAGGAAATTTGACTTTGGGAGGAACCCATTTATTACACCCTTGCAGTTATACATACATATCGCAAATATTGGGTGAAGTACATTTTTGACAAAAGTAACCTTGAACCGAAACAGGGCCGATCCCTGCTTTTCCTGCGTGCAAATGAAATAAGGACGTGTGTGTGTAAAGTTTCGCTTCAAAAGCTGAAAAACGAGTTTATTAAGAAAAAGTCTACAGACATATTTCCTAGAGGCGCCAGCGCATCGTCGGTACCTCAAGGCGCAGAGACCCGCTTTGTTTACAAAAAGGGCTTTCGAGGAGGGGCCTTCCTTGTAACCGTAAAGGAAGGTCGTTCGTTATCCGTAACCTGCGACCCGTTCTCACAAACTAGTCTACCCTAGTTTCAAACTAGTGAAACTAAATAACTGGAATGAATGAAATGTGAAAAAACCGGTTTGTTTTTTCTTTAATTCGATGGAAAACGGTTTTAATTATGTTGAAATGTTTTAAATTCACATCGTGAAATGAAAAATCGAAGCCTGCCTGGTTACCTAAAAAATACTACAAAAACCTATTCATATAATTTCTTTTGAAAAATAATTTTAACTTAAAGGTATTAAAATACTTACTGTAAGAAATTTAATGTCGAGCTATAATTATACAAAACACCATCTTAAGATGGATTATAACATTGTGTCGCATTTCTTAAATATTCAGGTGAAAGCTCCCAAACAAAAAGTACCCAAGTACCACAACCAATCGTTAGTGAAGGAACCAAGTCGGAATCTGATGGAAATCATGTACCGCAATCTTCATCTTCAGCTGTTACTGAAGCAGGACATAAGAAAGAGAAATCTGTATTGCAAGCTAAATTAACAAAATTAGCTATACAAATAGGATATGCCGGGTCAACAATTGCTGTACTTACTGTTATTATTTTGATTATTCAGTTCTGCGTTAAAACGTTTGTAATTGATGACAAACCGTGGAAGAACACATATGCAAACAATTTGGTAAAGCATTTGATAATTGGAGTTACAGTGTTAGTAGTAGCTGTACCCGAAGGACTTCCCCTGGCAGTCACACTTTCTCTTGCATACTCTGTGAAGGTTAGTTGAATTCTAAAGTTCACATCTCCTGTATGAAACAAAGAAATTTTATTTTTTTCAGAAAATGATGAAAGATAACAATTTGGTAAGACATTTGGATGCATGCGAAACTATGGGTAATGCTACAGCCATTTGTTCTGACAAGACTGGTACACTTACAACTAACCGAATGACTGTTGTACAATCGTACATCTGCGAAAAACTCTGTAAGGTTTTGCCCACCCTTACTGATATCCCACAACATGTGGGTAATTTAATAACTATGGGAATATCTGTAAATTCAGCTTACACTTCAAACATTATGGTAAGTTTTTATTGTTATTTACAGTTGCGCCTTTAATTTAAAGATTTAAAGCCTTTGTTTAACATTATGTTTCTTTATGGTACTACACCACTTTTATTCTCATAAAAAAAAGTTTTAAAAAAATTTTTAATTTTTTTTATACCTTTGCAGAGTATATTATAATTGTGTCCACAAGTGTGCAACACAGTAAAGGATAAATCTCCCACCTTATAAAGTATATATATTCTTGATCAGGACCACCTTCTGAGTTAATATAAACATGTCCGATTGTCCGTTTGCCTTTTTCTACGTAAACTAGTTTCTCAGTTCTAAAGTTATCGACTTGAAACTTGGTACACCCCCTTCTTTCCACATACCGGAATAAAGTGTATCGTGCACCGTGCACCGGAATAAAGTGAAGGTAGCTTTATAAGGAAGACGCTAGTTCGCTGATAAAGATAAAAAACACTGATAAACACTTCATTGCTTAGCACACTTTTGACATTTTTATTTTTTGATCGTTCAGAAATATCGTTTAGAAAGAATAAAGATGGCTGATTTTTATGAAATTTTGTAAATCAGTTCAAAATTAAACAATTACATTTTAAAAGATTCCATAGATTAATTGAATTTCAAGAAACTCCCAACCTTACATATATCAAAAAAAAAAAAAAAATAAAAGTTTTATAGTGTCCGATCGTTCAGTTTTACGGAATCTAAAGGATATAATTATTAATCTGATCTTTAGTACGAGTTGATCAGTTTTTTACCCAAAAAGGTACCAAAGTTATGGAATTTCTAATCAATTAGTTATACGGCAACTATATCATATTATCGTCCGGTTTTAGCGTTCCGACTTATATATATATCTGCAAAGTTACAAACCGATAGCTTTAAAACTGAGGGACTAGTTCGCTCATAAAACTGACAGACGAACATTCTTATATGAAAAATATATATACTTAATAGGGTTGAAGATGTCTCCTTCACTGCGTTGCACGCTTTTGACCACAATTATAATTCCCTCAGCAAGGGTATATAAATGGAGATACGGTTAAAAAAGGGATTTTTATTTAAAAACCAAAAGCGTAAAAGGCAAACATATGCATCACAAATTTATATTTGTTTAAATCAATTTTTTCATTAATTTTTCCTTTCCTTTTTACATGAACGAGAGCTGTCTTTTTGTAATATATAAAAGTCGAAATCGGAGCTTGTTACTTTTACGTTTTAGGTTAGAAAAAAATTCCAAATTGATGTAGTTATGTCTTTTCAGTTGAAATGCACGAGAATGTCGCATTTGACATTCGATTCGTTCTTTATATGATTATTTTTATTCTTCTTTTTTTTTTTCCACATAGCCTGGACAAAACCCAGGAGACCTACCAATCCAGGTTGGCAACAAAACGGAATGTGCACTGTTGGGCTTTGTTCAAGGATTAGGTGTTAAATACCAGTCTATTCGTGATGAAATTCCAGAGGATAAGTTTACCCGCGTATATACTTTTAACTCTGTTCGTAAAAGTATGGGCACTGTTATACCACGTCCTAATGGCGGGTTTCGGTTATACACCAAAGGAGCTTCAGAGATAATCATGAAAAAGTAAGTAAATCAAACAAAAAAATAAACAAGAAAGAATGCTAACTTTGGGCGAGGCAGAAGTTAACATAACCTTCAGAAAAACCGATGTATGTAAAAAACAAGAAAGGAAAGCTATTTTCGGGCGGAGCCGAAGTTGATCTACCCTTGCAGCTAAAACCGGATATATAGTCGCAAACATCGGATATAGTTGGCCGATCCTTATGAGAATATGATAATATAACCCAATTAATTATAATATAAAATCTAAAAAAAAATCCCAAACTTCTATCTTCAAAAATACCAAAGTCGGTATTTCTACCAAAAACCATTTCCGATCGTTCAGTTATATGGCAGCTATAAGATATAGTCGACCGATCGTTATGAAATTTGGTAGGTCGGATAAACTGACTGAAACTGAAAAATATAATCTGTACCAAGTTCCAGCTTTCTATTTTCAAAAACACGAAAGTTGGGTCATTTCCGATCAATCAGTTGTATGTCAGCTATAGGATATAGTCGCCCGATCCCGGCCGTTTCGACTTATATACTGCGTGCAAAGGAAAGAAGGGTGTGTGCAAAGTTTCAAGTCGATAGCTTTAAAACTAAGTGACTAGCTCGCGTAGAAACAGACAGACAGACATGTTCATATCAACTCGGGAGGTGATCCTGATCAAGAATATATATACTTTATAGGGTCGGAGATGTCTCCTTCACTGCGTTGCACACTTTTGGACAAAATTATAATACCCTCTGCAAAATGGGCCAGTGATGGCCGATCATTATGAAAACTTTATTATAAAATACATATTTTCAAAAACAAAAATTCCCAAACAAAAATTTCATTTGCTTAAAATTATAGCTTGCAAATAACTGGTAGCCGATTCGTGCGGTCTCAAAATAAGTGTTCGTCACTGAGACTTTGAGCAAAAAGTCTGAGAGCAACCGAATGAATTGCTCGTATACAAATTTTGCTCGGGATCAGCCGAAGAACAGTTTTTTCTGTTTTCGTTTGCTCTGAACCCACGTTCCAAATTTTAACACGTTATTCCATACATATATAGCTCTGGTATGAACTAGGATAAATCAAATCGGTGAAGTTCTTCTTTACTTTTCAGCTTGATTTGTGGCTAAAGAAAACTCAATTTTTAAAAAATAATTTTCAAAGGTTAATTGTTAATTTTTGAGCAAAGTTAATGAAAACTTAAACCTGAAACTAAAACTGAAAACCCTTAAAAAGAAAACTATTCATTTTTTAATTAAAATAATCAACATATTAGTTTAATCGAAACTAATATTAAATTCTATATTCTAGAAACTATATTAAGAGTAAATTATCGAAAAGACTTTTTTCGCTGACTTTTTCAGTCAATCGGTCTTTTAATGAGTCTCTCTGCGCGAGCGTCACTCGAATCTCTCATTGAGCGATTTTCGGTAAACGAGAGTTTCATGGTCGGCTCATCGTAATGCGTTCAACAGAAAATCGGAACAAAACGAAACAAAGTCTGCTGCTGAGAGAGAAACCGAAACGGCATGCTTTTTTTCGGTTGTTCTCGCGAACAGAGCGTAAGGAAAAAAACCGTTAACAGTTATTTGCAAGCTATGTTTAAAATAGAATATGTATAATGGTTGCAAATAAAAACCAATTCTCCTTTGAGCTTAAAGGAGCTTTTAAAGCATTTATTCTTAAATTATAATAAATATATTTAGAACTTGCAATAGTTTAGGTTTAGTAGCTACATAGGGTAGCCACTCGCCGCTAGGGCTCATTGTTATACCACACAAGCAAAGAATTTAAATTTCTAAGGACTCCTTCATTTTCTTAGAGCTACCAGGTCAAAGTGTTCCCCGCATTTAAGCCCACAGGTAACTAATGATATTATAGCCCTACCAACAGATAGCGTAAATTGGTCTATATCAGTGGTCGGCACCCCAATACATTGATATGATTTTACCGCATTAGTGTTAGTAACGAATAGCAGAAAGTAGGCTGTGAGCATGACGTTTCACACATTTATACTGTGTGTGTGTGGCAGAGCTCGGGCAGAGAAATTTCCTATGCCCCCGAGATAGGGCCGTGCCGACCTCTGGTCTATATCTATCTACCTGGTGTGACTATGGCTGGTCCCCATCCACAATCTAGCCTTTATTTACCTTACTGCTCAGAGTAAATCTACCTAACCAGCATAATCTCGACTGGTAGTAGGATAAAGTCTAGGTCATCCCCAGGTTTATTCTGTTTTTTGCTGTTCATTCGCTATGCGTTGCGTTTCCCAAACCCGTTCCCTGCAAGAAAAGTTTTTAAGAGAGGGGCACAGTCCCGTAGAATATTACACAGTGCATCAGTGATTTGGAACTTTTAAAGTGACTAGTAATGATTTATCAGGGCAAATATAGCACAAAACCGTGTTTTAAATATTTGTTAAAGAGACCGGCATCGGGTATGATTGAACCGGTTCGATCAGCGGCGCTGATAACCGTTCTCACTCAACACAGTCGTTCCCTTTAACTCGTGCTTCGTGCACAAAGTACGATGAACTGGCATGATTGCTCTGCTTATTGATTCCAATTGATTGTTGGGTACCGTTAATTTTTCGTATGATGATCAAAAATGATTGTACAAAAAAAGACAATCGAATCCAACGATGCAAGCGAAAACTCAGACATCGATCAAGTTTCTTTCGTTTGATTTGATTGTGAGTGAAGAAATCGAGAAGATCGAGAATTACCCTGCGAATATGTGTTTGTATGTGTAGCTTGTGTAGCATTTCACCATTTTGGCTGACATTCCATATTTTAACCCTGCCGCTTTTCAACAGTTATTGAGCGCGTCTCCATCCCATCGTATTTAACTTCCAGTATAGTTTTGTAGACTGAGTGATCCAGAGTGATACCAAGGTACTACGTCCTACTACTAAAACTTAAGGTTTCCCTTGGAAGTCGCACGTTTGCAATTTTGTACTTCCTTGTAAAAGGAACACCTTCGGTGTTTGGTGGATTCACCATCTAGATTGTCGTTACTTGCCCATTCTGAAAGTACCCCCAGCTTATCCGTCATATGGTCTTATGGTCTCTGCGGAATTATTTATTATTTACAGTTCTTATTTTTATTTTTTAGAGAAAAGAGGAAAGTCTGATGCGATTATTATTAGATTAGATTATTGTTATTCCGTCGCCATTATTCTATATGCAATCGATTGCTATTATTTTAATTCAGTTATACATGTATGTGAGGAGAGTTGTTAACTCCACTCAGTTTTATTATAGATAGTTATGTAGTATTTTTTATGTGTATTGAATATTTCAAGTCCTTCAGAACTTTGTATCTGCCGTCCCTCTTGACTTTCGATATTTCATACGGTCCCAGATATTCTCCAGCCAGCTTGTGTCCTGCAATAAACTGTGTCCGGCGTAAAGCGACTAAGTCTCAAACTTTATAATTGACTTCTGGTTTACGACTCAGGTTATAGTGCTTTTTGTAAGAATCGTGCGCACGTTGAATTTCGATCTTTGCATCTTTTCTAAGTTGCTGCCGTTGCTCGTCGAAGTTTGAATACATTTCCTCATCTAGAAGCTGTAGAATACGATTGGTTGGTTTATTGCTCCTCCTCACACCAAACATTAGCTCAAATGGTGACTTCTTAGTAGACGCATGTTCGTGGGAATTAACAGTTCTCTGCACCTCAGGTACTGCCTTAAACCACTTCGCTGGATCATCTGCCGAAATAAAAGCAGAACCTCTGTCCCAAACCATCCGCACTGGGTTGCCAAAAAATGTCGGACCAAATCTCAATCTTCTTCAGTGTTTCCTCGCAGCTTGCAGTCTTCGTAGGAAACAGCCATATAAACTTTGTGAATGAGTCCACCATCGCAATTATGTATTTATATTGTTTTCCAGTGGCATCCATGGGATCCAGATGATCAACATGCAGCGTGTGAAGGGGTTGATCACCTTTATCGATGCAGTATAAAAACCATTCTTTCTTGTTGTTCACAACCTGCTGAACTTTTTGCTCTAATGAATCCAATAGGATTGTTGAATAGTATGTAGAGTTTTTTGTAGTGCAAAGTGGACTGCATTGTGGGCGTCAACAATCACTTCATTTTCCATCGCTTTCGGGACTACGAGGAGATCGTTACCGTTCACCTCCTTATAGAGAAGTGAAGCTTTCATCTTGTACCCGCCATTAGGACGGCTTTCGAGAATTTTCACAATTGCCTTCAGCATCTCATCTTTTCTTTAAGCGTTTTTGATGCGTGCTGTGATCTTTAAGGAGACAAGCATAACCCGATCAGGACAGCGACTTAGGCAGTCAACATGCTTTAATCGTTCTCCAGGACGATGTTCCACTGTAAAAACGAAATCTTGTAGATAAACAATCCACTGCGTAACTGCTCTTGGTATATCCGCCTTCTGTAGAGTTTGTTTAAAAGCGGCACAACCCGTTATCAGCTTAAACGACGATCCCAGCAGATAATGTCTGATTTTTTATACCGCTAGATACACGGCTTTGACTTCCAGGATATAACTGTGCTGGTGGGACTCATCTCCTGTTATCTTCTTGCTCAAATATGGGGTGGAGTTTGTCATCGAATTTTGTTGCATCTGTGTGTAACTCAGCTTTAGCAGGTCAGTTATCTGGCGTGTAATTTGCGAATAATTCAGAACGAATTTTCTGAAAAAACCCGTCAGCCCCAGAAAAGCTTAGACTGCTTTGACTTTTTTCGGCACCGAAAATTTGCTGACCGCTGCAGTCTTCTCTTGTCTCGGCCACAAGTTTCCGTCTTCAATGTTGTGGTCCAAGAAGTAAATTCTTCTCTGCAAGAAGCCACATTTTCGCCACTTGATCTTCAGGCCAAACGCCCCAGCTCTTTTCTGGACGAGTGCCATCTTTTGCAAACATCGCTCTGCAGTCTCGGCGTGAATTATTATATCATCCATATTAAATAAATAATACGTAATTAACGTAGCGAATGAATATAGCTGGCGAGTTCCGAAATCAAAACGGTGTTCTACTGAATTCGTACAATCTGGATTTGGTTATGAACGCTGTAAATTTCTTGCTCTTTTCCTCAATGGCAACGTGGAAGAAACCATTCTCCAAGTCCATTACGGTAAAGTGGCGCGCTTTTTGCAGCTTTTCCTTCCTCTATAACAGGGAGAACAGCAATCTCTCAACGCCATCGAGTTCAGCTTACGAAAATCAACGCAAACGCTGTGTTTGTGCCATCCTTTTTGTTTACCAGCACCAGACGACTGGCAAAGTTTAATGTAGATGGGCATATAATTACAGCAGATAGCCATTCTTCGAGCTGCTGTTCGACATCCTTCTGTTCGGCAATCGCAAATCGACTCGGAGATTGACGAAATGGGATAATCTCACCATCTGGAATAATTCGCAGCTCGACTGGAACATCTGCTACTAAATCCACCGCCTTGTAGTCCTTGATCAGCATTGATACTTTCTTTTTATACTGCGGAGGAACATCGTTTTCATCATTTGTATTAATAATACTATAAATACTCATCTCATTCGGTTCGTCACAAACTTTCTGCTCACGCGGGAAAGAAAACTTGTATCCCTCTGGCGAAAACGAAAGATTGAACTTTGAAACAAAATCGAATCCAAGCAATGCGTCCATATTTTCATCCTCTACCTCCTAAGAAGTAGAAGACCTGTTGTGTAGCGAGATTGTTTTATATCACACTTGTAAAAATAACCAAAAAAGGGTAGCTGCTGAATATTTAAAAAAATGTGAAAAAAAACGATAACGAAAAAATGGTCGTGCCTCATCAACGTTATAATTTAGAATGTATTTTTTCTCTAATCTTAAGCCTAACTCATCTATTGCGGCGAAGCGGGGTGAATTCGCACCAGAGCGAATATGAGCTTTCGCTCCCGCTCCGCCCTAAGCTATCTTAGAGTAAATTTAGAGACTAACAACTACAAAATACAATTCAACTATAAACTATAATTCAAATTTTCGAAAACTTCAATATAATAGTAAAGCAATTAACACCGCCCCCGTTGATAGCCTCCATCAGGCTTCAACCAACTGGCAGCCGCTCCAGCTTGTGGACCGCTCTCCTGTATTTCGCTTCAGAGCTAGTTCTGACGACAGCGACCCTGACCCTTCCGTCCGCGCCGGCGTGTGTTGCTCCTACTCGTCCTGTGAGCCACTGTTGTGGCGGCGATCAGGACCAGCGCGCCCGTCCGGATGTCGTCCTCTTTTTTCTGCCACTTCGACCGCGCCTGTAGGCCCAAGACGTACTCCCGGGACCATCGCTGCCAAAACATTTGCTTGATTGACGCAAGCACGTTAGACCCTGTTGGTCCGAGGTCCTCGGTGCTGGTGGGGCGATGAGCAGCCCGCCTTTCAACAGGTGTCCGGGAGTAAGTGCCTCGCCGTCGCTTGGGTCCTGACTCAGAGCCCCCAGGGGTCGTGAGTTCAGGAGGGCCTCGACTCCAACGAGGACGGTCTGCAGCTCCTCCGCGGTCAGCCTGGCGTTCCCTACCGCTCGTAGGAGTAGGTGTTTTACAGACTTCACACCTGCCTCCCATAGTCCGCCCATATGCGGAGCCCGCGGCGGTATGAACGCAAATACGCATCCGTTTTTTGATGCGTATTGCGTGACCGCGTCGACCTCGTCCTCGATTCTCCGACGAAGGTCTGCGATGTGGCGACTCGCTCCGACGAAGTTCGTCGCGTTGTCGCAGTGCACGATCTGCGGACATCCTCGGCGCCCAACGAACCTTTGAAAAGCCAACAAAGAGGAATCAGTTTAAAGGTCGGAAACTACTTCTAAATGAACTGCCTTGGACGCAAAACAAACAAATAAGGCTAAATAAACCACATATGGAGAATGGGCGGAGAGCACGAATTCTATCTAAGGGTAAGTCACCCATTATTTGAGTCATCAGACGAGGCTTGCTTTTAAAGCAGCGTATGCATGACCGTACTGTCTGACTGCAGACTTCCTGCGCATTTACGATCGACTCGTGCAAGTATCGGACGTAGCTCTGAACAAAATGAGAGCATTTTGTCAACTATACTGGAAACTTGGCATCGTACGATATAGGAGCATTAGCTATTGGCCCCCAACCCGCAACAATGAAAAGGTAATTCCAGCCTCTGATGATTCGTGTAGAAAGGGATTTAGCTTTTGTAGACTAGGGCTAACACTTAAATTTTTCCGGATCTTTTCTTTTTCATCTTGATACTCGTGCTCTTGGACTATTTCGACTATTTTCTTAAAGGCTTCATTATATTCGACTGGTGAGGGAATAATTCACTACTAATATCTTCGATTTCCTTATAAAGCGGAACATATAAACGAATACTCACAGCAGTTTTAAGTGAGGGGAATATCCTTCTATTACTTCCAATAAATGTGAGGTAGAGAAGATTGCGATTAATCGGACCGCATTCTTTTTTGCTTTCATCTGTAGAAGTTCTGGTGACACATTAAACCGGGTGCTCGTCGGCCACTTATCTTCCGGTTTCTTTAAAAACGATGGACCTGTAACCAAATCGATTCTACAGTCTCGACCTCTGGACACTATATCTGCCGGGTTCTGTTTAGTTGGTACATGCCGCCACGTGCTATCATCTGACCACTCTTGAATTTCGGCTACTCTATTCGATACGAACGTTGACAACGACGATGGATGGGAACGAATCCAATGAAGAGTTACTTCTGAATCCGACCAAAATACACTTTGCTCGATCGGAACTTTTATTATTTATATTTATCTTGCGGCAGAGATCTGCGAGAAGGTGAGCGGCACATAACTCAAGACGGGGGAGCGTCTTTGTCGTGAGCGGCGCTACTTTGGACTTTGCCGTCAACAATGAAACTTTAATACCTTCTGCAGATTCGCAACGAATATAGACGCAGGCTCCATAGGCTCTCATCGATGCATCAGAAAAGGGATGCATTTAAATCGGTGACATCAGCTCGGTAAACACGAATCTCGGAATTGAGATGTCCTCCAATTGCGACAAGGCAAATTGTACTTTGTTCCACGCTGTTTCTAAGTGCAGTGGAATTGACTCATCCCAATCTAGCTTATTTAGCCAAAGTTTCTGCAATAGGATCTTTCCTTTTATAAGTATAGGGCTTAATAAGCCAAGGGGGTCAAACAACTTCGATGTCACCGAAAGGATGTTCCGCTTGGTCGCCCTTTGACCCATGACTGAAGCATCAATTTCAAATTTAAATGTATCTTCTTTAGGAACCCAAGCAATTCCTAATGCTTTAGTCACTTCTGAGTCCGAAAGTGTTATTGGCTTAACCGTGATCTCGGATGCAGTAACTTCAGGCGAGTTTGAAAACCATTTGCTCAATTCAAACCCAGCGTTCCGAAGAACCTGAGTTACTTCAGACTTAATTGTCTTTAGCTCCTCAATGCAACCAGCACCCGTTAACATGTCGTCGACGTAAAAGTCGGACCCAATAACTCGGACCCTCGAGCGAGGCAGCTCGAGGGAATGTATTTTTCACAGATTCACTCAACCTCTTCAAACACCTTATGGCCAGGAATGGGGCTGGCGCAGTGCCATATGTAACGGTGTTGAGCTTGCACAGTTCCAAGGACTCTGATGGGTCTTTCATGTACTATTACTCTGCGATACATCTTTTTAATGTCGGCTATCAGAGCGAATCTGTTCAGCCGGAACCTAAGAATAATTGAATACAACTCTTCCTGGATGGTAGGACCAACCATCAACAGATCGTTAAGACACTTATGTGTTGATGTCTTACAAGACGCATTAAACACGACTCGTAATTTGGCAGTAAAATTGTATTTTTCTGATAATGTTCCTCACATAACTCTTGTTCAGGTGACAAAAGCTTTTTGGAAGTTGGTACTTCTTCCAGCGACCAGAATTTTTTCAAATTGCCATCTATCGACTCGAGTAATTCTTCTTGGCAATTCAGGCTAGAGACAGGCTTTTGAGGAGTTGAGGTATTTGCCTTATATTTTCCCGATACTATCTATCCAAGGGGAGTTTTTTGGAGGATGGGATGGGATGGTTTGGCCCTTGTTTTATTTGGCCAACGGACAAAAGTTCGAAAATTGACTCAGCTCCAATTATCATGTCTATCCGCTGAGGTTTATGAAAATATGGGTCTGCTAACGGCAAGTTCTTTGGTAGGTCCCAATTTTTCGCTGACTGGTCAGGGTGATAACCCGAGATAGTTCTCAAAATCCAAAAGTCGAACGGAAACTCACTACCATTAATTGTTGACTTCACCACAGTGTGTATCTTTTTCTTAACCTGGGAATTAGCTTAACCAATTCCAAGCAAGTTGATACAGGATTCCTCCCTACGGATCTGTATGCGTTGAGCAAGTTCTTCAGTAATGAAGTTCATTTGTGACCCAGAGTCAAGTAGAGCTCGGGCCAATATATGCTCGCCATTTTTAGTTCTAACGCTTACGATCGACGTCGCTAACAAAACCCTTTTTAGAGATGACGCATGCAAAGCATGTGACGTAGAAGGGTGCGCTACATCCGCTACAGCGCTACATCTTGAGGATGTTCATTTGGTGGTGGTAACGCCAAGTTATTTTCGGTCACAGTAAATCGGTGCAGAAGTTTGTGGTGCGATCTTGCAAAAATTTGACACCTAGTCGATTTACACTTCGCAACCGTGTGATCTTTTTGGCAGACAATTTAAACATAATGAGGCTGGCTTGACAAACTCAAACCGTTGCATTACAGCAAGGCGAGCGAACGGACTACACTGGGCAAGACTATGATCTTGTGCGTTGTAATAACTGCAAGCTTGTTTATTGGAAGCGGAGCAAGCTAACGAACTCCTATTGTGCTGCTTCCCGAACCCAATTTTCTCCTGTTTTGGCTTGCCAGTCTTTTCAGCGGACAGGTGCTGGTACCTACGATTTAATATTTTTTCGAAATCGGACCACAGCGGCAATTCCTCATAATCCAATGACTCTTCTCATTTTTCTCTGGTCACTGGATCTACTCTACTCAAAACTAAGTGAATGATCATTGAGTTTGCAATTTTAGTGTCATCTCCTATGGATAATAGTGACCCATAGATCGATGACACTGTGTCGATGAGACCTCTTAACGACGACGCAGACGGCTGGGAAACTTTCGGAAGGCTGAGTAATTTGCTTATTTGGTTCGCAATGATGAGACATTCGTTATCGTAAACTCTTTTTAGACTAGCAATAGCTTTGTCATAATTACTCTCGGTGACTTGGAATGCCTTGATAGTTCCTATGGCTTCACCAGAGAGGCAAGAAGTTAAATGGTTAAATTTCTCGATAAGAGGAATGTTCACATCCTTGTCTAATAATGTCTCAAAGAGACTCATGAAACCGAATAGTTTCCACTGAATTTTGGCAATGCCAAACTGGGAAGTCGAGCTCGAGTTGGGGCTGCAGAAATTGCAGTAGCTGGTGGGGACTCTTCAGCTAATGTGAAGGCATTTAATAATAACATCACCCTTGCCTTAGTTGTTATCTCTAATTCTTCCAACTCGGCTCCAAATTCATCTTCCTCATCTAACTGCTCGATCTGGACTTGCAACTCATTTGCCTTAAATATTGTCTTATTTAAAACCTGAAGCCTGCACTCTAGCTCGGTCTTCACTAAAGCAACTGACCCAGCTTCCAAACGCTTCGCTAACCGGCGAATGCTTTTTACCCTGACATTTAATCTTCTTCTTAATTCATCAAGAGTCGTGGATTTTAGTTCCTGTTTATTACTTTCCATTTTATAATTTATTTATTTTTTTTTTTTATACCCTTGCAGAGGGTCCAAAAGTGTGAAACGCAGTGAAGGAGACATCTTCGACCCTATAAAGTATATATATTCATGATCAGGATCACCTCCTGAGTTGATATGAGCATGTCCGTCTGCCCGTCTGTCCGTCTGTCTGTTTCTACGCGAACTAGTCTCTCAGTTTTAAAGCTATCGTCTTGAAACTTTGCACACACCCTTCTTTCCTTTGCACGCAATATATAAGTCGGAGCGGCCCGGATCGGCCATATAGCTGCCGTATAACTGATTGATCGGAAATGGTATAACTTTGGTGTTTTTAGAGTTAGAGAGTTCAATCTTGACACAAGAGCTATTTTTGGCAAAATATTACGACATGCCAAATTATAAGGATCGGTCGACTATATCCTATAGCTGCCATATAACTGAACGAACGAAAATGACTTAACTTTCTTGTTTTTGAAAATAGAAAGCTGAAACTTAGTACAGGCGACAGTGATGTGGATATGTTTTTATGTTTTTTGTCAATTTTAGCCACAGGCAGTTTGTTAATTATTTTAACTAAACTATTTAAATTTTTTAGCTCTACTAATTTCAAGTACGAACATATGCGCCAAGAATTGAAAGGAGGGTTCAATATTCCAGCACAAGATGAAGATTTAATTTGTCTTTTCTCAACTTTCAATTTTTTGCACAAATACCTGCGGTTCTGCCTTGGGATCCTTTAATCCCGCTGCCACTTTCCTTTTCCAGTCAATGCAGGTGCACGGCATGGAAGTACATGGTTTTCCTAGTGGCGATAATCCTGCGGTGATGATCCTGGAGCCTTGAGGCGGTTTCATGGCGCGGTGAATTTTGTTTTTTATTCTGCACTTCACGGACGCGTCGCGAGCATGATTTTAGTTTGTGTATAATAACACAGTGTCACTGTCACTTTTATGTTTGTTTTTTTTTTTTTTTTTTAAATATTTCGCACTATAGTTCACCCGGGGGCGCCAAAATGTTTAGCGAGATTGTTTTATGTCACACTTGTAAAAATAACAAAAAAAGGGTGGCTGCTGAATATTACAAAAAAATGCGAAAAAAAACGATAACGAAAAAATGGTCGTGCCTCATCAACGTTATAATTTCGAATGTATTTTTTCTCTAATCTTAAGCCTAACATATCTATTGCGGCGAAGCGGGGCGAATTCGCACAAGAGCGAATATGAGCTTTCGCTCCCGCTCCGCCCTAAGCTATCTTAGAGTAAATTTAGAGACTAACAACTACAAAATACAATTCAACTATAAACTATACTTCAAATTTTCGACAACTTCAAAATAATGACAAATCAATTAACAGCTGCTTTGCATTTGCTAAAAAAAAAGGTGGGCAAAACGCGCACATTTTTAGTATTTGAAGTATTAAATTAGTAAATAGTAAAAAACTATGAGAGCTGAGCTTCGAAACATCAACGAAACAAAAACGTATTTCTTTTTATTTCGTTTTTCGTTACTTCTAAACTTTGAATTGGCACTTTTATATAAAGGATGTAGCTCGGTGTGAGGTTGAAAAAATCGATTTTTTTTTCACATATTTCGATAGTATTGTTTATTAAGAATGTACTGTTAAAGTTTCAAATAAAAATATCAAATAATGACAGAGATACAGCCCATAATCGAGAGCGCGCCTACACCAAGAAGTATGAGTTCCTCGGTAGCGTCTAAACTTTAAACGCGTTTTTCTCGGAACGACTTTTTTGTGTGCGGCGCAGGTGATTCACAAAATTCTATGGTACCGATCTAGCTGAAATTTGGATATGTTCTAAAAAGTAACACCTCTGTCCCGTACTAGAATCATTTATTTTTAATGATTAGTTTTTTTTTATCATTAACTTAAGATAAATTTTTTAAATTTTTTTAATTTTTTTTTTTTGTGAATTCGCCATTTTGTTGTTTATTGATGAAAATATTTCATTCTAGTACGGGACAGAGCCATAAGCTTACAAAACAATAATCTATTCTAATTTTTTGTTTCGGATGACTCTAGCAGTCGAAATCACCTGCGCCAGGGACCTACCTTTTTTTTTTTATATGCATACTTTGGCATGCTATAAAGTGTATTAAACTACACAAGAATAAATTGAACAAAATATTTTCAAATAGTTTATGATGCCTATAAAAACATATGTGAAAATTGGAACGATCGCATTATTTTTATTACAAAAAAATTTTTTTGAAATAACCTCTAAAAAGTAGCCCGGAACATGAGACTA
Source organism: Drosophila malerkotliana malerkotliana (assembly GCA_018153235.1). NCBI lineage: Eukaryota > Metazoa > Arthropoda > Insecta > Diptera > Drosophilidae > Drosophila > Drosophila malerkotliana. The sequence goes on along the minus strand of JAECXV010000087.1, from coordinate 2,512,719 downwards.
CATCCTTAAAGAAAGCCTTTCTAGCAACAGTTCTTAAACAAATAAAAAACTACGCTTACATATCCAAATTTTCTATGGAGAAAACTTGTTCCAAACAAATTACTGAGAAAATTTTTCTCAGTGAAAACATTTTTTTATACCCTTGCAGAGGGTATTATAATTTTGGTCAAAAGTGTGCAACGCAGTGAAGGAGACATCTCCGACCCTATAAAGTATACATATTCTTGATCAGGATCACCTCCTGAGTTGATATGAGCATGTCCGTCTGCCCGTCTGTCCGTCTGTCTGTTTCTACGCAAACTAGTCTCTCAGTTTTAAAGCTATCGTCTTGAAACTTTGCACACACCCTTCTTTCCTTTGCACGCAGTATAAGTCGGAACGGCCCGGATCGGCCGACTATATCCTATAGCTGCCATATAACTGATTGATCGGAAATGGTATAACGTTGGTGTTTTTAAAGTTAGAGAGTTCAAATTTTAGAGGAGAGCAATTTTTGGCAAAATAATACGACATGCCAAATTTTGTAAGGATCGGCCGACTATATCCTATAGCTGCCATATAACTGAACGATCGGAAATGACCCAACTTTGACCCAACTCGTGTTTTTAGAAAATAGAAAGCTGGAACTTGGTACAGATTATATATTTGGTCAGTTGATCCGACCTACCAAATTTCATTAGGATCGGCCGACTATATCCTATAGCTGCCATATAACTGAACGATCGGAAATGGTATAACGTTGGTGTTGTTAAAGTTAGAGAGTTCAAATTTTAGAGAGCTATTTTTGGCAAAATAATACGACATGCCAAATTTCGTAAGGATCGGCCGACTATATCCTATAGCTGCCATATAACTGAACGATCGGAAATGACTCAACTTTGACCCAACTCGTGTTTTTAGAAAATAGAAAGCTGGAACTTGGTACAGATTATATATTTGGTCAGTTGATCCGACCTACCAAATTTCATTAGGATCGGCCGACTATATCGTATAGCTGCCATATAACTGAACGATCGGAAATGGTACTTGGTAGAAATATCAACTTTCGTATTTTTGAAGATAGAAGTTTGGGACTTTTTTTAGATTTTGTATTGTAAAAAATTGGATTATATTCTTATTGCCATAAGGATCGGCCAACTATATCCGATGTTTGCGATATATATCCGGTTTTAACTGCAAGGGTATATAAACTTCGGCTCCGCCCGAAACAGAGACAGACGGACATGCTCATATCAACTCAGGTGATCCTGATCAAGAATATATATACTTTATAGGGTCGGAGATGTCTCCTTAAATGCGTTGCACACTCTTGAACAAAATTATAATACTCTCTGCAAGGGTATAAATAGAGGGCTACGACCCCTAAATTCCTAAGCATTTCAATGCTTAGTACTGAATAGTTAATTCAATTAAATTTAGTACTGATTATTTAAAAGAATTCATTTTATCCCCAGTGCCCATTCAAGAAATTCTAATAATCAATAGAAAAAATGAAAAATGAAAAAAAAAAATGAATTTTTCTCCACGTCCAGGGTTAAGATTATTTTTGAAGGCTCCCAGATTCCAGAGGAAATTGACTTCCTTTAAACAAAGGTTAAAGTGGAACCTTATGTTCCTTTTAGCACACCGCTAACACCGCTACCTCCCTTGAATGTCCGGCAAGGAAAAGAGCGTTTGCCATACAGAAATGTATGACAAGGAAAGAGCGTTTGCCATACAGAAATGTATGACATCGCCGAATCTATCTTGAGTAAAAGTTAAAATAAGATATCCAGCTCTCTTTGATAAACTAGCTCCATCCACTCAGATTTTTAATACCACCGAATTCCTTCTACTACAAGCCCCCAAAAATTCTGCAATCCCGGTTTTGTAGGATAACACTAAATTAGCTGCTGAATCTATTCACAAATATCTTCCCTACAACAAAATAGCTAAAAATTATAAAAACAAACCAACCAAAGGTAGAAAGTCGCAAGAGACGACGTCCCCCTTCAAGGGTCTCCTCTTTCCAACCAACCGGCTGATTCTGGCTCTATCCCACCTTCAGCCAGTTCTTATCAAAACTCAGCCTTGGAAACAGCTGAGAAAAGTCTAATCAATATTTCTTCGGAGATTGCCTCCTTCCTTTTAATAAACAATCCGAACAACTCAGGATCTTTTCTCGAATCCTTAAGAGATATTATAGCCAAAGCCAGCTCCGAAATTTATATTAAAAAAATGAATTCTTTTATCTTTTAATATTTCATCAAAATTAAGCCTATAAGAAGTATATAAAATACTTCAATACAATATTCAAAGCTTAACTTCTCAAAATAACAAACAGCTGTTGGAACTTTTTCTTGTTAATAATAATATTGAAATTGCCATTCTTTTTGAAATTTGGGTAGTAGATAATGCCATGTGTAGTATAGCAAACTGTAATTTCATTTGCAAGCCTCGTGAGCATAAATGATTTTAAAGCAGGGCTCAAGGAAACTATGTCCATAGCTACCAAACTTAATGGTCCCTCGTTAGTGGGGGGCGATATTAATGCCAAATCGCCCATATGGGGCAGCCTCACTCAGGACAACAAAGGTCTGGCAGTGGAGGAAGTACTTTTATCCACAGTTTTTTTTGTATTTACGATGATTCTCACACCTATTTCACTAACCCTGCTTCCAGTTCAGCTCCTGACGTTTCCTTTATTAATAAAAATTCCCTTTGTCCTATTTGGACTACTTAAAACTCTAAAATCTCCAACAGTTACCAATAATAATTTTCCTATAAAAATAAAATAAAACCTTAACGGAAAAAGTTATTAAAAATTTTTCAAAATTAATATTAGCTCCCTTGACAGTTTAAGTAGCTCAGCTGAGGACATAATAAAAAAACACTATAAATCTCAATGAAAATAATAAATATGTTTCAAAAAAGTACTGAGAAAAGACTTGCGAAAGGCTTTTTAGATTAAGGAATGCCTGCAGGCAAAAATATTATAAAACTAAATTAACCTCTTATGCAGTATTGTATCTAGAGTAAAAAAAAAAAAAAAAGTTATTTACTAAGAATATTCTAGCTGACTCGTTATCTAACCCCCAGTCTCCAAAAGAGTTATGGGAAAAAATCAAACCCAGAAATAAAATATTACAGACAAACTAAACCCACACCTTAACTTTTTGACGACCAGGATCATCAAATTTTTGTTCAGCAAATTGCAATAGCTCCTGATACTCCAGGCTGTATATGTTACAATATAATTTTCCTCACTGTGAATTTGGATCCATAAATAGAAAATACTTTTCTCCTAATGAAGTCTTAGACTTTCTCAAGACTCGTAACCCAAATTCTTCGAAGGGATTAGATATTTCTTATACTATGCTTCTATCTTTACCTCACGAACAAATTTTGTTTGTTTGAATGTTTAGTTTCCATGAAATTTTGTTTCTATGTTGAATGATATTTTTAATTTTAAAAATTTTATGCTGTTAGTCGCAATGGATTTCTCATCAGAAGATCAGAGCTACTGTTAGAGGAAAGTTTATTTTTATACCCTTGCAGAGGGTATTATAATTTTGTCCAAAAGTGTGCAACGCAGTGAAGGAGACATCTCCGACCCTATAAAGTATATATATTCTTGATCAGGATCACCTCCTGAGTTGATATGAGCATGTCCGTCTGTCTGTCCGTCTGTCTGTTTCTACGCAAACTAGTCTCTCAGTTTTAAAGCTATCGTCTTGAAACTTTGCACACACCCTTCTTTCCTTTGCACGCAGTATATAAGTCGGAACGGCCGGGATCGGTCGACTATATCCTATAGCTGCCATATAACTGATTGATCGGAAATGGTATAACTTTGGTGTTTTTAAAGTTAGAGAGTTCAAATTTTACTATATCTTATAGCTGCCATATAACTGATCGATTGGACATGGTTTTTGGTAGAAATACTAACTTTGGTATTTTTAAAGATAGAAGTTTGGGACTTGTTTTAAATTTTGTATTATAATAAATTGGGTTATATTATCAAGTTCTCATAACGATCGGCCAACTATATCCAATGTTTGCGATATATATCCGGTTTTAACTGCAAGGCTATATCAACTTCGGCTCCGCTCGAAGTTAGCTTTCCTTTCTTGTTTAATATAAAAAATCTTTATATTCAGTTTTTCCCATTGTTTAATTGTGCGGAAGGCTTATATGCAGTCAAATATAAAAAAAATCTAATATATAGCGCGAAATCCTGAATTGAGTGATATTTTTTAGCGAAAACAAAATAAAAATTAAAAATAATGATTGTTCATATATGTATATGTATATAAATATATATTCATGTAATAGTATATACAGTGGCGAGCAAAATTGAGTGTATGTTCACGACTAAGACTTTCGTCACTCATAAAATCATAATCACATAACCAAATCCAAAATTTTTTTTGTTTTCTATTATTTATTTAATTCTTTATAAATTCTAAGCAAAAACAATTATGATACAGATGAATTTGAGGAGACGTTTCAAAGAGTTTTAATTTCCAAAATAATATAAATATATAAATTATATATTAATATAATAATATAATTTCAACTTTTTAAAAAAAAAAAAAACTTTTATTTTTTTTTTCTCCCGGTTTTTTTTGGAAGTACCGTTCCGAATCAAAGTAAAACGAATACTGTTGGCGATTTCTTTGTTGAAACAGTTTTAAAATTGCACAAAAATTGTTAGACATCCCGAAACAAATATCAAATTGATGGGAATCACAAAGATGTAAATATATTTGTTTCAGAAAAGTACAAGCTATCGATAAATGCATTTATTTAAGGGCTGCATCATAACACATTTATAATAGATTTCTTCAAAGTTTGTCCGGGTTATTTATTGTCACCCTGTATATCCGGTTTTAACTGCAAGGGTACATCAATCCGGTCCGCCCGAAGATAGCTTTCCTTTCTTGTTTTTTTTTTAAATTACTGAATTAGAGAAACAGATATTGTTAGTGGAGAATTCTGCCAATTTTTTGTAATTTTCTGACCAAGCTTAATTAAAAATTTAATTACATAAAATTTTGTTTAGCGTCTATTTGTCTTTTCTTCTGCTTCGCCCTTTCTTTATCGCAGTGATGACAAAAGCACTATCTAGCTCGTAGATCTTCCATTGGGATTGGGGCGATCTTGTGTATTGTTCGTCGAAGTTATTTCTTGCTCGTCCTTTAGTCGACAACTCGGATCTTGTCCATTTCGGTTATGCTGGCAGGTAATCGGGCCAGCTTCCAAGTTTGTGGTGGAGCATTATCTCTTGGATGTGTGAATGTAGTCACGGTGTCATATTTTCTACATGGGTTTTAGTATCTCAATCTAAAACAGTGGTCGGCACCCCAATACATTGATATGATTTTAACGCATTAGTATTAGTAACGAATAGCAGAAAGTAGGCTGTGATCATGACAGAGAAATTTCCTATGTCCTCGGGATAGGGCCGTGCTGACCACTGATCTAAAAGAATCGAAATTATCGAAATCGAAACTAAGAGTTGAAATCAAAAACTACGCTTTTTTCGCTCAGTGAAAGCTCTGCTTAAAACTTAAATTTTAAACATGTGTGCGTTTTGCCAAAAATTAGACAAAAATGTCTACTTTCTGAAGTATACAAAATTTTAAATTGATTTTTCTTTATAATTTAAATAGGTGTGCTTTTATCTATGGGCATGAAGGAACATTGGAGACTTTTACCAGAGATATGCAGGAACGATTGATTCGAGAAGTTATTGAGCCAATGGCATGTGATGGTCTTCGGACCATATCTGTAGCCTATCGCGACTTTGTGCCTGGAAAAGCTGCAGTTAATGAAGTACACATTGATGGAGAACCTAACTGGGATGATGAAGAAAACATTATGACGAATCTTACTTGCCTTTGTGTAGTTGGGATAGAAGATCCAGTGCGTCCTGAAGTTCCCGATGCAATTCGAAAGTGCCAACGTGCTGGTATAACTGTTCGCATGGTCACTGGAGACAACATTAACACAGCACGATCTATTGCTAGTAAATGTGGTATTCTTCGTCCTAATGATGACTTTCTTATTTTGGAAGGCAAAGAATTTAATAGACGTATACGGGATAGCAACGGAGATGTAAAATATAAAAATTTGGTAATTTTGTGATTTTTATTTAGTTTTTTTTCAGATTCAACAACATCTTATCGACAAAGTGTGGCCCAAACTTCGTGTATTAGCTCGTTCATCTCCAACTGACAAATATACATTAGTGAAAGGTAAGTATAGTTTATTAAAAGAAATAATAAAAAATAAAAAATATTGTTCTAATGCAACTTGCACTTCCGAATATATTTGTCTGAGGCTGATTTTATTGATATAAAGTTGCAATATTTATAGCTAAGTTAGTAATTAATGGAGATATAGAACAAAATAAAAAGAAGAAAGGAAAGCTAACTTTGGGCGGACCAAATTTCATATACCTTGTCGGTATTATCTTTAAAATTACCAAAGTTGGTATTTTTACCAAATGCACGTCGTATCATTTTGCCATAATCCATAGAAAATCCCAACTCTCTAACTTTAAAAACACCAAAGTTGTGGGTATCCGATCGATCAGTTATATGGCAGCTATAAGATATAGTCGGCCGATAGGTAATATTGGGTCGGTCCGCCCATTCAAAATCTCATCTCTCTTGATGTTTTTATAACCGGTTCTCGGTATATACCCCATTAGAAATTTCCTTTGCTCTGCTTCGAAGTTTTTACAACGGCTACGGCTACGATAATTTTTTGCTGTTGCTATTGCTATAGTTTTTTCTGTGACAAAACTCGGAGCAGAGAACATCAGTTTTCATCAATCTGGTATAGCTCTGCTCAGGCTGTCCTTAAAGTGAGAGCAGTAGCAGTAGCAAAACTATGGGAGTAGCATAATTTTTCAAACCCTGCGACCTACAACATTTCATTAGTATCGGCCGACTAAAGCCTATAGCTGCCATATACAGAGGTGGTTTTTTTTTTGTACTTTTAAGATAGAGGCTTAAGGTTTTTTAGTTGTTTCTTTAAAAAAATGGGTATTGTAATAAAATTCGCCAAGGATCGGCCAGCTATATCCGATATTTTCGAATTCCGGATTTCCGGTCTTAAATGCAAGGCTTACACTTAGGCTATTTCCCAAGCTAGCGTTTCTTTCTAGAACCTCTTCTCATTTCGGATAAAAATCGACCATATTTTGAAAATGTATTGTGAAAGATAAAAAAGGATACAGGATTCTGCTATGACCAGTTATTGGTAGTTTATACATTTTCTTTTTTTAGGTCTCTTAAAAAATATGAATCTTTTACTTTTTATGACTTGTTTTTTGGTACCAGTCATACAATAAAAAATAACTTTTTTTGATTCGAGAAAATCCGATCTAAAGAACTGAAGATATCATATACGATCTTTAGATCGTTTCGAGTTTGAAGATACGTACCACAGCGCACATGACAGGGGTACGTTCCAAATATGTAACTTTCATTTTATGTAAAAAAAAATTGTATTTATTCCAAAAAAAAAACCGGAGAGGGTCCTGTTAAGGAATATGATATTGCTTCTAGCTATCAATCGTTCAATCAATTTGTATCAAATTGAAAAATTTCTAAATTTGCTTTTAAAAAAATTAAAATATATAAAAACCATTATTTTTCGTTTGCCACCTGCTGGGATCTGAACCATAGAGTGTGGCGTTGAAAGTCTCACGCTCTTCAAAATCAGCCCCACTAGCTTAAAAATAAACGCTCTAAAATTTAACAAAATAATGAATATAATAAATACAAGAGGAAGATTACGAGGAAGAGTGTTGCTCAGATAAGGTGTTAACAATTAAAGTTTAAAAGCTTTAAAATAAGAGGAAAGCGAAGTTATGTTATTGTAAATGTTAAATGTAAAGAAACCATATGTAAATTTACAATGGCTAAGGAGTAGAGGAAAGAAGTTTCCAGTCATTCTAATTGAAAACAGCGAAGCGAATTTAGTTATTTACCCAATAGATTTGGATGTTTTCAAAAATCAAAATGCGGGATTAATTGAAAACTAGTGGCTACGAGAATTTTAGCTATTTTCAAAACAAAATTGACTGAACGAATCCATCTGGTACCTTCTTGTATTATTATGTTTTAAAGTGCCACACATTAATGCTTGCAGTATTTTTGTATTGGAATGGTAAAAAAACATCGATATGCTATCTTTACATTTTTATCGATTTTTACTAGTTTTATACCATTACCATCTGGGTATTTTCAAATTTTTTAAATTATCGTGTGTGACAGTTAAAATGGCCAAAATAGTTAAAATTAACTGCGTCATACGCCGGGGAAACAAATGCTGCCATTACAATGAAGTCCCAGCTGATTTCCTAAAAATGATTGAAACCAATCAGACCTACAGAAATTCAGCAGAGGAAGAGGGCATAAATAAAAAAATTTGCGAAAAAAAAATTTTAAAATTTTTTCAGGCAACAAAACTCTTAATCTTAATTTTTCAAAGGATCCTGTATGTTTTCCTTTAAGTTCCCAATTCGATGCTGCAACCCAGAGTTGTAAAGGCTTTCGGTTTCGCGTCCATGTGCCAGCTAATACTGCATCATTTGGCTTATGTCATGATATTGTAAATGAATTCCAGAACAAAACTGCGTTCATAGTTTTTATAATCCGACACAATCCAACCTACTTTTGGAAAAATGTTAAGTTAAAATTGTTTAATGTAAAATACAAATATTAATACAAATATTGCAATAAACACTTAAATTTTACATACCTCCTTTAATATTTTTTTAATATGTTCAACGAACAGCTAACTTTCAGGGCCACGGAATGTAGCAGGGCTGCAATTTCAGTAACGAAAGAAAGGAAAGTTAACTTCGGGCGGAGCCGAATTTGATTTACCCTTGCAGTTAAAACCGGATATATATCGCCAAAATCGGATATAGTTGGCCGATCCTTATGAAATTTGGTAGGTTGGATCAACTGACCAAAAATAGAATCTGTACTAAATTCCACCTTTCTATCTTCAAAAACACGAAAGTTGGGTCATTTCCGATCGTTCAGTTATATAGCAGCTATAGGATATAGTCGGCCGATCCTTATGAAATTTGGCATGTCGTAATTTTTTGCCAAAAAATGCTCTCATGTCAAATTTGAACTCTGTAACTTTAAAAACGTCAAAGTTATACCATTTCCGATCAATCAGTTATATGGCAGCTATAGGATATAGTCGGCCGATCCGGGCCGTTCCGACTTATATACGGCGTGCAAAGGAAAGAAGAGTGTGTGCAAAGTTTCAAGACGATAGCTTTAAAACTGAGAGACTAGTTTGCGTAGAAACAGACAGACGGACAGACAGACGGACATGCTCATATCAACTCAGGAGGTGATCCTGATCAATAATATATATACTTTATAGGGTCGGAGATGTCTCCTTCACTGCGTTGCACACTTTTGGACAAAATTATAATACCCTCTGCAAGGGTATAAAAATAAACTTTCCTCTAACAGTAGCTCTGATCTTCTGATGAGAAATCCATTGCGACTAACAGCATAAAATTTTTAAAATTAAAAATATCATTCAACATAGAAACAAAATTTCATGGAAACTAAACATTCAAACAAACAAAATTTGTTCGTGAGGTAAAGATAGAAGCATAGTATAAGAAATATCTAATCCCTTCGAAGAATTTGGGTTACGAGTCTTGAGAAAGTCTAAGACTTCATTAGGAGAAAAGTATTTTCTATTTATGGATCCAAATTCACAGTGAGGAAAATTATATTGTAACATATACAGCCTGGAGTATCAGGAGCTATTGCAATTTGCTGAACAAAAATTTGATGATCCTGGTCGTCAAAAAGTTAAGGTGTGGGTTTAGTTTGTCTGTAATATTTTATTTCTGGGTTTGATTTTTTCCCATAACTCTTTTGGAGACTGGGGGTTAGATAACGAGTCAGCTAGAATATTCTTAGTAAATAACTTTTTTTTTTTTTTTTTACTCTAGATACAATACTGCATAAGAGGTTAATTTAGTTTTATAATATTTTTGCCTGCAGGCATTCCTTAATCTAAAAAGCCTTTCGCAAGTCTTTTCTCAGTACTTTTTTGAAACATATTTATTATTTTCATTGAGATTTATAGTGTTTTTTTATTATGTCCTCAGCTGAGCTACTTAAACTGTCAAGGGAGCTAATATTAATTTTGAAAAATTTTTAATAACTTTTTCCGTTAAGGTTTTATTTTATTTTTATAGGAAAATTATTATTGGTAACTGTTGGAGATTTTAGAGTTTTAAGTAGTCCAAATAGGACAAAGGGAATTTTTATTAATAAAGGAAACGTCAGGAGCTGAACTGGAAGCAGGGTTAGTGAAATAGGTGTGAGAATCATCGTAAATACAAAAAAAACTGTGGATAAAAGTACTTCCTCCACTGCCAGACCTTTGTTGTCCTGAGTGAGGCTGCCCCATATGGGCGATTTGGCATTAATATCGCCCCCCACTAACGAGGGACCATTAAGTTTGGTAGCTATGGACATAGTTTCCTTGAGCCCTGCTTTAAAATCATTTATGCTCATATTAGGTGGGGCATAGACGCTGAATATGTTAAAGTTGTGCCTAAGGTTTTTAGTTGATATACCGATAGATTCGATTTTTGAGTTAAGACTTAAGATTTTTATAATAATGTTCTATTTCACGTAAATCCCTACGCCCCCATCCTCACGAGGCTTGCAAATGAAATTACAGTTTGCTATACTACACATGGCATTATCTACTACCCAAATTTCAGAAAGAATGGCAATTTCAATATTATTATTAACAAGAAAAAGTTCCAACAGCTGTTTGTTATTTTGAGAAGTTAAGCTTTGAATATTGTATTGAAGTATTTTATATACTTCTTATAGGCTTAATTTTGATGAAAGATTAAAAGATAAAAGAATTCATTTTTTTAAGGGGAGGGTAAGGTATTAAATTTTTTTTTTTTCCATTTATTTTTTATTTTTTAAATTGAATGCATAATATCTGAAGAATATTGTGTCAAAATTTCAAGTCAATTAAAGCAAAATTGACGAAGTTATTAGTTATTGACGAAGTTGCTTGCAAACGTTTTACACTGGATTTTGTTTTGTTTTAAACTTTAAAGCGTTATTCCCACAACTCACGTTTTCAAAGTCGGTGCCCCTCATAACATCAAAACTACTGCACCGATCCTTTTGAAATTTTAAACACTATTTCTGTACATATTTTACGAGGTAACGCTGTCGAGTTTTTTTTTTTTTTTTGTTCATAGTTTTGATTTTGCAATGACAAATTAACCGATTTTTTCCCAAAAAATTGAGTTTTTCACTTCAAAGTCTTCGAAAAAATTAAAAAATTGCGATTTTCAAAAAACCTTTACAGCGTTACCTGGGGCGAACTATTATCTAACGAATGAATTTTCATTTTTTGATTACAAATGATCCAGCACCGAGTTATGAGGGGCACCGCAATTCAACCTTTTTTGGCGACACGTCCGGACAATTGCTACCATTGCCATATTTTTAAATATTTTTTTGTAAAAATTTTATTAAACATTCTTCTAATGTCATACTTTAATATACCGTTGGTTGAATAAATAAATTTTAACTGTGTCGTCAGGAAAAAAATCACAAAAACATGCCTTTTTTCGCATGATTTGACCTTACCCTCCCCTTAATATAAATTTCGGAGCTGGCTTTGGCTATAATATCTCTTAAGGATTCGAGAAAAGATCCTGAGTTGTTCGGATTGTTTATTAAAAGGAAGGAGGCAATCTCCGAAGAAATATTGATTAGACTTTTCTCAGCTGTTTCCAAGGCTGAGTTTTGATAAGAACTGGCTGAAGGTGGGATAGAGCCAGAATCAGCCGGTTGGTTGGAAAGAGGAGACCCTTGAAGGGGGACGTCGTCTCTTGCGACTTTCTACCTTTGGTTGGTTTGTTTTTATAATTTTTAGCTATTTTGTTGTAGGGAAGATATTTGTGAATAGATTCAGCAGCTAATTTAGTGTTATCCTACAAAACCGGGATTGCAGAATTTTTGGGGGCTTGTAGTAGAAGGAATTCGGTGGTATTAAAAATCTGAGTGGATGGAGCTAGTTTATCAAAGAGAGCTGGATATCTTATTTTAACTTTTACTCAAGATAGATTCGGCGATGTCATACATTTCTGTATGGCAAACGCTCTTTCCTTGTCATACATTTCTGTATGGCAAACGCTCTTTTCCTTGCCGGACATTCAAGGGAGGTAGCGGTGTTAGCGGTGTGCTAAAAGGAACATAAGGTTCCACTTTAACCTTTGTTTAAAGGAAGTCAATTTCCTCTGGAATCTGGGAGCCTTCAAAAATAATCTTAACCCTGGACGTGGAGAAAAATTCATTTTTTTTTTTCATTTTTCATTTTTTCTATTGATTATTAGAATTTCTTCAATGGGCACTGGGGATAAAATGAATTCTTTTAAATAATCAGTACTAAATTTAATTGAAATTTGAAAAAAAATACCAGTCTTGAAAATGAAATGCTTAGGAATTTAGGGGTCGTAGCCCTCTATTTATACCCTTGCAGAGAGTATTATAATTTTGTTCAAGAGTGTGCAACGCATTTAAGGAGACATCTCCGACCCTATAAAGTATATATATTCTTGATCAGGATCACCTGAGTTGATATGAGCATGTCCGTCTGTCTCTGTTTCGACGCGAACTAGTCTCTCAGTTTCAAAGCTATCGTCTTGATAGCTTGCACCCTTTGCACCCACCCTTCTTTCCTTTGCACGCAGTATATAAGTCTATATATATAAGGACTTTATCCTATAGCTGCCATATAACATAACGATCGGAAATGGTATTTGGTAAAAATATCAACTTTCGTATTTTTGAAGATAGAAGCCTGGGACTTTTTTTTTAGATTTTTTAAATTAATTGGTTTTATTATGATGCAATCATAAGGATCGGCCAACTATATCCGATGTTTGCGAAATATATCCGGTTTTAAATGAAAGGGTGTATCATCTTTGGCTTCGCCCGAAGTTAGCTTCCCTTTCTTCTAAGTCAGAATTTAATAAATCATTAGCTGCTTTAGCTGTCTTGCACTCTGCCTTACAACGCCCGTAGCCTATTTTATTGACTTTCAATATACCCTTAAGTTTAAGCTTAAAAATAAATGCATTGATTGAGGCATTGATAGGTTCACGGTTCTCTCTAGTACTGTCACCGTTAGTGAGTTTATCAATGTAAACAATATAAGGACCTTTGTGATTGCTTTTATAGCTAAGCGGTACTTGCTATGGTTTGGAGGAACTGCCGCTTTCATTGTCGTTGATGACATTTGTATCCTGCTCGTTGATCAATTTCTTCTGTAAAACATTAGCGTTGCATTCTTCTGACTCCAAGATGTCCATTTCTTCCTGAACTTTTTGAGATATTTCTGGATAAGATGTTTTCCTTTTCTTAAAACTTGCTGCATCAGAGCACAGGGTCCTTGCCCTGGCTAAGATGGGCATTTTTGGCTTAAGAGGATTCACTCCCGTTTTAATAATTAATCCCTCTTTTCTGAATATCTGAAATTCCTCCCTCTAATGTATGTTTAAGTATGTTATGTTTAATGTCTGCTGACAACTTAAGGGGTTACGCCACCCTGACCGCGTGGAAACGGGACGGTTTTCAGGAATTTCTTGTGACTAAACTAGTTGAGATAGGATTTTTCCACTTTTATTTCTATTCAATACAACTAAAAAGCTTTATAAATTCTAAAAAAAAACTTATTTTCAATGCAAAATGGCGGAGATATGAACATCGGCGATCACCGGTTTTTCCGGAGTGCTCCTTGATGGTGGGCATGATTCACGTGTCAAGTAAACAAGACGTATTTTAAGACGTCCCCGATGACAATATCTTGATAATTATGGAAGTTATGTTTATTTGAAGTCGGCACGGCAGGAGGGCACCTAAGACACTTATTTTTCTTCTTTTGCGTTTTTCTCGAAACCACTTTTTTCAAGACGTTGGGCATGATAACGCAAAAACTGTTCAACCGATTGACTTGAAAATTGAAACACATCTTACATAGATTTTCAACAGAGTGACGTAGCCGTTTAAGAAAAAAAAAAATTACGCAAATGAAAGCACTTCAAAAATTGTCTCAATTTTTTGGACAAAAAATTTCGTACTAAAAATTGCATAAACAAATTTCTATCCATTGGATCGAAAAAATCCTACGTCACTCTGTTGAAAATCTATATAAGATGTGTTTCAATTTTCAAGTCAATCGGTTGAACAGTTTTTGCGTTATCATGCCCAACGTCTTTAAAAAAAGTGGTTTCGAGAAAAACGCAAAAGAAGAAAAAGAAGTGTCTTAGGTGCCCTCCGGCCGTGCCGACTTCAAATAAACATAACTTCCATAATTATCAAGATATTGTCTTCGGGGACGTCTTAAAATACGCGTAAGAATATAGTCTTTTAAATTAAGTAAAAAAAAATTGAAATTTTTTGAAAATTTCAGGGTGGCGTAACCCCTTAAGGAAAAAAAGCAGGGACCGTAATCATTATAAGTAATATTTTAAAAATTACTTTGTGTTGATTACTTATTGATTTTTAATTTTTTAAATCAAGACTAATCATTAGTTTTGAGCAAAAAAAAAAATATAAATCACAAATAATCATTAAGCTTCGGCAAAAAAAATAAAACTAAAAAATAATGATTATTCGTGATTTTTATTTTTTTCGCTCAAAATAAAACTCACCAAGCAACAACTTTTGATCCTTTAAGGATATTGCCAATATTGTCCTGTGTCCTTATAAAGGATCAAAAGTTGTCAAATTTTGAGCGAAAAAAATAAAAATCACGAATAATCATTATTTTCGAGTTTTATTTTTTTTGTTCAAGCTTAATGATTATTTGTGATTTTTATTTTTTTTGCTCAAAAATAATGTTTAACAATAGAAGAATAAATATAAAAATTAAAAATTAAAAATCATCAAGGATATTCATAGTGTATCCTTAAAGGATAAAAACGTGCTAGTCATGCTTGTTTTATGTTGATTGGAAGTGATTGATTTATTTATTTAAAAATAGCGACAATAATCATTATTTACGGTCCCTGAAAAAAAGTGCAAAGTTCTTATGTGTGACCAGCAATCAGAACGTTCCGGCAACTGAAACTGAAATTTGTTTATTATATTTATTAGTTTTTTGAAAAAAAATTTATGATTTTTTAACGCTCAATAAAAACGAAACGTTAAGTTCAGCGGTGTAATAGATTTGGAAAAATAAAAAGCTGTACTATGGGAATAAAATACAATCATTATTGCCTAACTTTCATATTTCTGACTTTTCATGTTACATTTTTCGTTTTATTTTAAGGTATTATTGACAGCACTGTAAGCGAAAACCGTGAAGTAGTTGCTGTAACTGGCGATGGAACTAATGATGGCCCAGCTCTTAAAAAAGCCGATGTAGGCTTCGCTATGGGAATTGCGGGGACAGACGTAGCAAAGGAAGCGTCCGATATTATACTAACCGATGATAACTTTAGCAGCATTGTTAAAGCTGTAATGTGGGGAAGGAATGTTTATGACTCCATAGCCAAGTTTTTGCAATTTCAGTTAACTGTTAATGTGGTTGCTGTAATTGTTGCATTTATAGGAGCATGTGCGGTCCAGGATTCGCCTCTTAAAGTAAGTTTAATTTTAAATCTCGAAATCGAGTTTTTAATGTTTAAACTTTATAGGCAGTGCAAATGTTGTGGGTCAATCTAATAATGGATACATTGGCATCGCTAGCATTGGCTACGGAGCTACCAACACCGGATCTTTTGCTTCGAAAGCCATATGGTCGTACCAAGCCTTTGATTTCACGCACAATGATGAAAAACATTCTTGGGCAAGCACTTTACCAGTTGGTTATAATATTTGGATTGTTGTTTGTCGGTATGTTTCTATAAATAGAAAAATTTCTCTATATAACTTTTTTATGAATTACAGGTGATTTAATACTTGATATTGAGTCTGGACGTGGACAAGAGCTCAATGCAGGACCAACACAGCATTTTACTATTATATTTAACACATTTGTCATGATGACGTTGTTTAACGAAATAAATGCAAGAAAAATACATGGTCAAAGAAACGTTATTGAAGGATTGTTTACAAATCCCATATTCTACACAATATGGATATTTACTATGATATCACAGGTAGGATTTTTTTACATGTTTTACGTGTAAATATTTGATACGCTTAAATTATATTTTTAAATAGGTATTGATAATTCAATATGGAAAAATGGCGTTTTCTACAAAAGCCTTAACGCTAGATCAATGGCTTTGGTGTATATTTTTTGGAATTGGCACACTTGTATGGGGCCAACTGATTACCTCTGTACCTACAAGAAAATTACCCAAGATACTATCGTGAGTAAATGTTCATTGTTATTAAGCTTATAGGATTAAAACGTCGTCTAATTAAACATTGCAAAGAAATAAAAAATCGTAGTTAGTTTACGTATTAAGAGTAAGCTGTTGGACACAAACTATTATTAAAATTGTTACAAATCATTATTATAATTGTTACAAATTATTATTATTTTTTTTAATATGTCGGGTAAAAATCACAGTTTTCAGACATTTTTATTTGTATATCATTAAATTGTTAGTATTGCAAATCATTAAATGTAACATTTTAGTATATAAATAATTAAATAATAAAAAATACTCCCCCTCAGAACGTGAGTTTTAAATATTATGTATTACCAGTGTTGCCATAAAATAAAAACAAAAATTAAAATTGAAAAAAGTTTTAAGAATTATTTTAATGTTTCATTATATCCATTAACCATTTTTATACCCCTGTCCATTTTTATCTTATTTTTATACCCTTTTTATAATTTCTGTCAAAGGTGTGCAACACAGTGAAGAAGACTTATCCGACCCTATAAGGTATTTTTATTTTTGATTAGGTTCTAAGGATCCGTATGTCTGTTTTTTTTTGGGAACTAGTCTTTATCAGTTATAAAGCTATCTACCTAAAACTTTGCATACTCTCTTGTTTCCTTTGCTTGAAGTATGGTATATATCTAAGTCGGAACGGCCGTCATCAGCCGACTATATCCCATAGCAGCATAAGGATCGGCCGACTTTTTCCTTTAGCTGCCATATAACTAAAAGATCGGAAATGACGCAACTTTTGGTATTTTTCAAGATAGAAGCTTAGGAGTTTTTTTTTAATTTTATATTTTAATAAATTAGTTTTATTATGAAATTCTCATAAGCATAGGCCAACTATATTCGATATTTGCGATATATGTATATCCGATCTTAACTGCAAGGGTATATCAATTTTGGCTCCGGCCGAAGCGTTCCTTTCTTGTTTATATCTAATAATAAGTAAGCCTCATTGGAATTTTTAAATTGCTTAAATCCTAGGGAGCATAAATTATTTATTCTCATAATGTACTCGTAGATGTTGCATAGTCACTGTAGCATACTGTCGAATACAATTCATTTTTTAAGACCATCAAATTTTGGGAGGTAAATGTAAAATGAGTTACAAAATTGTTCCCCAATACCCCATAATTGTTACCCCCTAAGGGATAACCCTTGAGTTTGCATAAGTGTGGTGTAAACTTTAATTTAATTACTTAATTCTACTTAAATAAACTTAACTTAAATTTAAATTCGGGGAAAATTCTTTTCCCTAGCTATGCCGCACAGTATAAACAGTATAAACACACACAGTATAAACAAAAAAGCTCCAGTCCTCCAGTTTAAGGACCGGACAGCAAAAAAAACTTTTCTTTTTGGGACACTAGCTATGAATTTCTTTTTCATTTAATAAATGTATGATTTAAAAATTAAAAAGAATCCATTTCTTTATTATACCCTTGCAGAGGGTATTATAATTTTGTCCAAAAGTGTGCAACGCAGTGAAGGAGACATCTCCGACCCTATAAAGTATATATATTCTTGATCAGGATCACCTCCTGAGTTGATATGAGCATGTCCGTCTGTCCGTCTGTCCGTCTGTCCGTCTGTCTGTTTCTACGCAAACTAGTCTCTCAGTTTTAAAGCTATCGTCTTGAAACTTTGCACACACCCTTCTTTCCTTTGCACGCAGTATATAAGTCGGAACGGCCGGGATCGGCCGACTATATCCTATAGCTGCCATATAACTGATTGATCGGAAATGGTATAACTTTGGTGTTTTTAGAGTTAGAGAGTTCAAATTTGACATGAGAGCTATTTTTGGCAAAATAATACGACATGCCAAATTTCATAAGGATCGGCCGACTATATCTTATAGCTGCCATATAACTGAACGATCGGAAATGACCCAACTTTCGTGTTTTTGAAGATAGAAAGCTGGAACTTGGCACAGATTATATTTTTGGCCAGTTAATCCGACCTACAAAATTTCATTAGGATCGGCCGACTATATCCTATAGCTGCCATATAACTGAACGATCGGAAATGACCCAACATTCGTGTTTTTGAAGATAGAAAGCTGGCACTTGGTACACATTCTATTTTTGGTCAGTCAATCCGATCTACCAAATTTCATAACGATCGGTTGACTATATCTTATAGCTGACATATAACTGAACGATCGGAAATGGTATTTGGTAGAAATATCAACTTTCGAATTTTTGAAGATAGAAGCTTGGGACTTTTTTTTAGATTCTTTATTGTAATTAATTGGTTTTATTATGATGTAATCATAAGGATCGGCCAACTATATCCGATGTTTGCGATATATATCCGGTTATAGCTGCAAGGGTATATATACTTCGGCTCCGCCCGAAGTTAGCTTTGCTTTCTTGTTTTTAATTAATGTTTCCAACAAATTGTAGCAAAGAAAATTTTTGGAATATGTTGGTACCTTTTTTTAAATTTGTATTTTTAATTTTACATTAAAGTTGACTAAATAAGAAAATAACTACAAACTCAATTTAAAAAAATGCATAAAAACAGACTGAAAAAAGGCAAAGTAAAGATTTGTGTCTGCTCACTTCCCTAAAAATCATTAATCGGTAAGGCATGCAAGCACAATTCACAACAAAAACTTAAAAGCAATCAGCGTTTTAAGTGATGTCGACTGAAATATACCCTGTTCCTTTCTCAGTATATTGATTTTTACTGATTCGTAAAAATATATGTATACAAAACACTTTATTCCTAACACCTAATCTTATTCCTAAATAAATTTAAAATGTATGCTAAATTTTTAAAAATTTAATATAATTTTTTTCGTCATTACACCAAATAACGAATACCCGAATTTGGTTAGGGTAGCAATCCTGAAAAGTTAGACAAATCAAAAATTGCGCTGGCTTCGAAACGAAATCGCACGCACATATGCACCCGTGTTTGTAAATGTGTGACTCGCATACATACAAAGATCAATCGAAGCGCAGACCAACCTTCTTCATCGCGGTCCTTTCAGAGACTGAGAAAAAAAAAGCATTCAATGAGAATATGAGCGTAAGACGAACGAACGATGAGCGTAAGAAAGACAGTAAGCTCTGGGGCCTGTCGCAAGAAATTTTCGCGGCCATTTTCGTTGTATGAAATGGGTTGTCTATATGCTGTATTTTTAGTGGTCGAAGTTTGTATAATGCTATGGAAATACTAGTATACTCCATTTCGGACTGGGGCTGTCTGGTAGTGCCTATACGAACAAGCTAAATGAGGCTAATGTCATTCTGTTGTGCCATCTCGTGAGGAGATGATCTACAGGCTGACAGTTTTTGAGTTGCTTGAGATCGATACGAATGATTTGATGGCCGTCACTGGCTGTCACTGAATATTTTTACTTCACCGTTGGAATAGGATTTTTTCTTGTAAAAATAACACAGCCACACCAAAAAAAATATTTTTTGGGGTCTGGAGGTCAGACCATGTTTTTTATATGTTTTCGGGGTTGCTGAATCCGAAACCGAGGTCCAAAAAACCCCAGCACGTCAGGGTTCTGACATAATCTCAAAAAACCTCATAGAAAATTATATTGGAGTCCGTGGGTCAGCAGACCATGTTTATTATATGTTTTCAGGGTCGCTGAATCCGAATCCGAGGTCTAAAAAACTCCAGAATGTCAGGGTTACGACATAACCTCAAAAACTTGGTAAAATTTTTATTTCCGAGTTCTGGGCTCAGATCATGTTTACCATATGTTTTTTGGGTCGCTCGGAAAATAAAAATTTTATCAAGTTTTTGAGGTTATGTCGTAACCCTGACATTCTGGAGTTTTTTAGACCTCGAATTCGGATTCAGCGACCCCGAAAACATATAAAAAACATGGTCTGACCTCCAGACCCGAAAAAATATTTTTTTTTGTGTGGCTGTGTAATTGCCACTTCGTCCTCGTACGCCACTACTTTTCAGCCCCGTCTTTCATCTTGCATAGAATCGAAAGCATTTCTGCAGATAAGAGAGGTTTTGGGTTTGGCTCAGAGAGGTTCTTAGGAGGAGGCTGGTTACCGACTTAAGCAAAAGGGTCTAAAGCAAAAAGGATGATAGACCTATTGGTCTAAAGTCATTTGGTGTCGTATGAGAGTATAAACACAATTGGTGTTCAAACATCATTTGGTGTCCCATACGTGACTGAGTCACGGCTGTATAAGTTTTCCCAGGAAGAATTATCTTTTGAAAATGTTCAAGATCCAGTTCATGGCGATTTCGACCACATGTTGGATTTGCGCGGTTATTTTTTCGTAGGGACCAGTAGAATTGTACGGTTTTAAGCCGTGTATTGCCCAGTGTGGAGTTTTCTGGTCAAAGTTTGGATTAACAAGAAAGGAAAGCTAACTATCTTTTGAAAATGTTCAAGATCCAGTTCATGGCGATTTCGACCACATGTTGGATTTGCGCGGTTATTTTTTCGTAGGGACCAGTAGAATTGTACGGTTTTAAGCCGTGTATTGCCCAGTGTGGAGTTTTCTGGTCAAAGTTTGGATTAACAAGAAAGGAAAGCTAACTTCGGGCGGAGCCGAAGTTTATATACCCTTGCAGCTAAAACCGGATATATATCGCAAACATCGGATATAGTTGGCCGATCCTTATGAAATTTGGTAGGTTGGATCAACTGACCAAAAATATAATCTGTACCAAGTTCCAGCTTTCTATCTTCAAAAACACGAAAGTTGGGTCATTTCCGATCGTTCAGTTATATGGCAGCTATAGGATATAGTCGGCCGATCCTTATGAAATTTGGCATGTCGTATTATTTTGCCAAAAATAGCTCTCATGTCAAATTTGAACTTTGTAACTTTAAAAACGTCAAAGTTATACCATTTCCGATCAATCAGTTATATGGCAGCGATAGGATATAGTTGGCCGATCCCGGCCGTTCCGACTTATATACTGCGTGCAAAGGAAAGAAGGGTGTGTGCAAAGTTTCAAGACGATAGCTTTAAAACTGAGAGACTAGTTTGCGTAGAAACAGACAGACGGACAGACAGACGGACAGACGGGCAGACGGACATGCTCATATCAACTCAGGAGGTGATCCTGATCAAGAATATATATACTTTATAGGGTCGGAGATGTCTCCTTCACTGCGTTGCACACTTTTGGACAAAATTATAATACCCTCTGCAAGGGTATAAAAATTGTGGGAGGGACGCTATCGTCTGATGGACTTCCTGATTGTGGAGAGCATCCGGGGAAGTCCAGCAGCAGAGATTCGTGCTAGGCTCACTCGTGTTAGTCCAGGCGCCATCTTTTTTTTTAGGATAGCCTGATTTGGAATGGATTTTCTATGTCTGAGTTGAAAGAGTTCCATGAGAAGCGCTTCGCTTTACGAATGGTTATCTTATATATGGCCAGGGAGGCCTTGTAGTCAGTCCAGCGTTCTGGTTCTGAGAACCACCAGGGGGCTTAATTCGTTTTATTGGTTTTGCTTTTGGAAGTGCTATTTTCTTCGCTTTTTCTTTTAATTTGCTATTTTTGTTTTGTTTTTTGGGGAAATGGTTGCACCAGAACGATCAGACTTTCTAAGTTTTTCGGATGGTCTTGTAGTTGTGGTGTGGTGTTCTTTTCCCGGGTTTTGGAATATTTGGTCCAGTTATTTTTCCTGGGGTTTTGAACTACTTTTTTTGAAAATTAAGGATGTCTCTATGGTTGAAAAAAAGTTCTTGATGCAGAGGAACAGTTTTGACCTAAGTTTTAAGTTAAAAAGGGACTCACCGAGGTCTTGAGCGTTGCAGTCGCTTACTATTAGTAGGCCCATCTTGATCTTCTCGCTGATTTCTGCTAGCTTTTCCACTAGCTCTTCTGCCGGCAGTACTCTAATTAAAGTTTTACACGGTTGCTGCCGCGTTGTCTGCGTCACTGTAAGTACGGAACAAGAATGCAGGCTCTAGTTATATATTCTGTTCTGACTGCTAGCACCATGTATTCCTTGGTTCCTAGTCCAAAGACCCTTCCACCTTCCAACCAGGGTTTTTTGACCAGGACGATGTCGGCTCAACGCTCAGCCAAATGGATCAAGAGAGCAGCCGAGGCTTCCTTATAGTGGTGGAGGTTTATTTGAAGAATCTGCATCTGCTAAATTTGCTAAATAAAGTCACAGTGGTGTAGACTTAGTCCTCTTCGTCGTTGGTGATGTGTTGTTCATTCGACTAACTGCCATGCAGCTCAACAGAGAGGGGTTCGTAGTTTAGCAATCCTTAGCTTACTTTATTCCAATCTTCGGCGTCTGAAGCTTCAATCTCTTAGGCCAGTACCTCTGTCATCTTAGCTGCTGTTGTGTCCCCCCCGGAGTACACCTTTACGGATCTGTACACCTATAATGATGACCGAACTGAATCCGAATTTTAGCTTTCCGTGAGCGTTCCACTAATCTCTTGTCTCGAGGTATCCTGCCATAAGGGTGGCTTCCGTCAACTGGTCCTAAGAGTACGCGGCTTTTTGCATTCTCTGCAAATAACCTTTTTGGCTGAGTGTGCAACCTCCTGGCACATCTTGGGAGCCCTTACACTTGGGTTGTGGTGGCTCTTTTTTGGGCTCCTTTGCATGGAACGTTTGTTTTGGCCCACTCCATCTTCTTCAGCCAATCCTCTGAGCCTTTAGAGCAGTGGTGCCCAAGCTCAGCATACGGGAGAGAAAACTCCCATACCAATGCAAAAAATCACCAAAACATTGCACTGTGGACAAAAATCCCGTTTTTGGTGCATAAACTCTAGTTTATAAGATATTGACTTGAAACTTTTTGTGTTGTATTATTTGAACTAAAACAAAATTTTTGTTTTTGTTTTTTTTTTTAATTTTTGTACCGCACAGTGGTTAAAAATTCACTTGTATTTAAGAAATTATTAAAAATTATAATTTGAATCACATTTGGTATTACATCATAGAAAAATAAAGTTAAAATCTGTTACGTATTTCGAATCCATTGTTAAATTTTACGAACACTGAAAAAAATTGGATTACATTTTTTTAATAACTCAAAAATTGTAACTTACTCTTATCCTTGTATTTTAGTTTTCAATATCGTCCAGTACCTTTTCTTCTAATTCGATTTCAAAAGTGTCACTTACATCATCGTTGCCATTTTCTTCATCTTGTCTTCTACGCACGAGTTTTGGGATGTACTTCCGTCTTTGTGGCCAACACCTGGGGATATGATTGGCGAATCCAAAAGATCGACAACCTCTCCTGGCAGAGGCATCCCGTTGGTTTTTGTCAACCAAGAACTAGACAGTAAAGGATCAGACGAATCCATAGCTCTGTGATATGTCTATCATATTGTCAATCCGGCTACATTTTCTGGCATGATTTTTTCGGTCAGCCTTGAAAAGTTTGTGTCTTGCTTCTGATGCACTTTCTGCTAAGGAGCCAACAGGAACAATTGATTTTTCATTGATTGTGTATCCATGTACTAAAATTTTGTGTACTGTTGGCGACATGGGGTACCAAAAGTAATTGGTCCTATATATAGTAAAAGTTTCAAAGTAGAATAATTGGAATTTTTCTGAATTTATAGGGTAATGACAATTTATGGCTATCAAAATTACATGTAGGCGCTGAATCAAATTGTGATCTATTCCTAATATAGAGGACAATAATTTTGGGTTGGAGAATGCCCGCCTGGCCGTATTTCCGTATAAAATCCAGGTTTTTAATCTGATTGTTCAAGTTTTCTTTTTCTTCTAATATAAGAGACGTTGTTTCCTTTAAGTATGCTATTTTTAGAGGACGGCAAAATCGTATGGACTGAGGCGATTTATTTAACCAAATGACTCTTTGTTTTTGATCTTTCATTTTTATGGGAATAATTGATGTAACAAATAGAGAATCATCTAAAGATTGAGACTCTGCGATGCTTAATTTTTGTTTGTATAAAATGTGACCAGTAGACCCATCAAACCCATAGCTAAAAATAAGAGTACACTGAGTAACATCTGAAAGTATTTCACCAACTTCCTTTTGCATCTGTAATATTCTTGAAGCAGTATGGTTCAATAAGTTTTTCAAGGAAACTTTTGCTTCATTTTCGGTGGATGATATTCCAGCAGGTATACATTTTAATTTCTCCTTGGTTATTTTCGAATAAGACGGGTAAATATCGCAGCCATGTTGTATACTAAGTTGTTTTAAATTTATGTATTGCTGCTTAGTAAACCCATTTTCCATAAAAAAAAGCGAATGCCTTTTCAGAAGTTATTGGACTCGGAGCCAGCAATCCAGTTCTATCAGTTTTTTTTATAACTTCGTTTTCAGTTGATTTTCTGGCAGAAATGTTATTACACACAAAGGGGTTGAATTTTGATTTTCTATCGCAAGTTCAGATGCCAGCTTTATTTTGAGTCGTTTACCAGCAGCTTCATATGTCAATTTCGGACTACCACCTTTCTTCTGTGGGGATTCATTTATATTAGAAAGTCCTATAGTCATATTGCCGGCTAGCCACATGGCGTGTTTTTGTATAAATCGCTTTGTTTCGGCAGCATCGTGGCAAATGTTTATTAATGTAATTTATAAAGTTAGTAATTTTATTTGATATCGTTTGGTTTATTGTTTCGATTTGATGATCGCAATCAATTTGTCGAAGATGTAAGTCTCCAAGCCTTCTCGCGAGCGTTTGTTGCTTTCCCAAATTGCAAGAAGAGCCGCGTGACCAAACAAATATGTGCCTGGATAAACGCAAATTTAGCAAAAAGGAGCAAAAATGAGCAAAAATTGTTAATTGTATGACAACAAGGAAACTTTTGTAGTTAATTTCTCGTTCTTACTCTTTTCCAACGTTGTGCCATTAATAAGTTATTCTCCACAAAACGCAAACACAATTGTTAGTTAAAATCTATAAAGATACACATATAAAACAGTTCACAGTTGGACAACAAGATACATAATAACAAATGTTTAAGCTAATTTGCATTAATAATTACCTTCGCAAGGAATTTCCATTTTTAGATTTTTCAAACTTTTTCTCACACAAAGCAGCAAGCACGCAAAGTTTACCAGTTTTTCACGCCAATTTAACAACATAGCAGGGTCTCTCAAGCAGGTGACTTTGTTTGAGTGGCAACACTACAGGGTTGCCACCAAAAATGTTTTGAAAGCGTTTTTTTTTTTCAAATGACGATATTTCGATTAGTATGGGCCATTCATAAAAATTAATTAAGAAAAAAAATAGGTTTATGCACCAAAATCGGATTTTTTACCCATTGTGCATTGGTGCGAGAATTTTTTTCCCATCCATGTGGGTGCACTGAAAAATATAATTGTAGTAACGTTCACAAGGGGATTAAAAATATCAATATAATACAAATACATTTTATTACAGCAATTAAAAAAAGGCCCTACAACAGTTTATTACTATGACAAATATGCAGAGCTTCTTACCTAAAAAAAAATGTTCTGCGAAGAACAAATTCATCGCTTCAGGTCGGCCATTTTGGCAGAAACAAAAACAAGAATGAATTTCTTGCAGTGAAAAGTTTTCGGCACTCCAACAACAAAATTCATTCGGATTAGCACGATTGAGAAGAATAGGGAAACACGGAAAATTGTTATTGTAATTACCCTTATGCTGGGACCAACGAAGCTTATGGCGTGAGCAACGGAACCTTATGGCGTGAGCAGTCACACACAACTCGGTATGCATGAGCAAAAACAAATGAGCAGGGAGTGCAATGGGATGAGCCCCACCGGTTTAGGGGTATTGGCTCTTTGGTGGCATTTCTTCTCCACGTAATTGGAATTCTTTTGGGCTTCACTAGCCGCTGGAGGCTTGTCTTTCTCTACTGCACCTAAAGGTTAACCGGGTCTGGACTGGCAATATAATTAAATTAGTAAAAATTCTTCTAGTGCGTTTGACAGGTCAGAATATTGATCCAATTTGAACAATAATAATTTTTAAGTAATATTTATACACCCAAATAAATTTAAAAATAAAAGACGGCTATGAATAATAGAAGATCTACATATTTGAATCATTTGTTCGCAAAAAATTGTCCGATTTCCCAATTCAACCCTGAAACCATCTATTGATTCTCACCGCAGAGGTGTTTTTTGTTTGAGTATCGGCGCTATAATCCAAATCACTGTTTGTTGTGGCGAACCGCATGCCTAAGCGTGCGCGTGCAATCACTAAATATTAAGAAAGTTATTCAGAAAAAAAATGTGAGTTTTAGAGTTTGTGCTTATACTAGATGTTATTTTAAACTGGGATAATTATCAACAATGATGGTCAACGAAATTACACGGCTAAAATGCAATATATGGCAAACTTTGATCAACTTGATTTTTGATCAATAGGTGTACCGAGGAAACTGTTCTGGGCTGGTTTAGTGGAACCTGAAGGTCATGAAGCAGTTGAAATTATGCGTGAAGGAAACAAAAAAAATAAAAATTGTCGGCCTGTGTAATCGGCTATTGGGCTAACCGGGAATTGTGGGATCGACCGACTACATGCCGTAGCTGGCATATACATACCTGATTAATCGGAAAATCTGTAACTGGTTTTTTAGAAATATATAAAATCTACTAGCTGACCCGGCAAACGTTATTTTGCCACTAAATGACTTTATAATTTCTGTACAAAATTTAGTCAGTTCTAGACTTATGTATTATAAAGTCATCTGGAGCGCTGTGAACCGGGAGTGAATATACAGGGTGACAATAAATATCCCGGACAAACTTTGAAGCAATCTATTATAAATGTGTTATGATGCAGCCCTTAAATAAATGCATTTATCGATAGCTTGTACTTTTCTGAAACAAATATATTTACATCTTTGTGATTCCCATCAATTAGATGTTTGTTTCGGGATGTCTAACAATCGTTGTGCAATTTTAAAACTGTTTCAACAAGGAAATCGCCAATGCGACATTGTTCGTTTACTTGGCATACCAAAACAAACGGTCTCTGACGCTACCCCGCAATTTAATGAGCTTGGCCATGAAGGTGACCGTCCCGGACGAGGCAGACCATGCACCGCTAACACTTCCAGAGTTCGCCAGATCGTGAAAAAGCGGATTACTCGGAATTGCAGAGTCTCGGCCAGAAAAATAGCCCGTGAAATCGGAGTGAATCGAGAAAGTGTTCGGTTGATTGCAAAAAATGAACTTAATCTCAAGCCCTACAAGCTCCAAAAAATGCATCTTCTTACGGATGACAATAAGAGCGTGAGACTCCAAAGATGCCGTCAGCTAAAGCGTCGCGCCGCAGGTCAAAAATGGGAGCGTATTCTCTTCACGGACGAGAAGATATTCACCATCCAACAGGCGCACAATCACCAAAATGACAGTACCTCTGCAAAAATCGAGCGCCGTCAATGTGAGCAATCTTTAATGGTTTGGGGAGGAATATGCGCCACCGGCAAAACACCCCTTGTTTTCATCGATCAAGGGGTCAAAATCAATCAGGAAGTGTACCGCCTGGACCTTTTGGAAACTGTTGTGCTTTCTTGGGCCCAGAAGCACTTCGGTGATACGGAGTGGACGTTTCAACTGGATTCAGCGTCCCCCCATAGAGCCAAATTGACTCAGGACTGGTGCAAAGCCAATTTTTCGGACTTTATCACATCCAGTGAATGGGCACCTTACTCACCAGATCTTAATCCGATGAACTACAGTGTGTGGTCTATTTTGGAGTCCAGGGCATGTGCTTAACGGCACATAAGTTTGGAGGCGCTGAAGCAATCATTGCTCCGAGAATGGGATCGATTATCGGAAGAAGACCTGCGGCCCGTTGCGCTAAATTTTCAGAAACGTTTAGGGCTCTGCATCGCAGCCCAATGAAGCCACTTCGAAACCGGCTGAATATATGTTAACACAATACCTATTTAATAGTTGTCTAACTGTGTTTTTTGTCAAATACAGTTCCTTAAAAAGTTATGATCAAAAAAGTTTGTCCGGGTTATTTATTGTCACCCTGTACATATTACATAAGGCAAACATTATTTTTAAGTTCTTATTTGATCGTAATTCAGCAAGTCAATCCCTTAAAGCTATAGCGTAAACAATATTTTTTGTTAGTCCATCTTTAGCTAACACAAACAAACTGGATGGTTTACCCACTAGAGAGAATGCCACGTATAATTTTCCGTGTGAAAAACATGGTGTTCTTAAATTTAAGCCACAAATAGACATCGTTTGACCTTGGGATTTGTTGATAGTCGTTGCAAATGCCAATCTAATCGGAAACTGAATACGTTTGAATTGAATTGGCGCAACTGTAAGTATAATGGGAATCCGTGTTATTAGTATATTTTCACCTCTGAACTTTCCATTTAAAATGCCGGCTTCGATCACGTTTTTCATTAATTTTTGAATGACTAATCGCGTACCGTTTCACAGTCGGGGCGGGTTCAAATTACGGATAATTGGAGATCCAACCTTAAATTGTACATCATGAGTTGGCATAATGGAGCGAACAACTATACTATATATCTGCCATACTAATGATCGCTCGAAAATGTCAACGTTCGTTTTTTTTTATATAGAAGTTAGGGACTTCCTGTAGACTCTAAATGTTTAAGGATCGACCAAACTATATCCTATACCTGTCATATAACTGAACGATCTAAATTGGTTAGGATACAAACAACTTCGTATCCGCTCGAATTCACATTTCCGTTTTTGTTATACCCTTGCAATGTGTATTATAATTTTGATGAAAAGTGTGCAACGCAGTGAAAGAACTACAGCCGACCCTATAAAGTATATATATTCTTGATCAGGATCACCTCCTGAGTTGATAAATTTTCGTCCGTCTGTCTGTTTACGCGAACTTGTCTCTCAGTTTTAAAGCTTTCGACTCGAAACTTGGCACACCTTTCTTTTCTTTGCATGCAGGTCTAAGCCGGAACGGCCGGGAACGATCGAAAATGCCCCAACTTTTGAATCTTTTGTGAATCCTATAGATTCTATTCACGCAACAAAACCTGCCATTCACTGGTTCTCGAACACTCCACGTTCTTTTCCGACATTTCACGGTACAACCATTCGTTCTTCGAATGGGTATTCTACATCTATGTGTTAAAATGCAGGGAAAAGTGATACGCGAAGCTGATCATCTCAAAAGAGTAAAATTCAAAAAAAAAAAAAAAACCCTAATCAACAACGATAAGATTCTCGCCGAGTCTTTGCTTAAAACCTGCGCAACTACGGAACTTAATTAAGATGTGGTGATTGCGAGATGGGCGCGACGAACTACACCGTTGTAAGGCGCATGTAGGGTTTATACCCAGTACTCGTAGAATACATAGGTACATTTTATTTGTGTGAATGCATATAACAAAAAGTCCGAATTCTGTTAATGAAGATGGGGGATTGCGCATGTAGGGTTTATAACCCTTCATATAACATGAAGAAAAAATCTTCTCCGACACCATTATTTATATATAACCTGTTCTAAATCAGATGTCCTAGATGGAGGATTTGGATGGAGACTCCTAAACAACAATCCTCCGCCCCCCAATAATAGCATATTTTTGCAACAGGATGTTAAGAATGTACGAGATGATATTTAAAAAAAATGATTCCTCTTTATTTATATCTGAAAAACAGACAGCTATCGGAAACGGTATTTGCTCCCTCCCATGTTTCACTAAGTTTAATAGTGAAAGTAAAATGTTTATATGTATGTATACTCGTATTTCTGTTAAGAAGAATATTCAATCTAGGCACATAGTCAATACTTAAAGATACATCCTGATTAATGCTTTTACGTCTAAAAAAGTAAATTTTGGCATATTTATTAATTAATTTTCTTTTCAGATGGGGTCGCGGCCATCCCGAAGAGTACACAGATGCTATGAATTTAGGTGAGGAGCGTTTTGATTCCATTGATTCCGATAAGAAGCCTAGAGCTGGTCAAATTCTGTGGATTCGTGGTCTTACCCGTTTGCAAACCCAAGTAAGTTTCTAATTAAAATTATTATTTATTCATTCTTGATTAAAATAAAGTTGTTAATATCATAAGTTAAGATAGATTTAATTTTGTGAAATATTTGTTTTTCATTTATTTGTTTATGCCCGCTATTCGTAGAGCATCCGAGTAAAGTATAAAGTATACCGCATATAGTATTATATAAATATTGTTGATCAGCATCAAAAGCCGAGACGATGTAGTCCGTCCGTCCGTACATATGATTTTTTTTTATTTTTTAGATTTTTATAGAAGTTATGAACATTTTCATTCTGATTGCCAGTATTCATTGTTAAGCGCTTGGATCTCGAAGAACTATACGATTTGGCAACAAAGCTCATATGATACCCATGCATATTATGTTAGTGTCAGAATATTTTCTTATTGGATGTTTCTAAGAGGAGTGATAGACTTTTTGTTATGCTTTTTTACTGGAATGATTTAATTGTTTAAAACCCTGCAAAAGTATGAAACAGTTAGTTAGTTAAATTGTGGTTAAAAGAGATGAGTACCGGGTATCATATAGTCGATAAACTCGATTATAGCCTACCTTTCAAGTACCTTTTATTATTAATGAGTTTTGGAGAGCTATAAGTATGTTTCAGTTTATACGTACAATTTTTAGATTTAGGTCATAAATTATCAATAAAGTTTACAAAATTATAATTTATAATTTATTAGGTTTTATTAGGTTTGTATACGACGTCTTATGAAACTTATACTATAAGTATAAGCTTTAGATTTTTTTTAGGTATATTAACATGTCTTTAAATTATAAAAAATATCAAAGTGTTTTTAATTTGTAAACTATACCATACCATTTTTTATTCGTTTTTGTTGGGGTCTAATAAATACGTATTGCGTATTAATTCATAATATTAATACGTAAACTTGTCGTATTATGCAACAATTTTTAAACTTTGGGAAAAAATCTTTGAATTAATTATATTAATTATTCCCATGAAAAGTAAAGAGCTTGTATTATATAATAACTAATAAAAGTTTTTTACTATATATGTATTTATTTCTATACATATTTACATATGTATAATATATTAGTAAAAGATTACACCTACCGTAAATATATAAATCGAAAAAAAGGAAAGCTATCTTCGGGACGATTCAAAGCATTATACCCATGCTATGTTTAAAATTGGAAGTCTGCATGTATGCATTCCAAATTTTCGGTTATTTGGGTTCAACATATCTGGAACTCAACTCATCGCTCCGAAGTAGTTTGAACTGAGGGAATGAATGTTGAATGTACGTTGTATTCTATGCAACAAAAAGCCAAAGTCAAAAGCCAATAAGAAAATAAGTCAATTAAAAACCAAAGCAGATAAGCGAAATGAGCACAAGACCTTGGATCAAAGCTTACTATATGCTTACTATGTAATACAAATATGTATATGCATATGTGAATATATATTTATATGTAAAATTGTTCTTTTTACCAACACTGTAAATCTAACAAAACTCTAATCCTACTCTAATTCCTACATTAAAATTGAATTTCCATTCCTTTTTATTTTTTTGTGCTAAAAATACTTAAAATCAAAAACGAAATTAAAATTAAACAAAAACGAAAAAACCAAACCCGCAATAACTGCCAGAGTACTAAAACAGTACTTAGTTAAAGAATGAAATAATTCATTGGAGTCTTTTTTGAATTCTACTCAAGTAAAGTTTCTCCTCAGTGCTTTAACACAATTTCAAAAACGAGATTGACTGAATGTTTTTTCTCAGTCAATCAGTGCCAAGTTTTGAATGCATTCATGCAGACCCCAAATACATATATATTATAGTTATAATATACAGTGGCGAGCAAAATTGAGTGCATGTCCACGACTCAGACTTTCGTCACCCATAAAATCATAATCGCATAACCAAATCCAACATTTTTTTTTGTTTTCTATTAATTATTTAAGAGGGGTCGACTGAGTAACAGTGGGAAAAAACGGATTTTCTGGAATTTTTTTTGGCCAAATGAAAAAGCCATTTGAAAATTGGTAAATTAGGTTTTATAATATTAGATGCGAAATACGAAAAAAAATATCGAATAAATCGAAAACAAAATTGCGGCTGTGTAGCATTTCTTCGTAGGCCCTATTTTTTTAAAGGGGGTCCATGGCCGGACAGCTAAAGTCCTTAATTTTTGATGTTGAACAAAAAAATAAAATTCTGTAGTTTCTATACATCAACAGCTATCGACACACGTAGGATTTTGGCGATATACAGATTTTTTGCACAATGGTGAGTGATTGAAAAAAAGTTAAAATTTTCCCAAAAAAAAAAACGTGACAAAAATGTTGATAAAAAAAAGGAAGCAATATAAAAAAAATCCTACGTGTGTCACTAAACAAAGGTATTTGAATATACTGTCAAAATTTCAGATCGACCGGTTAAGAGTTGTTGGAGTTATGTGTCCGGCAGTCTCAATAAAAGTGGTTTCGAGAAAAAACGCGTTTAAAGTTTTAAGTACTGTCGGATATACCTGTGAGGCATCGCTGCAGAATGAAAAATTTCGACACTTAGACACTTTTGCCGGACTCTATCTTTTGATGTTATTTTTTGAACGAAAAAATGTTTTACCCGAAAAAAAAAATTTTCGATTTTTTCAAAACTCTTCTCAGATGTCCCCCCTTAATTCTTAATAAATTCTAAGCAAAACTAATTATTATACAGATGAATTCGAGAAAACATAAATTAAAAACAAAAAAAACCCACATAAACTCAATTTTGCCCGTTTCAAAGAGTTTTAATTTCCAAAATAATATTAATATTTTTTCCACAGAAATTTATTTGAGTTGATTTCCTGTACGCGGTCAGGTATGCTCTTTACCAAAATATATATTATATCTTTAAGAATACGTATCTATTCAGCTACAACACGCTTTCAAAGGTTGCCCACTGTGTGATGGAGCTGTTTTGTACTGCCTGAGCCGTCTTTTCATGATTGACCAAAGATTTTCGATCGGTTTGTTAATTTCGGTTTGTGGTCGGTTAATTTAAAAGGTTGCCTTCCAATCCATTCCTTAACAATTTTCAAAGTGTGCTTCGGATCCCCATCTTGTTGAAAAACCATTTCTTTTTTGGAATAAGCACGAAATTATAATTATACGAAATTTTGGAATTATTTTTCAATAAAATATGTCTTAAATGAGGAGGAACAAGCTCTTGACACGTATATTATAACTATAATATATGTATATATTTGAGGTCTGTATGAATGCATTCAATGGATACGTATTCCCAAAGATATAATAGAAATTTTAATAGAGAGCATACCTGACCGCGTACAGGAAGTCATCTCAAATAAATGTCTTTGGACAAAATATTTATATTATTTTGGAAATTAAAACTCTTTGAAACGTCTCCTCAAATTCATCTGTATCATAATTGTTTTTGCTTAGAATTTATAAAGAATTAAATAAATAATAGAAAACAAAAAAAAATTTTGGATTTGGTTATGTGATTATGATTTTATGAGTGACGAAAGTCTTAGTCGTGAACATACACTCAATTTTGCTCGCCGCTGTATATACTATTACATGAATATATATTTATATACATATACATATATGAACAATCATTATTTTTAATTTTTATTTTGTTTTCGCTAAAAAATATCACTCAATTCAGGATTTCGCGCTATATATTAGATTTTTTTTATATTTGACTGCATATAAGCCTTCCGCACAATTAAACAATGGGAAAAACTGAATATAAAGATTTTTTATATTAAACAAGAAAGGAAAGCTAACTTCGAGCGGAGCCGAAGCCTTGCAGTTAAAACCGGATATATATCGCAAACATTGGATATAGTTGGCCGACCGTTATGAGAACTTGATAATATAACCCAATTTATTATAATACAAAATTTAAAACAAGTCCCAAACTTCTATCTTTAAAAATACCAAAGTTAGTATTTCTACCAAAAACCATGTCCAATCGATCAGTTATATGGCAGCTATAAGATATAGTAAAATTTGAACTCTCTAACTTTAAAAACCCCAAAGTTATACCATTTCCGATCAATCAGTTATATGGCAGCTATAGGATATAGTCGACCGATCCCGGCCGTTCCGACTTATATACTGCGTGCAAAGGAAAGAAGGGTGTGTGCAAAGTTCCAAGTCGATAGCTTTAAAACTGAGAGACTAGTTCGCGTAGAAACAGACAGACAGACGGACAGACGGACATGCTCATATCAACTCAGGAGGTGATCCTGACTAAGAATATATATACTTTATAGGGTCGGAGATGTCTCCTTCACTGCGTTGCATACTTTTGTACAAAATTATAATACCCTCTGCAAGGGTATAAAAACTACATATCATTTTAATAGTTTAATCTTGCGAATATGACCTTTGTGTAAATAAGTTTAAGAAATTTTGTGAAGAATTTATGCATTTTGAATTTTTCATTTAAACAAATATCTGTGGTATCCAATGACGGTCCACAAAATTTTAGTTTATGGTCCACAAATAATTGAATCATCTGTGTTTCCTGTTTGTTGCTTAGGCAAAAACGCATCTGCAAGGGTATAAAAATGCTTCATCCTAAATCTTCAGATTTTAATAATTCAATAAAAATAAAAAATTCGGCAAGAACTCGCTGTAGTCAAGAACAAGGATGTAGTCTCATGTATCGGCCTACTTTTTAGAGGTTATTTCAAAAAAAATTTTTTGTAATAAAAAATAATGCGATCGTTTCAATTTTCAAATATGTTTTTATAGGCATCATAAACTATTTAAAAATATTTTGTTTTATTTATTCTTGTGTACTTTAATACACTTTATAGCATGCCAAATTATGCATATAAAAAAAAGGTAGGTCCCTGGCGCAGGTGATTTCGACTGCTAGAGTCATCCGAAACAAAAAATTAGAATATATTAGTGTTTTGTAAGCTTATGACTCTGTCCCGTACAAGAATGAAATATTTTCATCAGGGACCGTAATCATTATAAGTAATATATTTAAAATTACTTTGTAATGATTACTCAACGATTTTTAATTTTTTAAATCAAGACTAATAATTATTTTTGATCGAAAAAAATAAAAATCACAAATAATCATTAAGCTTGAACAAAAAAAAAAAACTAAAAAATAATGATTATTCGTGATTTTTATTTTTTTTGTATCAAAAATAAAACTTACCAAGCAATAACTTTTGATCCTTTAAGGATATTTCCAATATTGTCCTATGTCCTTATAAAGGGACCCTAGAGCAATAATTGACAACAACAACAACAACAACAACAAAAAATGCATTTTACTTGTGTTTGTTGCAATTATTTAATATAAGGTCAACTGTTACATACAGAGCATCAGCAGCAGATATACACAATTACCAAAACAATGAAAATAATGAAAATGATAATCATCATAATGATCAACCAGTAAAACAATTAGGCACATTAAGGTTCAATTTAATATGCATTTATGACATAATATGAATTTTATGTATTTTTATAATTTTTATTTAAATTTTAGGAATAACAATTTTGACAGCGACTCGCTCGACAAGTTGCACCTTTGGTCGGTTAGCATTATTTTAAGCGCAGAAAAGGCGCGCTCTACGCTAACTTGGGTAGCTGGAACCGCGAGCACCACCTTAGCAAGATGATATAAATTCGGGTACTGAAATTGCTTCTCACTCCCATAGTGCATTATATCAGCGCCTAGGGGCTTCGGGCTGTAACTGTCAATTTCAGCATATCCTTTTAATAATTCCTGCTGCCCATCATCGTCAGCTTCCTCTTCTGCATCGACCTCAATGCTACTTAAAAGCTTGGTCAAGAGCGAGGTTGAGGTTGAGGTTGAGGTTGAGCAGGCTTCATCTGTATCAATCTGAAAATATGTTGACTTGCAAAATTCTCTTGGAAATTCTCGTTTTCGCATTGCATTGTCACTGGAAATGCAAAGTGGATCTATTTTCAAAACCCAAAATGAAAAAAATCCTATGTTAGCCCAGCCCAGCCGGCCCAATCCCAATCTCGGCCAAACCGTTTCGGCCGCAAAGCCATGCTGAGCATTTTCCGGGATCAGGCCGGAATCGTTTGGTATGAGCTCCTAAATCCGAGTGTAACCGTTGATGGCAAACGCTACCAGCAACAACTGGAAGAATTGAAAGAATTTCTGCTCCAAAAACGCCCAGAATACGCAAAAATGCCCAGAATTGGGAAACGCCGTCTCATATGCATAGACCTGGTAGACTAAGATAAGCGCTACTAAAAATAGATCTAAGCGCTTGCGCTTCCGCTGTCTTCTTTTTTATCACATAGATCATTATGATGATTATCATTATTATCATTGTGTTGGTAATTGTGTATATCTGCTGCTGCTGGTCTAAGGAGATATGCAGTCAAATATCAAATACACAGCGCGTAAGTAATATTTGAGCGAAAAAAAAAAACAAAAATAAAAAATAATCATGATTATTCATTATTTTGTGATTTTTATTTTTTTGCCAGAGAACAATTATTATTTTGTGATTTTTATTTTTTTGCCAGAGAACAATTATTATTTTGTGATTTTTAGAATTAAAATCATAGCAATAATCATTATTTACGGTCCCCGATATAAACATGTTTTATATCGAACATAACCCCAAAATGCCTTTGTTTCGTGGACTAGAACTAATGATTTTACGTCGTATTTCGTAAACTGCAAATGAGGTTGTATGTGTTATATATATATTGAAATACAAAATTTGCGCATACTTGCGCAAATTAAAAATATTTAAACAGTTTTAAGACAACTCAAAATAACTCGACAAGGGAATTGTATGGTGTTTGGCTGGTCCTTCGAGCTTAATAACAAATTTTGTTGTTTATTGGAAACATCCATTGAAATTAAATTGGACTTGAAAGCATATGTGAAACTTTTTTTTGCTCGATGGGTTACTTTTGGTGTTGCGCCATACCCGCAATCACCACAAAATAAAGATTGAAGCTAAGCCGAACTTTAAATGGTTATCTAAACTCAGGCATTGCGCCAGCAATATCCAAAAGCTCGATGGAAACCTAAGAAACGGAAGATCATGAGTGACATTCATTCGCTTACAAATCACACTTACGGTCACACTTAATCCATAGACCAACCCATACTGACCGGAATGACGCGGTCAACATTTCAACTATGGGGAACGAGGTTACCTTAGATCAACTGCTGGAAACCTTCAGCAAATTACAGGGCATTAGATCTTCAATATGGTACACATGGAACATCGGGTTTTAAAAAATTCCTCTTTTGAGAATTATTATACATTTATTATTTATTAAAAATTGTAATTAATTTAAATATATAAAGGCTAATTTAAGTATATAAAATAGAATCAGTACTCATTGAAACAATACTACTCATTGAAATTTTTTAGGTTTAGTATTGAATACAAGATTAAATTTTGTTAAAAAATAAATAATTTTATTTTTATACCCTTGTATAAAACGGTATATATTAATTATTATTATATGTTATTATATTTTTGATCAAAAGTTCATCCCCGACCTTATTAAGTTTGCATATTCTGTATGCATAAGATTTCTGTACAATGTGTATGTTAATTGTGAAGCTTTGTGTATAGTTTAATGGTGAAGAAGAGAAAAGCGGTCAAAGTGACCAGTAACCAGAATACGCGTGGGTTTTTGCAGAGGGTATTATAATATTGTCCAAAAGTGTGCAACGCAGTGAAGGAGACATCTCCGACCCTATAAAGTATATATATTCTTGATCAGGATCACCTCCTGAGTTGATATGAGCATGTCCGGCTGTCCGTCTGTCTGTCCGTTTTCACGCGAACTAGTCTCTCAGTTTTAAAGCTATCGTTCGAAACTTTGCACACACCCTTCTTTCTTTTGCACGCAGTATATAAGTCGGAATCGCCCGGATCGGACGACTATATCCTATAGCTGCCATATAACCGATTGATCGGAAACGGTATAACTTTGGTGTTTTTAGAGCAGTGGTGGGCAAACTCTCATTTTACAAAGCACGCGTGTATAGGGTAGGAAATTCTCCCGCAGCGCTGCCGAGACACAGTGTGAGCACTCTCAATTTTTTTTAGAAGCTCTCTCATTTCTACTCATTTGACAGCCCAAACTTAAAAATCCAAATGTTTCCACGGAAAAAAAAATTTTGTTCAGAAAATTGGTTGGTAAAAGTTTTCTTCATGGAGAATATAGATAGGGAAGCGTAGTTTTTCAATTGTTTAAGAAATGTTGGTAGCATACCTTTTTTTTTAAATAAAATACTAAATTTTAGTGCCCATTCCAACTTTTGAATTAACGAAAAATGAAATAAAAAAATACGTTTTTTTTCGCTCAGTGAATTCTTTGCTCTCATTGTTTTTCTCTGCTACGCACACACTCAAGTTTTAAACATGTGTTAGTTTTGCCCCCCACTGTTTTAGAGTTAGAGAGTTCAAATTTGACACGAGAGCTATTTTTGGCAAAACATTACGACATGCCAAATTTTATAAGGATCGGTCGACTATATCTTATAGCTGCCATATAACTGAACGATCGAAAATGACCCAACTTTTGTGTTTTTGAAGATAGCTGAAACTTTGTACAGATTCTATTTTTGATCAGTTGATCCAACCTACCAACTTTCATTAGGATCGGCCGAACGATCGGAAATGGTATTTGGTAGAAATATATACTTATTTTTGAATATCGTATTTTTGAAGATAGAAGCTTGGGATTTTATTTTAGATTTTTTATTTTAAATAATTGGTTTTATTATGATGTAATCATAAGGACTATACTATAAGGCCAACTATATCCGATGTTTGCGATATATATCCGGTTTAACTGCAAGGGTATATCAACTTCGGCTCCGCCCGAAGTTAGCTTTTCTTTCTTGTTGAATAAAATTTAGATAGACTGCAAATCAATTTCCCGTTAACATGATGCCATACCATGACATATTTAAATCCACTAAATGTTATTACATGTGGCGTCATGTTTAAAGATGATTCACCCCCTAGAAATGACACTGAGACTATCAATGAACCCAGAACCTGTCATCGAAGACATCCAAGATAAAAAAAGATCTAGAGTCAAGATGAGGAAGATTCCCTTAAGGGGTTATATACCTTTTTTTTCTTCAAAAAAAAGACAAATTTTTTTTTGCTGTGGCAGTATATCTTAGAGAATATTTTCCCAAAGTTTCATGGAGATCCGAATAATAGTTCGATAGGAAAACAGCGTTTTGAGGCGCGGTTCGTCACGGCTGCGGACAGCGTCAAGCAACTTTTAATGCGATTATCTCAAAGTCGTGTTTTTCCAAAAGTGCCTTCGCTGTGACCACGATTACACAAGCACTATTTTTTTTTTTTTATTTATTTATTTTTTTTTTTTTTCCTTATTACTCCTCTTGGGAGCTTAGGGCCTCTACAAGGGCTCTCCACCTAACTTTATTTGCCGCTGTTTGCTTTATTGTGTCCCAGCTGATGTTCTTCTGGGATATTTCTAGGAGTGCTGTACGGCGCCAGGTCATCTTTGGGCGACCCACTCTTCTGCTTCCTTGTGGGTTCCATTCCAGAGCCATCCTTACGATGCTTCCTGGTTCCTTCCTCAGAGCGTGGCCAATCCATTTCCGTTTCTTTATTTGTTCCTGGATTGGGACCTCTCCTGTGCAGTGCCATAAGTCCTTATTGGATATTCTATCTGGCCAGAATACCCCAAGTATTATTCTTAGGCACTTATTGATGTAAGCCTGCAACTTCATCAATATCCTTTGAGTGGTCAGCCACGTCTCCGATCCGTATAGCAGTATGGATTTTACACACGAGTTGAATATGCGCAGCTTTGTTTTTCTGTTTATCTGCTGGTTTCTCCATACTCGTTGTAGTCTTCCAAATGCAGACCTCGCTTTGCGCAGTCGGTTCTCCACATCACTTTCCACTCCACCATTAGATGTTATGATAGTACCGAGGTAGGTGAAGCTGTCCACGAAGTCGATGGTATTATCTCCGATTGTGATGTTGTTTGTGTTGGAGTTGTTGATCCGCATAGCTTTCGTTTTTGATGCGTTGATCTTTAAGCCTACTGCGCTGGCTCGGATCTCGAGGTCCCTAGCTTTGGCTTGAATGTCTTCGAATTTGTGAGCCAAGAGACATATGTCATCCGCGTAATCCAAGTCTTCTAGATGTCGGGTGAAGTTCCAGGTGATTCCGCGTCTGCTCATGCATACTTCTCTCATAATTTCGTCGACTACCAAGTTGAACAGAAGTGGTGATAGAGGACATCCTTGCTTGACGCCTGTGTTCGTCTGGAAGGGTGCACTAATTTTCCCGTTGTGCAGTACCGCCAGCTCAGCATCATTATACATAGCTTTCACTATGTTTATGATTTTCACTGGCACTCCCTTTCTTGCAAGTGCCCTCCATATCGCTGCTCTGTCTACCGAATCGAATGCCTTCTGGAAATCTATGAACAGGAGGTACAGCGGCGAGCGCCATTCCACAGTTTGTTCGGTTATTGCGCGCAGTGTGTTTGCCTGGTCTACGCAGCTCCTGTGTGGTCTGAAACCTCCTTGTTCATCTCGTATTGTTGGCTCTATTTTTTCCTGAAGACGTTCGTTTAGCAGAGTGGCTAGTACCTTGTAACTTGTGTTCAACAGGGTAATGCCTCGCCAGTTGTTGCAGTCACTGAGGTCTCCTTTCTTCGGTAGCTTAATGATGATTCCTTTTTTCCAGGCTGTTGGGATCCGCTCACTTTCCCATATATTATTGAAATGTGGATGCAGTGTTTCGGCCATTAGTTGCGTGTTAATCTGGAGAAGTTCGGCCGGTATGCCGTCATCTC
The DNA here is from genome assembly GCA_018153235.1 of Drosophila malerkotliana malerkotliana. NCBI lineage: Eukaryota > Metazoa > Arthropoda > Insecta > Diptera > Drosophilidae > Drosophila > Drosophila malerkotliana. Next base: position 2,471,543 of record JAECXV010000087.1, on the reverse strand, counting down.
CAGCCGCTTTGTTGCGTTTTAATTTCCTGATTGCATCCTTTATTTCTCTAATTGATGGTGCCGTGGGTGATACTCTGAGGTTATTGCTCGGTACAATACTCCTGAAGTTATCTTGCGTGCTGCTCGGTTGTTCTGTGCAGCTGATCTCCATAAAGTGCTGTCGCCATCTCTGGAGTTGTGCCTCATCATCAGTAAGGAGTCTTCCAGCTGTGTCCCGCACTGGTTGGGTTCGTTTATGGCAGCTTCCGGTCAGTTGACTAATTATCTGGTACAGTGAGCGCATGTTGTTCGAGTTGGCTGCGCTTTCTGCATTTTCAGCGAGCCTGTCCAGAAATTTCCTCTTGTCGTTACGTGCTGCTTTCTTCACTATCTTGCACAGCTCCTTGTGTTCGTCGCGAGCTCTGCAGTCATGATCTGCTTTCGACTTTAGGCTGTTCCGTTTGCTGATAAGTTCCCAAGTGTGCGCTGATATCCAATTTTTGATCAATCTTCTTCAATTTTTTTTTTAATTATTCGTAATGATTGTGCCGAGTTCGTGAACGATTCAGTTTTTTTGCGTCCATTTTAATTTCGCAGATAAAAATTTTTTAATAAAATTTTTAGAACTGAAAACATAAATTTTTTGGAAAAATGTTTATTGTATGCAGAAAAAACCAAATATTCTTGAAAATAATCGTTCACAAACTGGATATAATATTATACTAATAAAAATTTTTTGGTTTTTTGATTTTGGTTGACCTGCTGGACTTCTATCGTGGTCACCGCAAGCATCTATAAAAAAAAGGGTTCCGAGAGAATTGCCATAACTTTGTAAATTGTTTATATTTTTTCAAGAACAAACGCTTATTGTTTCGATAAAAACATGTACTATCAATAAAAAATAACTTCAGTGTCATAAAATAATTGCTACACACCTGAAATAAAAATCCAAAGTTCCCTCAATTTTTTCGCTCAAAAAGGTATATAACCCCTTAACACATTGGACCATGTTGAAGCAAATTGTTAGGTGGCGTCGCGGAAAATTGAAGACGCCGACAAACTGCAAATGGCTGACGCCGTGGCGCCGTTGATGGAAGCAAACGAAAATGTGCAGCAACGTGCAAACATGACTATACAAGAGCCCGTTAGGCAACATTTTTCGTGCGCCTGTGCAAGAATTGTTTGAGGGCAGGCAGATGGTTCATCTATGGTATATAATTGTAATAGTCTAATTTCCTAATACACTATAAAAACTGGAAAGCTAACTTCGGGCTGAGCCAAAGTTTATATACCCTTGCAACTAAAACCGGATATATATCGCAAACATCGGATATAGTTAGCCGATCCTTATGAGAATATGATAATAAAAAATGTATTATAATACAAAATCTAAAAAAAAATCCCAAACTTCTATCTTCAAAAATACCAAAGTTGATATTTCTACCAAAAACCATTTCCGATCGTTCACTTATATGGCAGCTATAAGATATAGTCGACCGATCGTTATGAAATTTGGTAGGTCGGATAAACTGAACAAACCTAAAATCTGTACCAAGTTCCAATTTCCGATCAATCAGTTATATGGCAGCTATGGGATATGGTCGGCCGATCACGGCCGTTCCAACTTATATACTGCATGTGCAAAGTTTAAAGTCGATCTCAGTATCGACTAGTTCGCGTAGAAACAGACAGACAGACGGACAGACGGACATGCTCATATCAACTCAGGAGGTGATCCTGATCAAGAATATAAATACTTTATAGGGTCGGAGATGCTTCCTTCACTGCGTTGCACACTTTTGGACAAAATTATAAGGGTATAAAAATAAAAGTAAAGCGTAGTTTTTCATTTGTTTAAGAACTGTGGCTGGAAAAAAGTTTTCTTTAATATTAAAAGACAATATTTAAGGGCACTTTCGAACTTTTAAATCAACGATGCAAAAAATAACAAACTACTCTTCTACTCCTACTACTACTGAATGGGTTAAATAAAGTATGCTTATATTATGTGTGTATGACCATCAAATTTTTTTTTTTTTTAACATTTGAAAATTTTATTTATAATCTGTCCTCAGTTAGGGACAATAATTAAATTTTTTAAGTTAACCTTGAAAATAGGAGTTTAATAAATACAAGCTATGAATCTAAAAAGTTAATTTAGTAAATCCAGTGGATGCTTCCTCTTGAGTCTTCTGATGGTGGTGCTGCTGTCCAGCAAATTGGTGGCAAATGTGTTTGGATGTCGTGTTAGTCTGTCCTTGTATTTAGCGGCGAATCTTCTAACTTCAGCGCTGACTGTAGGGATGCCCAGTTGAGCAAGAATAGTCAAATTGTCATGGTAAGGAGGAGCCCCAGACAGCGTCCTGAGAGCTCTGTTCTGTGCCAGCTGAATGACTTTCATATTGCTTGGACTCGCTGTGCTCCACAGTTGGATACCATACGTCCAAACTGGCTTCAATATTGACTTATATATTAGTAGTTTTACCCTCAGCTTCAGGGTTGACTTTCGTCCAATCAACCAGTAAAGCCGCCGCAACTTTTCTTGTACTTGCTTTCGTTTGCGCAGTATATGGGTCCTCCATGTTAGAAGCCTATCCAACGTCATTCCCAAGTATTTATGGGTTGAGTTAGGTGGTATGGCAGTGCCTCCAATGCTAATCTGTGGACAGTCGCCTCTCTTCAAGGTAAATGTAGTTTGGGCGGGCTTATCATGATTAATCGCAATGTTCCATCTTTAAAGCCACGGGTCAAGGGCATCGAGCTGACGCTGGAGACAGTCAGAGGCATCCTGTGGCAAGCTTGCCGAAGCTAGGAAAGCTGTGTCGTCTGCTAGCAAACCTCCTTCATCTATAACAGGCATATCTGCTGTGTATAGTGTGTAGAGAATTGGACCAAGGACACTACCCTGCGGTACACCTGCCTTAATGATGAAATCATTTTTGATGTCCCCAAAATAATATGAAATTATTATATAGTCATAGAGAATCGATATATGTCCAAAAATGTTTCAAAGAATGTTTTTTGCCATTAGTCTCACAGCTACCAGATTCATATTAAAGGCTCCGAGGTTGCCTCCTTAAAATACGAATTTCTTTAAAACTGCATAAAATTGCACTTTTTAAATAGACTCATTTAAAATAAAAAAAAAATCCTCCTTAAAAGACAATACACGTCATTAATTTTAAAAGGTGGTTTTGGTCCAGAAAAAGTCAAATTTTGTATGGTGGAGTGGTACAAAACATGTAGGACATTTAAGTGTGTTAGAAGCGAAGATCGAAAACGTACATTATTATCTATATATAGACACTATATATAGGCGTTTGATCTGAATGAATGTTTTGGACCAATCCACAGTAGGCCGGATTGCCAAATAAGCGGCATAAAATCGAAAATTGTATATATCGAGCTAAAACTTAGCATATTTTAAGAATACACCACTATAAATGTTTAAGCAATGTTTTTAGTAAGTTTGGCCACGCCTACCTTAACTGCCCATGGAAGACAACATAACGTATACGTGATCTGAAGTTAGATTTCGTTTTTTATACTTATATTTATTATTTTCTTACATATTATACTGATTTTTATTATTTATAATAAACATGGATTTCATTTTTGCTTAAATAGGAATAAAAGGATATACATTAAGATTTTATGCTTACATATGTATACTTAGTGTTAAAACATTGTGCTTTGGCAAAGACAAAAAAATTAGATTGCAATTAAATGTATTTATTCAATCGTTCTCTACAGCTAATTCAAATGAAAATGGATTTATTTCATTTGAATCCGAGTCTTCCGAGTCATCTGAAATATCATTAAAACTGCTGTTGTTAAGAAAAGATGTTGTAGTACTAGTAATATCATTTTGGGGTGCTGCGAAGAGTTCAATTACGTCTTGCGGAAGGGGTTTTTTTTTATGTTGAGCTGCCCTTTTTTTAATTGAAATACTTGAGATAACGGGATCTGAAGAGTCCATAGATCTGTGAAACACATCCATCATATTATTTATTCGAGAGTTCTGTCGAGCATGCATTCGCCTATCACGCTTGTAGAATTTATTTCGCGCTTCCGACGCGTCTTCTCCAAGACAGCCTACTGGAACTACTGATTCTGCTATTATTTGGACAGACAGTTAATTAATTCCAAGTCCACTTCTAAAATTAATGCAAATAAGTTTGTATTAGAAAAAGCCTTTCTAGCTGTATTGCCATCGTTTGTGTTTCCGCTTCCATTCTGTTTCGGCTTATCTACATGCAATCCCATTTCATGCCACATTCTCTTTTGCAAGTGTTTCTTTTTAGAAAGCATTACGAGTTTGTCACTTTCATTTCTTGCTTGCCATTTTTTAAACTCCATTCTATAGGATATTTTAAGAAGTAATTCAAAAACACGTATCCACGCATGTAGTGGACTTATTCCATACTGAAGGTGTCCAAGTTTTGGCGGGAAAGATTTTTCATCAACTGAATTCATAAATTGTTTTGGGCCTGCACCACATATCGAACATAATTGAGAGGAGTTAGTTCCCGTCACAACGTTCAAAACTTTCCCGTCTATAAGTGTAATGTACAACCAAAGATTATAAAGTACATAGATGGGACATCAGGTCCCAAAATGGTCAACTTTTTGCGTCGAGCTTGTTGGTGAGGGGGGAAACGCACATGCATACGATTCTATTTTTAGAACTCTTTACATGTACCCGTCAACAAAAATGTGAGCCTATGTGTGTATGTGTGACTGCTCGCACGACGGAGTAAAAATGTTTTGGCTTCCAAATTTCAATTTCAATTTCTGTTTTCAGTTTCTATTTTCGATCCGCCGATGTGGTAGTTGGTAGAACAAATAGTATTTTTGATCGCCGCAGATCGAGACAGGATGGTAGTGTAATGCATAGAGTAGTTACTCCATGTGTAATTTTTCTGTGTTCAAATCCTCGTAAGGACTTTGAACTTTTTCTTTCTTTTAAAATTATTTTTCTTTAATTTTAATATTTTTCTTTAATTTTAATTTTTTTCTTTAATTTTACAATTGTAAAATAGTTTTATTCTTCATTATGTCCCGCTAATAAAATGCTAATAAAATTTCAAGGGAGTCCTTCCGGCATTTTAAGAATAATAATAACGTAAAAACTAAAAGTTAAAAAAAAATTAATAAAAAAATATAAGTAAATATAAAAAGGAATCATAAAACTAAAACTTTATCAAAATCGAAATAACCGCCCGCTAATGAAGCCGAACCCAGGACCACTTGAATAAGGACCGCGCACTATCCATCTAGGCCACCCTCGAAGTTGATTTTATAATACTAAAAATTGGTGTTAAAAGAGGCGCTAGAATCCATACCAAAAACTGAGTTGACGAGTAAGGATAGTAAAAGATATTTCTGATCTCTTTACTCTTACATTGGTTCGGTTACAACGTTTCAAACTTTCACCGTTCCAAAGATATTACGATCTAAAAATAGAATTCTCCCTTTCCCTCTCTCATCTGCCAGCCGTTTGTCATGGAACCCGCTCTCAAATGTTTTCATTTACAGCGGGTTCCACGACGGAAAAAATGAAAACATTTGAGAGCGGGTTCCACGACGCGGCCTGCCAAAATGCCGTAGAACCCGCACTTATAGACATTTTTACAGCGGGTTCCACTACGAACTGAGACGATGTTAAGGTTATTTTACAATTTTGTATTTTTTTTTATTGGATTATAAATTTAGGAAAACACATTAAAATAATAAAACAATAATATAAATAGATTTAAAATTAAAAAAAAATGGAATTCCCGAGCCAGGTTTGAACTCGTTTTACTTTGCACACCAGCCAAGCACTCTACCACTCGGCTATTCCTCATTCGTTGTCGCGCGAAAAATTTCTCAAATTTAACTTGTCGAGCAATGGAACCCGCTCGTTCCAGCGGGTTCCACTGCTGGAACCCGCCATAGAAAATTTTTCTTTGTATGAGATGTCCCATCTATGTACTGTATAATCTTTGGTACAACTCATACGAGACGGTGATTTTTCTTTCATCTAAAATCGTTATTTCACAAGGAGTCAAACTTTGTATTTGTCCGTCCAAATCTTTTTTTTCCTTCAAAATGTGATCGATTGTTTCCTTGGCGAATTCCATTTTGAGAGGGCGACAAAATCTTACAGATTGCGGGGATCCATTATTCCAAAAAATTGTTCCTTTTTCATCTACAAGCTTCAAGGGTATGACGGTTGTAACAAACAAAGACTGATCTGAAGTGTCTGTTTCGTTACTTTCAAATCTTTTCTTATACATACTTTGTCCAGACGATCCATCAAAACCGTAACTCGCAATTAATTTAACGCTGGACACACTTTCTAAATTAATAAATATTTCTTCCTGTAATACTAAAATACGGCTAGCAGTATGATTTAAAAAATCTTGTAAAGCAACTTTTGCAACTGTTTCTGTCACTGTTATTCCCACAGGCCTCAATTGTAATTTTGCCTCCTGAACTTTGTGGTAGTTTGGGTATATATCGCAATTATGTATTTTACTCATTTGACGAATTTCATTGTATAATTTTTTGCTTAATGAATTTTCTATCAAAAATTCCAATGCATCGTTTATTGTGAGAGGTGTTGGTTCTGCTGTTAGAAGCTTTCTTTTAGCTTCAGTTGCCTGTATTTCTGATGCACAATAATTTTGAAGTAGAAATGCAGTATTGTTTCCATTCGTTTTTCTGGCTGATATTGTGACTGCGTGAATCAAAAGTTTGGTATCATTTTCATTTTTATTTGCTACATCACTAGCAAGTTTTCTTTTAAGACGCGTTCCTCCTTCCTCATAAGATAGCTTTGGTCTTCCCTTTGTTAAGTTTGGAATATACGCTTGGTAATCCAAAACTATTTTTAAAGACTTTGATAGCCACTCTGAATGTTTTTTTTTTTGAACGTTCGCATATTACGGCTACACTTTTGCAGATTTGATTTTATATAAATTTCAAAGCTTTTAATTTTTTTGTAAAGTTCGCCCTTCTGGTCGACTGTCAGTCTACCCTCATTAATCTGGCCAAATATCCATTCAGCAAGCGCATAAGAGTCGCGAGCGCTGTCAATCCATACGTCTAGCAAGGTTGCATGACAGAACTCATGCACATCTTGAAAATGTAATCATCGAAAAAGCCGCAAAAAGCGGCAAATGAGATTTTTTTTATATTTTACTAAATAGTTTCTACTTTTGTTAAACATACATTACACATTGCAGAAATACGCAGAAGACTTTTTTTTTCTCCACAGAAGACGAACATAAAGGTTAGGTTTTTTCTTTTTGGACAACACAAAACAATACACATATAATACACATAAAAAAATGTTTACACAAAATGCTTTCATTAAACTCAATTTTCTTACCTCGAGGATTAAAATTCATTTTAAATAATGTTTAATTCTTTTTTCGTGTGTGATTGACAAGCGCACAAAGTCAACAAAAGTTCGGCCAACTTAATCACAAAAATCAGCTGTTCAATCACTTGACTTTGAAGCTAAATAAACATTGCAGGGTTGCATTTCACCCAAAAATACTTTCTAATACTTATTATACAGGGAATTTAATATCGATAAGTTTAAAAAAAATTAAGATTTATTTAAATAAAATTTTCGGTTTTATGCCGCTTATTTGGCAATCCGGCCTACTGTGCAATCGAAAGGTTTTGCTTTAATTAGATAATAATATAAACATTTGCAATAAATCTATAAGTTTGGGAGAAGTTTGCGTTTAGGTTAATTAATTTTTATTCACAATATTGGGGCTTTAGGGACGTTGGAGACTCCAGAAAAATTATTTTTTTTTCAACAACATTCTAATTTTGAATCCGAAAATTTATTCAAAAGTTATTCAAGAAATTCAATTTTTCTTCTCAGCTGAACAATTATTGTCTTATTATTGTCCCTCTTCTAATTTAAAACAAAACAAAAAAACAAGAAAGGAAAGCTAACTTCGGGCGGAGCCGAAGTTGATATACCCTTGCAGGCAGGGACCATAATTATTATAACTTTTAAAATAAAAATAATAAAATAAATATTATTTCTTGATTTTTATGACAAAAATTGAAAAATAACTCTTATTTTCAATTTTATAATAATAATTAAAAAAAATAATTATTTTTCAATTTTTATTTAAATTATAAAAATTGTGATTACAGTTTCCAAGTAATCTCCAAATGGCACGACTTGAAAATGGGGAAAAATTTGTGGGGGGATGGGGAAAACCACTTTGGGCGGAAAGTGGTTATTTTGACAAAAAACAAGAACACAAAGCTAATTTCGGGCGGAGCCGATAGTTGGCAGATCCTTCAAGATCATAATAAAAGCCATTTATTACAATACAAAATAAAAAAAAAAGTCCCAAACTTCTATCTTCAAGAACACCAAAGTTGGTATTTTTACCAAATACCATTTCCGATCGTTCAGTTTTGTATATGGCAGCTATAATATATAGTAGGCCGATTGTTTTTAATTTGTCAGGTTGGATCAACTGACTAAAAATAGAATCTGTGCAAAGTTCTACGTTTCTATCTTCAAAAATACGAATGTTGGGTCATTTCCGATTTTTCAATTATATTGCAGGATATATCCTATACCTGTCATTTAAATGAACGATCGAAAATGACCCAACTTTCTTTTTTTTAATATAGAGCGTTAAGACCTACAGATTCAGTTTTTTGGCCAAGTGATACGATATACCCATTTTATAAGGTTCGTAGAACTACTCAACTATATCAGATATTTGATATATATAAGCGATCTTTACTGTAAGGGTATATTAGGTTTGAAATTGTTTTGCATAAATTTGATATATCAGATTAGGTTTGTCTGTAAATTATTATTATATTTGTAAAAAAATTCAATAAAAAAATGGACCCCAAGCGACAGATCCCCGATTCAATTAGTGATGATGTATAATGTCGATATATGCACACTGAAAAAATTTAAATATTATTTTACTTCATTACATTTCCAAATTGGGCTTAGAGCATTGGCATATAGGCATTTTCTAATGTGCGCACGTAAATAGTTACAAGAGCAGGCCATTCACTAAGCGAAGACAATTAGGTTATTTTATTTGTCGTTAAGCCTTGTACTCAGATCGAGAAAAACGGGTTTTCAACTATACTAGTAGGAAGCGAGTGCAAAAATAGTTTTTGACAGGGCTTTTGCACCTTTTTGATAAAAAAAAAACATACCAAGAATTTACATGGTGATGCCAACCCGCACCAATGAACATTTTTCAGGTTAGCAAAAAGATTTAAAAATTTTATTTTCAATCTCGTTAACCGGGGCTGTTAACTGTTATCCGATAACCGTAAAAATTGTTGCTCTCGATCAAATGACGAGCAATATTTTCTGTTCCCATTTGCTCTGTTCTTTCCAGGACCGTTTGACTTTGAGAGACGATTCAAGTTAGTGGTTCTTGTTTCATTTGCCTTTGTGAGATTTGGATATTTAAAGAAAATAATCAAAACTAAAATGGGACGGGAAATAAACAAAATTATAACTTTGACAAAATTTATCGTCCTTTACCATTAAACGACGATATACTATATTTTTATAGATATCGCCAAACTTAATTAAAAATTAAAATCAATGTATTAAATATTTATATATTTTTTTTTTTTTTTTTTATATTAAGTTACTTCCTGTGGTGGAAGGATTATTTGGCCTCCCCGTTTAGACGGGTTAACGCCACAGCCAATGTATGAAATCTTATTTCAGGAGATCTAAAAAATTGGGCTTGCATTAAAGACAATAATTTTTAAAAATTAATTTTGGCTTGCTTTAAGAACGACGTTATCGATATGTAGTTGTCGATTGGTTCATTTGCAAAGAAGCGATAAATATCATTATATTTTAAAAGTGTTGGAAAATGGCGGCGAATGCTTGAGTATTTTGTACAATTTAAAATAAGATGTGAAATATTTTCCACTGCATTGCATGTGTCGCAAAGAGCATTGTCAGAAATATTCATTTTGGATAAAGTGAACTTATCGAACGCATGTCCGCTAAGGATTCTATTTAATCGTTTTGTGTCTATACGGTCGAAAATATCCGTTTTATAAAACCAGGGTTTTTTGGTGATGAAAGGCCAAAAGTTCCATAGAGAAAACGTTATAGTCTCTTTCCCAATCATCTTGAATATAATGAAATATATAGTTGATCGCATCACTCAATGTCCATCTAACATATTTGAAGGAGCCGTGTATAGAAGCGTTTTTTGCTGCTCTATCAGCAATTTCGTTTTCCCAAATATTTGCGTGGCTGGGTATGTGGTGAACTACAACCTTTGAGAGCGTGGGACAATTTTCGATTTTGGAGAATATTTCCTGGGCAATATAATTGTTTGAGCCGTTATTTTGTAGAGTTTGTATAGCGCCAAGGCTATCCGTCAGTATGGCTATCTTTGGAAAGCTGTTGGAAATTGCAAAATCAATGGCTTTTTCCAAGGCTAAAAGTTCAGCGTTCATAGACGACAGCTTTTTGTTAGTAAAGAAACTATCAACAGTATTTGACTTTGAATGAACAAATGCATAACCTGTAAAATTTTCCGAGACTGAACCGTCCGTGTAAAAAATTTCCATGTGTAAGTTATTAAAAGAATTCAATTTTCGTTCAACAAAGTAAAAACAATGACTTCATTAGCTTGATTTTTGTTAACGCAGGTACCTTTAAAAAAATTTGTGTCTAGGGATAATTTGCGAGGAAAAGTAAAAATAGGGTTGATGGGAGCAATATGATTAAAAAGGTTTATATATTTAGAATAAATTCTACTATAGCTGGTTTTAGTGTATGAGTATGAAAGAGGTAAGAGTGAAGCAGATGGAAGTTTGAACGCGAAGGATTTGGCTAACTCTTTAGCTGTAGCGAATTCAATTCTGTAAATGGGAGGTAGTTCAGCAGCGAGATGATAAATAATTTTGACAGGAGTTGACTTAATAAGGCCTAATGCTTTTCTCAGGTGAAAATTAGCGTGGGAATTAATAATATTAAGAGCTGCTTTAGACAAGTTAGCGAATGAGGAACAGGCGTACTCAAACCTAGATCTTATAAAAGCTTTATAAAAAAGAAGCGATTTACTTGGATGAACTCCGAAGTGGCAACCACTTAGCATTTGTAGAAACATATTTATTTGATTTGATTTTGAAATAATTTTTTTAACATGTGGTACAGACGAGTTGTTAGAACTTATGATTCTACCCAAATAGTTGACACTATTTACATTATTTAAGGTGATGTTATTACACTGTACGTTAAGAGGTCTTCTCCTAAGATTAAAGTGTGTAGTGGCTGATTTATTTGCATTAAATGAAAGATTGATTAAATTGCACATTTCCCTAAAAAGATTCACTTTCTGCTCTAATTTAGATTCAGCCAACGAAAAAACCTTGTCATAGCAGACTAAAAAAAAATCGTCCGCGTACTGGAAAAGAGTACTGTCATGATTGTTGCTTAGATTATGAAGCTCAAGAGTGTAAAGATTAAATAGAATTGGGCTAAGACAGCTTCCCTGACTAACCCCTTTGTCGACTGTAACCTCTGCCTTGCCCAAAGTTAAAATTCTTTTATTAAGGGGAGGGTAAGGTATTAAATATTTTTTTTTCCATTTTTTTTTTAATTGAATGCATAATATCTGAAGAATATTGTGTTATTAGTTATTATTAGAAGTTATTAGTTATTGACGAAGTTGCTTATTAACGTTTTACACTGGATTTTTTTGTGTTTAAAACTTTAAAGCGTTTTTCCCACAACTCACGTTTTCAAAGTCGGTGCCCCTCATAACTTCAAAACTACTGCACCGATCCTTTTGAAATTTTAAACACTATTTCTGTACATATTTTACGAGGTAACGCTGTCGAGTTTTTTTTTTTTTGTTCATAGTTTTGATTTTGCAATGACAAATTAACCGATTTTTTCCCAAAAAATTGAGTTTTTCACTTCAAAGTCTTCGAAAAAATTAAAAAATTGCAATTTTCAAAAAACCTTTACAGCGTTACCTGGGGCGAACTATTATCTAACGAATGAATTTTCATTATACCCTTGCAGAGGGTATTATAATTTTGGTCAAAAGTGTGCAACGCAGTGAAGGAGACATCTCAGACCCTATAAAGTATATATATTCTTGATCAGGATCACCTCCTGAGTTGATATGAGCATGTCCGTCTGTCCGTCTGTCCGTCTGTCTGTCCGTCTGTCTGTCCGTCTGTCTGTTTCTACGCAAACTAGTCTCTCAGTTTTAAAGCTATCGTCTTGAAACTTTGCACACACCCTTCTATCCTTTGCACGCAGTATATAAGTCGGAACGGCCCGGATCGGCCGACTATATCCTATAGCTGCCATATAACTGATTGATCGGAAATGGTATAACTTTGGTGTTTTTAGAGTTAGAGAGTTCAAATTTGACATGAGAGCTGTTTTTGGCAAAACATTACGACATGCCAAATTTCATAAGGATCGGCCGACTATATTCTATAGCTGCCATATAACTGATTGATCGGAAATGACCCAACTTTCGTGTTTTTGAAGATAGAAAGCTGGAACTTGGTACAGATTATATATTTGGTCAGTTGATCCGACCTACCAAATTTCATTAGGATCGGCCGACTATATCCTATAGCTGCCATATAACTGAACGATCGGAAATGGTATTTGGTAGAAATATCAACTTTCGTATTTTTGAAGATAGAAGTTTGGGACTTTTTTTAGATTTTGTATTGTAATAAATTGGAATATATATTCCTATTCCCATAAGGATCGGCCAACTATATCCGATGTTTGCGATATATATCCGGTTTTAACTGCAAGGGTATATCAACTTCGGCTCCGCCCGAAGTTAGCTTTGCTTTCTTGTTTTTTGATTACAAATGATCCAGCACCGAGTTATGAGGGGCACCGCAATTCAACTTTTTTTTGCGACACGTCCGGACAATTGCTACCATTGCCATATTTTTAAATATTTTTTTTTTAAATTTTATTAAACATTCTTCTAATGTCATACTTTAATATACCGTTGGTTGAATAAATAAATTTTAACTGTGTCGTCAGGAAAAAAATCACAAAAACATGGCTTTTTTCGCATGATTTGACCTTACCCTCCCCTTAAGGAAATTGATAATGAATTTAATATGGGAGTGGTTAAAACCTAAATTAACTAATTTTTTACCTAGGATAGGAATTTTGACCGCGTCAAAAGTTTTGTTTAAATCAAGGACTGCTGCTGTAACATGGAAGCCACGAGCTTTTAAATTAGCTATAGTGTTGATCACATCATTGATACATTGCGATGTTGAGTGGTTTTTCCTAAAAGCATAGTACCTTGGAGGGAGAATTTCGTGTCTATTAATGTGATTCTCCATACTCGATTTAATTAGGCCCTCTAAACATTTGAAAATTACACTTAGAAGGCAAATAGGTCTATTGTTTGTAATTATAGAAGAGTCAAGGTTTTTCTTTGGCACAGGAATAACTTTTATTCTACGCCAATTATCTGGAATATTACCTTGGTCTAAAGAAGAATTAAGCAAGGAAACAAGGTTTTCTAATTGCACAGTAGGTAAGGCTAGGAGCATTCTATATGATATCTTATCGAGTCCCTTAGCAGAATCAGGGTTACGGGATTTGAGAAAGACAAGAAGTTCATGATATGTGAAGTTTGAGATAGAATTTGTGTAAAGTAAGTCGTCAGGGAAAATAACATCAGAACAAGTATCAGTGCTAGGAGCTGTGGCTATTTGACTAAGAAAAGCTTGGTGGTCCGAGTCAGAAAATGAACTTTTGGAAGGTTTTATTTGTTTATAAAGTTTAAGGGAATGAATTTTTCCCCACATATCTTTCATTGAGGTAGGGTCAGATAAATCATCTAAAAGCCTGTTTAGGTTATTCTTTCTCATTTTATAAAAGTAATTATTAAGTTTTCTATTACTGTTAATATAGGCAATAGCATCTGTATAAAGCTTGGATTTAAAATATTTTTGTCTGCACGCGTTTCTTAGCCTAAACAGTTTTTCACAAACCTCATCCCAATATTTTTTAGGAACGTATCTATTATTCCCATTTAATTTTATCGTATTATTGGCGTGAATGTTTTGAGAAGAAGTAAAAAGGGTGTCTAGAGAAGTAATATGAACATTTGAGAAATCTTTAATAATTTTTGGGTGATTATATTTATAAGAGTTGAAAGAAGCCGAAACATTATCAACTTCAATTAAAACCGGAAAGTGTTTGCTATTCGAAATTTTAGAATTAACTGAAGCCCATTTAAATCTAAGATGATTATTATTTGTGAAAGTGACATCAAGGGTAGAGAAATAGGACGGATTAGGTGAGTAGGTTGGATCGCCATTTTTAATGCAGAAAAATCCTGAATTTAAAAGAGCGTTTTCCAAGATGACTCCTCTGGCATCAAGCGTGTTGTTACCCCAAATACTAGATTTGGCATTAAAATCGCCACCTATAATAGTAGTACCGTTCAGTTCAGACGCAATAGAAAATAAATCGTTACAACCTTGTTCAAAAGAATTTGTGCTAGGATTGGGTGCGGCATAGATACTAAAAATGTTTATATTGTTTTTTAGATTCGTTGTACAAACACCAACTGCTTCAATATTAATGACACGTTTCCTAAAACGTATATGTTTTTTTAAATAAATACCAACGCCTCCATACCCGTCGGCACGAGGTTTACACACAAAATTATAATTAGCTAGGCTACACATAGAATTGTTTGGAATCCAGATTTCTGACAAAATTGCTATGTCTATATTATTATTAACTAAAAATAGTTCTAACAAATGTTTATTGTTATTAGCAGTTAAGCTCTGAATATTGTATTGGAGGATTTTAAGAGTCGTTTTTATTTATTATAATTTTTTTTTTTTTTAAGAAAAGTATATAGACAAGCAACATTAAAGAACTGTAACGATTGGTTAATTTTAATTAAATCAATTTTTGAATTTGTAATAGAAATACGATCTTTTAAATTAACAAAAAAGTTTCTTGATTCAGGAACTAATATCGAATTTTCGTTGACTAAAAAAGAGGAAATGTCTAAGGCTAGTTGGTTTAAACTTTTTTCTGCAGCTTCTAGAGCTGGGTTGTTGCAATTATAAATTTCAACTTGTTGAGCAGAGAAAGGATCTTTAGATTAATTAGGTATTAATGAATTTTTCTTTGTTTTTTAAGAGCAGGTTTCCAGCTGATCATTGTGTCGTTGGCATTGTTTTCCTCATTTTTTTTGTTAAGAGAGATCTTAACCACTTTGTTAAAAGGGTTATTTTCAAATAAATGTTGCGTGGCTAATTTGGTGTTATTTTGTAAAATTGGTGTAGTAGATTTCCTTTGCCATGATGGCTGTGGGAAAAGAGTTATGTCGTTAGTATCAACTTCATCTAAAATTTGAAACAGAGAGGGATATCTAATTTTCGCTTCTGATTTTGATAAGTTTTCAAGTGTCATGCACTTTTTAATTGCATAGGCTCTTTTACGAGCAGGACAATCAAGAGAGGTGGCTACGTGAGATTGTTTGCAGTTAGCGCAAACCAATTGGCTACATTGCTGCTCTTTGGTATGAGATAATGAACAGCTACTACATTTTTGATCAGCTTGTTTGCAATTTTGAGCAAAATGATTAAACCTAAAACAGCGATAACATTGGCTGAAAGGTACATACGGACTAACGTTAACTTTAGTGTATAAAAAGACGACTTCATTGGGAATTTGTGTACCTTTAAAGAGAATTTTAGCCCTTGAAGTGTTAATAAATTTATCTTTAACCTCTTTATCCCTAGTTTTAACCCGAATGATCTCGTGAATCGGTACAGAGGAGGAAATGTACTCTTTCAGTTCGGAGTCGGAGAAATTTGTAGGAATATTAAAAATAATACCCATTTTAAAAATAAAGTGTTTTAAAATCTTGGGTTCATAGCCATTATTTTTCAAATCTGACAATAAAATGTCATTAGCTGCCGCAGTAGACTTAAACTCAGCTTTGCAGCGTCCAAAGGCAATCTTACTGACGGATATAATGTCTTTGATTTTGAGTTTCAGAAGTGTAGCATTCAAATCTAGCGGATTAATTGGGACTCTGTTCTGTCGGCTCTCTAAGCCAGTATCTCCGATTTTGTCAATATAGACCACAAAGGGCCCTTTATAGACCACAAAAAAACTTTTTTTTTTTTTTTCTCCGGTTTTTTTTTTGGAAGTACCGTTCCGAATCAAAGTAAAACGAATACTGTATTTATATTTTAAACCAGGCACCCCAAAACATTGATATGATTTAAACGCATTAGTGTTAGTAAGGAATAGCAGAAAGTAGGCTGTAAGCATGACGTTTTACACATTTATACTGTGTGTGTGTGGCAGAGCTCGGGCAGAGAAATTTCCTATGCCCTCGGGATAGGGCCGTGCCGACCACTCTTTTAAACCAATATATTTTTACATTCAAAAAGTTACACATTGTACCCCTGTCCATCGAACAGAATTTAAAGCAGTGGTGGGCAAACTCTCATTTTACATAGCACGCGAGTATAGGGTAGGAAATTCTGCCGCAGCGCTGCCGGCACACTGACAGTCTAAGCCAGAGGTCGGCACCCCAATACATTGATATGATTTTACCGCATTAGTGTTAGTAACGAATAGCAGAAAGTAGGCTTTGAGCATGACGTTTCACACATTTACACTGTGTGTGTGAGGCAGAGTTCGGGCAGAGAAATTTCCTATGCCCCCGAGATAGGGCCGTGCCGACCTCTGGTCTAAGCACTCTCAAATTTTTTTTTTAGAAACTCTCTAAATTGCTCTCATTTTGATTTATTTGACAGCCCAAACTAAAAATCAAAATTTTTCCACTTCGAAAAATTTTCTCAGAAATTGGGTTGGAAAAAGTGTTTTTTTTTAAATAAAATACTGCCCATAAAATTAGTGCCCATTCCAACTTTTGAATTAACGAAAAATGAAATAAAAAAATACGTTTTTTTTCGCTCAGTGAATTCTTGTGAGACACCAGATGGAACCTTTATAGTCTGTAATGTACAAATGAAGCGGAATAATAAGTGATTCATTACATCGCTTGGGAAGACAAGCTCCAAGGATAAATTGAATAAGATAATACGAGTATAGCAAAGGACATCAGAGAAGTGGCTAAAAACACGGCTAGGGACATTATCAGGACCAGCAGAGAATGAGATATCTTTTGTTGATAGAGAATTGAACTCATCATGATATTAAAACTTTGACAAAGAAGTATTGCCTTTGTATGGTATTTAAAGGGATAAGAAAAATTGAGAGCGACCGAATGACTGTCACAGAGGATGTCACATGGGAAAATATAAAGTTCAGAAGTCTGTCGTGAGTGCTATGAACTACCATGATTTTATATCTACCATGATTTTTGTTAAATCAGAGTCATTGACCAAGAAAAATAGACTTAATGGCCTCAAGGTGGTGAAAATATACGATATATTCAACCATAGGAGAAATGTAGGAACAGGCCAGGAAAGTATGAGACGGGCCGCAAAATTTTTATTTTAAATTTTTACCGCAATGAACTCGAGAAAGGAATAAGTTCAGCAGGCTTCTGAATATTAACCACAATGGGATAACTGCCTGCAACATATGGACGATCCAATGGGAACATAGTGAACTTGGGAACAAAAATTGTATAATCAGAGACAGAGGAATTAAGAAAAGTTTCAGTAAGCGATAGCATCCAAATTAAAAGAAGCATTCTTTGTAAAAAATTGGCTCTTTGACAATACAACAACAAACAAAATTCTTTGAAGTTTTTTGAGCAGTCTTTTTTTATTAGCAGCTTCTGCAGGGCTAGGATTCTAGGGCGTCCTTCACTAGAAATTTATGAATGATACTGTGCTCAGACCAGGCAGTAGGATCAAGTGCTGTTTCGAGGTAGGAATCAGGTAGGAAAATTTTAAATGAAGATATAGAACACTTATGCTTAAAGTAAAACTTTAAAACAGCTATTTCATTATATAAAACAGCTAGATGACTCTTGAAATCATCAACAGTGGCGTCCGGCATAAGGCAAGAGACTACTAAGGCGCCACACCAGTCAGAGGAACAATTATAATATATTTACTTAATTAATTTTTAATCACCTAAATCAAAAGAATAGGCATCGAGATTTTCAAATGTATCTGGCGTTAATGTTACAAGCTCAGTTTTCGTTGTTTCTTCCTTCACCTGCTTCAAGCACGCTTTTTTTGCAGCGATAGCAGTTACATGAGCAAGTTGATTTACATCATTATATTTTTCTGCAAAACTTCGCTAAAAGCTAATCTTTAATCGACAACGCCCTTCATATTAGCTTAATCGTGGCCGTCCTCCACTATTGGGAGATTTTTTAATTAGTGTGATATCTGAAATTTCGCTTTAAAACGTAATGCAAGAAAACTTTCTTTCTGCGCCTTATTCCTTGGAACTATCCGAGAGAATTTTTTTATTCCAGCATAAACATAAGCAACAAAACTCTTAATCTTAATTTTTCAAAGGATCCTGTATGTTTTCCTTTAAGTTCCCAATTCGATGCTGCAACCCAGAGTTGTAAAGGCTTTCGGTTTCGCGTCCATGTGCCAGCTAATACTGCATCATTTGGCTTATGTCATGATATTGTAAATGAATTCCAGAACAAAACTGCGTTCATAGTTTTTATAATCCGACACAATCCAACCTACTTTTGGAAAAATGTTAAGTTAAAATTGTTTAATGTAAAATACAAATATTAATACAAATATTGCAATAAACACTTAAATTTTACATACCTCCTTTAATATTTTTTTAATATGTTCAACGAACAGCTAACTTTCAGGGCCACGGAATGTAGCAGGGCTGCAATTTCAGTAACGAAAGAAAGGAAAGTTAACTTCGGGCGGAGCCGAATTTGATTTACCCTTGCAGTTAAAACCGGATATATATCGCCAAAATCGGATATAGTTGGCCGATCCTTATGAAATAGGTTGGATCAACTGTCCAAAAATATAATCTGTACTAAATTCCAGCTTTCTATCTTCAAAAACACGAAAGTTGGGTAATTTCCGATCGTTCAGTTACATGGCAGCTATAGGATATAGTCGGCCGATCCTTAAGAAATTTGGCATGTCATTATTTGGCATTATTTTGCCAAAAATAGCTCTCATGTCAAATTTGAACTCTCTAACTCTAAAAAAACCAAAGTTATACCATTTCCGATCATTCAGTTATATGGCAGCTATAGGATATAGTCGGCCGATCCGTTCCGACTTATATACTGCGTGCAAAGGAAAGAAGAGTGTGTGCAATGTTTCAAGACGATAGCTTTAAAACTGAGAGACTAGTTCGCGTAGAAACAGACAGACCGACGGACAGACGGACATGCTCATATCAACTCAGGAGGTGATCCTGATCAAGAATATACATACTTTATAGGGTCGGAGATGTCTCCTTCACTGCGTTGCACACTTTTGGACAAAATTCTAATACCCTCTGCAAGGGTATAACAAAATCTAAAAAAAAATCCCAAACTTGTATTTTAAAGAACACCAAAGTTGGTATTTTTAGCAAATATCATTTCCGATCGTGCAGATATATATTTGTATTATATTTATTATATATCAACCAACTATATATATATATATATATATGTATATATAAGATTATTATATAAGATATAGTCGGCCGATCCCTATAAATTTGGTACATAATATTATTTAGCCAAAAATAGCTTTCATGTATAGCTCTCATGTAAATATTTTTCATAATAGCTCTCATGTAATTTTGAACTCTCTAACTCTAAAAACACAGAAGTTATACCATTTCCGATCAATCAGTTATATGGCAGCTATAGGATATAGTCAACCAACTAAGGCGATATGTCCATACTTTAGATTAATAAATAAACTATAAACTAATCACTGGCTGCTGCCTGACCCGACACCATTTTTCAACCTTTTTAATGATATTTATACCTTTGCAGAGGGTATTATAATTTTGGTCAAACGTATGCAACGCAGTGAAGGAGACATCTCCGACCCTATAAAGTATATATATTCTTGATCAGGATCACCTCCTGAGTTGATATGGGCATGTCCGTCTGTCTTTCCGTCAGTCTGTTTCGACGCAAACTAGTCTCTCAGTTTTAAAGCTATCGACTTGAAACTTTGCACACACCCTTCTTTCCTTTGCAGTATATAAGTCGGAACGGCCCGGATCGGCCGACTATATCCTATAGCTGCCATTGAACTGATTGATCGGAAATGGTATAACTTTGGTGTTTTTAGAGTTAGAGAGCTCAAATTTGACACAAGACATTTTTTGGCTAAACATTATGACATGCCAAATTTCATAAGGATCTGTCGACTATATCTTAAAGCTGCCATATAACTGAACGATCGAAAATGACCCAACTTTCGTGTTTTTGAAGATAGAAAGCTGAAACTTAGTACAGATTCTATTTTTGGTCAGTTGATCGAACCTACCAAATCATTAGGATCGGCCGATCGTTATAACTGAACGATTGGAAATGGTATTTGGTAGAAATATCAACTTTCGTATTTTTGAAGATAGAAAGAAACTTGGGACTTTTCTTTAGATTTTTAATTTTAATTAATTGGTTTGATTATGATGTAATCTTAAGGATCGGCCAACTATATCTGATGTTTGCGATATATATCCAGTTTAAACTGCAAGGGTATATCAACTTCGGCTTCGCCCGAAGTTAACTTTCCGAAGTTTTTTTTATTGAAAAATAACAAAATGGCTGACTTTTTAATATTTGCCAATTTTTTTAACTTTTAATTTGTAGAACTTTGTCGAATAAAAACGAATATTTTTTATGGTAGTACCGACCATAGAAGCCCAAAGAAAAATTTGAGCATTTCAAAAACAAAATTGCGGTTGGGTTATGTTTATATGAGCAACAGTTTTTAAGCGAGCGCGACGCCTAGTTGAAAAAACTAGTTTCGAGAAAAACACGATATCATTATGAATGAACCTTCCATAGGCCTCGATTCGCTCTGCCCTCTTTTATACCGATTTATAGGTTTCGCAGACTTTTAGGGCTAGTTCTTTTTTATACCTAAGATATTCTAATATATTATATAATGTTGCTAAGTTTAGATTTTTTGAAAATTGTTCGGAGTAACCTGGCCTTAAACATGGCCGTCTCAAGAGATACATAGTTCTAATTTAATCTAGCGAGTCCGATGCTTCAAAATCTATCTTTAAAACTCTAATTTTTGTGTTCAATGTTTGAACCAAATCGGTTGGCTGCAATACTGAAAAAAAATTGTTCTGGTACTTCTTGAACAGAATGGTAAGTGGTAAAACCGTGAGGAAAAGTTTCTGTAAAAATACTTTAGTTTCGTCCTTATCCGAAGTAAGCTTTCCTTTTGAATAAGGTTCCAACTCGTTTTGTAAAAACGTTAAAAAACAAGAAAAATATATTGAATATATTCATCTAAAATAGGGAATAGTAAATAAAATTTGCTTTCGTATAAAAAATATATGAATTCAAATGCTTACAGTTTAATACAAATTTAAAAGCTTTAATAATCCTTTGTTTTGTAAACCTATTAAAGACTTTACACTCTGTACAACGAATGAGCTAAATAGAGGTTGGATTATATATGTCTTATATACGTTAAAATGTTGGAGACAACGACACAAACCTTGGGTTTTGGGTTTTCCCCTTTATTAATATTATTAATCTTATCAATTTATACCAAACAAAATTTTCAGAGCTTTACTCTTCTAATTCATAAATATTCTGCAAATATTTAAAAACTTTATAATATTCATTTTTTTATATTTTCCCTTTTAAAAAAATTTAATGCCATCCTCGAATTACTGAACCATTAATATAATAAATAATTCACAATTACTTAATGGAAAAAAAATAATATCATATGTGTGTGAATTGCATTACGCACAACCGTTATTAATTATCAAACTCAACAAACCACCAGATTTCTGTACCGGTAAGAATTCTATTTGATTTATGTATTGGCAGCTAAACAGTGTTTTGTTGTCTCAATTCTATGAATTTTGTTATTTTATTTTTTTTTCACGCGCGTATCTTTACATTAACGAGACCCTAAAGACATTTTTGGTTTTAAAAGCATAATTTACAATACATTGTATTGCAATTGTAAATAATTAAAATAGTTTTTATTTATAATTATTTATATATAAAATTTAGGTTGTAATTTATAAAAGTTTATGTTTTTGAAAAAAAAGATCTTTAAATATTTATGAAATTTATACATATTTAGTCTTTGTTATGGGAAAGAAAAAATTAACGCCCAAAAAGTGTCGCATATCAAGGGCCGACAATTTCCCATTTTTTTCCCTCCGCACATAATTGCAACTACTCCATAATCTTTAGGTAGTTGTCAGAGTGTGCGCGAGAAGCGATGCGATAATATTGGACGAGAACGAGCGAACCTTTTCCATATGAAATCGCTCGAAAGATGTCAACTCAACTGTATCAACTCTCTTAGAGCGTACGATTGTTTTGTTGCATTCTCGCAAAGCTCACACTCTGCCATTTTCTCGCTTTGCCTATTGCTTCTCGCATCCCTTCGCTTCTCACTTTGACATCAGGCTTAGGCTCCCCTGAACCAAAGTGCAGAATAGACATAGGTTCCATCACCCACAGTTTCCGCGGTACACTTAAGAAAAGAAAGTTATCAATTTTTGCCATACAATAAATTATGTAGGCCATGTTATTGCGTTGACCATCATTACCTTTGCAGAGGGTATTATAATTTTGTGTGTGCAAAAGTGTGCAACGCAGTGAAGGAGACGTCTCCGACTCTATGAAGTATGTATACTTTTGATCAGGATCACTTCCTGAGTTGATATCAGCATGTCCGTCTGTCTGTTTCTACGCAAACTTGTCTCTAAGTTTTAAAGCTATCGACATGAAACTTTGCACACACTCTTCTTTCCTTTGCACGCAGTATATAAATCGGAACGACCGGAGATGTCCCATCTATGTACTGTATAATCTTTTCTGCTATATAACTGAACGGTCGGAAATGGTATTTGGTAGAAATACCAACTTTGGTATTTTTGAAGATAGAAGCTTGGAACTTTTTTTTAGATATTTTTTTGTAACTAATTGGTTTTATTATGATTTTCTCAAAAGGATCGGCCAACTATATCCGATGTTTGCGATATAGATCCGGTTTCAAAAGCAAGGATATATCAACTTCCGCTCCACCCGAAGTTAGCTTTCCTTCCTTGTTTTAATATAAATTTAAATAGATATAGACAACATTTTATAAGAAAGTGATACTTTTTTAATGTGGTCACACTGTATAGGGTTAAATTGGGTTAGTTCCCGGAATTAAAAAGCTTTACCATTACCATTTAAAATCATTACCCTGTTATTTATTAAAACAATTATTTGGTTGCAGAAGGTATTGTATTAGGAAAATATAACTAACTAGGGACTTAATAACAATTAAAATTTTATTAGATGGGCCGTGTACGTCACTGTAGTGCGGAGGAAAGAAAGCTCATTCAACGACTCCGTTATGAAGAAAATTTTTTTCCCTACCATGTGGGTGCACTGAAAAATAAAATTATAGCAACTTTCAGAAGGGGTTTAAGAAAAATCAATATAATAAAAAATACATTTTATTTTAGCAATTAAAAAGGCCCTCCATTTTTTACAACAGCTTATTATAATACCATGACAAATAATACAGAATTTCTTGCTTAATAAAAAAATGTTTTTGTGAAAAAGAAATTAATTGCTTCATGTCGACCATTTTGGCAGAAACAAAAACAAGATTGAATTTCTGGCAGTGAAAAGTTTTCGGTACTCCAACAACAAAATGAATTCGTATTATCACAATTGAGGAGAATTGTTATTGTAATTGCCCTTGCCTATTGCGTGAGCAACGAACCTTATGGAGTGAGCAGTCTCATACAACTCCGTATGCATGAGCATTTGCGAAAACAGATAAGCAGCGAGAGCAATTATATAAGCACCACTGCTATAAAATTTATTTTGAAATTATGCTAAAAAGAACGTTCGTCGTCCGAAAGGCGAAGAATTTTATCTCGGGTACACATATAAAACTGTGAAACATGGAGGTGGTAGCCTGATGCTAAGGGGATGCTTTACGATACGAGTCTAAGGTCTAAGGATGATAGGCGATACGAGTCTAAGTTCTAAATCGGATAGTTCAAAACGTGTATCGTTTTGCAAAAATCGACCGATTTGGATGAAATTTATATATGTGCCAAAACATATACGCGTGTCCTGTTTGTAGAAAATGTATATATATGGGTATATCTCCTCCAAAAATCGGTCGATTTGAATAAAATTTGATTTTCAGATATATAGTTTGGCACTAAAGAAATAGTTTTTAACTATAGAAATAGTTTGGCATCAAAAGTTGTTCAAAAAACTTCAAGTACTTGCGCTACAGAATTTCTCAATTTGTGTAGGCAGAAGGCGGCGTGTCAAAATTTTAAAACCAACTTGAACTGCGTGGGCGTTGTAGGAGTCTCCACGCCAAATCCAATAGCTCTTTCTCTTATAGTCTCTTGAGATCCACGCGTTCATACGGATAGACCGACGGATGCTATATCGACTCGGCGGATCAAGAATATATATACTTTATGGGGTCGGAGATGATTCCTTCTCTATGTTACATACATTCACACGACTAAATATATCCTTGTACTCTACGAGTACCGGGTATAAAGAAATACATTAAGTATTGACTGTTAAAGGCCGCTGATTGACGCATAGTTTCATATCCCATGCCCAAGGGGGCCGTGAGATTGAGCCATCATGGCAGGTGCTCACGTTAAACACGACAGATTTTCATACCCTTATACACTGCTCGCCACTTCAATAGAACACCTCTAAACTAGATTTTATAACTTTAATTGCTGCCAAGCCAAGCCATCTAGGAACATAATTTTATTTTTTTAATTTTATTTAAATCACTTCCTGTCACTTCCTGTGATTAATTTAAATCTAGTAGTGTTGCAAAAATTACAATATTTTTCAAAAGTTGTAAGTATAAAAAAAAAATTGTTAAACTATTAGTAACCAATTGTGCAGTCTTCATTTTGCACCACTTGATTAGGACACTTTCCCAAAAAAAAATTTTAGAATTTTCAAACTTTATTCAAAAATTAATATTACTTAATATATTCTAGTTTAAGGTATTTTGTAACAAAAAAAATTTTTTTTAATAATGTGCTGAGCCACCTTTGTTTCCCAAAACTTCACACATTCGGTTTGGAAGGGATGCGTATAATTTTTCCAAATAACTCAACGTAATCGAGTCCCATGCTAATTTGATAGCTGCCATAAGCTCGGGAATGCTCGAATATTGCTGGCCGGATCCATATACTTCACGTGTTAGCCATCCCCACACATTCTCAATGATGTTTAAGTCCGGCGAATATGGTGGCCACTTTGGTACCTCCACTTCTTGGCTTGTTATATACGAATTAACTATCCGAGCCGTATGTATTGGGGCATTATCGTGTTGATAAATCCATTTTAAATTTTCGAAAAGTGTTTGGATGTGGGGAAAGCGCTCTTTCAATATTGCATTATAGCTTAATGCATTCATGGTAGTTTTAACAAATTTAAGCTGACAGGTGCCATAATAAGAAATGGCCCCCCACACCATAATACCTCCAGCACTGCTGTGCAACTTATCAAGATGGTGTGGTTCTTTTCGAAGATCATGAAAATAGTAGCTGTAGCCATCTGGACCCTCCAAATTAAACTTTTTTTCGTCTGAAAAGACGACACGATGCCACTCCGAAGTCCAGGTCACATGTGCGCGAGCGAAATCAAGGCGTTGCAGCTTCCGAACCAGGTTAAGAGGTGGCTTCTTCTTGATTTTTAGTTTCTTCAGGTGTGGAACATTATTGATTACTCGACGCGTGGTTGTCAAACATGCTTTGACGTCACATTTTTGTCTTATCTTTCCCCTTCATGTTTTTGCCATAATTATCCTCATTATTTAAAAAATTGGTTACCACGTGACGGCTCCTGTCGATTTTTTTAGCTATTTTGGCAATAGATAAGCCAGAATCCATGTAGGCTTGGATTTTGCCTTTCTCCGCCTCAGATAATGAAGTGCCACGCCCCATTTTTACTTTTTAAATTAATATACTCTTGAATTAAATGAAAAAGCCCAAGTAACTTGAATTTCGCGTGTTTGTGCGAACGATACCGACAAAATAAAATGCATGTTCTATTCAAGTGGCGCAAAAATTTCATTGTACTTTTACGAATGCTCACAAAAAGTGCACACAACTTTATAACGGTTCTATTCTAAATCTTGGAATATACCAGAAAGAGCGAAGAAAGTATGGACACAGATAATATGCAAAAATTCCGTTATTTTATTATTTCGTTTTCGAGTTATGAGTCGATGTAAAGGAAGCATACAGGGTGTCCTATTCAAGTGGCGAGCAGTGTACCATTGTATGTTCATGCTGTATGGTTAGTGCTTATACTCTACGAGTACCGGTTATAAAAATCTTTATACATTTTTTGGAAATTGAATGAAGTTCCGATCCGGAACGTAGGGTTCGGGAACCAAATTTTTCCCAAGGTCAATTTTTACTTCACTATAGATTTGGGATTTAATTAAAATAAAGATTTTTGGTTAAATCTTGCAAACTACTCAGAGGGAGAAGTCTGAATTAGAGAATAATTAAGCATAAAATCCTCACACCCCATATCTCGCAAAGAAACCTTTTCTTTTGTGCACTTCAAAAACCAATATTTCTTTGAAAAAAATAAGATATTTTATACAATTTTTTTTAAAGAAAATTGGGACATTAATTAAACTAAAAAAAAAACAATTATTTTTAACTTTATTTCTGGAACTGGCCATTTTTTTTCCATCAATTCCTTACACTTCTTTTCATAATTTTTAAAAAAATTGAATCAGAAGTTAGTTTTAGTATTTTTTAACTGCTCAAAATGTATAAATAAATAGATAATTTCCATATCGGCTATTCCGGCGGATGGTCAAGCAGGACCGAAAAAATAAATGTCCATATTCCTCGATTCTTCATAATCTATTGGATTCATAGCATATCTCAGCTTTTTTTTTTTAAAAAAGCCCAAAAATTAAAAAAATGTAATTTTCACCTTATTTTTACTTTTAAAGACATTTTTATGTTTTATTTCTCAAAGAAAACATATGATCTTGCTCTTTTGTACGTGTTTGCTCTTTTTGTACTAAATTTCTTAACAATCTAATAAGACGAGAAAAAATTCAAAGAGAGCGAAAAAATGTTCAATTACCTCTTAATTTGTACTTTGATTCTTATCTATGTTCTAATCCAGTGGTGCCCAAGCTCTGCATACGGAAGAGCAAACTCCCATACCAATGCAAAAAATCACCAATACATTTGTGCGAGAATTTTTTTCCCATCCATGTGGCTGCACTGAAAAATAAAATTATAGTAACATTCACAAGGGGTTTAAAATATCAATATAATAAAAAATACATTTTATTACAGCCATTAAAAAAAAGGCCCTACATATTTTAGAACAGCTTATTATTATACTATGACAAATATGCAGAGCTTCTTAGTTAAAAAAAAATGTTCTGCGAAGAAAAATTTATCGCTACAGGTCGTCCATTTTGGCAGAAACAAAAACAAGAATGAATTTCTTGCAGTGAAAAGTTTTCGGCACTCCAACAACAAAATTCATTCGGATTAGTACGATTGAGGAGAATAGGGAAAACACGAAAAATTGTTATTGTAATTGCCCTTTGCTTATGATGGGACCAACGATGCTTATGGCGTAAGCAACGAATCTTATGGCGTGAGCAGACTCACACAACTCGGTAGGCATGAGCATTTGCAAAAACAAATGAGCAGCGAGAGCAATGGGATGAGCACCACTGTTCGCTCGTATGTGGTGCTCGCACCAATCGTATGTTCGCGACCCAAAACATAATTTTATTGTAATTGCTTCGCATTAAGTGAAAGCAGGTGGATAAAACTTCATGTGTTAAGCCATTTTAGTGATAACTATTGAAATTTAAAAAAAAATCCCGACTTTTACAAGAAAAATTTTTTATATTGAATTTTAAAGTGGCGTATGTTCGCGACCGTATGACGTACGTATAAAAAATAATATTATTTAAAAAATTTTTGTAGATGGATAAAAGAAGTGACAATTTAAATTAAAATTAAAAATAAAATTAAAATTTAATTTTTAATAAAAAAAAAAAAAAATTGGGTGAAACATGATTTTTTTAAGAAAACATCAATTTATTTTTAAAAACAAAGAGGTAAACAAAGAAAAAACTTTATATGTTGAAAAATCGTACGTTCGCGACCCGTACTTAATTTAATTTAAAAAAAAAACTAATGGATATATTTAATTGGGAATATACTCGATAGAAAGCTACATGCCTCTATTTTAAAAGTAAAGTTATTGCATTAAAATATTCCATTCCAATTCGCAGATTTTTTGATTTTGCTAGAGCAAGCTAAAACCGACTTCCATTTCGCGTACGTTCATGTGTCAATCATGTTTTTTGCCAATATTATGAAAATGAAAAATCCATTAGAACCATAATTTACACTAAGAAAAGAACTCACCAAATGCTATCGGAAACAAAAAAAAAAGTATCAGAAAATGTTTTTTTCTTTAATTGTTTTGGCACTAATTGCGTTCGAACGAACGTTCGCGACCCCAGGAAATGCCCATATTTAACTTCTGAATTTGGAAGATAATAGAATTTTAAAAACAAGAAGATTTTAAAATTTCTAATGTTATTTTAAATTTCAAAATATTTCACTCTTATGTACATTCGCAATTCGCACATATAATCGCAATTTTTTGTTGTATTTTCTTACTACATATAAATAAATAGTAAATATAAACACGAATGATTAATTTCAAAATAATGTTTCATATACACAATAGTTTTATTTATTAGGCCTTAATTGCATTATTTTTATAAAAAGTAATTTTATAATTTTTGTTTAAAGCCAGCGGATCAAATACGGGAAACACGAGTGTAATTCAAACTTAAAAAAAAAAAAAATATTATAACATTAATACTATTGCCTTTTCAATTAGTAAATTTTCTTAATAGAATTGAAAATATGGAATAATTTTTACAGAATTATAAAAAAATTGTTACGGCTATGGGTTAAAAGGAAAATGAGAAAAAAAAAATATGTTTACTTTGTTATTAAATAAATGATAAAACAGTAATCAAACATTTATCAAAAATGAAAAACTCAAGAAAGTCTAGTTAATTTATAGTAAAATAATTTTATGAATAATAACTTAATGTTTACAATTTTTGTAACGGACACAACTGTTAAATTACTACAATTAATCGGACAAAGGTATCAACATAAGCAGAATAGTTATCATCAATTTGAACTACTCAAACAAGCAACGCCAACAACAACCCCAAAAGTATGTTTTTCTTAATTATAAACTATTCTATCATTTAATAAAAACAATGTAGCATATCAAACATGATAATGATAATGATAATTTCTTTTCTTTATTTTATATTTAAAGAAACCCCAGTTTAAATCTGTATCAATAAAAAACAAAATATACTACAATTTAAAATATTTTAATAGTTCATTTCTTTTTTCAGAGTTTTATTATTATATTATTCCCAAAAACTGAATTAAAATCGGGTAACAACAAATTTTGTTTTTTTTTGTGTTTATTTTTAAACCGTTAAGAAATTTAATGGCTAAATGGCGAGCCGTAATTATGTTATAAGAACGTTACCATCCGGCTTTTATACCAGGTACTCGTAGAAGGCGTGAATATTGGATACTATAAAGGACAGATAAATAATAACAATAATGTAAATTTTCTATAATTTCACCTATTTCACCAAAAAATTCGAATTCTAATTATTTCTGCTTTTGTACTGGCACTATTTTAATAATAAAATCTGCCATCTAACATGTTTTTTTTTGTGATAAGGCTTACAAGACATGCAGTTTATTTTGACCTTAAAGTCTTTTTTTATACCCTTGCAGAGGGTATTATAATTTTGTCCAAAAGTGTGCAACGCAGTGAAGGAGACATCTCCGACCCTATAAAGTATATATATTCTTGATCAGGATCACCTCCTGAGTTGATATGAGCATGTCCGTCTGTCCGTCTGTCTGTCTCTCTGTTTCTACGCGAACTAGTCTCTCAGTTTTAAAGCTATCGTCTTGAAACTTTGCACACACTCTTCTTTCCTTTGCACGCAGTATATAAGTCGGAACGGCCGAGATCGGCCGACTATATCCTATAGCTGCCATATAACTGATTGATCGGAAATGGTATAACTTTGGTGTTTTTAGAGTTAGAGAGTTCAAATTTGACATGAGAGCTATTTTTGGCAAAATATTACGACATGCCAACGATCGGAAATGGTATTTGGTAGAAATATCAACTTTCGTATTTTTGAAGATGGAAGCTTGGAACTTTTTTTTTAGATTTTTTATTGTAATTAATTGGTTTTTTTATGATGTAATCATAAGGATCGGCCAACTATATCCGATGTTTGCTATATATATCCGGTTTTAACTGCAAGGGTATATCAACTTCGGCTCCGCCCGAAGTTAGCTTTGCTTTCTTGTTATATATCCTATAGCTGCCATATAACTGAACGATCGGAAATGGTATTTGGTAGAAATATCAACTTTCGTCTTTTTGAAGATAGAAGCTTGGGACTTTATTTTTAGATTTTTTATTGTAATTAATTTGTTTTATTATGATGTAATCATAAGAATCGGCCAACTGTATCCGATGTTTGCGATATATATACGGTTTTAACTGCAAGGGTATATCAACTTCGGCTCCGCCCGAAGTTAGCTTTGCTTTCTTGTTGTATCTAATTTCGTAATATTGTATTTGAATAAATTGGATTTAATATGAAATTCTAATAAGAATCGAGCTACTATGATACTGGCAATATTTTGGGTCCGCCCGAAGTTAGCTTTCCTTTCTTGTTTATCAATGCTTTGATGTTCTTTCAGGGGTAGTTTACTAAATTTCTAGAATCTGTAGTAATGGGTATACCTTGCACAGCTACAAGCAACCTTTTTTGGGTTGCTAAGAGTGGTTTTTAAAATAAAACATTTCATAATTTTTTAAACTTTCCGCGTGGCATTGAATCTGTTATAGGTGTAAGGTTTAAGTCCATGCCATTTTGAGTTTTAAAAATTGTAAAACACCCAAAAGTTCTACAAAATACCAATGCAACGTTAGATATCCCAAACACCCTCTGGAGATTGAGATGGCTTTTCTTTTTTTTGTGTTTTTGAAGATAGAAAGCTAGAACTTACAGATTATATTTTTGGTCAGTTAATCCGACCTACCGAACTTCATAACGATCGGTCGACTATATCTTATAGCTGCCATATAAATGAACGATCGGAAATGGTTTTTGGTGAAAATACCAACTTTGGTATTTTTTAAGATAGAAGCTTGAGGCTTTTTTTTAAGATTTAGTATTTTAATAAATTGGGTATATTATTATATTCTCATAATGATCGGCCCACTGAATCCGATTTTTGCGATATATATCCGGTTTTAACTGCAAGGGTATATCAACTTCGGCTCCACCCGAAGTTAGCTTCTTAGCTTTCTTGTTTTTTATATAAAATTTAATACCACAAAATATTTATTACCACAATGGCCCAAGATTATTAGCACAGTTAAGCTTAAATTTAGCTTTGATTTTAATTTGGGGAGTGCGGCATTCCCACTCTTTTTGGAACAACTTGGCTAAATTATCTTCAAAAGAAAATCAGCTTTATTTACCTACGATATAAAGCATAAAAGTACCGTAATGACTAAGCGTGACCCGAAAGAATGACAACGCTTACAGTTCATCGGTAAAAAGCCGAAATTGCCAAGGAGCAACGCAGGGACCCGTTATAATTCATTTGAGTTAGTTTTTTAATGCAAGTTCGACCAAATGACCACCATTGTTTTTGATGGCAAAAAGTTCATTTTTTCGAGACATTTTCATGGTTGTGAAAATTATTGTAGATGAGTTAATTCATTTTTAATAACAAGAAGAAAAGAAATACCAAAATTTCTACAGTTTGAATACTTAAGTCTAAGTTGAAGCCCCTGCCTTTCTTGGCGGGGGCTAAGAATTTATTTCAAGGCCCTATTTTTCTTTTTAAACTCTTAAAAAATGTTTGAAGATAAAAAACATTGACTCGACATAATGTGCATATGTATATTTATAAAAAAATCCTTCAAAAGAAAACCTTGCATTAATATATTAATTCCTAAGAAAAAATCAAAGACCAAATCTCGTATGAGATCTCATACATAAACAATTAATAATGAACATAATCAACTGGGCTGACAGCCCTTGTCGCTACCTTTCCACCTTCCTAGTAGCATGTAATTTACAATTATCTGTTAGTATTAAATAAATAAATAATTAATAAATTGATTATTTAGTCGCAGAATATTCCTTCTGCTTGATACAAATGTACATCCCTCTGTACGTTTGTCTCTCTGGATGTTTTTCTGTGTGAACGCGTGGCTATTAAAGTGTGCAAGATATAAACCTATTAGATGGTATGCAAACTCATATTAAACACTCGCACCATAGTATCACAACACAACAGTTCTAAAAAAAAAAAAAAAAAATTTACCATTTCCAAGTGGGCAAGGTCTAAATTTTTCCGCAAGGTAAGCGGCGCTTACTTATCCTAACCATCCTAAAGAAGGAGCGCTTACTTATCCTAAAAGAAGTGGGCAGTTGCGAAGAACGGTTCTGGTAATTATAATTGAAAAATTAAAAAATAATGATTAGTTGTGAAATTAAAAATTGGACAATTTGAGTTGTCCTAAAAATTTGTTAAACGTGTTCAACTTGTATTTCCCTACATGAATTATGAGGACGTAAAACTAGAAAACAGTATGATGATTAATTTCTGTATGAATCATTTCTGTATGAGATTTTCTAAAATTTTGTTGGAACCAACAGCTGTATCTTTCCAAAAATGACTGCAGATTGCTTGAGCATGATATAAAAATAATTACTTTTTTATGCACAGTTTTTATTTACTTTATTGTTGTCGTTAAGTTTCGAAAAGTTTAGTTTGTGCGTTATTACCTCTAACATATTTTTAGTGTTATAGTAATGAATTTATATATTCTTGAATAACAATTCTATATGTTTTAATCAAATTGATATTTATTTATTTTTTATTTATGTTTTTGTTCGTTTTTTCTTTTTGTTTTTGTCTAATTTTATTTGTTTCAGTTGCGTGTGATTCGTGCTTTTCGCTCGACATTGGAAGACCTAAACGAACGACGTTCCATTCACAGCTTGCATAGCTTACGCAGTGCTAGAACGGAATTGCAAAGTCGATTAGCCGGTGGCCAATCATTGCACAATTTTAACATTTTGAGCTCCAATCACAACAAGCAGCATCAACACCATCCGCAGGGTCAAACAAGCGGGTCCAATTCTATGTTGCCGCCGGACATATCTTATATTGACGAAGATCCGCAACAACCGCGTACTGTGCACAATGGATTTACAACGCCGGCATTATCGATATCCAGAAATTTACCTGGTCCTACTTCTTCATTAAATCCAAGACTATCTGGTGTAGCAAACTCTTTAAGACAAAAAATGCGTAATAGCATTGATGAGTCACATCTAAATGAACAGCATGAGACTAGAATTTAGTAGGTTTAAGCAGCTCTAAATAAGACAATAACAAAGCTATTATAGCTTAGCAGATAGAGCTGCTTTATTAAGGGGCGACATCTGAGTAACAGGCGAAAAAATGCGGATTTTCTGGAATTTTTTTTGGCCAAATGAAAAAGGCAATCGAAAATTTGTAAATGAGGTTTTATTATATTATATTTAAAGTACAAAATAAAATTTTTTTAATAAATCGAAAACAAAATGGCGGCCCTGCAGCCTTTATTAGGCCCCCCCTATTAGGCCCCCGTAGGCCCTATTTTTTTAAAGGGTGTCCATGGCCAAACACCTAACGTCCTTAATTTTTGATCTAGAACAAAAAATCAAGTTTGGTTATCTTCTGTACATCAACGGCTATCGACACACGTAGGATTTTTTCGATATATTGATTTTTTGCATAATGGTGAGTGATTGAAAATAATTTTCAATTTTCACGAACAAAAAACGCCACAAAATTGTTGATAAAAAAAAAAGGAGGCAATATAAAAATAAATCCTACGTGTGTCGATAGACATAAGTATTCTGAGTATACTGTAAAAATTTTAGATCGATAGGTTAAGAGTTGTTCTCAAAAGCGGTTTCGAGAAAAACGCGTTTAAAGTTTAAAGTACTGTGGGATATACCTGTGAGGCATCGACGCAGAATGAAAAATTTCGACACTTAGACACTTTTGCCGGACTCTATCTTTTGATATGTTATTTTTAAGACCCTAAAGAATTTTTTAAGCGAAAAAAAAAATTTTCGATTTTTTCAAAACTCTACTCAGATGTTCCCCCTTAACTTGACGGGAATGACAATGGCTTTTTACTTAATTGTATAAATGAACTCCAGCATAAGTGCTTTTTATTAATTTTAATCATGTCCTTGTCAACACAGTTTAATACTGTTAAATAATTGTAAATAGAAAAATATAAACGAAAATTTTATTTGAATTTAAAATTTTAATTTCTTATAAAATACTCTTAACCATAAAACTTAACGCCCTCTCGAATTTCCTTTATGTACGTTTATGTACTGTAATAAATGAGTACATATTCTGAAAAAAAGAAAAAACTTATGTTAAGCATGAACTTTGTATTATTTTCCTTTTTTTATGTTCCAAATTCAACAATTTTTCCTAATTTTTATTACTAATCAGAGTGTTCAATTTTTTAGATAATATATTTATTTCACTAAAATGACTAATTACTAAATAATCATTAAATAACAAAAAATTGTGTTCAGGCACGGGTTATTATCAAAATAATTAAATACAAACATACATATATATATAATTATTTCATTTAATTAATAAAGTGATAAATCAAAAGGGTTGATTTTTTTAGATATTTTACAACAAAGTTAATAAAACATCTTCTGAAAAAAAATTGAAAAAAAATTGTTATTGAGAAAAAATTGTAATTATAAATTTTACCATTACAAGTTGTTATACTCTTGCAGAGAATGTTACAGTTTTGGTGTGCAACGCAGGAAAGAAACATCTCCGACCGTATATATTCTTGATCAGGATCACCTCATAAGTTGACATTAGCATGTCCGTTTGTCTGTCCATCTATCTGTTTCAAAGCAAGCTAGTCTCTCTGTTTTCAAGCTATCGAAAACTTTACCGGGACTGGATTAATTAAAACGTCTGTGCTAAACCGATTTCGGAAATTTTTTTTTGATATGTTGCTAACACTTTTCTGCATTATTAAGTAAAGTTTGAGCGCGATCTGTGAAGTAGTTTGTTTACAGTCGCTGGTTACGTCAGTCTATGTTCTGAT
The DNA here is from genome assembly GCA_018153235.1 of Drosophila malerkotliana malerkotliana. NCBI lineage: Eukaryota > Metazoa > Arthropoda > Insecta > Diptera > Drosophilidae > Drosophila > Drosophila malerkotliana. The sequence goes on along the minus strand of JAECXV010000087.1, from coordinate 2,436,066 downwards.
TCGGAGAGGTCTCACTGCGTTGCACACTTTTGACCAAAATTATAATATAATTGCAAGGGTATAAAAAAGCATTAAGGAGTAAACATGGTAGACGATATTCGCTTAAATTTATAATATTTTGATTAAAAGTTTTATTTTTGTTAAAGTATGATGATAAATCCTCAGGGTCGTTCATTTTGTAAGATGTTGATTATTAGAATGCAGAGATGAAAATAAATCATTCAGTGCGGCTGTGTAGGGCTCAATCGCACACTAAAACATTACTTATTTCTTAAATAAAATATACTTTTCGGCTCGTTTATTATTCTTGTTTCTGACTTTTCAGTATGCCTCACCAAAATGTAATTCTACTCCATTTAAAAGTATTCAATGTCTGGGACATATATCAAGAAAGGAAAGCTTAATTCGGGGAGTACCATCGCTCTTATGTTAAAAAAAGCTATGGCATTTCCGCTCAATCAGTTATATGGCAGTTACAGCTTAGTCGATCGCGGCGTTCCGCTATAGATATGTATATACTGCGTGCAAAGAAAAGAAGAATGGGCGCAATAGGCGAAACACACATATTATTAACCGACTGACAAGCGAACATGTTTATAGCGACTTAGGAGGTTCTCCTGGTCAAGAATATATATACTTAAAAGCAGGGGTGCTCTGCATGCGGCAGAGAACACTCCCATACAATTCAAAAAATCACCAATACAGTGGTGTGATACATTTTTTTTTTGCGTCGGTACACTGAAAAAGTACTGAGTACTGAGGGGTTTAAAATAATATCATTAAAAAAAATATATTGTAAATATTTAGCAATGAAAGAATTCTATAAATTTTTTACAACTTCCTATTATTATTCTTTGACAAATAATAAATACTTTCACATATAAGCATAGCTTCTTAAGAAAAGTTCTACGAAAAAGAAATGCATCGCTTGAAGTCCATTCTGGCAGAAACAAAAACAAGAATGTATATCTTTCAGTGAAAAGTTTTCGGCACATCCAACAACAAAATGCGTTCGGATTAGCACAATTGAGAAGACTAGGGGAAACACGATAAATTGTTATTGGATTTGCCCTTTGCCTATGCTGAAAGTCACATATGTATATTTATTATACCCTTGCAGAGGGTATTATAATTTTGTCCAAAAGTGTGCAACGCAGTGAAGGAGACTCTCCGACCCTATAAAGTATATATATTCTTGATCAGGATCACCTCCTGAGTTGATATGAGCATGTCCGTCTGTCCGTCTGTCTGTCCGTTTCTACGCGAACTAGTCTCTCAGTTTTAAAGCTATCGTCTTGAAACTTTGCACACACCCTTCTTTCCTTTGCACGCAGTATATAAGTCTATAGCTGTCATCTAACTGATTGATCGTAAATGGTATAAGTTTGGTGTTTTAAGAGAGAGTTTAAATTTTACATGAGAGCTACTTTCGGAAAAATAATACGACATGCCAAATTTCATAAGGATCGGCCGAGCTTGGGACTTTTTTTTAGACTTTTTATTGTTTTTTTTTGGTTTTATTATGATGTAATCATAAGGATCGGCCCACTAAATCCGATTTTTGCGATATATATCGGGTTTTAACAGCAAGGGTATATCAACTTCGGCTCCGCCCGAAGTTAGCTTTCCTTTCTTGTTTTATTATAACAGGGTTGAATTTGTTTAAAACTGTCCAACAGGGAAAACCATTAAATATTGACAGAAAACTTGGCTTAAGTGTAACTTAAAGTTAGAGGTAGAAAAAGAGGAATAGGAATAAGAATGTCTTAGAGTTATTCCGGGTGAAGTCCAGCGGTCCAGCGTGAGTTCTGTGTAGCCTCCGCATCTGTCCGCTGTTGTCGAAGAGAGTGGTCGCCAACTCATTGGGGTGGTTTTGTAGCCTCTGGATGTACTTGCTGCTGCTTCTTTGTATCTCCTCCTTCACCCTTGGGAAGCCAAGCACCTCGTGGATTGTCTGGTTGTCGTGGTAGACATAGGCCCCAGTGACGATACGGAGTGCTCTATTTTTAAATGTCTGGATAGTCCGAATATTAGTCTTGCTGGCCGTGCCCCAAAGTTGGATTCCGTATGTCCAAATTGGCCGAATAATCGCCTTGTAGATTAGAATTTTCGAAGATGTCCTCAACTTCGACCTCCTACCTACCTATCAGCCAATAGTACGCCTTTAATCTTACTTCACACTGCTTTCGCTTTTTGGCTAGGTGAAGCTTTCTAGTAAGCCTCCTGTCTAGCGTGTAGCCCAGGTATCTTGGGTTTTCTACCTGCGGGATGGGGGAGCTGTTGCGGTGGACCGTTGGGCAATTTCCTTGACAAAGAGAAAATGAGGTGGCGGTGGATTTATAGTTATTCACTTGAATACTCTGCCAATTGCCGAGAAGATCTAGTTGCATGACAGCACCTGCTTATTTAGCGTTTTCAGCAGCGGTCAGGAAGGCAGTATCGTCCGCAGAGGTGGCTGCCATTATGTTGGGGCTCCGCGAGGCTGGGAGATCGGCCGTGTAGACATTGTATAATAAAGGGCCCAGCACGCTGCCTTGGGAAACTCCCGCGCGGACCTCCCTGAGTCCGGAAGTGGCCTCTCCGCATCTGTTGGAGGGGGGCGTTGCTGCCGCAAAAGATTCCGGAAAAAATGAAGATGAAATAAAAAGTCGGGGGCGTCTTCGGGTTATACGCGTTCAGCTTTATTCGCTGCTTACAAGAGATTGACAAAAACTTAACTAGTAAAATGAAACGGACGATCGATGACGGCCGACGAGAAAGCGAGAGTGCATAAAGGGTCGAGCGCGGATGCGCTCTTAAGTTTATCTTAGCGGCGGCCCAACGGCCCCTCACATAAACAGCATCTGACCGCAAATTTGCGGTCCTTCAGGAACGACTCCAGATAGAGGAAGTATGGTCTGGGCTAGTTAGTCTTCAATATACTTGTAAGCAGGAGACCGGAGTACCAGACCCGGTCGAAGGCTTGTTTGACGTCCAGCATTACAGCCAGGCAGTACTTCTTGGTTTCGAAGGCGTCCAGGATATACTGCACCACTCTGTAGCATTGTTCCGGGGTTTCGTGGGACCGCCTGAAGCCAAACTAGTGATTGGGGATCAGACCAGCCTCGTCCAGTACTGGTAATGCTCTACTTAAAAACACTTTTTCGAGTATTTTGGAGCGTATCAACAGGAGACTAATCGGACGACAAGAGGCAAGATCGGCTTCGGCTTTTCCTGGCTTAGGTATCATGGTTACCAGAGCATGTTTCCAGTTGGTCGGAAAGTACCCAACCTCTTAGCATCTATTGTAAATTTTTGTCAGTATTTTGATGCTTGGAGGTGGCAGCAGTTTTAATGCGGTTGTATTGATGCCCTCATCGCTCGGGGCCTTGTTGTTGCTCAACATTGAAATCTGGGCGGCTGTCTGGACGGAAGAGGTCACAGGTGGTCTTCTTTCTTCGCCTCGTGCGGGCTCTGCCAAGAGTTGTTCCGTTTCTGCTGCCTCTTCTGGCGAGCAGCGGTAGAAAGGGGAGAATACGCTTTCCAGATATTCGGCAAACGCGTTGGCTCGGTCCGTCTCTGACCTGCACCAACTTTCGTCGGCTCGCTGAACAGGTGGGATTCTCTTAAGAGGACGTGGTAAGATTTTCGTGACACGCCACAGATTGTGTTGCGTTTCACTCGGTTGCAACTGTTCAAAGAACCCGTCGAACGCTTCCTTTCGATGTCCCGATGTCCGTCGTCCTTTAAATAAGCTTCTTCCGGTCCGACCTTAGGATGGCTGCCGTGTATGTATATGAAACGGCAAGAGCGCTGTGGTCAGAAATTAGGTCGGGGACTTCTCGTACCTGGATTCCGGCCGAGTCCAGTCCTCCTGTAATGGCGAAGTCTAAGACATCTGGGATCTTCGACGGATCTGTTGGCCAGTAGGTCGGAGCGTCATGGCAGCGGAGATTACGAGCCCAGATTTGCCTAAGTAGGGCCACTCCTTTTGGATTATTGACTCTGGAACCCCACTAAGGGTTTTTGGCATTAAAGTCCCCGCTAATGAGGAGCTTGGGCCCGAGGTAGCATCCCGAAGTCAACGTTGTGACATTGTGTCTGGGGAGCAGTAGGCAGCAGAAATGGTAATGTTTTCATTGGTGGTGGTCCTATCTAATGGCTGGCAGGGTCTCGAACTTGATGCTGCTGCGGATGAGAATGGCCGCACCCCCGCGACCTCTTCCATTTGGGTGGTTGACAGCAATAAGGTCGTATCCTCTGAGGGTTAGGTAGAATCTGTTTGTAAAATGGGTCTCCGATATGAGGAGAATGTCGGATTTTTCAGTTTTGCAGTAGAGCTCCACTGCTGGCCTGCTTTTTACCAGGCCGTTCGCGTTCCAAATTGTGACGTCTAGACCCGTTTGTACAATGACTTGCAGACAGTGGCGATCATTTCGGTCATTTGACCCATAACTTTTTCCATCATTCTCTCAAACATAGCCTCCATTCTGGACATAACCGCGTCCAGTGGATTGCCTGCCGGTATTGGGTTGGAGCTGGTCTCCGGTTGTGGGGCAGCATTCCTTGCTGCGTCAGCGTAGCTGACATTGGGGTCAACCTTGCTAGCGTTGTGGTCGATCCTGTTGAAGTGGGGCGGCTGGTACCGTGGGCAGCTGCCTTCTTGGGGCCAAAAACGTTTTTCGCTCGCTTATAGGCTGCGCAGCCTTTGTAAGAGGCCGCATGAGGGCCATCGCAACGGAGATAGAAGGCCGGTTCGCTAGCATTCTTTCTGCCGTTGGGTGCTCACCTGCACACTTTACAAAACGATGTTCACGCTGGGAGTATCTTTGGGTGTGCCAATAGGCCTGAAAGCGGTAGCATTGCGGGACATCGTTAAATTTAATTGGCGACACGATCGTCATTACTGCGCTGCATAACCGCTTGATTTGGATCGCCTCCTTATTGTTTTTGGCTGGCTCCAGGTTAACAAAAAATATGTTTATGGTTTTTTGGTACTCCTTTGTGTGGGGTTATGTAAGTCCCTGACTTTGTGCCCCAGGCGGCCGAGTCCCTCTTTGATATCCCTCTATCCTCCTTGATGAACACCCGGTAGGTGCGTTCGTCTTTGGGTTGGAAAGTGTGGAACCTCTTTTGATTTTCGCTAACGAACTTCTTAAGTTTGGTAAAGACGTCCTTGTTCGGGATCATGACTCGAATGGAGTTGTTCTGGTCGGCCTTATAAGTGACCTCAACCTTGTCGCCTAGGGCGGCAGAGGGCGGCTAGGGCCGCTTCCATGTCTTCATTATCATCTTTATCGGATAGGAGGGCGAAATAGTTTTTTTTCCAGTTTAGCCTTTAGTGCAGCTCTGGCTGCTTAGCTTGTGCTTGGTTCCATGATAGGTTTTTTGGCCGGTTTCCGCTTTATTTCTCCGGGCTCGGATTGAAAATTTGAAAATTAGAAAATTAAAATTTGAACTCGTCTATTTGAAAATTAGCATAGGCCTTCTTTTTAGAAGGCGGCTTGGTTTTGATGGAGCGGGGGGCGTCTTGCCAGTCCATAGTGTTGATTTTGTCCGATTGGCCGCGAAATTGTGTACAGGGTGGGCCAATAAAAAATCACCTTTTAAAATAGCTATAAAATGAAAACGCGTCAATATTTTTCAATTCTGATTTTTTTTATTAAAAAGCTTATTTCTTCCTGTTTAATGAAGGAACACAACATCTTTCATGTGGCTGCCGCGGCTGGCGTGGCAGTAGCCGATGCGATCAGACCAATTTTTGACGACATTCTCGAGCGTGTGGGGCTGTATCTGGTCAATAACTTCGCCGATTTCGGCTTTCAGGTCCTCAATTTTTTTTGGATTCTTGGCATAACATTTATCCCTAACGACACCCCAGAGATAATAGTCCAATGGCGTCAAATCGCAGCCAAGCGACCTCGGCGCGCCGGCTAAAAACGCGTTCGCCGAACTTGTCGCGCAGAAGATCGATTGTGGCATTGCTTGTGTGGCACGGTGCGCCATACTGTTATCTTCCACGTCCATTTGGTCGATAATAGGCCACAAAAAATCGGTTATCATGGTTCGGTAGCGCTCGCCATTGACCGTAACGGCTCTTATCGTACTGTCTTTGAAGAAAAACGGCACAATGATACCACCATAGATGGAAATGCGCTTCGTCCGAGAAGATGATTTTTCGTCCATATCTGATTCGTTACTTTGGAAGTAAAATTTTACCATTTCCCAGCGTATACTATCAATATACTATCAAAAGTTGATATACTGAACAACTATCAAATTTTACCATTTCCCAGCGTATACTATCAATATACTATCAAAAGTTGATATACTGAACAACTATCAATATGCGACTGACATATGTGGTGACGTTTTCGAAATAACTATTAGTTCAAAAAGTGACCGCTACGTGGCCCACCTTGTATATAAACATGGTTTTTATATTTGTTTTTTTTTTCATAAAAATTTTTATTTTTTAACACACAATAAAAACGATACGTAAGGTCTAAAAGCACACATGTATATGAATGCATTTTCTTTATGAAAGAGCAATCCAACAACAAAGAAGGAACGAGAGGAAGTGGGCGGCGGTGGTCAAAAGAAACACAATTTTAAAATCCTTCAGAGGATCAAATTAAATCTGAAAAGCAAATTTCATCCAAATCGGCCGATTTTTAGAGGAGATATACCCATATAAATATGTATGTATATTCCATGTATACCAAAAGATATATACCTTTTCTCAAACAAACAGGCTTAAATTTTGAACACGTGCATCTTGAAGACTAAGAAATACACCTATCCGATTTGAAACTCGAACTCACATGGTACTCGTAATCTCGTGGACTCATATTTTTGCCGTTATCTTCTACACATTTCTTTTCTGTCAGATTTATCCCCGCGTACGCCATGCGGCCAGCATTCCTCGTGTGGGGAGTGTGCAGCGAGCCTTATGGAGCGTTTGAACAAAAGCTCCCAAAAGCACACGCGCTACAAATAACAACAAAGGGCATGCAAAATTGGGGAGAGATACAAACAACATGATGATAGATGATGATAATAAGCTTCTGCTGCAAAATATTCTTGAGATTATTGGGACAACATCTTCCACTCACTGAAGGGTGAGCCTTCAATAGAAATCCTGGAGGGCAGCAGACGCATATTTTTAGTGAGTTAATCAATGGGCTGCGTAGCAGTCTTATTAATGGTCAGACTGCAGAAAATCACTTATCTCTTTCGCTATTTCGGCACCGTTGCTATCGGTGTTCTCTTGAACGAGCTCATTCTCATGTTTTGATCATCCTGATCGATTGCGGATGGGGATATTGACTATGGGAAAAATCACAAGTTCGCCTTTGTGATCCTGGGTCACGATATTGAAGTCGCAACGGAAACGCACTGCCATGCTATAACTCGCGGAGATGCAACAAGGCATGAGTCCGGTGATTGCGTACTGGGAAGCGGGAAGATGAGCAGCCACGAGCAATTTTGGACAACTGGGTAATACGTGTGCGACGATACTGGACAGGGCCAAGTGAGCAGGAAGAGCATAAAGGAACGTGCACGACGATTAATTGGTATAGCAACTACTTCGGAACACTTGGTTAGCTGATAAAGTCGTAGACAAAACAAAGTTCTTGCTTTCAAGTGTCCGGCACTTTTTTTGGAGCCATGGAACCATGTTATGGATTCGAACCATGGATTCGAGTCATGGATTCCACGATAGAAAGCTTTCCTCCTTGCTTATGGCGATAGAATCCTTTCACTTAATCTTTGTGGCATGGTCCAGCCTCTGCAAGATTCGAACCATGGATTCGAGTCATGGATTCCACGATAGAAAGCTTTCCTCCTTGCTTATGGCGATAGAATCCTTTCACTTAATCTTTGTGGCATGGTCCAGCCTCTGCAAGATGATTTGAATAAGAAGACATCTTTTAATCCCAGCAGATGATTCGGAGCTCATTAGGGCCCACATATGACCATTGAATCGGTCAGATTATTCTCAAAGCGTAGACACGGAACCTGGTTAAACTACTCGTAGCTGGAGGTTTTTAGCTTGAAAGCGTCGATTACTAATGACTTGATTAAAAAAAATCTAAATCTAAGGCCACATCATAATTAGCGTCATTAATTTCCAGCGCCGAGACGAGCTACCTGAGCTTCTTCATTTTAGTCAGGATGGTGTTCCATTTTTGTTTGGAACAGGAAGCAGCTGCCGGTTTCAGTTTACGCAGGATCCGAAGCCAATTTTTAACTTTGTAAACACTAAACGTAAACATGTATTTTTCCCTGCTTACCTTTGAAAACTCAACAGCAAATACCAGGGACCGTAATTGTTATAATTAAAAAAAAAAAATTATAAAATAAAAATTATTTGTTGATTTTTATGACAAAAATTGAAATATAACTCTTATTTTCAATTTTTATAATAATAATAAAAAATAAGAATTATTTTTCAATTTTTATAAAAAAAATAAAAATTATGATTCAATTTTTATTAAAAAAATTGAAAATATGTGTTACGATTCAATTTGTATACCCTTGCAGAGGGTATTATAATTTTGGTCAAAAGTGTGCAACGCAGTGAAGGAGACATCTCCGACCCTATAAAGTATATATATTCTTGATCAGGATCACCTCCTAAGTTGATATGAGCATGTCCGTCTGTCCGTCTGTCTGTCTGTCCGTCTGTCTGTTTCTACGAAAACTAGTCTCTCAGTTTTAAAGCTGTCGACTTGAAACTTTGCACACACCCTTCTTTCCTTTGCACGCAGTATATAAGTCGGAACGGCCCGGATCGGCCGACTATATCCTATAGCTGCCATATAACTGATTGATCGGAAATGGTATATCTTTGGTGTTTTTAGAGTTAGAGAGTTCAAATTTGACACAAGAGCTATTTTTGCAAAATAATACGACATGCCAAATTTCGTAAGGATCGGCCGACTACATCCTATAGCTGCCATATAACTGAACGATCGGAAATGACCCAACTTTCGTATTTTTGAAGATAGAAGTTTGGGACTTTTTTTAGATTTTGTATTGTAATAAATTGGATTATATTTTCCTATTTCCATAAGGATCGGCCAACTATATCCGATGTTTGCGATATATATCCGGTTTTAACTGCAAGGGTATATAAACTTCGGCTCCGCCCGAAGTTAGCTTTCCTTTCTTGTTGTAATAAAAATTGAATCATAATTTTTATTTTTATTTTTTTTTATAAAATTGAAAAATAATTCTTATTCTTAATTATTATTATAAAAATTGAAAATAAGAGTTATATTTCAATTTTAGCAATAGAAATTGAAATAAAAGTTCATTGTGTTTCTGGATTCACCGTTAAAAAATGGTATATGTGTCCTTTTCCCACTCCCCACAAAGGCTTTTTTGTCGTTCAATTTTTTTGAACTCATAAGTCTTATTTGCAGTCCCTGGCAAATACCATTGACGCAATTTCCGATCTTTTTGCACAGTTTTTTTAAACAACGTATTACTCTTTTTTTTTGATTTCGAGCTACTGAACTGATAAAACAAAACTTGTCTCTTTTAAAGACGTTTACTCCCTTCTAGTTCGTGCTACATCTGGTAATTCACACTTCTTCCCAGAATTCACACTCTTAATTTTCACACTGTTTACACAAGCTTCGCATTCAATAAAAATTCACTAATTTTCAATCTAGACTTCAATCCAATTTGAATAACTTTTAAAAAATTTTGCAAATTTATAGTGTTTAGCAAACAAAATTTAAAATTCCTAGTAAAACGACTAAAAACTTCTGCCCTTTACTCTTTAGATATTGTAGTTCGACATGAAGTACAGGCCCAGCATGATACCTTTAGGGTATTAGCAAAGATTATACAATACACAAATGGGACATCAGAGCCCAAAATGGTCAACTTTTTTCGTCGAGCTTGTAAGTGAGGGTGAACGCACATGCATACGATTCTATTTTTAGAATACGTAACATGTATGTGTCAAAAAAAATGTGTGCCTTTGTATGTATGTTTCCCTGCTCGCAAGATGACGTAAAAATGTTTTGGCTTCCAAATTTCAATTTATATTTCTCAATTTCTCTCTGTTTACAATGCGCCGATGACGTAGTAGAACAAATAGTACTTTTGATCACTTTGCTCAATAGTATGTCCCTCACTTTGTCAACCGATACGTCCGTTACTTATTATTACAACAATTAAATTATCTCTTTCCCTCTATCTTCTGCCAGCCGTTTGTCGTGGAACTCACTCCCAAATGTTTTCATTTTTACATCGAATTCCGTCTCCACTACGCGGCCTGATAATATGCCGTAAAAACCGCCTTTCACCAGCCTTGTCGCGCTGTGAAACCCGCTCGTTCCAGCGGATTCCAACACTTTTGTTTCAACACTTTTTGACATGAAATGTCGCATCTATGTACTGTATAATCTTTCGTATAAGGTTCGGACTACTATTCTAATTTTAAAACTTATATTCTCAGATATATTCTTATCTGAGCCACACACTTACTCGTAGTCTTCTACACTTTTCTTTTATGTCGTTTCTATCCCCGCGTACGCCATGCGTCCCTCGTGTCGGGATTACGGGAGGACGGCTCGGTCACTGGTGCTTTCGGAGTGGAGTGTGCAGCGAGCCCTTTCGAGCGTTTGGCCATTTCAACGTGGCTGTGGACCAGCTCAGCGTCCAGCAATAAAAGTCCCAATTTCACTAGAATTCAATTCCTCAAAATCCTCCTGAAGCGCAACCGCTTTTCCCCAAACTCCAAGGAACAAGAAAAGTAACCACGGGCTATGTTACTATTCAAAGATAGTAGCAACAACGGGCAAGATCACGTCGGAGTCATAAAAATGTTAGGCTATCATTATTTTTTGATAGCGGATGAATTTAAATAAAGGTTTACTATTAGATTCAATTTAACTCAGCGCCAATTGCGTCCATTATCAAAGCTTGATTAACAAAAGATCAAAGAATGTATGCATATTTTTTTTGACAACTATAATGCAATTTTGTTTGCATACGTCACGTTTTTACAGCCACAACCATAGGAGTTACTCCTTTAAAACTTTTTAGTTTTCTAATAGTTTTAACTTACTGGGCGCCTTGTGAAATCCTTGGTACATGTGTCCCTAAAGGTTGCGACCAAATTGATTAAGCCTAACCCATATGTAACGTCCCGCTTGGAGGGACCCTAGGTTTTATCTAGGTTCTGCGTAGAGCAACCTTGCCGTCTTGAGAGCTTTAAGCGGGTTAATATTTTTAAAATTGTATCAAAGTTGTGATAATCCGAGAAAGATTATTTTTGCAGGTCCCTGATTTTAATTTTTTAATTTGAATTTTTAGTGATTTTTAAAGAAGGCTTATTATAAAACCAATTTATTGGAATAAAAGTTTTTAAAAACCTCAAGGTTCTATCTTTTAAAATATTAAAACTGGCAGCTATAGTGTATAGTCGGCCGATCTCGACCATTATTGTCATAGTATAATAATAGGATGTACAACATCATTACGCATGTAGAGCAATAACTTAAAAGCAATCGGCGTTTAAAGTGACTCCGACGGATATATACCCTGATCCTATCTCAGTATATTGATTTTTAATGATTCGGAAAAATATATATATACAAAATATTTTACTGCTAACACCTAATCTTATTCCTAAAACACATAAAAATATAATATAACAAATAGTATAATTTCTTTCGTCATTTTACGAATAATGAATAATTATTACCAATCACGAATATCCGAATTTTCTTAGGGTAGCAAGCCTAAAAAGTTAGAAAAATCAAAAATTGCGTTGACTTTAAAAATTTGTTATTAAATTTTTCGTTTTCATTTAATTTAATAATTAATACTTAGTTATTACAATAATTCTATTGTTAATTATAATTATTTCTTTCTAACTAACAAAATTCTTAAATAACTTTTGACGAAATATTGGATGGCGATGGTTGCGGTTTCAATCGACGTGTATTCAAGAGTGAAGTGGAATTAAGAGGGAAAGCCTCTGAGTAACTGGGAGAAAAACTTTTTTTTTTGTCTAAATGAACAAACAAATCGGTAATTTTTAAATTTGGTTTTATATTAGATTCGAAGTACAAAATAAATTTTTTTCGAATAAATCAAAAACAAAAGGGCGGCTGTGCAGGATTTCTTCGTAGGCCCTTTTTTTAAGGATGTAGTCTCATGTGTGAGGTTGAAAAAATCGATTTTTTTCACATATTTTGAAAGTACTGTTTATTAAGAATGTACTGTTAAAGTTTCAAATAACAATATCAAATAATGACAGAAATACAGCCCATAATCGAGAGCGCGCCTACACCGAAAAGAATGAGTTTCTCGGTAGCGTCTAAACTTTAAACGCGTTTTTCTCGGAACGACATTTTTGTGTGCGGCGCAGGTGATTCACAAAATTCTATGGTACCGATCTAGCCTCATCTCTGTCCCGCACTAGAATCATTTATTTTTAATGATTAGTTTTTTTTTTATCATTAATTTAAGATAAATTTTTTTAATTTTTTTTAATTTTTGTTCTGTGAGTTCGCCATTTTGTTGTTTATTGATGAAAATATTTCATTCTAGTATGGGACAGAGCCATGAGCTTACAAAACAATAATCTATTCTAATTTTTTGTTTCGGATGACTCTAGCAGTCGAAATCACCTGCGCCAGGGACCTACCTTTTTTTATATGCATACTTTGGCATGCTATAAAGTGTATTAAACTACACAAGAATAAATTAAACAAAATATTTTCAAATAGTTTATGATGCGTATAAAAACATATTTGAAAATGGAAACGATCGCATTATTTTTTATTAAAAAAAAAATTTTTTGAAATAACCTCTAAAACAGGGGTGGGCAAGCCTATGGCTCCTCGGGCTCTCAAGGCTCCCCCCGTTATTCGTAATTTTTGGCGCCAGCAAATCGGGCCAGACGATCGAGTCGCGCGGTCAGTGAGCCGTGAAGATTTACAAAAACAATGCTACACAAATCTTGAAGCAGGTAGCGGGCCCGACTCCGCGGTCCCGAGTTTGCAACAACAATTATTAAGGGTCCGTTTGCGCACAACGCGACGACAACCATCGCAAGGGTGGTGGTTGTTGTTGTAATTTGTTGTTTGGCCGAGCTGCGGCTCCGACCGTTAGATTTCGTGCCCACCACTGCTCTAAAAAGTAGGCCGGAACATGAGACTACATCCTTAAGGGGGTCCATGGCCGGACAAATAACGTCCTTAATTTTTTATCTAGAACAAAAAATCCGTTTCTATACATCAACAGCTATCGACACACACGTTTTTGCGATATATTGATTTTTAGCAAAATGGTGAGTCATTGAAAAAAAGTTAAAATTTTCACAAAAAAAAAAGTCACAAAATTTTTTATAAAAAAAAGTTAGCAATATAAAAAAAATACACGTGTGTCGATAGACAGAGGTCTTTTAAATATATTGAGAAATTTTCACATCCATCGGTTAAGGTTTTTTCGAGTTATGTTTCCGGCAGTCTAAAAAAAAAGTGGTTTCGAGAAAAAGTTAAAGTTTTAAGTACTATGGGATATACCTATGAGGCATCGAAGTAGAGTGGAAAATTTCGACACTTAGATATTTTAGTCGGACTTTTTCTATGGTATGCCATTTTTAAAACCCTAAAGAATTTAAAACCCTAAAGAACCCTAAAATATACGAATTTTAGAAATATAACAGAAAGAAAGAAATATAAAAAAAAGAAATATGGAATTTTGTTTGGCGATTCCTATTTCCCTGTTAGCCCTAAATTCGTAAATAAAAATAATTTTACTCCTACCTGAATAACATTTCATATAAAAGCAAAAGCTCAAAAAACCATTAAAAAATTAAAAAAAAAATTCCATTCGAATAAAGTAAAGGTGTATGTAACGCTAAGTTTTACATGAAACTTCACAACAAATGGCTTATCCATTATATCTTAAGTACTATTATCCAATTATAGTATATTTCGCACTCAATCTTAAGTATAATTATCCAATATATAAAACGATATATGAAAAGTATGACTGACCAATCATAAAATAAAAAAGAAAGGAGGAAAGGATAAACATGAAACATGATCCTGTTCATGAATATATATACTTAATAAAAGTGTCTGCATGAATGTCTGCATCACCGCGTTGCACATTTTTTTCCAAAATTATTACACCCTCTCCAAGCACAAAAAAGTAGATTTTTAATTATGCAATGTGTACAACTTTTCTTACTATTTACAACTTTAATGATAAAACTTTTTTTTTTAATCCAAAGTTTTTTTTTTTGCGTACCTCCTGCTCCTGTAGCTACACGTTGAGAATAGAATTTTTAAAGTTTAGAAGTAAATCAAGATAAATTTATGTCGTCGAGACTATTGTAGACTCCGCATAATTCTTTAAGGCACTTTTTTTTTACATATATTGAACTAAAATGGCTTTGAAAAAGACGATAAAGTGTGTAGTCTTTATTTGAGGAACGTTATATTATAAGCGTGTTGGTATATGAAATACATCAACATCACCATGTAAAAAATTACACCCAGCATCCCACCCAGGGTTTTAGGTGAAAGTGAGTCTACTTTGGTAGAAAGGTAGGTAAAGATTTGCATTCCAATTTACTCCTCTAATGGAGATTATCAAAAGCTTGTTTTATACAGATTTGATGTTATTTCCGTGTAAAAAAAGTATTCTGCGAAGAAGAAATTTATAAACAATAGAATATATTTCTAGTCCGAAAACTAGAATATATTTTTTAAAGTTATTTTTTCAAAGGCTCCCCCTTAGAGAAAATATGGAGCCTGGTGAGGGCTGATAAGGATCCATTGAGGTTTAGGTGATTAGCTAAACACCAATTTTAAAAGTTATTCTAAAGTTAAGTTAAAGTTATTCAAATGTTAGGATTTAACTTGCGAATGGGTACTATTAAATTTATATTTAAGGTAACGCTTAACGTCATAAGCGTACATATGTAAGTACCAGTGAACTAATTAAAGCAAGCGGTACGTCTTTCACTGTGTAGAGTCCATAAATGTAAGAGTCCAAGATGGCTTCCTTGAGCTGTAACGCGAAACAGGCGGGAATAAATATCCTCCTTGGCAAGGATAAATTATTTATTAAGGTGTTGCAAATGTGAAGTAATTAGTTTCTCAAAAGCTTTGTCACTGCGACAGACATCTCTGACCCGTTATACCTTGATCAGGATCACCCCCTGAGTTCATATAGGCAGACCGTTTGTCGGTCTGTTTCTGTCCTCCCATTTTCGATTTCAAATTTTGACTATTTTCAATGGGCTGGAAAATGAACATAAATTATTTTTTAGGGTTGTTACTTTGCATACACTTATATGAAGACATGAAAAGAAAGAAAAAAATTTTACATAATTTTTTTTTTATTTTTTTTTGTTTTTTGTGATTCGGCGGCGCATGTGATTTCCGCTCACTGGAACATCTAAAACCAAAAATTCTAACGGGATTAGAAAGAGTACATGTTTGGATCTGGTATGAACTAGGATTATTAATTTCGCACAATAATAAACAAAATGGTGGACCTTTGAATTTTTTTTTTTTTAATTGCCTTTTTTTCAGCCACAAATTAAGTTGAAAAGTAAAGAAGATCATACCAAAGCTATATATGTATAGAATAACTTACAATAATTTGGAACCGATTGGATTAATAGGTTTTGAGTAACCTCATGCGTCAGTCTTAAAAACACTGTTTCAAGAAAAACACGTTTAAAGTTTTGAGACGGCTATCGCCGTCTCCTGACGCCTCCACCATAAATCGGATATATCTTTAAGAGTTTTTGAAATTTAAAGAAACATTCATGAATAGTTATAGGTTCGATTTTTTGAACCCGAGAATGGAGGGGTCCCCTTAAAAACATACATTTCCGTCTGGTCCGTACTATGTACATCTGGCGTCCCTCTAGGAGTCATCTTCGCCTGTTGTTATTTACTCTTTTTATTAATGACTTGCCCCCTGCTTTAACGAACTCTCTAGTTCTTATGTATGCAGATGATGTAAAGATTTGTCTTTAGTATGCAGTCTTCAGTCTGACCATGAAAACTTTAAAAAATGGTATTCAGCTAACGATTTAATATTTAATGGATTAAAATGCAAGCTTATGATAAGGCTAAAAGAGTCCTTGGTTTCATTACAAGGTGGTTAAAAGAATTAAACGATGCCCTACAAAACTAAAATCTTATTTTTTTCTTTGGTCCTTTCGATACTGGAGTACGCTTCATGTGTCTGGAGTCCCCAATGTGGAGTACATCTGGATCCGTACAAAAGAATAGATAGGCAGCATTTACTAACACGCTAACAAATTTACTACTAACACTACTAACATTTACTAACAAATTTTAACATTTCTAATAGAAGGACTAGAAACTTAAGTCATCTATTCCTTGGCCATTGTAGTTCGACATATGCAAAGCACAACCGTTTAAGGGTCTTATGTTCGAATTACAATGGTGTCTACTCTACTACATCTCTTTCCTGTCCTTCAAATTTAAAATATAGAATTTTAAATTTCCTTAGTAACTCCTCCTAGCTTAATAAATTACAATTAGCTTAACGTATATTAATAAATCGTTTCTCGAACAACCCTTGGTCGGCTGGGTCTCTAAGCTTTATAATGAATACAGGAATGGTAGCTGAAATTCTGAAAGACCGCGAAAAAAAAAATAGAAATCTAATTTCCAATCGACCTGCAAGTAAAACTATAATATTCTTCTGGCGACAAGTTCCTTTAGTAGTTAATTCTTCTTACAAAAGGCTACAATTTGTTCAAATTACTATTCATAGATACCAGTAGTTTTTTTAGGCAATAGCCTACCTAGAAAATTGATAGGAGGAGGTAAAGAATTTACTATACATTTTCCACATACTATCCATCGAAAAAGAGTGTTTTGAAGAATGGGATAGTTCGTAACTCGTTTTTTTTTTTAGAAAAAATAAGAATTTTTCTTCTGCCTGCAGATGAAACTGAATGATCAACATTGATACATTGCGATAACGGCGAGGGCGGCCCCACCTAGACATTGCGGAGCTAATACTCCCTAAAGAAAGGCCTATTGAACGGCCGATAGAGAGTCGGCTTGCGACCAACGAAGCGATTAGTACATTCTTCATTCTCAATAGCCTGCCTAGAAAATTAATAGTTATCGGAGTTAAAGAATTTACTATACATTTCCCTCAGACTATCCATCGAAAGAGAGTGTTTTGAAGAATGGTTACCTTGGAATGGAAGAAGTTACCTTGTTTTTTTTTTTATAAAAAATAAGAATTTTTTCTTCTGCATGCAGATGAAACTGAATGATCAACATTGATACATTGCGATAACGGCGAGGGCGGCCCCACCAAGACATTGCGGAGCTAATACTCCCTAAAGAAAGGCCTATTGAACGGCCGATAGAGAGTCGGCTTGCGACCAACGAAGCGATTTGTACATTCTTAAGCCTATTAAATAAACTTAACTTTATACCAGTGGGTGAAAATTCTCATTTTACATGGCACTCGTGCAAAGGGTAGGAAATTCTGCCGCATCGCTGCCGGCACGAGTATATTGTGAGCAGGCTCAAATTTTTCGAGTGCCGACGTCGTCTGGCGCTTCCCTCATAAATCGGCTATATCCCTTTAAAAAAAAAAGATTTGTGATTTTCTATGGATTATATTTTTGGCAAATTAGTCCGACCTACCATGCAACATAACGATAGAAGATAGATAGAAGCTTGGGCCTTGTTTTAAATTTTGTGTTATGAGAATTGAAGAATTATTAGAATTTTATTCTTGTATTGTATGTTTTATTGGTTTTTCTTTATATTCTTTCTTTTTTATTGGGTTTATATGGGATATTTTCGATCCGATCTAAGCCGCAAGGGTATATCAACTTCGGCTCCACCCGAAGCATTAAAGTTAGTCATATGGGTCTGACTATGTCGTACATAACTGAACTCCTATATAACTGCAGTTATGTCCTATAAACTTTGGCTCCAGTCGACTCCTTTCTTTTTTATTGACTCGCACCTATTAAGAATCATTTAATTTTATTTCTTCTATTAATATTATATTTTAAGTTTAAACTTCTGGACCATTTTTAAAAATATTTACACCAATTTCATCGTAGATATATCTGTATTTCTCTTCTTCTCTTAATTTGTGTTTTTACTTTCTATCTTTCTCTCCCTCTCTTTCTCTTTATCAATAAAGGTAATAGGCGGCGAATTGCAAGAACGCTTGATACCGGTCCCATATAGCAAGAGCAACACTGATCAAGCTGTAAGCTTTCTCAAATATATTTAACTTAATGTTAACATTTATATTTATAAGGAAATTGGAGTTAAGAAATTTAATATAAAATTAAAAAAAACCATGAATAACACGAGTATGTCTATCAGTTACTGCACGTTTAACATATATATATATAAATTTTGGCTAATATAAGGTCCTTGCTTATAAACTTATAAAAAATATATGCGTGATCTTTGCCTGGAAAGACATATATTTTCAGGAAAAAAAACCTCAAATTTATTTAGGAAAAACGTTTTATTTCGAGTTGATTTTAAATAAATAATATTGAGTAGTAATACATATGTTCTTGTAAATATTAAGGAGAAACCTGTTAATTAAAAAAGTGTAAGAAATTACACATGTACAAAGGTTTTGGTGTATTTTTTTTAAATTTTATTTTTATTAAAACGGATGACACAGGCCGACAGCAAAAAATCTCTAAACTGTGGGTGATGAAACCTGTGTTTGATCTGGACTTTGGTTCAGTGGAAACTAAAGGTTATGCAGCAGTTGAAATTATTCGTGGATGAAAAACAAAATATTTAAATTGAGTAATCTTATATATTATACAACATTTTTGTGTCACAGTTTTGGTTACCATACTCCTCCGAAACGGATATACCGATTCTCATAAAATTTTGTGAACGTATTGAGTAGGTCTGAGAATCCTTCCCTCTCTTTCTTTCATTCCCTCTCTTTCTTTCATTCCCTCTCTTTCTTTCAAGCGAACGGTCGTGTTTTTTTTGTGCGCACTGCGTTTTTGATAAATATTGGTAAACCGGTGTTTACATACTTTGTGAATTGCATCTTGTGAATCATAATAATCTTAAAGCCTAAACCGTATCGCTTCGCGAGTGCTGCGGTATATTTGGAATCGAATTAATAATTTGTCTAAATTCTATTCCAAGCATAGCTCAGCTCTGCTTCTTCCTCGGCTTATCTATATTTTCTGCATTTTCTCTTGTGCACTCTTTAAAAGCTCCCGCTTCGGCTTCTTGTTTGGCACAGTGGTTCAAGGTATTGTGTTTTTTAACTTTTTAAATATTAATTTTTGTCTTATTAAATAAAAAAAAAAAAAATAATAATAAATAAAATGGAATTTAAACTGGTCTGTGCCATTAAGTCTTGCAACAAGACAATTTCCACATCCCAGCCTAGTATCCATTGCTGGTTATGTGAAAACGTCGTGCACGCCAAGTGTGCCGGTTTCATTGCATCAGTTTCGGATGCCATTTCCCGTAGGTCTGGGATACATTATTGTTGCGAAAATTGTCGTGCTGTGCAAGGCGAAATGAGGTCGTTCATGAGACAGACCAAAAATGGATTTAAAGAGCTGATAACTGGTTTTCGTAAAATCAATGACCAGCTCTGTGCGCTTGACACTCAATTTAGTGGCCTTCAGCTGCTAAATGAGTCCCCTAAGCGTAAGAAATCCGCTGTTTCTGATCCGCCTCAGCCTGCTCAGCCGACATTAATGCAGCCGCTTATATCTCTGGCCACCCCAAGGGCCTTAACTGAAAAAAATTCGTCAGAATTTCTCAGGGATAATGAGCAATTGTCCGATATGTCCGCCATGGCATCCCTTCAAGTGATGCCACAGGTCCTAGGGAACGAAACCCCCATTAGGGTCACCCAAAAGGGTATTCCACAGTCCGGACCACCGGCACCGACTGATGCTGCAGTTCTTGTACCTGCGACACCAAAACCCTTACAGGTGATTCCTCCATCGAAACATATATTTGTTTCTCGGCTTGCCCCTGATACTTCAGAGATTGATATCTCGGCTTATATCAAAGCCAAAACTAAAGCCGATATAAAGGTGGAGGACATACAAAAATTTAAATATAATTATACAAGGCGCACGTCTTCTTTCAAGATTCGTGTGCCCGCGCTGATGTTCAAGACGATTTGTTCTCCCAGTTTTTGGCCAGAGAATCTTTTCGTCCAAGAACATCAGCCTAGTTCCGTAAAAAAAAAGTTAATAAACCAGTGGGAGTAAGACTTCCCAATATCGGAACCACTGACCAACCCTCCACCTCTTCTTTGGCCACTAACCCAAAAAACTAATTTCCTCACTAACTCTTACCTATCAGAATACTAGGGGGCTACGTAGCAAACTCCCCAAGCTATATTCTGATAGTTCTTTCTTTGCATCCCATATAATAGCATTTACAGAAACTTGGTTAAATCCGGAGATCTTTAGCTCCGAAGTTTTTCCAAGTAAGTACACCACTTTTAGACGGGATCGACCTCAGCGAAGGGGGGTGGAGTCCTCATCTCGGTAGACTCTACTCTTGCTTCTGAAGAGGTGAAATCCCATGAGTTTGGTGACATAGAATTTATTTGCGTTAAAATCACTATGTCCGTTAAAGCTTTATACATTACATGTTCATATATACCTCCTATGTCTGAACCGCCTACATATTGGCAGCATTTGTCCGCCATTCGATACGTCTCTAATCTTATGACGGATCGTGACCAACTCGTAGCGGTGGGCGACTTTAATATTCCAGAATTAAAGTGGTCCAACGTCGATAACTCACCATCTTTGTCACTTATAACTTACCACGACTTCACCGCGGGCATGTTTGACATGTCCCTAGGTCAGATCAATCATGTTAGAAATTCGTTAGGTCGGCTTTTAGACTTATGTTTTGTATCTGATCCTGATGGTACTGCTCTCTCCAGAGCTTTTCCCCTTTCATCCCCAGAGGATCCATATCACCCCACACTGGAGGTCTCAATCGAAACCACTCCTGGTATCGTTCAGATGTCTCCGAGCGTGGTAAATAAGATTCGCTGTTTCCGTAAAGCTGATTTTCAGAAACTTATCCTTATATATATCCTTATCCTATAGCCTTACCTCACTAACTCTTACCTATCAGAATACTAGGGGGCTACGTAGCAAACTCCCCAAGCTATATTCTGATAGTTCTTTCTTTGCATCCCATATAATAGCATTTACAGAAACTTGGTTAAATCCGGAGATCTTTAGCTCCGAAGTTTTTCCAAGTAAGTACACCACTTTTAGACGGGATCGACCTCAGCGAAGGGGGGGTGGAGTCCTCATCTTGGTAGACTCTACTCTTGCTTCTGAAGAGGTGAAATCCCAAGAGTTTGGTGACATAGAATTTATTTGCGTTAAAATCACTATGTCCGTTAAAGCTTTATACATTACATGTTCATATATACCTCCTATGTCTGAACCGCCTACATATTGGCAGCATTTGTCCGCCATTCGATACGTCTCTAATCTTATGACGGATCGTGACCAACTCGTAGCGGTGGGCGACTTTAATATTCCAGAATTAAAGTGGTCCAACGTCGATAACTCACCATCTTTGTCACTTATAACTTACCACGACTTCACCGCGGGCATGTTTGACATGTCCCTAGGTCAGATCAATCATGTTAGAAATTCGTTAGGTCGGCTTTTAGACTTATGTTTTGTATCTGATCCTGATGGTACTGCTCTCTCCAGAGCTTTTCCCCTTTCATCCCCAGAGGATCCATATCACCCCACACTGGAGGTCTCAATCGAAACCACTCCTGGTATCGTTCAGATGTCTCCGAGCGTGGTAAATAAGATTCGCTGTTTCCGTAAAGCTGATTTTCAGAAACTTATCCTTATATATATCCTTATCCTATAGCCTTACCTCACTAACTCTTACCTATCAGAATACTAGGGGGCTACGTAGCAAACTCCCCAAGCTATATTCTGATAGTTCTTTCTTTGCATCCCATATAATAGCATTTACAGAAACTTGGTTAAATCCGGAGATCTTTAGCTCCGAAGTTTTTCCAAGTAAGTACACCACTTTTAGACGGGATCGACCTCAGCGAAGGGGGGGTGGAGTCCTCATCTCGGTAGACTCTACTCTTGCTTCTGAAGAGGTGAAATCCCAAGAGTTTGGTGACATAGAATTTATTTGCGTTAAAATCACTATGTCCGTTAAAGCTTTATACATTACATGTTCATATATACCTCCTATGTCTGAACCGCCTACATATTGGCAGCATTTGTCCGCCATTCGATACGTCTCTAATCTTATGACGGATCGTGACCAACTCGTAGCGGTGGGCGACTTTAATATTCCAGAATTAAAGTGGTCCAACGTCGATAACTCACCATCTTTGTCACTTATAACTTACCACGACTTCACCGCGGGCATGTTTGACATGTCCCTAGGTCAGATCAATCATGTTAGAAATTCGTTAGGTCGGCTTTTAGACTTATGTTTTGTATCTGATCCTGATGGTACTGCTCTCTCCAGAGCTTTTCCCCTTTCATCCCCAGAGGATCCATATCACCCCACACTGGAGGTCTCAATCGAAACCACTCCTGGTATCGATCAGATGTCTCCGAGCGTGGTAAATAAGATTCGCTGTTTCCGTAAAGCTGATTTTCAGAAACTTAATAGCCTTATTGATACATTTGACTGGTCTGATATTCTGGCGTGCACTGATCTTAATGTCACTTTAGAAAAATTTTATTTTACTTTAAATAAATTTTTTGACTCATGTGTGCCTTGGAAATATCCGTCCGCTTCAACAAATCCTCCTTGGTTTACAAGGTGCCTCGCTAACTTAAAAAATAAAAAAAATAAGCTTTTACTTAAATATAAAAAAACCTGCAGTAGTGTTGATTTCTCAAGATACCTACTAGCTCGGTCGAATTTTACCGTGCATAACGCTGAATGTTATAGGAATTATATTGACCGCTGTCGGATACAATTTACTCAGGATCCAAAGCAGTTTTATAATTTTGTAAACACTAAGCGTAAACACGTATCTTTTTCACCCTGCTTACGTTTGAAAATTCTTCTGCGACTTCTGATCAGGCCATTGCCGATCTATTCGCAGAATTTTTTCAAACAACTTATTCTCCTCCAAAATTGACTGATCAGCCTTACGCATATAACATTCAAGCAGCAAATCTTATTTTCTGTCCGTTTTTTTCTGAGAACAACTTATTATCTGGTCTTTTAAGGGTCAAACCCATTTATTCGCCAGGCCCCGATGGAGTACCAGGCTGTGTGCTAAAATACTGTGCCAGGGCTCTGTGCAAACCTCTACTTAGACTTTTCAACTTATCTTTGGAAAACTCGATTTTTCCCCTTAAGTGGAAGGAATCATTTATAATTCCCCTACATAAAAAAGGGAAAAAGTCCGAGGCTGCCAACTACAGAGGCATCTCTAAGTTGTCGGCAATTCCAAAGTTATTTGAAAAAATTAATTACCCCTCATTTGCAACACCTTTGCTCTTCGATTATCACTCCTTGTCAGCATGGCTTTATTAAGCGTCGCTCCACCACCACAAACTTATTGGAGTTGACATCCTTTGTCATAGACGGCTTTTGTAAGGGATATCAAACCGATGTAATTTACACAGACTTCAGCAAAGCATTTGATTCAGTTAATCACTCACTTTTGTTGAGTAAACTGAATATGCTGGGTTTTCCTAAAGACCTCTTAACGTGGATCACCAGCTACCTAGATGGAAGGACACAAAGAGTCTTATTTAAAAACATACAGTCCCGTCTGGTCCGTGCTACATCCGGCGTCCCTCAAGGAAGTCATCTTGGCCCGTTATTATTTACGCTTTTTATAAACGACTTGCCCCCTGCTTTAACGAACTCTCTAGTTCTTATGTATGCAGATGATGTAAAGCTTTGTCTTCAGTACAAATCCATCTCTGCCCAATGCAGTCTTCAGTCTGACCTTGATAACTTTCAAAAATGGTGTTTGGCTAATGATCTAATACTTAATGGATCAAAATGCAAGCATATGTCTTTTTATCGTTCTTGCCCTCTGCAAGCTACGTATTCCATTAATGGGATTGCCTTAGAAAAATTAACCCAGGTTAATGATCTCGGCATCCTATTAGACATAAAACTTAAATTTGCCGACCATATTTCCTTAATGGTTAATAAGGCTAAAGGAGTCCTTGGTTTTATTAAAAGGTGGTCAAAAGAATTTAATGACCCCTATATAACCAAAACTTTATTCATTTCTTTGGTCCGTCCTATACTAGAGTACGGTTCATGTGTCTGGAGTCCCCAATATGGAGTACATAAGGACCGCATAGAATCCGTACAAAAGAACTTTTTAATATTTGCACTAAGAGGTCTATACTGGGATGCAAATCTTCAGCTCCCATCCTACAGTAGCAGACTTTTACTTATTAACTTACCTAGCTTAACAAATCGTAGGACAATGCTCGGTGTAGTTTTTCTGCATAACCTTATTAACGGGGATGTAGATAGCCAGCATTTACTAACACGCTTAAATTTCAACATTCCTAATAGAAGGACTCGAAACTTTAGTCCTCTGTTCCTTAGCCGTTGTAGTTCGACATATGCACTGCACGACCCTTTTAGGGTATTATGTTCGAACTACAATGGTCTCTACTCTATTACATCTCTTTCCTGTCCCTCTAATTTAAAATATAGAATTTTAAATTTCCTTACTAACTCCTCTTAGCTTAACAAATTTCAATTAGCTTAATATGTACTAACAAATCGTTTCTCGAGCGCCCCTCGGTCGTCTGGGCCTCTAAGCTTTATGATGAATACAGGAATGCTAGCTGATGCTCCTATTGATGCACAAGCCATTTCCAAATTCTGAAAGATCCGCCAACATCTATTTTCATCCTTTTAAATCCTATTCGACATACCAAAAATCGCATATAAAATCGCATACCTCATCACACTGACAAACTCACGCTACTATAGCATTTTAACTCAATTTAAGGGGTTATGTACAGTTGTACCGCGCAAAAAAATGAAATTTTTTTTTTGCCCGATAGAACATATTTATTAAAAATGCCGAGTTCCAAGATCGTCTTTTTTCGATGGTGTCTTGCGGTGGACATCATATCCCAAGAACGGTTCATCCGAATTCAAAAATTAAAAAAAATTTCGTTAGTATATTGAATTGCCTAGTCCGTGAACGAAGGATTTGTAAAAATTTTAATTAAAAAAAAAATGGCCACAGTTTTAACAAAAAATGTACTTTTTTTTAAGGTATAAGATTTTCGATTTTAGGAGTGCTTTGTACAATGAGCAATGCCAAGAAAACGCAAAGCAATCATTAGGAATAAGGTCAGGGGCCCTTCCTATTTCGTGCTCACCTCGTTTAACATTTACTCCTCGATTTCACGTTTAGTGATAAGCGCCCGTCGCACGTAATTGAGGAGCTAAGTACCCTTACCAAGGAGAACAAACCTTGTTGAAATATTATGGAAAGGTAGAGAAAACATTAACGCCGTAGTGAATAAAGTTAAAATGTCCTATGAACATGCGATGGCAGAAACTTTGTGAGAGAAATTTCGTGGAGATGCCTTACGGGTATTCATATCAGGCCTCAAACAAAATTTCACAGATGTTCTTTTTGCGGCAAAACCAGGAGATTTGCCGTCGACTCTGGCCTTAGCACATGAGGTGGAGTCAAATCTCCATTTTGGTAAGGTAACATAAAGTCCAGGTTCATTCCGATCAACTCGAAAGTAGCTACAGGGATAACCTTAGCTCCAAGCAATAGCCCATGGCCCATCTCTTTCAAAAGTAATTCAAACAACGCAGACGCAGGTCTATCAGAAAATGAGACCTGCTTCTTCCAAGCTTCTAAAAATTGCATCAAACCGTTCTCGGTGCTGAAAGGAGTCTGCCAATAGCATCTCCATTTCCATTACATTCGATCCACGGTGTGACTTACATTACTCAAAAATACATTGTCTCGGTCTTCAATACAAAGGTCACGTTTTTTATATTACCGGATCTGTCCTTTCTTGACGGAATCATTGGCTTCGACCTTTTAAAACAAGCGGAGGCGTCCCTCCGCTTACAACCCTGCCACCTAAAATGGGATTCGGAACTCGAGAAAATCGCCTCTCACGGGTGCCCGGTCTCGGTCGGTCTCTCCTTATAACAACCCTATTTGAGTTGTGGACAAGAAAAGAACCGACGAATTTAGGAATAAAAATATGCGATTATTCATTGACTTAATTGAAAACTAAACGAAAATACCGTCGCCGTTAAGTATCCAATGCCAAATAGCTCGCTGAACGCGACCGTGAAAAAACTTCATTCGCGTAAATGGGGGAAAACATGAGTTCAAAAGACTCCCATTTGGCATAAAGACGCAATTAGTATTAGCAGATCGTCAAGTTCTGCTATGTTTATGTGAATGCCGTCATCAACTTCTCAAAGAATGAGGATGGAAGAAGCAGAAGTCGTTCGATCTAACGACGGCTGCTTCTGCGTACGGCTTGGTGCGGTTTTGTCATAAGAAGGGCGCCCTGTCACAATGATCCCAAGATCATTAAAAGATAGGGAAGTAAACTATGCCACGAATGAAAGGCAATTGTTGGCCATCGTCTGGGCATTACTCAAACCGCGGCATTACTTGTTTACGGTAAAAGATATAACCATCTACACCGACCATAAGCCGTTGATATTCGCGGTTTCAAAATTAAATCCGAATGCAAAGATCAAGAGGTGGAAGAAGCTCATAGATGAAACAGATTCACGAGTGTTTTATTAGCCTAGTAAGAAAAACCTGGTCGCCGATGCATTATCTAGGCAACAGGTCAATGCTATAGAGAAAGATCCAAGGTCATGTGCGGCAACGATACGTAGCGAGATGTCCCTGAGTCATACAATAGAGACAACGGACAAACCGTTCAACTGCTTCCAGAATCAATTATTCTGGAGCAAGCACGCTTTTCGGCAAAACTTACTTTCCTTCGGAAGAGAACCTTCGGAAACAAGAGGTGACATGATATCGTTATTCATGTAAAGAGTCATTGCGGGACGAACTTGCGAAAACAATTATCCTTTAGGATAATTATCCTTTACTTGCACACACTCGCAATGATGGATTGGTCGGGGCGTTCCCCGATCCCTTCTCATGTGGGAGAAATGTTACACATAGACATCTTCTCCACAGATAGGAATTATATTCTCACGTGCATAGGCAAATTTTTCAAATATGGTGGTACAATCTGATCCTTACAGGAATTCCATCATGCATCATGAATTCCTACCAAAAACCTAAGACAATTTATGTCGACATTGAGTCTTCGCTGAATTTGCATACATGCTAACATTGCAAACGCGACATCACTACACAGTGTCTCAAACGGGTAAGTAGAGCACCCTCTTGGAGCTGAATAGATTCCTCAAAATTTAGAAGAGCATAAGTTACACCGTAGAGTGCATCTTATTAGCCACATCCATTTATAACATGACTTCATTAAATTAGTCTTTTTGTGATTACAGTTTGTAATTAGCATTGCAGCATTGCAGGACTGTACTGCCCTTTAATAATGCTAATACAAAGACAAAGGTGCAATCGAGTTTTTACAAACGTTTCCATAGCACCCTCTTGGAGCTGGCTAGATGCCTCAAAATTTATAAGAGCATACGTTACACCGTAGAGGGCATCTTATTAGCTACATCCATATATAACAACTCGTTCCATTCGGTCAAGAAAAGCCGGTCATAAAAAGCCGGTTGATGTTTTCATCGAATAAACGGAAGACTTATGGAGGGTCATACCAGACAGACCCAAAAGTGGTCAAATAGCGCTTAGGGCCAGGGAGAATTCTTCACGCCAGAACAGGATTTTAAAACCGTGTTACAATTTTACAACAGACCTGTTACAACAGACCTTTTGGACTGTTTGGAGGTGAACCACAGGCTGGCTAGAAGCTTGGACTTTCTACGAACCATTTAAAAGGTCATGACGGGAACTCCGGAGCGAACGATCTGGAAAAGATTAAATTTAAGGAACTGTAACTTGTCAATTCAAACAACAAACAAAAAGACATCACCACTAAAGTGCAGGAAAAATTAATCAGTTAACTGACACTATTAATAAAATCGCATATGGACACTAGCCACATATACGAGATGTTATTTGCTCGGAATATGATGCTCATGATGGAGATACAGAATTTAATGCTTGCTATCTTAGCCCAAATATATTAGATCGCGCAGATCTAGAAGCAGATTGGTTAAAGCAGCCCACCAGTACATCCGTAAGGGTTCTTTTGTCCGTGTCGTCCATCAAATACTTCAATTAAGTTCACATGTAAGAAAATCATAGTTTCTCCTGTTACACACCACAACATTATGCTGCGGATTAAGGATAACGTCATCGTGGAATGTGGCGATGAAATTCATCAAATTAAAAACTGCACCACGTCACCACGCCAGCAAGAATTCAAGTGGACAACGGCGCCGACATCATATTGCGTTACGACCGTGTTCGGGTTAACGGGAGACTGTTCATTAACCATAAGAGAATCCTACAAAAAACTCCGGGAGTGGAAAGTTCACTCACATTGAACATAACGATCAGTCGTGAGGTCCTAAGCCTTCCGTATCTTCACCGCCTCAGCAAACAGAATCTGATGTTCATCCAAGAATATGGAGAAAAGTTGCAAAATACTCGACCGCTTCAAATGGCCTTGAAGGGGAGTAGTTACGGACGGACCGACAGACTGTAATTTTGCATACATTTATTTTGAGCAGAGGTCGGCACGGCCCTATCTCGGGGGCTTAGCAAATTTCTCTGCCCGAGCTCTGCCGCACACACACAGTATAAATGTGTGAAACGTCATGCTCACAGCCTACTTTCTGCTATTCGTTACTAACACTAATGCGGTATAATCATATCAATGTATTGGGGTGCCGACCACTGATTTAAAGACATAAAAAGGAAGAAAAAAATTGTACATAATTTTCATACCCTTGCAGAGGGTATTATAATTTTGTCCAAAAGTGTGCAACGCAGTGAAGGAGACATCTCCGACCCTATAAAGTATATAAATTCTTGATCAGGACCACCTCCTGAGTTGATATGAGCATGTCCGTCTGTCTGTCTGTCTGTTTTTACGCGAACTAGTCTCTCAGTTTTAAAGCTATCGACGTGAAACTTCGCACACACCCTTCTTTCTTTTGCAGTATATAAGTCAGAACGACCGGGATCGGCCGACTTTATCCTATAGCTGCCATATAACTGATTGATCGGAAATGGTATAACTTTGTTGTTTTTAGAGTTAGAGAGATGTCAAATGTCAAATTTGACATATGAGCTATTTTTGTCAAAAAATTACGACATGCCAAATTTCATAAGGATCTGCCGACTATATCCTATAGCTGCCATATAACTGAACGATC
The DNA here is from genome assembly GCA_018153235.1 of Drosophila malerkotliana malerkotliana. Classification (NCBI taxonomy): domain Eukaryota; kingdom Metazoa; phylum Arthropoda; class Insecta; order Diptera; family Drosophilidae; genus Drosophila; species Drosophila malerkotliana. The sequence goes on along the minus strand of JAECXV010000087.1, from coordinate 2,406,613 downwards.
GGAAATGACCCAACTTTCGTGTTTTTGAAGATAGAAAGCTGAAACTTAGTACAGATTCTATTTTTGGTTAGTTAATCCAACCTACCAATTTTTATAACGATCGGCTGACTATATCTTATAGCTGCCATATAACTGAACGATCGGAAATGGTTTTTGGTAGAAATACCAACTTTGGTATGTTTGAAGATAGAAGTTTGGGACCTTTTTTAGATTTTGTAATGTAATAAATTGGATTATATATTCATATTCCCATAAGGATCGGCCAACTATATCCGATGTTTGCGATATATATCCGGTTTTACCTGCAAGGGTATATCAACTTCAGCTCCGCCCGAAGTTAGCTTTCCTTTCTTGTTTTTTTTTTTGTTGTTTTTTGTGATCAAACAAAAGCCCTTCTTTTCGGCGGCTCATGTGATTTCTGCTCACTGGAACATCCAAAACCAAAAATTCCAACGGGTTTAGAAAGAGTTCATGTTTGGCTCTGGTATGAACTAGGATTATTAATTTCGCACAATAATTAACAAAATGGCGGACCTTTAAAATTTTTTTTTGAACATTTCCGTTTTTTTAAGCCACAAATCAAGTTGAAAAGTAAAGAAGATCTTCACCGATTTATCCTAGTTCATACGAGAGCTATATATGTAAAGAATAACGTATTAAAATTTGGAACCGATTGGATTAATAGGTTTTGAGTAACCTCATGCGCCAGTCGTAAAAACACTGTTTCGAGAAAAACGCGTTCAAAGTTTTGAGACGGCTCTCGCCGTCGCCTGACGCTTCCACCATAAATCGGCTATATCTTCAAGAGATTTTGAAATTTTCACTTAAAATTTTAAAGGAAAATTCTTGAATAGTTATAAGATAAGTTCAAATTAAATTAAAAAAACAAATCGATTTGTTGAAGCCGAGAATGGGGGGGTCCCCTTAAATACTGCGTGGAAAGGAAAAAATGGTGTGTGCAATGTTTAAAGACAATAGCTTTGAAACTTAAAGACGAGTTCGCGTAGAAACGGACAGACAGATATGTTTGTATCGCAAGCTTTAGCCACTCAGCCACGCAAACTTTATCTTTGGGAGTGATCCGTGTATCAAAATACTTTGAGAAACAAGTCTAAAACAAAACACTTTGTTATACCCTTGCAGAGGGTATTATAATTTTGTCCAAAAGTGTGCAACGCAGTGAAGGAGACATCTCCGACCCTATAAAGTATATATCAGGATCACCTCCTGAGTTGATATGAGCATGTCCGTCTGTCCGTCTGTCCGTCTGTCTGTCTGTCTGTCTGTCCGTTTCTACGCGAACTAGTCTCTCAGTTTTAAAGCTATCGTCTTGAAACCTTGCACACACCCTTCTTTTCTTTGCACGCAGTATATAAATCGGAACGGCTCGGATCGGCCGACTTTATCATATAGCTGCCATATAACTTTGATCGCAATTGATCGCAAATGGTATAGCTTTGGTGTTTTTAGAGTAAGAGAGTTCAAATTTTACAGAAGTGTTACTTTTGGCAAAATAATACGACATGCCAAATTTCATAAGGATCGGCAGACTATATCTTATAGCTGTCATATAACTGAATGATCGAAATTGAGCCAACTTTCGTGTTTTTGAAGATAGAAAGCTGAAACTTAGTACATATTCTATTTTTGTTAATTGACCCTACCAAATTTCATTAAAATCGGCCGACTATATCTTATAGCTGCCATATAACTGAACGATAGGAAATGGTTTTTGGTAGAAATATCAACTTTCGTATTTTTGAAGATAGGAGCTTGGGACTTTTTTTTTTTTTTTTTTTTAAATATTTCTATTATCTTTTATATATATATAAATGCTCTGTTTGTATCTACTTCCTTTTTAGACTTGAAAAGTTCTGAACCGTTTAAGCCCAAATTTTTTAGGTTCCAACTCGGTTATTGTCTACTTTTGATGTTAATAGCTTATCTGCGTTGCGAATATATCAGTTTTTTCGCGTTTCCCCGTGCCCCTATTGCTGCGCTCTCTGCATTCCGATATAATCCAACTGTTGATTATAGCTTGCATCGCAATGTCGTTATTGGCCGGATGCATCAGGTCTGCACACACTGTCAGGCTCTCAATTCACGCTCTCAAATTCAAAAACGAACCATAAGGATTGTGTTGCGCTTCCGGGAAAGTGAAATTGCCTCAACTTGAAGCACCACCAGAGCCTCTGCACCAGATGACAACTGTACTGTTTCATCAGTACATTGTCGATATGTATGCAAAAATTAAAACAGAACGTTTGATGTTCCTCCGATTGAATCAGACGAAACTTCGGTCCGAGGAATATATCCATTTGCGGGATGCTGTGATGAATGACCGTAATACAACCAACGTTGGAAAGCTCACGATTTTGCCATCCTCATACATAGATAGTTCACGCCACATGCAGAAATATGCTCAAGATGCCATGGCATATGTTCGTTGCTACGGCCGTCCAGACTTATTTATCACCTTCACGTGCAATCCAGCTTGGGACGAGATAGTGCAGCTGCTATTTCCTGGAAAATCGTCTACGGATAGGCATGACATCACAGCCCGTGTTTTCAGACAAAAGCTCAAGTCACTGATGGATTTCATTGTGAAACATGGAGCTTTTGGATCTGTGCGGTGCTGGATGTATTCAGTAGAATGGCAGAAAAGAGGATTGCCGCATGCGCACATACTGATCTGGCTGTATGATAAAATTACTCCAGACGAAATCGACGATGTGATATGCGCTGAGATTTCACGGGCCGAGGTCTATACGGATTTGCATGCAGTTGTCATCAAGAACATGATCCATGGCCCAAGTGGTATCCTCAACCAAAATTCACCATGCATGTCAGACGGGAAGTGTTCCAAGCGATATCCTCGAGCATTTGCAGCCAACACCGTAACAGGGAACGATGGATATTCTCTGTGTAGGAGACGGTCAACTGAAGATGGCGGGACTTCGGCAACTGTAAACATGAGAATTGGTGATATTGAGGTAGACAATCGTTGGGTGGTTTTATACTCACCCCTATTCTCAAAATCATACAAAGCGCACATCGACGTAGAATATTGCAATTCCGTTAAATCGATTAAATATACCAGTAAGTACGTGAATAAAGGCAGCGATATGGCAGTTTTTGGTGTTCAAGCAGAAAATGGTGACAGCAATGCAGTATGAGTTGTCGATGAAATCTCTCAATATCAGGCTGGAAGATACATAAGCAGCAACGAGGCTGCATGGCGAATTTTTTCGTTCCCCATTCATGAACGCTATCCAGCTGTAGTTCACTTGGCAGTCCATTTGGAGAATGATCAACGTGTCTATTTCACCGAACGAAATGTACAAGAAAAAGTCCTGAATCTGCCTGCGACAACTCTGACTGCCTTCTTCATCTTATGCCAGGAAGATGCTTCTGCCAGAACCTTGATGTATTCAGGAGTGCCCTCTTATTGCCACTAAAAAATGCCACTAAAAAAGTGTTCGCGCGACGAAAACGAGGCGAGCCCGTCGAAGGACAACCTGGCATCTTCAAAGAGAATACAATCGGTAGACTCTATACAGTCTATGTACTCTATGCATCACGCATGCCACCTTCCGCAGTGCGTGCCAAGCCCTAAATTTGTTGGAGAACGACCAACAGTGGGATATCTGCATTCATGAGTCGTGCAACACAGCACATCCGCACCAAATTCGCTCATTGTTTGCAATCATATTGACTGCTTGCTTTCCTTCATCTCCAACAGAGTTATGGGAAAGATATCGTTCGCATTTGGCTCAGGATATTTTGCACAGAGTACGTCTAGAAAATTCGGACATGACCATGGAATTGACAGAAGGAATTTACAATGAAACTTTGATAAGAATTGAAGACAAGTGATTAGCTATTTCAAATAAAGTGCTAAGTCAATTGGGAATGCCAGCATCTGCCCAAACTGCGAGAAATGGTTTATGATCATTTCATGCAAAAGGATTTTGTAATAGCAGGATAACGTTTATTTAAAACTGTCCTTTAGGGACAACCATTAAATGTTATCACATAAACTTCATTTATAGATAATTTTAAATATTAATATGGTAGAAATATGCAAAAGGTAAATAGTGGGGCTGGGGGCATTTTTTTTTTTGATGCTTCTGGCTACGGTTCGAGTTAACAAGGACATAGCTTTAGCTCTTGCTTCATCTGGAATCGCTGCGACATTGTTACCTGGTGGGAGGTCTGCTCATTCAACGCTGAAGTTGCCATTAAACATGCAAATCATCGAGACTCCTACGTGCAACATTTCCAGAGCATCTGGCATGGGACGATGGCATATAAAAAATCGCTGGAGGCTCTCGATCGATCATTGCGGGATTTGCGTGTAACTGTCCAACCATTTGGGAATGCGTTAATATTGCTCGCAGAGGATCAGTGGATCACAATATGCCACAGCGAAACGTGGGTACAGCTAGTTATATATATAATAGTTATTTGGAATCACTGCTTTTGAAAAAAAACATGTCTTTACAATACGGTTTGTAAGAGTTTTACAAAAGAAGAAAAGAACAAATACATCCATTATCGTTTTGTAGTTGCTTGAATTTTCTAGAAAACGTCTAGGACGAGAACAGAACAGTACTTCCTGTCTTCGAATGCCGTTTGTATTACGGAAGTAATTTGATTGACTTGTTAAATTGTACCAATCTTTTCTCTAAAGCCAAATTGGTGATCCGGGCTGTTGCTGCGTTCTGTTAAACCTAGCGTAATACGTGGAAGAATAAGTTTCTCTAAGAGCCTAGTGGGCTTTAAGAGAAGACTGATAAAGTCAGTATGACAAAGCATGAGTTTTATATTTCTACCCGGTACTCGTAGAGTACATGGGTATGTTGTAGTCGTGTGAATATAGGTAACATACAGAAGGAACCATTACCAGGAATCATCTCATCATCCTTAAAGTTTATTTATTCTTGATCAGCATCAACAGTTGAGTTGATATACGAGTCCGTATGAACGCGTAGATCTCAGAAACTATAAGAGAAAGAGCTATAGGATTTGGCATGGAGACCCCTACAATGCCCACGAAGTTCAATCGGAGTTATAATTTTTTAAAGAAGTTATAAAATGTTTAGTCTGTTTTCCCACTGATTCGGTAGTATGGTCGTAGGGGGGCTGGAGTTGTTGTTTCGCCCAAACGGAAAAGTATGCAACAAAAACTTTTTGCTGGAAATTCAAACTTTTTATGTAAAAACCAGCGCGGTAAAAAATGATTTTTGTCGCTATTTTTCAATGAATAAATCAATCACTTCCAATCAACATAAAACAAGCATGACTAGCACGTTTTTATCCTTAAGGATACACTATGAATATCCTTGATGATTTTTAATTTTTAATTGTTATATTTACTCTTCTGTTGTTAAACATTATTTTTGAGCAAAAAAAATAAAAATCACAAATAGTCATTAAGCTTTAGCAAAAGAAAATAAAACTCAAAAATAATGATTATTCGTGATTTTTATTTTTTTTGCTCAAAATAAAACTTACCAAGCAACAACTTTTGATCCTTTAAGGATATTGCCAATATTGTCCTATGTCCTTATAAAGGGACCCTAGAGCAACAACAACAACAACAAAAGGTATTTTACCTGTGTTTGTTGCAATTATTTAATATGAGGTCAACTGTTACATACAGAGCAGCAGCAGATATACACGATTACCAAAAAAATGATAATAATGATAATGATAAGTATCATAATGATCAACCAGTAGAACAATTAGGTACATTATTTTCAATTTATTATGCATTTATGTATTTTTATAATTTTTATTTAATTTTAGGAATAACAATTTTGACCGCGACTTGCTCGACAAGTTGCACCTTTGGTCGGTTAGCATTACTTTAAGCGCAGAAAAGGCACGCTCTACGCTAACTTAGGTAGCTGGAAGCGCGAGCACCACCTTAGCAAGCTGATATAAATTCGGGTACTGAAATTGCTTCTCACTCCAGTACTGCATTATATCAGCGCCTAGGCTGATGGGCTTCGGGCTGTAACTATCAATTTTAGCATATCCTTTTAATAATTCCTGCTGCCCATCATCTTCAGCTTCCTTTTCGGCATCGACCTCAATGCTACTTAAAAGCTCGGCCAAGAGCGAGCAAGACTGAAAATTTTGCGAAAGCAAACTGGTCTCTGTCAAGCTAGAGGTTGAGCAGGCTTCATCTGTATCAATCTGAAAATTTGTTGAATTAATAATAATTATTGTTCATTATTTATATAAAATAAATTTTATTAACCTTTTCCTTCAACTGCCACAGTTGGCGCTGTTTAAGCTCCGATTTCCGTACGGAGGTGATGGAACCAATGCTAGTATTAAACATTAGCTCTCCCTTATCCTCGTCGTCCTCGTCAATGTCAGCAGTCTCCGTATCATTTAGCAGCTCAACTGCTTTCACCATATTTCAGCCATTGTCCGTGGTTATGGTGTATATTTGCTGCTTCTGAATCGCGAATTGGCTCATCAGTGACTCAATTTCAGAGCACCTGTTTCTGGACGTGTGCGACATCTTTAACTTAATAAGGCCCAAGGTCCTTATCGCAATACCAGTGTCGTGAATATATTGCACAAGATCCCACGACTA